>OZ020609.1:44769257-45969257 GCA_963971545.1 Philophylla caesio
TTTCGCTAGAAAGCCTAATCGGAGATAATACAAACGGCCCTTAAACGTAAAAGCAGCATTGATTTTTTCAAAGAGCCAGGCAGCTCCAAAGACAAATTCACGGATAGTCAATGATTGTAAGTAAGTTTTAAAATTGGCAGCAGAGTATCTTCTGCGTTTCCGGTTAAACGAACAAATACGGAAACCAGAGAAGTGGCCCGGAGAAGAGTCTCTCCTGAAGAATGCGCAGCAGAAATGATGATATGCTGCGCGGTAGAAGTAGTCTAGAGAGTATAGTAAAGAAGATATTCTTCACTATTCTGCACGACTTAGACAAGAGACACTAAGCTTCTCACGGAATTACCTTAAGGGGGTCCGCTACTCCCAAGTACTGAAATCGAACAGTTTTTTTTTTAATAAATTGCGAAGGATGAATGGAATGGATTTAAGAAATTTTTTTTTATTTCAAAAGTACATATTTTGGCTTTAAAATTTTTGTATTGAATACCAAATAAAAAACACATTGTCGCCTTGAAACGCCATTGACTAAATTGATGTTGGAACTGCATGGTAAAATTCTGGTCAGTTGGGTAATCTGTAATCAGAAATTAAATATTCTTAATAATCACAGTTACGTTGGCTATATTTTCCCGAGACAAAATATTTTTATTTTGCAAATTGTAAAATTAATGCAACGATTTGTGAAAATTTTAAATTTTCACGTAATTTTTGTAAAAAAAGAATAAAATAAAATTTTGCAATTCGCGCTCGGAAAAACATAGTATGTTCACTGAATAATTCAATAAAAACATTTTTGAAATCGGTCCAATACTTTTATGAAAAGTCTTACTCGGCAGCTTAAAAAACACTTAAATTACGGTGTACATTACATTACATTACATTACATTACGGAGCCCAAAACCATCAAAGGAATGTGATTTCTACGAAATCCTCTCTGTGCCCTATTCTTCGATACATATAGATTAAAATTAAATAAAAAAAACGTTTTTTTTTTAAATCGCGAGTGTAGAGGACCCCTTTAAGGAAATCTTTAAATTAAAGATAAACTACAAACGCAGAATATTCCAAAAGGTCAAGTGGTTTGAGGGTTCTTAGTAGTTAGTGTAGCAGAATGACGTTTCAAGCGCTTATTAAGTCCTAGAATGTTAGCCTAGGCAATGTAATTACCAATCAACCAAGCTAAGCAAATGGCAAGCATTAAACTCGAAGGCTAGTATTAGTAGAAAAATTCGACTTTTATGAAACCATACATTTTTGAAATTCTGTCCGTACATATGTATGTATGTACATCTATACCATTACGTGCAGCAGTTACATTCTCAAGCCTTTCAGGGTCACTTTTTTTACGTGACGAGCCCTTTTATTCACTTTTATTTTGAATTTTTTTTTTTACTAATCTTTCCTATAAACCTGTTTATAATCGGTTTCCAATACGACGAAGTGAACTGACAATTAAACATACACACATACATATGTATATGCATGTAAATAAAAAAGAAATGCACATACTTATTTACCATGCAATAAAAATACGAAGCGAAAAATTAATAAATATTTAAATAAGGTCGCATGATTGCCTGCGGTCGCTCTATTATCCTGCGACAATTGACGCTGCTGCTGAGTACAAGTGCACTGAGATCATTTAAATTTAGTTACTTGTATAGTTTTTTATATATTTAAACTCAATTCTTAAGAGTCTTAACTCATTCGAACTCATTCAATGCAACTTTGCCTCATATTATTTTACTCGTAAACTTGTAGCTGTCATTTTGAAGTTTCGAAATTATTAATGTATGTATATTTTGAAATTAACAAATACTTGAAATTACACAGAAATCAAATATTTTGCTAACGAAGACCTGATTAGCAGATTGCAAAACGAATTAGAAGAAAACCAAAAGCTTAAGTTAACTTCAAATGATGTATCGAGTGCAAAGGTGTTGAGTTTCACGCTGCAAGTCTGCCATACATACATACATACTATACATACATACTTTTTTATGCCTCTAATCAATTAATTTATATTCTACTTGCAGGCGGCAAGAGTCCATGTATCAGATGACGGGCCTCTACTCGGAGACGAATACGAGCGGCGATGAGAGCAGCGTCGAAGCCGCCACACAGGACTCTCAGCGAAATTTGGGTGAATTGGCCGGCTGTTGTCCAGCGACTGGCGCCGGCGTCAATACCAGCGCCAACGCTATGTCGCGTGCCACTACCTGCAAGTGTCACAATCATTATCATCACCTACCACAACCAACAGCAGCAGCGCCGGCAGCGGCAGCAGCAACACATCATCCGAACAACCATCATCTTCACACACACCACAACAATAGCCAACAACAGCAGCAAGCACCATGCAATGTCGGCGTTTGTTGCAACGAGACATTGGCGACGAAAAGTCATAGCCGTCAGCCGTCTGCGAACATTGCGGTGGGTGTGGCCTCGAATGGCGCCGGTAGCAACAATAATGCGCCAACTATGCTTTATGATTCCGAATATGAAAATGATGATGAATTGCAATCACGTGATTGTGGTATACTCAACTATAGACCGCGTCGTATACAAAAATTCGCACGCATCAAAGTATTCGTTTTACTATTGTCAATTCTAGTTACGCTGCAGCAGGCTTTGAGTTCCGGTTACATAAATTCTGTTATAACAACAATTGAGAAACGCTTTGAGATACCATCTAGTTATTCTGGTCTAATAGCATCCAGCTATGAGATTGGCAATGTGATAACTGTTATATTCGTTAGCTATTTGGGTAGTCGACGTCATATACCCGTGTGGATTGGAATAGGTTTGTATATCGACTAACATGGGTTTAATTATTATTTTTGTTACTTATATAATTAGTATATTAATTTTAGACCTAGCCAATTTAGTTCAAACGTAGAAAAGAAACCAAAATTCAAAGAGGTAGCAGATATTGTGTCTATGCCGGTGCTTATTGCAGTTGTTTGTCAGTGTTTTTGCTAGACTTTAGACTAAGGAAAAGATAGAAAGAAATAGCCAGAGAGAGAGTAAAAAAGATAAAGAGAAAGAGCCAGTGAGAGAGAGAAAAAGATAAAGAGAAAAAGAGCGAGAGAGAAAATAGAGAGATAAAAAAGAGAGAGAGAAAAAAAGAGAGAAAATGAAAGACAGAAAAATAGAGAGAGAGAGAAAAAGAGACAGAGAAAACGAGCGAGAGAGAAAAAGAGAGAGGTAGAAAAATAGAGAGGTAGAAGAAGAGGAAGAGAGAAGAATAGAGAGACAGAAAGAGAGAGAGAGGGAAAGAGAGAGAGAGAGGGAAAAAGAGAGAGAGAAAAATAGGGAAAGAAGGAGAAAGGGAGAGAGAAAGAGAGGAAACTAGACGAAAAGAGAGAGTTGGGGAGAAAGAGGGAGATAAAGAGAACGAGATATATAGAGAGTAGAAGAGAAAGAAAGAAATAAAGGGTGAAAGAACGAGAGAGAAAAATAGAGAGAGATACAAATAGAGAGAAAAAGAGTGTGAGAGAAAAAGTGAAAAAAGGGAGAGCAAATAAATTGATATAATAGATTTTTTATCATTTAATGAAAGATGTGATACAATACTCTGCTACAGTATCGTTCCAAAATGTTCCTTATTTGTTTTCAAGCAAAATCCAATCTATGTATATACTTTGCGTTTCTTGAAATTCTTTAATTCAGCTCCGTTTACCCGCTTATGCCGCTTCATAAAAACTTAGTCTAGCCGCCTAACTTCCTTGCCATCCTGAATAACTGTCAGCCAATTTATTTCAGATCCAACTTAAATCCCTCAATGTAAAGAATGCTGAATGCAATAGATATATGTTTTCCATTTATTTACAGGTGCCGCCATTATGGGTATTGGTTCGCTGGTTTTCATGGTGCCACATTTCACAGGTGAACCCAATCCGGGCGTTTCTATTATGAATGACACAAGTGACAATATATGCCGCAGTGCGTTGGTACGCGATCAAGATATGGACTTGGGTAGGCTGTCGAGTGGCCTATCAAATCCACCCCTAGCACCGCACACATTACGCGAAGATAATTGCCTTGAAGGCAAGCTGTCGACATTCGGTCCAGTGTTACTCTTTGTCATTGCACAATTACTGCTGGGCTGTGGCGGCAGTCCGCTCTTCACGCTCGGCACCACCTATGTAGATGATCATGTAAAGACCGAAAGTTCATCAATGTATATAGGTTGTATGTATAGTATGGCAGCATTTGGGCCGGTACTGGGATTTCTACTTGGCGCCTATCTTTTATCGTTTCACATGGATTCACTGTCGTCCACTGTCATATCGATAAGTATGCACAAAACCAAAAGCTGTAGAGTTTCGAGTATGTATGCTTAAGATTTTGATTTGTTCTGCAGATCCAGGAGATCGTCGCTGGGTCGGTATGTGGTGGGGTGGTTTCCTGCTATGTGGCGTACTACTGCTGATTGTTGCAGTGCCATTCTTCTCGTTTCCGAAAGTGCTCACCAGCGAAAAGAAGAAAATACGGAAAAGTTCCGTAATGCAACCTGCTGTGCCTAATAACTCCAATAGTCTTCCACGCGTCACCGATCCCGCAGGCAAAGTGAAAAAGGGAATAGTGGCAGTGAATGCGAAAGAGGATGATGAGCCGCGCGTCGATACGGGTTATGGCAAAGATATAAAAGGTAAGTAGGTACATTAATGATCGCAGTTAATTATAAAAAATTATCCAATTGCAGATATACCACAATCTATGCTGCGCCTTGTCACAAACCCCGTTTATATTGTGACTTGTTTGGGCGCGTGCATGGAATTATGGATTGTATCCGGCTTCGTGGTGTTCTTACCAAAATATCTCGAAACCCAATTTAGTTTGGGTAAAAGCCAAGCAAGTGTCTTCACAGGTTCGATTGCGGTGCCCGGCGCGTGCATTGGCATTTTCATAGGTGGCTGTATATTGAAGCGTTTCCAATTGAAACCGAAGGGTGCCGTGCAATTTGTTATTATATCAAATGTCATTTGCCTTGGACTATATGCAATGCTATTCTTCCTTGGCTGTGATAATCTGAAAATGGCCGGCACCACAATACCATATTATCGCGGCGCCAAACACGGTGTCATCGAACCATTCCAAGTGAATCTCACTGCTGCCTGCAATTTCGGCTGCGAATGTCTGACGAGCGATGTGGAGCCTGTGTGCGGTAATAATGGTTTGACATATTTCAGTCCTTGTCATGCGGGCTGCACTGCCTTCTCGTCTACATCTAACTATACCAATTGTGCTTGTAAGTAATTTGATAGCACGTGTTTTTTTTGTTTGTTTTTTAAACATCTTTAATATTTTGGCATCTCGTTTCCGCAGGTGTTCACTCGAATATATCGAGCAGCATTTATATGGGTGCTGGCGGCAGTCAAGCTCAAGCATTGAACGCCAATGAAGACTTCGCCGAAGTAACTGTGGTTCCTGTTGCCACTGCCGGTCCATGTGCCACGCCATGTCGCACCATTTATCCATTCCTTATATTACTATTTTTCATGACCTTCATTGTGGCGTCGACGCAAATGCCATTGCTCATGATCGTTTTGCGTTCGGTGTCGGAAGAGGAGCGGTCCTTTGCCTTGGGCATGCAATTTGTCATATTTCGTTTGTTCGGTTACATACCGGCGCCCATACTTTTTGGTAATCTCATCGATTCGACATGTTTGCTGTGGAAATCGACGTGCGGCGAGAAGGGTGGCCGTTGTTTAATCTATGACATTGAGAAGTTTCGATATAAGTAAGTGTGAAGAGAGTAAAATTTAAGCAATTGAGTGATGAATTCTTGACTAGTCTTAAGTGTTAGGACAAGATGTGACTTGACGAAAAAAATTATTTCATTTTTTTTTTTTGCTTATTTTGAATTTCAGATATGTTGGGCTCTGTGCCACTGTGAAAATTGTGGCGCTAGCAATCTTCATCGCTGACTGGTGGTTAGTTAGGCGTAGAAAACAGTTGGAAAAATTAAAACCCATCAACGCAAATGATCCCATAATCGGTTCCATCATCAGCTTGGATAAACGTAAGTTTTTCAAATATAAATAATGAGTCTTAATTTTCAATAATTTCCTGCACTACAGTGTTTGAGGAAAAACTGGCGACCAACGAAACGAATCCAACATATGGCAGTAATGGTGAAATCATACTTACTTCGGATGTGGTGAGACACTCGAGAAATGATTCGCGCACGATACAACTAGAATATGGGTGGGTATTCGACAAATTTTACAAAGTAGATAGTAGCAAACTAAAAATATTTATTAAAAAAAAAAAAAAAATGTTTTCGCGCACTTCTGTTGCAGCTATGACAAATGCAACAATGCCATCAACACTTCGGGCCTGTTGACGCCACAAACGAAATCAAAGAAGCATTTCCGCAGCGCTTCGTGTGATGTCAAAATGATACGTAGCTTCTCTAAAGATCAAAATATAATGCCAGGCGCCGCTTCAACCGATGCTGGCTTGCATGAGCCCATCAAAATCAAGAGCTTAAAAAGGTTTCAAACACATTCACGCAACAATTCTAGTGATTTGAATACTGATTTCCGCCACAAATTAACCCATTCACGCACAAATTCACGCGACGATCCCGGTGGTGTTGGCGCACTCAACATACGCTATATACAAAATCAATTGAAACCGCAGGAGGATGAAGAGGACGATGACGAGCTGACGACTGGTTGTGGTCATTTCGTTAAGAAGCATTCGCGCAATCATTCCTACGATCAGATTTATATGCCCAATAATATACGTTTCGATGCTGATTTCTTTCGTAATCATCACAATAATAAAAACAAGAATGTCAATGTGCTCAAGAATGTGAATAGAGAAGAGAATCGTGTGAAGAATTCAAATGAGCTAGAAGCGGCTGGCACAGCTGTCAGCTCACGTGGTCACTCACGCAATAACTCAAAGGATTTGAATGTACGCACAGCTCAAGCGACGTCTAGCAATAATGCCAACGCCATTGGTGTTGCTGGTGCGGGTGGCGTTGTTGGTGCGGCGCACAATGTCGCCGAGGCGGCATTAAATATACTGCGACATCGGCGCACTAATTCAAAAGACTTAAATTACACGCTCTGCACGAACAATGAACACAACGAGCTGGGCGCAAGCACGGCCTGCAGCAGCAATGTCTCGACGCCGGCGCATGGCAGCGGTAGCGCGGCAACGGCCTTGCACCTAAAACACGCACATGCGCGCAAAGTGTCGCATCATAAAATACAAATTGACGATGAACGTAACGAGCTGATTGGTTCGATGCGCGATGACGAGGATGAACCGACGGCGACGGCAACGGCGACGACGACCACACATGAGCGGCGTCAACGCAATGAAGCTACAAAAGCGTCGCCTGCAACAAATCGAAACGATGTGGAAGCCTTGCAGTAAACAATTTTTAGACGAGCTAGTAGACTTACTTACGTCTAAACATGCTTACATAGTATGTATGTATGTAAGCTTTTCGAATGCACTAAAAATGAAAATGTTTCTATAAATAGCAACAAAAACAAAAAATCTCACAAATTTTATAAGTTAAAATATTTATGTTAAAAATGCTTACCTTAGAAACGGTTTAAACTCAGCTTGAGTAGAGGTTTCACGCGAACGTCAAATTGCTACATATACAACATAAATATATATAAGCGTCATTCCTGAAAAGAGCTAATTGTCATTTTGTTGGTTTTTCAACTTATCGTTTATTTCGAAAAACATGTAGTTATATTTTCTTGTGAAATTATTTAATTGCTTGTCATTAAAAATTAATTTGTAGGTGATACGAAAAATCATTTTGTTTAACAGTATCTCCAATGCTACACCACGATGCAGTGAATCAGAGATGGCGCATTCCGTGGTGGCGCTACTTTGTTTTTTGCCACTTTTGACATTTCTGGCAATTTTTAAACAAACTAAAAGTCGATATTACAGCTAACACAACACATTTATTTCTAGTTTTTTTTTTTTTTGACTATTTAATAATTAAATCGTGCTCTACAACTTATATTTTAATAATTTTTTGACATCAAAACACGTTTTTTATTAATAATGAGCTTCTCTTCGTTTTCCTACTCCTCATATTCTTTGTTTACTTTGATTAAGAAATGTTAAATCCTGCGGGAATGCGTGATCTTGTAATCTATCGTTCTTGATGCTACACAATAAGATTTTTGAACACTTTCATAAGCGAGTGACTCGCCGACTGCGACATTAGAATTATCGAAAATGTACTTAAATGACTTTTTGTTTACCTAATATTCGATGCATTTTCAATTTGGTGTTCATATTATTTGGAATGAGTTTAATATAATTTTTTATATGTAATAATAATAATAATGAAAGGTCTTAAAAAATAATGAAAGCAATCGTTTTGCGGTCTGCTCATTTTGAAGTAATTAAGCACAATGAATTTTTTTATCGACTCAAAAAAGTAGGTGGTTATCAACACGTCTTTTCTTTACTTATTTCATGTGGTATGTTACCTCACATGTTTTGTTTTCAAGGCTGTTGGCATATTAATTCGGTACAGTTCCAATCATTGGATTAGAGGCAACTAGGGGTAAATTGCAAATGCTTATGAGCATATTCTCATTGAAGTCGCTTGTTTTTTTTTTCTATTAAAAATTACTTTTTATTGTAGCGCAAATATAACTTAAAAATTTAGTAGATAGAAAAAAAATTATTTTTTGGTTATTTTGTAAAACTTTGTTCACTTTTTATACCTGCTTAAATAATACATTCTCGCTTTATCTGCAACTTTTTAAAACATTTTGATGTTTACTTGTGTGGAAAATACAGATTAAGGTACATACCAAGGCGAATTGATTAAAGGTGGTGGCAAAGCGAATTCATCAAAATTTGTCAAATTAAGAATGTCATAATCGAAGAAAATTGAAGAATGGAAGTTATTGTTTTTTGTTGTCAGAAGAAAGAAAATTTATTTTGGTAAGTTGAATTCTTTGTACATATTTACATTTATTGATTAAAACTTAAATATTCTTTGCAGTACGTGCATTCCTGTATATCCTAGAAGCAAGAAGGTCGATGTACATTCTTTGTGCTATCCAACCACATAATTAGCAAACCAAAATAGATGAAGATTGGGAAGCGAATCTGATGATAATTGAAACTGCAACAAAGCAACACATCCGATCCCAGTGCCAACAATTACCTCGTCTGGACACATCGCATGCCTGTGAAGCAAAAGGACAGTGAAAAATGTCTCTCAATAGTTTTAAGTGTGCAAATTTAAGTGCAGAATAAGCCGAATGTGCATGAAAAATTGCAGAATACTTGGTGTCTAGATTATACAAAACTATGCTATAAGCACTTTTATTTGCCTCTTAATTTCTTTTTGTTGTAAATAGTTAAACACTAACTGAATTATTACAATTTCATTTTACAGGCGTTTGTTAGCAGGCAAGAAACTTTAGACTGGAATGGCGAAAACAAATAGAGTTGAGAAACACCAGAATGAAGGTAACAAAAAGCCAAGCGACACATAAATACGAAACGAAAGTTTTATGGTTTAAATCAATTTACATATAACTTATTATAGCAATATTATTATTTGTAAAATTTCTTAAAATTGGGTATATACCAATTAAGTTTATATTAGTTAACTTTAATGTTTATCACCTTTCGAAATAAAGTTTACCTCTAATCTCAAAACAGTTTTTAATACAAGTTAGAAGTCTGAAAAATAAAAATATATATTCCTCCTATCCAATAAAACTCGGATATAAAAAGTAAGCATTTTTTGTTTGCTGCAATAAATTTAAAGTTTTATTTTTTCGATACAATGTGTAATATTAATATATAATATATATGTATATTTATATACTATGTCTTTGCAACATTGGTGTTGATAGGCAGCTTCACTAGCGCCTGCGCGATTTGTAGGCTTCTTTACTAGCGCCTGCGTTTCGCTCCAAGCTGCGTACGGCAGGATCTCAACCACATCAGTCGCTTATTGGAACAAGGTCCCTTCCCACATTCTATTTTTTTAGACACACCGCGCACTTTCCCATTTTTTTATATTTTGAAATGTCTTTATTTTTCACAAAATTTCACAAGTTTTGAAATCACGAGCTTTAAAATATCAAAATATCTAAACAAAATTATTCGTCATTACCTTTTACTGATATCCTTAATTTTATAAAATAAGAAGAACAAGCAACCAGCTGATTGATTACCACCACCTTATATGAATTCGCCTTGGTACATACTTTAGATTTACATACATACACACATGCAAACATATACAAACTTTTGGAAATATATGTATTTTTTTTTTAAATGGTGAGCGCATACATTTTCTAAAATTTATTTTTTAAATCGTTCAATCACTTTAAAGTATCATCTTTCAGCTTGGTTTTTATAACTTATAATGTGACAACACACAATTTATTATTTACATATGTACCTATACACACATATATAAATAATAAATTAGATATGTAAGCGAACACACATACACTGTACATAAATATGTATGTGCATATGTATGTAGATATGTATGTACAATTGTATGCTACATACAAATGCAAAGTTCCAGATTGCTGAATAAAATGAATTTACTAAAAAAAATTATTATAAATGGGAACTGATTGTAATTTTAACTACATATTTGTAAATTTACACACATACTTACATAATACATATATGTATGTATGCTGATCATAGTTATAACAGATTTTATGGTTCATAAAGATATTCATTTACATATAATGTCGATTAAATAAATAATATTTGAGAGTAAAGAGTCAAAGTGGCGGCAAATTGAATATGAAATATTAAAATAAAATAAAATAACTGAAACAAAAATAAAATATCAAATGTAAACAAAATATAAAAAACTATAAAGTGTAATATAGTATTTAATATAATAAAATTTAAATATTAAAGCCCTTCTGGATTTTATAAAATTTGCAAAGGCAATAATCCGTTTCCACTTAGTACACAGCCAAACAGCTGACAGCAGTGACAGTCGGGTCTGCGATGCCGGAACACCCGAATTTATCTGCGGCCAAGTACTGTCACTTCAATATGTTTTATGCTGCTACAACCACAACAACAACAACAAGAAACTTTGTGACAGTTTATATGCTTAGTTTATTTTTTACATCCTCAGCATATGTCAGGGAATGCAAAGTGGTCAATGACGTGACCGTTTTGTAGGAGAATCTTTTTTATTTTTGGCAACGCTGTAGGCAATAGAAGATGTTATAGTTCGTAGTGCCGCTACGTTTTCAGCGAGTTTGACATTATTAGCTCTTCTTACTTAACTACCTTTTATTTTCACGATTTTTATTAATAATAGTCATCGATGAAAATTAACTTGTAAATTTTATTTGTATTATATTCACGATTATGCTGAACAATTATTTCAAGAATAAAAGTTATACAAATTGATAAAAGCTCAAAAGACAAATATTTGTTGAGAGATATCCCATGGAAAATTATGCCGAATTCGGTAAACTTTTATATTTAATAATTAGGATGCATTAAAATTTTTGAATTTCCGTAACGTGTGTAAATATAGCAACAACTTTAAGTAACTGCGGTGATTACTATGTTTAAAACTTAGTAGTCAATATTTATAGAATTATTTGCATTGCATTGTACATACATAGCTGCATATATCCATTTTATATGCTTTCTCGCGTAGCGCAATTCAATATATAAAATTAAAAAAAATTTCAGCTGTGTTAACAATGTTTTATTTGTAGAAAAGTGTATTTGCATTGAATTATTATACAAACATGGAATGTAAGCATACTTTGTCAATGAAAATTTGTGCTGTGAAATATGGATCTGCGAATAAATTACATGCATATGTACATATATAACAACTTAAAATTTAGTGATTGAAAATAAATAAATAAAAACAAACAGCGCCACAATATTTTGTGGGCTAAGAATTAAATATTTATAAAGAAAAATATTAATAATAAATAATTATAGCAATCAGTAGGCAAGACCTGTTATAACTAAACGTTGTTTTTATTGCATGGCGCTGCAGCTACGGAATTTTTAATTGAGAAAAAATTGAAAAAAAAAATAAATAAAAGAAAATGTTAGTCTATTAGAAGATGGTACAAAAACAAAAGCAAGTCAATAGCTATACTTTGCAATATTTTCTAAGAAAACAAAGCGCAATTAAAAATAAATATGATACATGCAAATATTTAAAAGAAAAAAAAAAAAACGATTGAGAAAAATTCAAAGCCACGTATAAAGTAAAGATATTTTAGAAATGCTAACGATGCAATTGAAATACAATTTGTTAAAAAGTATAATGTAGATTTACTAGTGAATTATATAGCGTATCATATCAAAAAAGAAATTAACTGTATACACAAATTTCAAATTAAATACGTTTGCCAAAAAAGGTATGACGAAGTAACGGGTGTTTTTTTTAGGGGTATAGAACTTCGAATTGAAATAAAACACAAGAAAATCGTTTTAAGGTCCATCAATTTGGCTTTATTGGAAGGATAATTTTATGCCATTAATGTTTAATTTTTATTTCGGGCATGTGGCCGCCGCAGCTGGCTCGAATAAAGCCAATTCTACAGGTCCAATTTTCAAACAACTTTTCGAGCATATGGGGCCGTATGTCGGCAATAACGCCACGAATGTTGGCTTCCAATTCCCCTAACGTTTCTGGTTTGTTGGTGTAGACGAGCGACTTCACGTATCCCCAAAGAAAATAATCCAATGGTGTCAAATCACACGATCTTGGTGGCCAATTGACAGGTCCATTCCGCGAAATTATGCGCTCAGCGAATGTTTCCTTCAATAAATCGATTGTGACGTGCGCTGTGTGGCATGTAGCGCCGTCTTGTTGGAACCACAACTCATCCACATTCATGCCATCCAATTCGGGAACAAAGTAGTCGGTTATCATGGCTCTATACCGGTCTCCATTAACGGTAACTGCCTCTCCAGCATTATTGCGGAAGAAGTATGGCCCAATGACTCCACCAGCCCATAGAGCACACCAAACAGTCAGTTTTTGTGGATGTAATGGCGTTTCAAGGGTCTCATGTGGATTCTCTTCACTCCAAATGCGGCAATTTTGCTTGTTGACGTAGCCATTCAACCAAAAATGAGCCTCATCACTGAACAAAATTTTGCGATGAAAATCAGCATCGAGATCAATCTCATTTTCGGCCCATACACCAAAATCACGACGCATTGCATGGTCTCGCGGCTTTAATTCTTGCAGAAGCTGGATCTTGTAAGGTCGCAAGCCAAGATCTTTGCGCAAAATCTTCCATAAAGTTGATGGACAAAGCTCCAATTGCTGTGCACGGTGGCGAATCGATTCATTCGGGTCCTCTTCAACACTTTGCTCTACAGCGGCAATTGTTTCTTCGGTGCGCACTGTTCGACGTCTCTGCGGATGCGTATTATCACATAGAGTAAACGTAGTGCGAAAACGATCCATGGTTAACCGAATTAATTGCTCTGATGGACGATTATGTCGACCATAAAATGGACGGAGCTCACGGTAAACTTCGCGAACTGAACCATTATTTTCGAAATAAATTTGCACGATTTGCAAGCGTTGTTCTTTTGTCAACCTGTTCATGATGAAATGGCAAACCAAACTGAACATAAATGACATTAGAGTTGCCAGATTTGACCACAAAATGCCAGTTTTATCTCTATTCGAAAAACAAACCTATAAAAAAAACACCCTTTATATTGTAAAAAATTTAATGTAAATTTTGGTTGATACTTAAATTTAACAAATAAAAGTATAATTTTCACAGAAAAGATCATTAAACATTTTATATTTTACAATATTTTTTGTAATTTAAACTAAATAAGACTAGAATTTGCACGGTGTGCGAATTTTTTTTTAACTAAACTTACAAAATTTTTTATGTAATTTTAATTTTAATTTTTTTTTTCTTTTCTTGCTTGCAATTGGCATTGATACAACAAATATTTAGTAAGCATGCAATGCGCCCAAAAAAAAAAAAAAGATGCAATTACATATACAATTAGCAGAGAAAATAATGAAAAACGCGTTAACTTTAGTTTAGGTTAAGTATTTTAGAGAAATAAAAACAATGCTGATTTTGGAAATTCAATAAATAATGCAGCTCATCTCAAAATTATAACCGCACCACATATTGTTTTTTTTTTAATATTTTTGAACTGTGTACAAAGTTTGAGGCTTGCCTGCTAGTGGCTTTGGTTAAAGAATGCGCTGTGCATTTTAAGGGAGAAAAAAATTAAAATTTGTTAAGATTTTTATTTGCCTTTAAATGAACAATAATTTACAATTTTATTGAGCTCAAAGCAAGTTTATGGAAGATTTTATTTTGAAAACACAACAAAAGTTTTAATGGTAGAAGCTAAATCTGCTATTTGCTGGGAAGTGGTGAGGACGAATAAATATAATTAAATAAATGAAAAAAATAAGTCTGAGGAGAGTTGGTGATCTCCGAAATAGCGGCTATAACTTCTACTATTAAAACCGTTGTTGTTGCCTTTTCAAATCAATACTTCTATAAATTGGCCTTGAGCTCAATAAAATTGTGAATTATTAAAAAATATAAATTTTATAAAATAAATGCAAATTGTGATATTTGGTGTGGTTATAATTACAAGATGGGTTATACATATATGTTTATGCATTGAATACTTTAGACAGGTATGTACATATGTATGTAGTTGAAAAGTATATACATACAAACGTATGTAATTGCAAATTAAGTGCATATAAATAAAAAAAGTAAATTGCCTTACAACACAGACATATACTTACAAAGGAGTAAAAACTGAAATTCATAAGATATGACTATTTTATAAAAAAAAAAAAAAAACAAATAATTAGAATTAAATAAAAATGCAAAACATACACAAATCAATCAATTTGAACATACACATACACACACACATATATACATACATATGTATGTATGTTTGTATATGAACAGCTTAGCTCTGTTACATTTAGCAAAATCCAATGAAGCTCTAATAAGAATCTGCTATTCTTAAATTTAAGTCGCAAACAATAAAAAGACGTTAATTTTTGCATTGGAATATGCAAAAGTCGTTTATGTGAGTACATAATTTTATTAAATGTGATTTTAATGATAACACAATAAAAACAAAAAATATACATATAATACATGTGTAGATATACATATATACATGCGTACATGTGCGGTATACATACATACAATTAAAATTGTAAAACTGATGTGCACTTTTGTATTGACGTTTATAAAAAAACAACAACAACATAAATGATACAATTTAATTGCTCCCTTTGTCGACAGCTAAGAGACGAGCTTTATATATAGTTTAAACTTATGTTTAGCTGATATTAGTAAAACAAACTGCAGATAGAATGCAATAAATCTTAATAAAATGCAATTAATGAGAAAAGAAAAATAATTGTTTTTTATACTTATTGGCGAAAAGATGATGCTGAACGAAATGTAGCGTAAGGCAAATCTCTTTTAGAATACGCGAAGTAGATTGAGGAAGATTTTTTTTTATCTACCGTACGACAATTAAAATTTAGAGAAAACTTTGTTAAAAAAAATCTAAAAAAAAAATACTCTCATATTGACAGAATTGGGCCTTTTATTTTTCTTCTAATTAATTAAAATTATTTTTCCATTTTTAAAACTATTTACATATGTAATGTACAATGATTTAACAAAATTTCATCAAAAATTTGCACTTCTTAAAAAAATTTTATATGGCAGTTTCCTCCATACACCACAAAACCGCATTTATTTTTTTCTATGAAAGGAAACGCGTTTTAATTAGTAGCCACTAGAAACTTGAACTTTGCATACACCGAAAAAATTAAAAAAATTTTTTTTTTTTATTCAAAACTTTGATGAAATTTTAATATAATTTTCTAGTTTTTTGTTGTTTTTTTACTCCGACAAGGTTGAAAGTTGATGTATTTTGGAACGATTTTCCGTCGAACCTTGTCAAATTTGGTTTTGAAACAAAAAATATTTATAAATAGGGACCACCAGACGTAAACTAAACAGAACGAAAAATAACACTGAAGATGGCACAACGCCGAAACCGGTTTGTTTCAAAACCAAATTTGACAAGGATCGTTCCAAAATACATCATAATTTTCTACGTTTTTTATAAGATTTAAAAACTTGTTTTTAATGATGTAAATTATCCAAATGTGGCAATATGTGTTTGTGCTGCAATTTGTAAATAGAGTGTAGTTCTTTCTTTTCTCAGAAAAACTAACAAAACTTTGTTGCCTCCTCTAATATACGTAGAATACGTGGTCGGAATCTTTTTTTTTTTTTTTTTGAAAGAGTTTGAATTTGTTACTCAGTGTTATTTGGGATTCTCTTCTGTTCTTTGCTGGTAATACAAAAGTGGGGTAACGCTATTTGTACGATTTTTCTGTGACTAAGCATAAGCCTTAAACTGCATTCTAAATTAAATTGTAGTACGAAAAACTAACCAAATAAAAATGCTGCAAAAAATGATAAAAAATTATTTTTTATAACGAACATTATTATAAATTAAAGTACCAGGCTAAAAATATATAGCCTGGTGTTCGAAGTACGGCTATCGTATGAAATCAGTACAAAAGCGATTTACGTAAAATAACCAATACAAATGACATAGTTATAATATCTGGCGTCCTTAACAGTTGACATAGAGCTTGGGAAATATTCTCTCAGTTTTCGCAAATCGATCACCAATCAAAATATCCTACCCAACGCCCCCAACGTCCATTCCAAAATCCATCACGACAAACCCGTCAACTATTGATTTAATACTATCAAATATTCCCTCGCATATCTCGCCACCATTGGTGTTAAATGAACCTACATAGCTCTGACCATCTACCAACCGATTCAGTTGAATCTCTCAGTTAATCTTAGTTTACTCGGTGAATCGTTTCTCGATTTTTATAACACTAATTGGTATAATTATGGGGTGTTCGATTATTTGACAAATCTTGAATCATATTAATACTGATCGACTTGTTTTTAGCTCACTTAAAAAGCTTTCGTCTATGCAGTGCTCAAACCAGTAATGCAAGAAAGAAAAGAGGGCAGAAAATCGGTCTAACATAACGCTTATCAGTATAAAATATTGTGCCCAATCGATAAGCGATATTACTCGCTACTATTAGCACAAACTTAACTAACTTACGAACGCAAAGTGTGAGAACGAAAAATTTAACACTTGCATTATTAATTTATTCGCACTAAAAAATAAACTAAATAAGTACTTGTTTTTAGAAAACATACCTTTGTGTTTATATTTTGTAAGTTTTTCAAATACATAGTTTGATTAAAAATTTGGATATACAATTCTTATGATCATTGGAAAATGGCAGAGGGCCAGCGTAGAACTACCAGCGAGCACATATTGCGTACAGAATTGAATGCTTGTGAGTTAATAATTGTTTATTTACACATTGTGCCAGTTGATATACATACATATGTATATTCAAATATGTATGTATGTGTGTGCATATATTTCTTACACATTTAGTAGATAAATATGCAGTGAGTGTTAAGAGTAATATTCGTATAGAAAAAGTTGTTTCCTTAAATTTGTTTCGATGCAATAAACCAACATAAATCTGCCGTTGATCTATGAACACACCATTCTTACATTAGGTCCGTTCATCTAAAAGTCCAGCAAGTAAATTTCTATGAATTTTTGAGTATTCTCTCTCAAAGAGAGATGCTTACTAATTTTTACACGAACGCAAAATTTGCAGAAACTTGCAAATTTAACGAACAGCTGATTGCATTTTTGACCACATCCAAATATGGAAAATGAAAAACATTGCGTTAGTGTTTTCCTCAAAAACATTCCATTAACGAAACTTAAACAAATGCATGCTTAGCACTCAACTTATGTATATGTTATAAATGTAGGTAAATAAAAATGTTATGTTTGTTTGTGAACGCCTCAAAAACTCAAAATGTTCTGAACCGATTGAGCTAAAATTTATTGTTTTTATAAATTTTTTGCATCAGTTACATATCCGCGATCGCGAAAAAAAAGAAAAATTGGAATTAACAGAAGGCATTTACATACATACATCGAAGCATTGATAAATATTGAAGACAAGTGCTTAGCTAAGAGTGTTCGCGGTGCTAAAAATTGTTACGAATTGTTACGAAATATCATGATTTTTGTCAAATCGCGTTCGCGGTGCCCAAAAAATTTGCAAGGAAGGGGAAATTGAGAGCGCAAAATGACATTTCATTTTGAGGGGAAGTTGCAAATTCTTGCTGGACAAATTTTACCCAGCACAAATTTGCAAGCAAGAAAACAGCTGATCAAAAACTGCTGATTCCATTTTTCTAAGAGTTTTAAAGGCGAAAATTATAAAATATGGATATTAAAAATGCAAAAAGCAAGTAAAAGTTCTTTTGGTTTAGTCTCGTTAGTGGAATGTTTCAAGAAAATAATGATGCAACGTTTTCCTTTTTGCATATTTGGATGCGGCCAAGAATTCAATCAGCTGTTCGTTAAACTTGCAAGTTAAGCATCTCTCTTTAAGAGAGAATACGCCACAATTCTGAGAAATTTTGTTTTTGGATAATTCTTGCTGGACTTTTACACGAACATACTTATTGTTAATAACCTTCTTAGTCAACTAGGAATGCCAGCACCAACCCGAGCTGCGACTGTTTCCTTTGATGTGGATGTACACCGTGAACAGAGTTACAACACTGATAATCTTCAGGCATATGACCAATCACACATTCCCAAATTAACGCCTGAACAGAAAGGCATTTATGATCGCCTAAAGCAGGCCATCCACAGACGAATTTCGAACATGTTCGTGCATTTGCCCACCAACTAGTTCCAACATAGCTTGCGAACATCATTTGCAGAAAATTTTCATCAAGTAAACATGTCGGCGGATAAAGACAGTCATTGCTTTGTTGGCTATACATACATACATACATGTTTATTTAGAAAGAAAAAAGCATATTTTTATACGCGTCGCTTTTCGCCAACCACAGTGCTGGTTTATATTGCAGGCAATTTATAAATTCCAGCAAAAATTGCTTAGACATTTTGGCACATCCGCACGCTAGAAAAATTTTACACAAATGATGTTCGCACGAACACAGCCAAGATAGACGCGTTTCTATCTTTCGCGAAGAAAATGTCGAACACGAAATGTGGACACGAACACTACCACCAACGACGAAAATTTCGTCGAAACGAACATGATCGCCGAACAAATTCGTATGTGGATGGCCTGCTTAATGCAAATGATGAATGACGGAGTTGGGGGGATCTTCTTCTTGGATGCGCTAGGAGGAACTGGGAAAATATTCCTTAAATGACATAGCCTCAGCTCTTCATTCGCCAGGAATAGCTGCCAAAGATAATATAGCTGCGACATTGTTACCAGCTGGAAAATGCGCATTCAGTTGTTATTAAACATGCAAATCGTCGAGACTCTCAAGTGCAATATTTCCAAAGCATCCGGTATGGAAAAAGTATTAAAAAATTGTAAAGTCATTGTTTGGGATGAATGCAGGATGGCACAAAAAAAATCGCTTCAAGCTCTCGATCGATCGTTACGAGATTTGCGTGGAAACGTTCAACCATTCGGAAAAGCATTGTCTGTAATTTCTCGATCGACACCAGCAGTACATTGCAGTTGACTATGAATATGCGTGTCCAGTTGCAGAATGATCCATCAGCTGAGATATTCTCACGACAGTTACTGGACATTGGAAACGGACAACTGCCAGTCGTTGAGACGTCTAGACGAATATCATTTCCCGATCATTTCTGTAATTTAGTGACATCGAAACAAGAACTGATCGAAAAACTTTTTAACCTGATATTCAAATGAATCATAGAAATCACGATTGGCTCAGTGAACAAGCTATCCTTGCCACAAAAAATAAGTATGTCTATAAACTTAGTAGTGTTTTTTAATCCGCATTCGGCAAACACCGTTGTGGAAGCAGATGAAGTAGTTAATTATCCAACGGAATTTTTAAACTCACTTGATCTGCCAGGGATGCCATCACACATATTAAAATTGAAAATAAGTGTGCGGAATATTAAACATCCAATACTCTGCAATGGCACGCGACTTGCAGTTAACAAATTAATAAATAACGTAGAGGAAGCAACGATTTTAAACGTTAAACGACTTTTGGTAATATTTTTCTGGCTTTGTTATTCTTTTTTTAGAGTTTTGGTTATAAATTAAAATCTTTGTGGCAACGCTGTCACTCAACTGGCAAATCAGAAAAACTTTAAGTAACGGCACCCCGGAAGGCGTAATCTTCTTCTCTATCATTCTTGATTGCCACCCTGGTGGTAAGCAATTAGCAAATATGCCATTTTGATTCCACACCATCTCGTGCAACCTACAGCCATTTGGCGGCCTTTATGTATTTCAGTTCATCATGCAGAGAGAGACGGCTGTAGTTTGAAATACTCTGCAGTTATGTTTTGCCGAGTGCCTTTAACTCAACTGTTTCCTTTCAGCCTTGAAGGGTATGCTTATCCTTTCGGCATGTACCTCAACACGGCAGTGCCCTGTGCAGACAGACAGTCAGTTTGTACTCGTACGTACTTATTTGCTTTGCTAGTATTTCTAAAAGAGCCCCAGTTTTAAGCGGATCATAGGACACACAAAACTGCAGCGTAATCCTGTACGATCCTGTACTACTCCATCTGGTATAAATGTCCACCGCGTGAGATATATTCAAAGCACATCCGCACCTCGCTAGTTCATCCGTTGTTTCGTTACCGTAAATGTTTCTATGCCAAGGCACCCATATCACGATAATTTCGTATGATTGGAAATCGAAAGCATCTCTCTTTTACACTCATCTATCAGTTGAGAGCTAACAGAAGTAGAAGAGAGTGCGGCGTGTTTTCGCGGTTGAACTCTGTTTAATATACTTAACCGCTTACTTTATTGCATAATTTTCATAAGTTTCAGCCTAGAAAGCGCTTGCATAGTATCCAAGGTCCGGATTCTTCCACGAGTCCAGTCTCTACGGCTTTTGAATTTCGTACGGATCGCGAGGTTAACACCTTACTCAATTTGGAATTTGCTAAGGATTGAGCTGTGCTCGAACGGCCTTTCTGGAGTAAAACATATTTTATGCCACGAAAATAGTCTTGAAGAGTCTTGAGACTTGATTTAATTGGATTGCTATGCCAACGTTCTCTAAAAAAAAATTATGCTTTCTGTATAATTATATTGTTATCTTTCTGATAATCTTTGTGAGCTCAAAGATTCGAGCTCGACATGTTTTGTTGAAAAGCCTGGACAGATCCACGAACTCGCAATTTTCAGATGTTACGCTCTGTGCTCTAAATAGCGACGGTGTACGTTTATGAAACTTAAATAGTTTTGACATAATTTTTTAAATACCTGACTTGAAACCTGGTATTAAAATATCACGTGCAGTATTCTCATAGATCCCAAAATCGTTCCTTTTTTTTGAGACACGATTTCTGCTTTGCTCTACTTACAGTGACTTCGCAAAATACACGTTTACAAGAGGAGAATAATTTACTCCGCCAAAAACTAACGCAACTAACCGGCGATTATCGTTCAAATGCAGCAATTAATGTAGAAGCGAAAATTGCGGCGCTTCGTTTCGAAGATGAACGCGATCAAATGTATGATAATTTCGAGCGATTAAAAAAAAAGTACAATAAATTGCATGCCGCATATCTGGAGAAGGTGCAGCGTTGCAAAGCTTTAGAAGATACCTTCAAAAGACAGAAGACGCTGACGGGGCTGGTGTCAAAAACAGCTATAAATCAACGTGTTCAAGGTAAGTTTTTCCACACCAGCAGGTGCATGTTTGTATATAAATTAATAGATACACTCGTATGTTACACGCAGAGCTGCATACAAAATCTGAAACGGAAAATCTAGAAAAGCAGGTGGCTAAATTGCAAACAGCATTGGACGAAACATATGACATAATTGATGCACTTGAATTTGAACTGGAAAGTGTATGCATTTCGCTTTAACTTTTGCGACAAACCACTTTCCTTAGTTAAGTTTACTGCACCATCTTCTCTTTGTCTGTAGATCGACTATCTGGAGCAGGAAAATCAACGCATGCGCAACGAGTTATTCACTTTAAAGTCAAATCGAAGTGCCTCATCACAAGCAATTGGACACATGGCTGCTTTAGGCACTCAATTGCCACTACCAACAACCAATTTCGATGAACCACCACCCAGTTATGCTGATGGTGTCAGTGTTGCAGCGGTGGGGAGCTCAAAGAATATGCCGCCACTATCGAGCACATTCTCGTCTACGGAGTCCTTGTCCAATGATGATGCTGATAGTGAAACATTGGAACGAGCGGCCATGACGCAAAGTGTAGGTGGAATGTTGAAAAACAGCTTAAATAGCACAAGAAATATTGATTGACATAATTGTGTATGCTTTTTGTTACAGTTGATCGATAAAGCAGCAGTCGAAAGCAGTCAATTGCGACGTGAATTATTAAAATGCCGTCTGCAGAATACGTCGAGGCCGAAGTGAGCGAGCAGTCTACAAACTACGAATACATCTCTAAATAAAATTTACATTTCTTTTAATAAAGCCAATTCTTCTAATTACCTCTCTACTCTATGGCTCTATTACGTCAGATAAAGTTTTTAGATTTTGTCAGCATGCTGAGAAGTGGTCTTCAGGTTAACTTAGTTATAGATAGGTATATGTGGCTATCACTGATAATTCAGCAACATACTTAGGCCATAATTAGAGGTCCGTTGTGATACCAACAGCTTAGCGTTCACTCCCCTTCGCTTAGGTTGACGACAGAGTACACGCTATAAGCGGAGCAAAGATTGAAGCGATAATATTTCTTGCTATAATCAAAGCTATCACATGTTAGAGTGCATGCTAGTTTGCTTAATATAAATGTCAATTTTTTACTTTTCATAAACACATAATAGGTCCATTCCTTTACTTTTCCTGTAAGTTCCTAAAAAGTGTCAAAATGCAAGAGAGTAAGGTAAAAACGCTCTCTAAAAGAGAATTACAGGAAAAAGTACGGGAATGCAAAAAAACATTTTTTTAGCCCAAGAAGCGAATGTCAAAAATTTATACAAAAAATTGTAATAAAAACACTTAAACGCAAGCAAAACTATCACAAGAACTTACGATTTTATTTATTACATTAGCACTTTCCATTTTTACTGAAATGTTTAATTTTTTATACAAATTTTGTAATTTTCTTTATTTTGTGATTTCACAACAAGACTGCTAACAGCTGATTTTGACACTTTTTGGATATGTACAGGCAAAAATACTTCTGACTAAATCCTGTAACTTCGGACAAGAAGAGAGTCGCAGTTACTCTCTCAAGTGCGCTCTCAGTTACAGTTTTTTTGAGTACGGGAATGCTTTTTGGACTAAATCCTGTAAAAAACTGGAGATAAGGAATGGACCTAATAATTTAAGCGCGAAACAGCTGTTAAAATGACAGAAAACAAAAAGAGTAGAAAAAATTCAAGCGAGCTCATGCTATAAAGCAGTTTACAACATACTTTGTAGCTTCACGCTTCATTTATAGCATGAATACACTTTGCTTTTCGCTTACACTCTGACATGCGTCAAGCAAACACATAAAAAATTACTAGATGCTATTTATAGCAAGATATAGCTTTACTGCTTTGCTCCGCTTATAGCGTGTACTCTGTCGTCAACCTTAACCATTTAGAGCTCTTGACGAATGCCAAGATGGTCATTATTACTTATGGTGATGAGTAGTCTCAAACATCCTTTTTTGAAACGAGAGCGAAGTTTTTTCGCATGAGATTCGTTTTTTTTAGTACGGAAATCAATACTAATTTTTTTGTTGAAAGACTTTTTTGGCCACTCAAAAAGTTTTCGCATCTCTTTACAGTTCCGCCTATTCCATCGCATGCCCCCTTGCCATGAGCAGTTGCGAAAAAATTCCACTCAGCTTCGATATCAAAATCTTGCTCATGATTCATAAGATTGATAACGTTGAATTTATTTTTATATTGTGATCCACAACCATCCGAGAAATAAACTATTTTTTTTTACATTTTCCGCGCCGAATTTTGATTTCAGGTGTATGTACTGACCCAGAATCGTTCGACAATTTTTCAAATATCAAAAAACAAACGAATGCTATTAAACATGTCGTGACATGTGCGCCGTGCAAGAAAAAGTCAAATATTTACGAACTTAAGAACGATCCCAAATATTTTCTTTCAAAATCCGAAGTTAATATATTAAAGAAATATAATATATTAAAAAACATATTTTTAAACGATTGAGAACATTAAAAAAATGATTTGTTTATAATAAATGTTATTAAAAAGTAGGAAAAAAATTTATTATTATTAGTTAAAATTGTATTTTTATAAAGTTTATAGTAATTTTAACATATCCTGAAAATTTGAAATGATTTGATCGACTAGTTTTTGCGTAATTAATGTAGAAAGAAAAATTGACCTTTTTGGTAGCAAAAAAAATTTAAATAAACTAATTTTTGGAAAAACGACTCAGTAAACCCTTATGAGGATGTTTGAGACTACTCATTACCATAAATAATAATTACCATCTTGGCATTGTGAAAAATCGAGTGACCACTTGACAAATTTCCATTTAGTATCAAAGGTCATACCAATGCGTTCTTTACCGAAAAGAATCTGCTTGGTTGTCGCTTCCTTCGCAAGTTCATCCGCCAAACAGTTACCGTCAATGTGCCTGTGGGCTGGAAGCCAAATGAGGTTAAGTCTTTTCTGCTTAGCCATCTTCTGTAGAGATCGGTGACAATGTAGTACAATCATTGATTTAATCCTGGCTGAGCTAACATCTTTAATTGCCGCTTGGTTATCACTTAATATATAAAGGTGTATTTGCCTTTTCAAACTGTTTGTTATACGTCCATAGCCTCCTAAATTGCTGAAACGCTACAGTCGTCCGACAACCGACAAGAACAACTCAGATATAGGTCCCGCGAGAAAACTTCTAATCCCACTCTGCCATTTACCTTCGAGCCTTCTGTAAAAACCGTAAGACTTCCAGGTGGAGTACAGACATTTTTTGATCACTCCTCCCTACCTGGAATCAACATCGCGAATTTTCTATCCGGGACCATAGTATCGACGCAGCGAACTGTGCAGTCCGGAAGAAAGCTATGTATACTTACTCAGTATGTATGAGTGCCCACGTAAGCTAGACTCCCATTGATATGCATCTTTCGTGTAGGCAGGACCAAATGGATGGTAATTGGAACGCCGCTTAACTTCTCCATTTATTTTGAAACTGAAGAAATATGGTTTACCAGATGGAGTTATCTACATAGTCCATGAAAGTCCTTATCATCTCAAAAATCTTGAAGTTGGGATTGTTAATCCCCCTTCTGAGACCGAGGAACCTGGTTACATTTTAGTGTGAGATGTCTCTGTATCTCTTCGCCGAGTTTGAGTTAAATGTTTTTTCTGGATAGGGTTGTCAACTATGTATTAAAAATATGAATTTATCTTCTATCTATATGTGAATTGTGAAAAGCGGCGTTTAGCTTGACCAAACTACAATAGCGACAGAGATGAATGAGAGTATAATGAGAATATATATCAAATGAAAGCTATTGGTGTGTATATTTGCACAAAATTATCAATTTAAAAATCGGTCTGTAAGCTCCTGACATATTTTCGTGGAAATATATACATATTTTCATATTGTTTCTTTTTTCATATTTTAAAAGAAAGACTATAATTCTTCTTAAGAAAAACGTTAAATCGTTGAGTCAAGCACACCATTTTATCGGGGGTTACATACTTATGTTACATACTAGTGAAATAATATTTGTATGAAACAACGAGGTTATTCACAAGGTCTTTTAAAGTGTTGCATCGTCATAACGTCATAAAATTTGAAAAATTCGAAGGTTATTTTATGTAATTTTTCTGCGCAATGCAACCAAAACAAAAAACTAAATTTTGAACTACCGACAATTTTTATGACTTTCCAACTTTACGACAACTTGTAAATTATATAAATACATAAGAAAAATAATTATGTTACTTATTTTACGAACAAGGTTGCCACCTCTGACTTGTTGAAAATGAATGAACGTGTTTTGTTATTAAACCAAACTTTATTTTTTGTTAAAGGTTTTTATTTATTGAATCGTCTCTTAAAGATACTGACAATTAGTTTTCAAATCTTAATTTAATATCCTAAAACTATCCCCCTATTGGAGGAATATGTACGTTTGCTATACGGGCCCTTATGGAAAACCATTTCGCCTTAGTCGCGTTTGTTTTGCTTGATTAGTGAGTGATTGTGCTACACCTTTTCCAATAGTACTTCAGATAGCATCAAATGAACTTCAGTATTCGTAAAATTTATTTCAGAATAGTCAATTGTACCTTAGAAACTATAAAATGTATTTCAGAATTGTCAATTGTATTTCGGAATACGTAAAATGAACTTCATAATAGTCAATTGTACTTCAGAAACAGAAATTGAAATTCAGAATAGTCAATTGTATTTCGGAAAATGTTAAAAGAATTTCAGAACCTGTAAATTGTACTTCCGAAATTGCAAAAAATATTTCAGAAATTTGTAAATTGTATTTCCGAATCTGTTTACTTAAGAATCTATAAAATCTACATTTTAGGCAGATACCAACTGGCACATCCAATAAGTATAGCATATCTGAATGGAAAGTAGTAGAATGTTGAATGGAACGGCCACAATCACCACCAACGAATGTCGGTGGATTCATACAGCGCTTCAGAAGTGAATTGATTTGTGGAACAACCGAAATAAAATTTACAGTTTCTGAAGTACATTTTACAATTTCGGAAGTACAATTTACAGCTTCTGAAGTACATTTAACATTTTCTGAAGTGTAATTGACTATTTCATTGAATTTCATTTGACGATTTCTGAAGTACAATTGACTATTCTGAATTTCAATTTTTGTTTTATGAACACAATTTATTATTCTAAAAAACATTTAACGGTTTCTGAAGTACAATTGACTGTTTTGAAGTACAGAAAGCCTCAAATTTCTGAAGTACTATTGGAAAAGGTGTAGTTCATTTAGGTGCACGTTTAATTTGTCTGAATTCTTTTGTTTAATATTCGCTAGTTCATTTATTACGGATGTTATTTTGAAGTCGTCATGGTAGAACATATTTTTGCAGAAATATTTTTGTATAGAGCTGCCAGCTATTCAAAATTTCATTATATTCTTTACGTATGTAAAGTTATAAAATTTGTATGAGAAACGAATGAATGAATGAACAGTAGAATTAAAAGGATTGACACGCATAAAACAAGAGTTTAATTAAAAGCAGGTATTTATAAAAATTCAACCTAACTCAACTTATTACTTTTATTTCCTATGAAGGTCTTCATGGAATAGCACTTATACAATTTTTTAACATTTAATTTCACACAAATTTGTCGTCTAAAAAGCCGCCTTTATAAAAAGCGATTTAAAAAATTTCATTAGTATACTAAAAAACAAAATTAAGGCGTCTAAAGTAAAACCTGCTAAAATCAAATAAATTGTTTTGTCAAAGTACCACAGATACATATGTGCCTAGTTTAACTGTCTACTTACATATGGTATATATTTACTCTAATAGATATTCATCGGTCACATAAAGATGTCCTTTTTTAAATTGTGCGAGTATGCCACCATCAAATCCACTATTGCTGACCCAATTTCAGACGAGTTATCAAACGAACACGAGAACGAGATAGTCCACTTAAATATTGCACGACTTAACAGTTAATATGCCAAATAGAATAATTTGCCAGCCTCGTGCATTTCTATATTTGTTTTCAATTATTTTTCATTTTTATGATAAACAAAACTATGAACTTTTGAGGATAAATTTAATTTGAGTTTAGGATTTTTTCTTGCAGACTAATAAAGTGTTTTTTTTTCTTAGAAAAAATGTATATTTTAATACAGATTTTATGAAATTTTCAACATTGACTGCAGTTTTGTACAAAAAACCGTTTGAATTATTCATCAAAACCAAGTAATTTTTATGTTAACAAACAAAAGTGCTAATTCGACATAGGTTGTTTTTGTTTAAAAGTTCACAGAATTTTCAATAATAATAAAGTAATTTGAATAATTGCAATACGACTGAAAATTAAAAAAAAAAATCATAGAAAAAGGCAATAAAGTTGCAGAAAAATTAAGTGATAACACGAAAAGGCCGCAGCGAGCTACTACTGTCAATGCCTGCAAACTAGCGTTAGGAGTGGGTATTTATAAATATATACCTTACACTAAATAAATATTAGCACGTGTTGGCTGACAAATATTTAGTTTCTTTTTATGTCCTTTTTTTCTTCCTATCAGAGCTTTTCAGACTGCTGCGTAGGCTGCAAGTTTGTCTAAACTACCAAAAAAAATTAAAAAAAAAAACTTATTGAGTGCTGGTGTGTCTGCAGGTTTCTGAACTCTCCCGCAGACAACATGAATACCACATTTTTTCAACTAAGTACTAGTTAATACAAACATATCTACAAACATACATACCCGGTAATCAAATGTACTAGTCGTAAGCTACTTCAGAACTAGTATGCATCGCATGCCTGACTAGTTGGCCAACTGGTATTTTTATGTCCTACGCGTTGAAAGTTGTCAGATTTGGATCAGAAATGTACCGATCTTATACGAGTACAAATTAAAAAAAAAAATACTAGTCCAAAAATACTGCTAAGTATGGCAGTCTCTTACTACACACTTACTTTTCCAATAGTATTTCAGAAAGCATCAAATGTACTTCAGGACAGTCAATTGCATTTGAGAAACCGTCAAATGTATTTCAGAATAGTCAATTGTACTTTAGAAAATGTAATTTTAATTTTGGAATAGTCAATTGCACTCCAGAAAACATAAAATGAAATTCAATTGCACTTCAGAAATCGTAAAATTACACTTCAAAAAATGTTAAAAGTATTTCAGAAGTTCCAAAAATGTAAAATCTATTTCAGAAATTGTAAATTATAGTTCAGAAACTGGAAAATATACTTCAGAAACTGGAAATTTTATTTGGGATTGGTGATTGCCCTTTCTAAGTGAAAGTGTTACGGAGCGTTATCGCCTACAACACCCAAGTACCCCAGGTTGTTCCACAAATCAATTCACTTCTAAGGCGCTGTATGAATCTACCGACATTCGTTGGTGGTGATTGTGGCCGTTCCATTTAACATTCTACTACTTTCCATTCAGATATGCTATCCTTAATGGATGTGCCAGTTGTTATCTGCCTAAAATGTAGATTTAGTAGATTCTGAAGTAAAATTTACAGTTTATGAAGTACATTTCACAAATTCGGAAATACAATTTACAAATTCTGAAATATTTTTTTGCAATTTCGGAAGTACAATTTACAGGTTCTGAAATACTTTTAACATTTTCCGAAGTACAATTGACTATTCTGAATTTCAATTTTTGTTTTCTGAAGTACAATTGATTATTATGAAGTTCATTTTACGTTTTCCTAAATACAATTGACAATTCTGAAATACATTTTATAATTTCTGAAGTGCAATTGACTATTCTGAAATAAATTTTACGGATACTGAAGTTTATTTGATGCTTTCTAAAGTGCTATTGGAAAAGGTGTAGTTCAAAAGAGACAAAAAAATATTAGCCCAATTACGGACCGAAAATACCAGTCTCATACTAGTTCAAAAGAGATAATTTTTTTTAAGCAGTTTTAGATTTGATACCGCTTTGAGTATTGTTGATTTTTCCCAATAATTTTCCCAATAAACCGATCGCCCTTAAGCTCAAAAATAATTAAAATCAATAAATAGTTATATGGCCAAACAATAACAAATATAATACAATTAGTTTTACATTTTCTAAGTATTGATAGAAAGTTGGATCAAAGTTGGTATCATTCCAAAGAATAAATAAAAGTATTTTTCATTAAATGTTAATAAAAGTGAAAGAAAGAAAAACTTTAGTCAAATATTGCATAAACTTAAATAAATTTAATTAAGTTCATTAGATTTACTTGGTGTTAAAGTACATTTCAGTCCTTTTTTTTTAATTAGTTAGTTTTTTTAAACCAGTAATTCTTGTATACAAGTCAAAATTATCAAATAAAAGAAAGCATGAATGAATCTTTTTGTATTTTGTAAAAGTCTGGTCATTTGCGGACTAGTTCGATACGATTAGGAAATTCTAGTTTTAAATTAGTATTTTTTCTGACTAGTTTGGTGTTTCACTGCAGGGTATGTATGTACGTACGAATACTTTGATACAATTAATTGCTACACCAAGTCTCGGCGACGAATTTGACAGTTGATTTGAATTTTTAACAAAAATTTGTCTTTAGCGAATTAGCAAATGTCTTTGGGTAAATTACCGAAAAATGCATTAAACACTTAATAAATAAACTGGGCTAATGATATGTAAATATAGTCGAAACATATAAATGAGTGCATAAATTTTTTTTGGTAAGTGAGGTGGATATTTATTAGCATAAAATTGTTTACGAAAATTTAAAATTTTTTTCACACTAATAAACAAATTTAAATTAAGAGCAAATAATAAAAAAGACGAAATTGTAAATGCTAAAGCATATCTAATTTATTCAAGAATATCAAGCAAGTGGCAAAGGTTTCCGATCAGAACTATTCTTCTGCGAACAGTTCAAGCCAATCACGAGTGATCTTCCGAACATGCAGTGGAACATCTGGACCAAACTTTATCGTTTGTTAACCTTAACCGATTCCATTTGACTATTCTTGTTGTAAGCTTATGAACCAACAAATTCATAAAACTAGAAGACTTGTCTGGTTGTTTATGTTTGTTTCCGATCTTGTAGTAAAAAGAGTTCATTTAATGTGTCGCACAGACCTCTACGTTCATCTCTGCCATTCTATTTACATACTATGAAGTCTAACTATAACCAATTCGATCCGACTTTTAGACCTCTAACGGAATATAATTACGAATTTAAATACTGATTTTTCGTTGCCCAGCGGCACCTTTAAGTCGTCTCTTGATTCATGTCTCATATAATTATATTTTCTTCTATTAAGTTTTTAAGTACAACTGTTTTATCTTTAACCTAGGCTGTATGATTTGTAATCAAAGATTGAATAAATCAAATTAACGTTAACATATTTACAAATGAGATTCACTAATGTCACTCACTCCGGTGAAGGAACGTCTCCAACACAAGCCACATTAATGTCAGGACCAGTTCACTCTGTAGTTCGACTCTATAAAAAATGTGTTCGAATTAACGATTAACGATTAAAACTATAAAATCATAAGGCTTCCGAATAATAAGCGCTAAGACTCTTAAGCATTTTATTAACTAGCGCAAACGATCCTACAGAAGACGAGAACACTGTAATCGAAAATTTCACAATTTTTACTGAAGACTGTCTTGCAAATTTCTCAGCAGGGTATCAAATTAATACAGTCTACATTGACTTTGCTAAGATCTTTGACAGAGTTTCTAACAAAATTCTACTCTACAAACTTGCCTACTTAGGTTTTCATTCCGATTTTTTTAGCATGAATTAAGTCTTACTTGAGTGATAGGTACTGTTCTGTCGCACTCGACAACGTGTCCTCTCGCTCATTTCATGCCAGTTCAGGTGTTCCTCAATGATATTTGCTCTTGCTTCTGGCATTCTAAATTTCTTCTGTGCGCGAATGACCTGAAGGTTTACTTTGTCATTGCAAGAATGGAGTATTTCGTTGCACTTCAGTCTGATCTCGATAAGGTCATGTCTGGTGCATGAAGAATCGCCTGTTTCTAAATATCGATAAATGTTCTCATTCCATTTTTTCTAGAAAACTGAATATTGTAAATACAATTTATATCACAGTGGGTTCTCAGTTGAAGTTTATTGAGCTTGTTAAAGTTCAAGAAGTATATTTTGATATAAAACTTTCGTTTGCAAGTCATATTAATTTTATAATGGCAAAATCATATGCAATGTTGGCATTCGTGCGTCGAAACAGTTCAGATTTCTTTAATGCTTATACACATAAGAAATTATTTATTGCCTTTGTCAGATCGCATTTAGAATATGTTTCAATTATACGACGGCCTGCCCAAGCGTTATATAGTAATATAATCTAGCGCATCCAAGAAAAATTTATTTGAGTTACGAGTAATCAACAATATTTTCTCAAATTACTTTAATAATATCGTTAAGTAAATTTCTGTGTAGTCAGTAAGAAACTATTTATTCACTGATGATAAATAAATAAATAAATAAAATCGCTGTACAATTACTTTGACTGTACGCGCAAGAGCTTAACGAGGCTGTGCTTTGAGCGTTCGAAAGAAAGACTCTTTGGAGGAGTAATGGAGTGTTGCACTTTAGCGACGATAAAACGATAAGCTGTGCAAGTTTAAAAGGGACTTAAACACAGAGCAGCTAATTACGATCTAGCGGCACTACGGTCTACGCCTTGAAATACGAAGTAATACAAACGCTCCAGCCGTGGAAGTGGTTAGGAAGGATTACATCGAGACTTTCTTTCGGAGAAAGAAGGAAGCGGGAATACGTTTAACTTTATATAGACTACTCTATCATAATTTAGCCAGTCCACCTTGTCACGCTGACAAATAAACCCCAAACTCAGGTAGCATACACCTACAAACATTTGTTGGCTGCTAGTTAACGATAGATACCGATACCTACGAAGGACAAAACACAATAAATAGGGACCGCCAGACGTAAACTAAACAGAACGAAAAATAACACTGAAGATGGCACAACGCCGAAACCGGTTTGTTTCAAAACCAAATTTGACAAGGATCGACGGAAAATCGTCGGAGTAAAAAAACAACAAAAAACAGGACTTATATCGACTTTGAGCTTCTTAAGGCACATAAAGCCGCAAGTCTACATTTTTGAGGGGCTGGTGTTACTTAGTGACGCTTCTGATCATTACTGGCGTATTTGTTTGGTAGATGATGAGGCGAAATAAATTTTTTAGAACGTTACAAAAAATTTGTTTCAATTGTTTTAAATAAATATGGACAATTAGACGATTTTTAATAAAAATACTATACAAATTTATTCAAACTCTTTTATTGTAAATTTGTTAATTCAAATATAAAAGTGATTTTATATTATTTAAGAATAACCGTTTTTTTTAATTTTTTCCTGAATCTATAGATGCTTTTCCTGAATCAGAATGCTTTTCTTTTGTTTTTTTATTATCTATTGGTAAAAGCACAATTTGTAAATTTATTATTTTTTTATTTAAAAAAACTCTGAAATTTTATTTATTTCATGCAAAAAATTCTTTTTTTAATTATGTATGTAGATATAAAAAGTTAACAAAGAAAATTGTTTGAATTTTTTTATTATGGTTTGCAATAAATATTTTTCAATTTTTTAATTTGATATTCGTAACTAAAGAATTTGCAATTAAGTAATCACAGGCATTTTGTATTGATGGATTACTTGCTAGAAAAAATATTTTTTATTATTTTTAATTATGTACTGCGACTAAATTTCGAAACAAATTGGCTTTGTATATTTTTGAAATTTTACTGAAATTTCAAAAATTTCCAAGTGTTTATTTAATTTTTTTTCGATTAAAGCTTTATGCGAGAAAATTAATCAGAAAATGATTTTATTTTGATTTAAGTTTAATCTATTTTAATACATTTTAACTAATGCAAATTTAAGAGCCTATATTTTTTTTTTGCTATAACTGATTTCTCCTACGTTGATTGGACTTTGCCAAATATTTTTGATTCCGTTTTCTTAAATAGCTCGTTGCAAATATGTTGTTAAGATCAAATTCCGCCGCATGATAAAGTTCTCGTCTAATACGCAATGCTTCTTAAACTCGGTCCTGTTGCAAGCACTTTAATCTATCCGAATATGGAATTACTATTACCTGTTGAATAACACTAAATATTTCGTTTTTTTTTTAATTCCATCAAAACCTCCTAGTCAGTTAAATTGACAATAGAATTGCGAAATTCTTACAAACATAAAAATCAGTAGAAGAATTTTTTTGTGAATTTGTTAGACAAGTTTGCAATATTTTTTTTTTTCAAAAATGCAATTAAATTTACGCAATCGCTTCTTATTTTAAACAACGAAAGATATTTTTCTTAGTCGCATTATTCTTTTTTTCTTTGACCACCTTGACTTTTGTGTGGTAAAAAAAAACATTTAATATATTTGAAAAGACTTAGTTTAATTAATAATTGCTTTAAATATGTAGGCTACATACTCGTATAAATTGCAAGGTCAACAGCAAAAAATGTTAAGCGGATCGGCGCACAGGACCAACAACGCGAGCTGTCATAACCGGATCGCCTTACGCTTTAATTGCTTTTGATCCCTGGTGATTGAAAATGCGTGTCGCGGACGCGTCTAATTGACTTATGCCCAGTAATAATTTTTGATGCATTTGTACGGCGGCAGCCATGTGCCAGCTGCCAAAACTTAAAATGCTTTTGAAATTTCGCATATTAATTTAGTTAAGTATTAAATATGAAATAAGAAAATAACAAAACGTCAATACCTCTCTAGTGTTTGTGTGTGTGTGTGTGTGTGTAACACGGTTGCAGCGCGGATGGGGGCAAAATGCTATCAATCTTGTTTGGCAATATCCGCACTAAATCAGAGGCGGCCAACAAGTGGAATTCCCCACTCAAAGTGCGAGCAATTTTGCTATTTGTAATTCTATATGTGTGTATGGACATATGCACGTGCACACGATAGGTGTGTGTGTGTGTGTAAGTGGCCGACTGACGGCGCATTTGCATAATGTGTGTGCGCACGCGCATGCCACACTGCGCTCCAAAGTGGCATATTTCTGCAAATCTTGCTGCCTTATTGACATTATGCGCTGCTTCGCCGTGTGTTGCCGCTACAGAATCAAAATTAAGTTTTCGATTTGGTTTCTTTTTCTTTTTTTCGTTTCAATTTTAAAGACGGCGTGATAATTTTTAGTGGAGCAGTGTCGCAATTTTTCGGCTGCACTGCACGACTCAGCCATGCGGATCACATACTATTTGGGCGTATGCATTTAAAAGCAAGTAATTAAAGTATTCAATCGAAAATCGATCTCTCAGCAGCTTAACTGGATATGTCGCAAAAGTCATACGATAAAAGTAGAAAAAATTAAGAAAAGAAAACAAAAAATAATTGGCAAAACATTGAGAAGACGCTGTTGCGAAATATGAGTTGTGTACAAACATATGAAAATACTTAGGCATAAGCGGCAGAATCTAAGCGCGCGAACGAGTTGCTAAGTTGGCGGCTACCACACAGCTCCGCCAATCAGATGCTCTATAAATATGCATGCAGGATGCGAACACACAATCAATTCACGCTCGCCACTTACACCGCTAACTTCACGGATTGCAAATTTCGAGTAAAGCCAGAAAATGTTTTACAAGGTAGGCAATATGCCAAATACTGAGTTAGTTATGCACTAATCACTTTTAATCATCTCTCTCTCATCCCTTTAGTTACTCATTCTTACCATAGCCGTTTTGCATGTGCAAGCCTTGATCGAACTTAAACACGAAGAGGAAGGTCCTGTCGCCTATGAGTTTAGTTATGAAGTGAAAGATCCAAAAACTGGCGATATTAAGTCACAAAAGGAGGCGCGTAAAGACGATCGCGTTGAAGGTATTTACGAACTAATCGACTCTGATGGTTATCGCCGTATCGTCACGTACAAAGCGGATGATCACAATGGCTTCGAGGCAGTTGTGTCTCGTGAACCTACCAATATAAAAATTCCACAACCCGAGGTACATTCAAAATTAATTGCAACAAAATATTTGGCGCCCACATCGCTATACGGCTAGAAGTTAATAGTGCGAAAAATCCACCATAGAGATATACTCGATACGCCAGTCATATGGGAGAGTGTAAGAATCCCGATTAATTATGGAATATTGCGGAGCTCGTTGCATTTACTCATACTTATGTATATGTATAATTTTATAAGCAATGCATTTATTAGCATATTAAGGTTTACACATACATTTAGTTTTTAAGTCGAATTGTGAAATAAATACTACCTAATGTGCCATTTAATAACAATAAAATAAGAATTTTAATAACTAGCGTATCTCTACCCCGGCCAGAAGATCTCTGAACCTAAGAATTTTCTTCTTCTTTCCGATAGGGCAGGACATTCACATAGAAGGTGCCCCACGGTTTCGGCCGGTTTTGTCTACCGATCAGTATATGATCTGTTATTATTCCTAAAACTAAGGATAGATCTCTTCTGCTCAGCAAGAGAAGACATTGTATGACGTCCCACTCCGGCCAAATGAGCTTGGACTTGATGGAGGTGCTACCGTTTTTCCAACGGTCTCCTGCTTTCTTAAGGGATCAGTCCCTTAGAAAGAGCTTGCAGGTAGCGAGCGGCATACCTAAACCCTTTCAGCGTAATGAAAGCGGAATGGATGTTCCCCCTTTTGCAAGCTCGTCCGCTGTTCCATTGCCCGGTATGTTACAGTACCTTGGCATCCATACCAGGTGAAAAGCAAACTGCGCCGCCATCTCGTTCAGACATTTGCGCCAGGTTGCCACTGTTCTAGAGTTGCAGTTAACTGTATCAAGTGCGCTTAGTGCTCCTTGACTCTCGTAAAAAATGAAGATTTATTTATATCCAATTTCGTCTGTTCTTAGGTAGTCTACCGCCTCCTGTATTGCAGTGACCTCAGCCTGAAAGACACTGCAGTGGTGAGAAAGGCGGAAATATTTTTAAAGTCCTAATTGGGCTGAAAAAACACCGCCTCCGACTCAGTTCTCCAGCTTTGAGCCAGGTGTATAATTGAAGTAATTTCGCCGATTCAGGGAATCCATTTGACCACCAATCTCTATGAAGAATTAGTATGTTGAACTTATTTGTGAAGGTTTGAATGTTTACGCAGTAATCCGTATCGTGCGGGCCTAGTTTGTATACGATTGCTGCGTGTCCTACTTGAGTGGACTTCCATCCGGGGAAGATATTTATTATGGTGTCTAAAGCTTCCGAGGGGGTAGTGTTCCTTCCGTTAACTGCTCAAAGTATATTTGAAAATATCGCACGAGCAAAACCAACTATGATCCGTAGGGAAAAATGGCGCAATAAATGAATTCAACAGAAATCTTAGGAGTTATTTAGACTTCTGGAAACAAGAAAATAATAGAATTTTGTCATGATTCCATTCAAGGTAGTGCAATTCCTTAGAATTAGTCCATTGGTTGCAATTATCCCATGAAAGGTCTGTAATTCCAGTGATTTCTGCTACGATTATTGAAATCACATGAGACATCTGAGTCTACCTAATCAAACTGGAGAGTTCTAAAGATGTAAGTTAAACCAAAAAAATGTTCGTATGCTAAACTTAACTCTATACTAAAAATAACTTATTTTCAAGTGTTCTAAGGTCTTTCATTTCACTACTCTAGCGCATAAGTTTGATAATGAGAAACGTAATCTGATCCGTATGGTATTGAGTTCAATCTCATCTCGAATTTTATTTGAGGTGTAGTCATTCAAGGAAGCTGTACTTTTGTTGATCTTTATTTTGATGCTTAGTATATTGATTCGACTGGGGATTACTTGAGGAACCTTTATTAATAAAAGTCGAATACTTTAGTACCGACGACACACTTAACATAGACGCTCTTGCGGTTTCGTGACTCCCTGCCCGATAGCTAAGGGCAAATGTTTTATTTTCTATCACTGTAAGAGTTGCTGATGAAAAGTAATCAGACTGCTACATGGCAGGAGTAATATTTATTTATTTATTTATTTCAGTCAATTGAACAATAAATTCTTACTGACTATAAGACAAAATGACTTAAGACTAATTGAAGTAAGTATACAACATTGTGTATAATACCAAGTGAGATATCTTTTCGATAAACGTCAAAATTTGGAACAGCTGAGATCACCTGTTTTTGCAAAGTAAATTCGCAACCCTGGCGTTCTTCGTATATTTTACCCGAATGCAGGGACGGATACAGGGGAGGAGTTCTGGGTGTCGGGATTCCCCCCAAAAAATCAGTAGTGTCAGAAAATTTCAACCGTGTTTTCAAATTCGTAGCACACACAAAAACTCACTCTAGGCAAAAAAAATTAAAAATTATTACCCAGTAACTGGAATACAAAGAAATGATTTTTTGCCGAAAAGTATATTTTATACTAAAAGTTTATGACTTATCAAACCGCATTCGTAATATGCAATTTTACAAACACATTTACCGAATTTTTCAAATCAGTGTTACGATGCCAGTCACGGTGGCTCCGAGTGAACGGTCCTTTTCTATTTTACGGAGATTGAAGACGTATCTCGAGATATTGAGGTTACTAGTGACCTAGATATTTTGGCAAAGAGAAAGAGGAGAATCGATGAAGCACTTTAAACCCCTGACGTTTTATGATTCATCTGATTCAAATTATATCATAGCCTATCGATGGCTTTATAAAAATGCATTCAACATTTTACCCAATATTATTATATCTATGTTTATAATGGATATCAATCGAATATCTCAAATATCCTAAAAAATTGAAACCCCCCCCAAAATATTTTCAGATCAGCTTTTTCCAACTTCGGGCCATTCGTAATTGTCGACATATTGGCGGCCAGCTTAGGTACCCTGTCAAACGCCATCTTAGGTATCCTGTCAAAAGCAACTGACAAATAAGATATCTCACTTGTTGTTATACACAATGGTATACAATAAGCTAAGTAATGCTCCACATGATAAGGACGGCTCATAGTTTTGAACATCATTTAGTTCTGAAAGAGTCCTCATTAATGGATCATACTTTTCATAGCTAGATTTTGTAAACCCGAGGTAAAAGACTGGAACACTGCGTAGACTACGCATAGGAACATTAAAAGTTATTCTTTCTAAGAGGTTTGGGCATTCAACTAAACCACACAAGAGCTTGTTACCAAGAACAAGCAAGTTAAGCATATCTGTTATTAAGAGTTTTAAAGTTTAAAAGTTGGCAGCATGAGGGACTGGGTTCACTAAAATTTTAAGGCCGAAGAGCGAATTTGATAAATTTTTTCTGTATTCGCCCTAGACGCATTAGGTAAGAGTTGTGATTTGGTCTCCAAATAAAAGAGGCATATTCTAATCTAGATCTTACTAGGGAAATGTAAAGCATCTTTATGGTGTACGGATCAGTAAACGAAACACTATTACGACGAACAAATGCCAACATTGCGTAAGACTTGCTGACTGAAATAAACACCAAGGTCCTTAAATTCAGTTACACAATTAAGTAACGATCCAGAAATATCATAACGTGTTGGAAGCGGTATGAGCTTTTTAGTGAAAATACAATGTGAACATTTTTTTATATTAAGATGTAACTGATTCCTTACGCACCATGAATGCAGTTCATGAAGTTCATTTTGAAGTGCACTGGAGTCATGCCTGTTCCTAATGACCGAGTAAATTTTAAAATCGTCAGCATATAAAAGGTATTTAGATGAAGAGAAGCAAGACGCAATGTCATTTATAAATAAAATAAAGAGAATTAGTTCCAGAACACTACCCTGAGGAACGTTTATGAACAATTTGTTGGAGGTAGGTGGTAGGAGATTCCTCATTTAGACTTTAAATCTGTAAAAGACGCGTCAACTCATCCACAGAATAGTCTGAACCTAGCTATGTTCCTAGATCATTGTCACTGACTTTCGGGTTCTCAAAAATACTAAGCACTTTGTTTGCTTGTGAAATTGAAGTACCTACGTATCATTGGCAGTGTTGTGGACTAAACTTTGTAGGACTTTGCGACGAGGATCCTTACAACCAACTTAACACATGATAACAATTTTCGTAGTAGCTGATGGGTGTGGGATAGACGATTTAAGTGTCTGTCATGTTGTAAATTATGGGTGCTTGAGTTGTTGTCGTCTGCAATAACAAATTAAATATTAATGCACACTGAAAGTGGAAGAGAAAGAAAAAATGCAGTGAATAAAGTAAAAGAATATGTGTATTGGGTTACGATATGTAAGTAGGCCAGTGCAATAAGAGCGGAGTCGGCTAAATAATTGACACTGCCAAAATCGTCCCATATGTCATAAGCATTGCTTCTATTTACCTTTAACATCACTTTATGCTTCTGCTCTTTATTAGCGTTATTACTCGCGTGCTATTTGTTCCAATATACATTATCAATTTTTCAATTTTAAAGAGTTTTCTTTGATTGCATATACATATCCATATGTAAATATACTATATCTAAATAGGAATTTTTTACCACGATTTTTTGTCTTATGTTTGGCGACGCCTCAGCACGCGCTGGAAAATCTCAAAGCATCGGCGAAAATTCTACCGGAAAATGTTTTGCTTAGAAGCACGTTGTAAATGTAGTCGAACTTTTTTTTAAACGAATACATTTGAAATTGAAGACATTTCCTATTGCTCAGAAAAAAAAAAAATTAAAATTAAAGAAATCAATTTTTTAGCTGCTGCTAGCTGTTTTATACATATGTTTTGGTTCAGACACATCTTTAAAACTAGTTTATTCAATTTTCTAAAAAAAAAATCAAAAATATTTTTTTCAAATTTTTTAATTAGAATTTGTAAAAAAAAATTTTAACTAACAATAATTTTTAGTAACTTCAATTAAAAATTACTATATATTTGTTGATGAAAATTTGTCGATTTTTTTTTTAATTTTGAAAAAAGTTTAAAACAAGATTGCCGTACTTACATAGGTATGTACATAAATATATGGTTTTTGTATTTTGTAAAAGAATAAAGTGTATTTATTACTACTATACCCATACATACATACACATATTTAAACTTTGCAAACTTTGCGGTGCTGAAACGGGCTATAAAAGCCAGTAAAACGAAATGTTTTCGAAGTCTATGTGACAGCGCAGAAAAAGATCCCTGGGGTTCAGCATTTAAAGTAGTTACTGAAAAGCTACAAAAGTCGATACAACCGAAGATTTCATGCCCTAGAGAGTTGGAAAAAATAGTAAGCGCACTTTTCCCAGACCAACCACCATTTGAACGGGAAACATTTCCCCCTACAGATTACGAAACGCCTCCAGTTACGGCAGAAGAACTTTTAAAAGCCGTTAAAAGCCTTAAAGAAAAAAAAGGCACCAGGTCCTGATTTGATACCGAACCACATATTGAAGCTAACTGCAAATACCAACACCGAAGCGTTTGTACGGACGTACAATTAATGTCTTAAAGAAGGTATATTCCCCCTATATGGAAGCGCCAGCGGTTAGTACTCCTACCAAAGACTGGTAAACATCCAGGAGACCCGTCCGCATACCGCCCAATATGCATGCTTGACACAGCCGGGAAACTGTTCGAACGAATCCTTAGCAATAGGCTGATCTCAGAAATTGAAGCAGGGGGAAACCTCTCAGAAACGCAGTTCGGCTTTAGAAAAAAGCGATCAACAGTTGACGCGGCTATGCTTGTTAAGAAGCTGGCAGAAGAAGCGATAAGTGGAGTAAGATGGAGAGGCGGATCTAGGAAATATTGCTTGGTCATGACACTTGACGTTAAAAATGCGTTCAATTCCGCTAGCTGGAGGAAAATTATCGAATCTCTCCGTGGCTTTCAAGTATCAAGATATTTGCGAAAAATCATAAGTAACTACTTGGAAGATAGAGTCCTAGTATATGTATGATACAGACGAAGGCAGCAAAGAGTATAATATACCCGGAGGAGTTCCTCAAGGATCCGTTCTTGGACCATTGCTCTGGAACATTATGTATGACGGCATTCTGCGCTTGCAAGTACCTAAAAGTTCAAAAATTGTTGGTTTTGCAGATGATATAGCGGTGGTTATTGTTGCCAAGCATATACAAGACGTGGAGCGAGAGGCAAACCTCATGACTGCACGAATTCAGACATGGCTGGAAGAAAATGGCCTGCAGTTAGCCGAACAGAAAACTGAGGCAGTGTTAATTAGCAGCAGAAAAATCCTAGAGGTTATTAAAATTAAAGTCGGAGGACATGAAATTGTTTCAAAAGCTGCCCTTAAATATCTAGGCATTATGTTTGACGTTCGATTAGTATTTAAGACTCACGTACAATATGCAGTCGAGAAGGCAGAGAAGGTGGCAGCAGCGCTAACGAGGCGTATGGTAAATAAAGGAGGACCTAAGCATAAAAGTAGGCAACTGTATGCAAGTGTATGTAATACGCTCAGTACTACTATACGGGGCACCAATCTGGTCGGCTGCGCTTGAAAAAGTTTCATACGCAAGAAAAATTAGATCACTTTTTCGACTTTGCGCTATACGAGTGTGCAGTGCGTTTAGAACAACCTCAGAAGAAGCGGCGCTAGTAGTGGCTGGGCTCTGTCCAATCGAGATCTTGGTTAAAGAGGCTGTAGAAACCCCACTGAGTATTGCTGAGGCGAAACTGTTTGCGGATGTGGCAGAGGCGGTGGAGCGCTGCAGGTAAGGGACGCTGGACGAATAGACTTATTCCTTCCTTAGAGAAATGGTTAGATAGGCCACACGGTGAAGTAGATTTCCACCTTACCCAAATATTGACAGGGCACGGTTGCTTTAAGTCCTATTTATACAAGTATAAACATGATGATGACCCTTACTGCACCTTCTGTGCAAATCAGGTGGTTGAAGACGCCGAACACTGTTTTTTCGTTTGTCCGCGGTTTGCAATTGAAAGGGATGACTCGAACACGAAGTTGAGGAGATACTATGCTCGAATCTAAAGAAAATTGGTCCGTTGTTTGCAATATGTCGAAAAAAATCATAACTCAACTGCGTCCGCAGAAATTCATAGAAAAGCAATAGGCTGCTCCCCCTACGCGTAATACTTAACGATAGTTCCACGGAGCGAGAAAAACGGAGCAGGGGTGGGTTTTTAGTGCGCTGAGTCGAAAGGCAAGTCCCACACTTCGGCTTTCAATGCTCTAAAAAAAAAAACGTCTTTAAAATAAATTTTAATCTGTAACCCTGAAGAAAATAAGTCTGTAATAAATATATTGCGCTAATATTTTGTTCATCGAACATACATACATACATATGTACATACATATATGAATAATTTGAGCCCAATTCCGGAGATGTGTGGCAACAATCTCCTCATCTCGTAAAAAAATAATTAAAACAAATTTTTTTTAAATATGTAGTTTGCAATTTTTTTTTTTGCTTGATACTTATTTTATTTTGAGTTATGTATATTATTTTTAAATATATTTTTAACTTTTTTTTTTGAATTCGTAAAATCTAAATGCGACTTTCTATCGTTAATCGAAACGGCTTTGAATTATTTACACAGTAATCTAAAAAAGTCTTATATAAAAAAGTTATAAGAAAAATATGTACGTATTTTTATAATCATTTTGCGTATATCGGGCACAATTGCGGAAATTGTTCACACACATGTACATATGTACATTTATGAATAAATATCATTCTTCTTTGATGTTGAGTGTCTTTTTTCAATCCGTGGCGCGTGTGCGTGCTAAAAGTGAATGCGCGATTAGTTGTACGCAATTGCTTATATAATACGTGTGTATGTATGTACATACATAGTAATCGCTCTTATCAATCTATTCTTCTTGCTGACTTGCTTACTCTTCGCACGTTCTTGCACCAAAGCATCAGACACAAAAGACTTCAGTGGAAAAAAATTCTCAAGCTTCAGTTGCAAGATGATTTCCAAAGTAGTAGCACTAATTTCGTGTTCAATTTTTCTCGTCGTCCACACAAGCGGCAGCAAAGACACGCAAACCGCATTCCTACCAACGGATCAGGAGCATAAGATGGATCTGCGGAATGAAGTACGACAGGGCGATGCAGTGACCTACGAATTGGGCACACCACGATATGAAATTTTAAATGCTGATGAGCCAATCGAAATCATCACCGCCGATCAACCCGGTTACTATGAAAGCCTACGGCGTTATGAGCAAGCGCATGAAGCCCACTTAACAACTACGAGTACACCGTGGCCAGAAAAAGCTGAACGACAAGAAATTGTAGAGAAAAAGGACAATGAGGCACCGCTTTCACTGGGGCATGAGAATATAAAGTTTATTATTTCTAAGTGGCGGAGTAGCAGCCATAAAAAAGGTGTTGAAGTGTCAAAATCAAAAAACAAACAAGTTGAAAATGAGCGTCAAGTAAAGTCTTCAAAGAAAAGACCTGTGAATTTGTCTGAAACCTCTCACAGAAGCTCACAGTACACAGAAGGTGCAACCAATACCGCTCTGCGCATGCCGCCATTAAATGCAAATCAAAATATTATCCAACAATACGTCAGTACAGCACAAACAGCGGGAATGCTTAATGGTGGTGTATATTTTCATGCAACGCCGGCGACAACAGCAATGCCACCATCAGCTGGAGATCCTCCACAGTCGTCACCAATGTTGTCTGGACAAGGTGTCGAGTCATCAGACATGATTCATTCATATTCTGATGAAAATCAAGAAGAACTTTTTGTAACAGAATTTGACACGAAAGACCCACCACACATCAGAGATTTCGAGTATTTATATCGTTTGGCATTGGGATTGAAGTAGTATGTAGTTCGAAATATTCCAGCTATTTTCTACGTTAAACAAAGTAGAAGAACTTTAAAATTGAAGCTATAAATTTGTAAAAAGAAACTGCATTTGTAATTTTAAAGTAAAATATATTTATGTGATTATGATTAGATCGATAAAAATAAAATTATAGACTTTTTAATAACTACGCGGATATGAGAATTCTTGACGAATCTTGGGTCTATATCACCAAATTCGTCGGAGTTACCAAAAAGAGACGCCCCTAGCGTAGCCAGCTTCTCGCTAACGCTTCACAAGTGCATAGAAGGTGTAGTACCGTTGCCTCCTTTTAATAATATTTACAGCTTCAACAGAATACAATGTGTACGGTGCCTAATAAAATTTCTAAGCTTTAAGAAAAATATTGTTATTTTTGTCCTTTACTGTAGGTAGAAGGGTACTCCAAGTTATTTCCTATAAGATTTTTTTTAATAATACGACCTTTAACGATCTCATCTGGGCCAAGTCAGCTTAGAAATCCTACAGGTCGAAGTTTGTGTCGAGCTGTCATTTGCACAAGAAACAAATTCTTTATAAAAACAACTTGCAAGCACCAAAGGGAGAAGGAAAATAGAAATTTCTTGACCACTTCTCAATACCTGGAGTTTTGATTGCGAATTTTCTGTCTGCGACCATAGTATCGCTGTGTGAGCCGCCACCTGCTGACACCCAGAGTCTAGTGGTAAACGCTCCAGAAAGACATGCAAGGCGTCGTTTGGTGTTCTTCATAAAGCTTCGCTAATGCAGATCATAATGAACATCTGCAATTTGCTAAGTATATTTAGATTAGCAGCTCTGCTCAAGGCAGTCACCATATGATAACTCTATAGAGGAGAATCGGTTTAACTACCGCGTGTATATCCAGCGGCATACGCTTGGGTTGAGACCACGTCTGCTTCCAATGGTCCTCTTACAAGTCTATAGGGCCACAGAAGCCTTCTGATGTCGCTGGACAATGCTATCCCTCCCGCTTAGTTACATGTCTAGTGTGACGCCAAGGAACTTGGCTTTATTCTTTGGTTTCAAACGGATCATATTAAGCTCCGGCGGAATTACCTCAGGCACCTTATATTTCATAGTTCAAAGTACCAGCTCCACCTTTCCTGAGTTGAGGCGATAAAATAACATCGCGCGGACCATCTCTCTACGTCGAGGAGGGTCCTCTGAATCAAATCGCAATATGTTGCAGATATAGTTGATAAATTGTTTATTACATATCTGTGGTATTCTGTGCTCTGATTCGATTATATGAAAAAAGAAAAAAAATTGATTTTATGATATCAAGATTTTATGATTTGTAAGTAGCACATAGATTTACAGAATTGATTATATTTTTATATAAATAATAGCATAAAAATATTAGTTGAAATAAAATAAAATAAGTAAAGCAAGTAATGAAGTGGCTAGTGAATAGTGTTGATTGGTTGCTGTCAAATTGTTTTCAATAACCAGTTGTGATTATCAGTGAGCAGTAAACTCGATATTTTTAATCTAAAGATTTAAAAAAAAAATGCTCGTTTTGCCGCTTAAAATGTTTGTGTCAGTATTAATATATCGAAAGCAACAATCTTTATTTTGCATTTTTTGTTTAAATCTTATCTTGTTGTGTATCGCTATCAATATCTTATTTACAATTGCTATAGAATGAAAATGCGCGTAATATGTAGCAGTACCCTACAGGGAAAAAGTTAACCAGTGAATGTATGCAATTTTTTGCAGGCTGATGAAATCCCAATGATGGATTTTTATAACATCTTTTGACCTCCATAAACTCTCTACACTGTACCCCGCTAAAATCTGTCATAAGGTTGCCTGATAAACCGCAACATATTCTCTCTATTTCAAGCTTCTTACATTATTAGGGAACTATCGTCAAAATTTCGACGCGAAAAAATGTCGGTTCTTGTCCCAAATAACGCAAATAGCATATTTACCAGTTTGGTCCGTGTCAATTAAGTTTCTTTTCGTATGAAAATATGTAAAAACTGGAATGGAAATACGAAAGAAGCATTAAATTTGAAAATAAATAGCATTTTTGAAGATGCTGTACCTGATTGCAAATGAGTTGATATTTTTTCGCTGGCGCTTTTTCCATTGGGGTGTGTCATGAGCAAGTTTAGTTAGTTAATATTTTCAAAACAATATTGACCAATGTTGAGTTCGCGTTTTCAAACAACCGTCGCAGCAGGCTAAAACTGGAGCAAATAGGATTAACATTTCTTAGTAATGCATTGGCAAAAACAGCAAAAAAAAAATTAGACAGACATTGCATAGACACGCGCCAAATGCTAAGAAAGAAAAAAAATTAAAAAATATACAAGTACCTAGACTAGAGATAAATAAATAAGCATGCGAGTCGATAAACAAAACTAGATTTTTGCTATATCTACCGATGAGGGTGCGCCGATAAGTACCCATTCGAAAATCAAAGTACTTTAAAAGCAATTTAAAAATTACTTTTTTTTTAACCACAAGTGGTTTAAATTCAGTCTATTTTCTTGTCTATTTCGTAGGAGCAAGTCAGTTATCCGATTTCAACCACTTTCAATTATATTTGAAAGAAAGAACATTAAAATTCCTTTTTTTTGCAATTGCAATAAAATGTATTTATTTCCAGCTACTTTAAATCTACTTTTATTTACAACTATTTTAAACTCGATTTGTTTTTAAACTTCTTTATTTTATACGTACTCTTTTCTAACTTTTTAAAATCGCATTTTAGTTTAGTTTTTATGAAATATATTTACATATGTATTATTGTTTAAACTAAGTAAGGAATTTAGTTCATTTTTAACGTACGTTTTCACGTTTCAAATAAAATATAATTTAGTTTCTTCTGCATACATACTTCGTAAAAACTTTGTTTTTTTACTGCCTGAATGGCCTTGCGAGTAACTTTCTCTGGGTCAAGATTTTCGATACAAAAGGCATCTATGTTAATAATTATAAAGAAAAAAATGAAATATTTTAAGAATCACTGTCCCACTGTCTTACTTTTCAAAAGCGGATAGAAATTAACAAAAGCTTTTAATCTTTTTTTTTTCGTGAGTTCCGTCGAGGTTTAAATTCATTACAACGTTCTTGGACAAAAGAGCCAAAAGCATCTTTTTAGGTTTTCCTTTTATTAGGGACTCCATTCCATTAAGCTATGGAATATATTGGAAAAAGCTTTAGATAGATATTTAGTATTTTATGATTATATTAGCTTCTCACGTAAATTGTTTTGTTTTCTTCGTAAATATTTTCGACAAACGGCTGTCAATTCGTCATCTGTTTTTATTGGAAATTGTAAGTGAATGACACCACAGCCTTCTGCTGTCGGATGAGTACAGTGAATGTATATACTATACATATATGTATGTATACTATATGGATTCAATTAAATAACTTCCTAGTTTCTCTACACTACAAATGTTTTTAAATTATTTTGTATTACGCTAATATAAATATACGAGTACGAAGAATTAAAGACTCGCACGCTGCATTTGTTTCAAAGCAGTTGATTTCCAATTACTTTAAAATTGGTTAGTTTTTCAGACTGTCTGCTTTTTTCCGACAGGGTAATGTAACAATTCGTTATACGCCGTAAATATTCGCAATTTATGAAACTCTGAACGCCATCTTTCGGTGATCTAATGAAAGAACTTTAAACGAATCTTAAACAAATGTCAGCACTAATCAGCTGTTGTGTTGTCGAAATACTCGGGGCTTAAAACCTGGTATTTCGGTCACTACTAGTGACCGTTGTGGTCGAGTGGATAGCGGTGTGTGCTATCACTCGATATGCCGCTTAGTTCGATGTTCAAATCTCAGCCCGGGCAAGAAAAAGGTAATAATAGAAAAAAAGTGTTTTTCTAATAGCTGTCACCCTTCAGCAGGCAATGGCCAAACTCCGAGGGTATTTCTGCCATGAAAAAGCTTCTCATAAAATATATCTGCCGTTCGGAGTCGGCACAAAACTGTGGGTCCCTCTATTAGCTCGCCCAAACACTTAGCTATATATTGTAAGCGCCAAATTATTATTATTATTATTATTATTAAGTAATTTTCCCAGATGAATCTAAACAGCCTGATTCTAAACGTTTTAAGGCTGAGACATCGATTTAAAAGTGGTGAGTCGCATAGTCCTCTTACTCAACCTTATGACTAAACGCGACCCTTGAAACATTTATGCGACTGCATAATGATCTCTGATGATCTTTGCCACCTTGGCTATTGTGACAAGTCACGCCGATGACTTATATCCGTAAATAAGCCACAAATGTAGCAAAACTTATTACGCTTGTCGCACATTTTAGTTTTACTTTACCACGATTTTTATCCAATTTAACAGCAAACACAACAAAAGATAAACAATACGTGCACTTCAGTATAACGGAAATTTATAAACACTTCAAAATTGAGTAAAAACTCAAAAATTAAGTGATAATTTCCTTGGGAACAACAAAAGCAAATTTTTGCAAAAATTTCGTTCTTATAAAAAGTAAAATAACTCAGTCACTTTTTAGCCGATTTTTTAAAAGAAACATTCGTTGAACTCGGTATTAAACGTACTCTTTGAATATAATCAAAACTCATTTTGTGTTTTTATAAAATAGTGTGTGAAAATATCGCCAAAGTCAAAAAAAAGAAGAAAAAGGGTAGCAAAATTTAAGTTTGTTGTGCAAAAACAAGTAAATTTCTTCAGCTTTATTAAGACATCTATATATCTTTTAAAAGGTCTGAGTTTCTTCTTAAACCGTTCTTAGAAAAAAAATCGGTTGTTAATTAGCTAATATATGGGCTAAGAAGTGCGCAAAAGCACGAAAAATCGGTTTTTTAAGGTTAAGTCGAGATTTTGGGGGTGTTTAACAAATTCCCAAATTGGATTCTCGTTCTCCTCGATAAGACCTACAAGAAAAAAAACATCACTTCCCAGGTATTTTTGAGTGTCACTCTGTGTAATATATAAATTGAAAAGTGCTGATCTCTACAGCATAAAAGTAAATTTTCATTGAAATTATTACAAAATTTTGAATTTTTGCCTTATTTTCTTTTTTAGCTAAGGCACCTATCTGCTAGCCCTCGTACGTAAACACAAAACCCACACTTTTATATGTACGCACTTTTGTGTATACTACTTAAGTAGAAAAATAACATCAAACTGGCCAAAAAGAGTGAAGAAAATATTAAAATACCGTCAAATTTAAATTTAAAAAAAAACCAAAAGTTGAATATGCATTAAAAAGAAATTCAAAGAAATAATAACGCTGCGCGTGTGCTATTGAAAAGGACAACGAATAAAAATAAACACGTTATTCTACGTGCGACTGAACGCACAAATTGCCCACAACTGAATTTCGAGCAAAATGTAGACAGGCGTGGTTTTGCTTAATTGAAATACGCATGTCCACATTGTTGTTGCAACATCGCAATATTAGTGCGTGGCACTCAAGTCGCATGCAGGTTGATGAAGTTTTTCCAGACCATGCGACATGATCGGTCACACATATAAAAGTAGGCAATTAATCGATCAGAATCATAGTGCAGCGCAAGAGTTCCGCGAGTACAAACAAGACACGGCAACACAGTAGTCAGCAAGAAGCAGTGCCCCTTCGCAAAAAAAGAAACGCATATCCTTTACAAAACCACACAAAAAAAAAAAAAAAAACACATACAAAATGTGCAGCGTAAGTTTCAATTTGGGCAAAGCAAAAAATTCCTTTTTTAAAGTTCATTTTTGTTTTTTTTAGTTACGAGTGCTCAGCATATTCATTATCGGCTTGGCCGCTGCTACCGCTATCGAGTTGGGACATGCGCCGCTTTTGCTCAAGCCAGGTCTGGTCAAGAGCGTTGAAGTTGAGGCACCTGCCCACTATGAATTCCACTATTCGGTGCACGATGATCACACCGGCGATATTAAGAGTCAATCGGAGTCGCGCAAAGGCGACATCGTCCAGGGACAATATTCGCTAATCGATGCTGATGGCTATTTACGTACGGTTGATTATAGCTCGGATCCTCATAATGGCTTCAATGCGGTGGTTCGTCGTGAACCGCTCGGTCATAAGGTTGTCAAAGCTATTGCACCAGTCGCCAAAGTACTTTCGCCTATTGGCTTAGCACCAAAATTGTCATTGCTCTCATAAGCTATGTACATATGTAAGTATGTAGTCTGAAAGGAATCGTGAATTGAACGAACGCCATACAACAAGCAAAGCAAAGTGACAACGAGTTGGTGGTTAGAGAATTCGAGCGCTAGCACAATGTCGCATAACCAAATCATCGTGAAATCTATTACGTCATGCATCATCTCTATACTTTTATCACATTTCTAGTTTTTTTTTTTTAAGACGAAAACACTCTAACGCTCACACACGATAGCCACAATGAACACAATGATCTTCTGTTTGATCACAAGAAACTGTAAAGTAGAGTCCTTACAAGAGCCCACAACTGACACCAAATTTTGGCATCAAACCTGTGGTCCTTAAGACCTTCACTTTCATACATCTGCACACACACACTCAGAGCTTTCTAATATTTCTACGCTATTGCTCTCATGTTTCTGCATCAGTCTGCATCAGTTATTTTGTTTTGAAGAATTTTTTTTTTTAATTTTTTTTTTGACATTTTGTAACCACTTAACATAGCTCTGCATAAATTGTTAATAATATGTATCATTTAACGGTAAAACTCTTTACGTTACTTTATGTTAGTATGTTTACGTTTACAATTAAAATTTGTTGTACATATATGAAGCACTTAATGCATTTTGCAATAAAAATGAAATGCAATTATAAAACTAAAATACGAGTATGGATTTTTCTGGCTTACTAATTAATTTGCGCCTTACTGCTTACGAAAGGCAATGGTGACTTCTTTCCTTTCGCTGTTCATCTCTTTGACTTAATACGTTTCGGTTATAAAAAAAAAATCAATGGGTCAACGACAAATGCAGACAAAAACAAACCAGCACAGCTGGAACATGTTGCGCCTTCCCGCTGTTCCAAGCTAGCTATCTTACATTGACACTATTTACATGCAACGCCCCACATTTATTAACAAAAACACGAATGTTTTTTCGAACTTAAACCGGTAAAGAGCTAATCGGGCTAGAAGAGCCGTTTAAGGGTTTATATCCAAATGATTGGGTCGAAAAAATCGTTACAGCACTGAATAGCCGAAGGTGTGTGAGTGATTGTTCGCAAACTTTAAACGCAATTATCCCAAAATCGTGTTTTTTTTCGAAAACGGCTTAGTGGTAACCACGATTTCTTGGCAACAAATAAACCGATTATTTTGAAACTTTCAATCATTAATTTCTTATTACAATGACTTCTTTGTGAACAAAGGAATTTTTATTTTGGTAAATTTATATTTTTTATGCCAAAAACACCAGCTCACTAAGTGATTAAAAATCAACAATTTCAGAAAAATTATCAGCATTTTGTAACAAAACAGAATTTTCAAAAATCCTTCATTCATGAAGAGCATCTAGGCAATTATTTACTAAAGAAAAAATTTTGATTTTTATATTTAATATAAGCCGTTCTTGACTTATCATGGCCATCACGCATGAGGTACAAAATAAAATGTTCTGTGGCAACAGCTATATCACAGTCATTTTGCGGGGTTTTTTAAAATACAAATTTCTACAAATACATTAAAACATGAACTAAAAGATATGCAAAATAGTATTACAGCCAAATAAAATAATTATAAAATAAAAAATCGCGAGTATACGCTACTTTTTTGAGACCCAAGTGGATATAACCTCTTAAGGCCATTCGTCAATTAAGAAATTAACATCAACAACTAATCGGTTGGAACTACCAGAACTAAAGCACGAAAATGAAATCAGTATCTTGTAACACCACCTTTTATGAATTCGTTTATTGTTTAATTTGTTTTTGAAATTCGAATTTTTTTGTTGATGGAAATGAAAGAATCCATGATGCAATAATGAAATGTGTTGTACGTTGGCAACATCTCGCTATACATAAATCGGCCATCTTGAACGCCCTTAGAAACCGTGTTTTTCCTTTGCTGAATTTCGTGAGCAGTTTTTAAAAAAAATATTGAATTGTAGCCGAAAATTAAGTTTTTCATGTGGAACTTAGAATAGAGATTATTGATTGTTTTGGAATTTTGCACTGTTTTTACTTTTTTGTTGACAACTAGTTTTCTCAATGCGAGAATTTGAATAATTTTTTTGTGAAAATTTTTCAAGTTTTTGTATAATAAAACATTATCATTAAATTATTAATTGAAATATATCACTGGGGTTCATTTCGGATGACAGGATCAACAGTTTAAATGGTCTTAACGTCCGTTTTGTAAAGAGCATTATTTTACTCTTGCAACTATTTATTAAAATTATTTGTATTAAATTCTATTGAAACTATTTATGCTTTTTCAGTAATCAATATATTTTTTTTTACAAAAAAAACCGGTTTCAGTGTTTATATGCTCATAAGAATTGGGGATTACCTTTAGTTTCTTCATGAACCAGTGTAAATGCATTTGCTTCAAATTTGAACATTTTGTTATTTGGAGATTTGTTTCTTTTAATTTTGCCATCCTAAACAACTGAAATGTCGTACTGCGCAGAGGTTTCACTAGCTATTTAAATATAAATTACTTTTACTTTTGCCAGTTTTCATATAAATTTCATTCGTTGTGGTTAAATTTATTGTAAACTGATTTGTACTTTTTCCTAAAGACTGCCTTCTTTACTTCCCGATTCTCTAATAACTCCTAAATACAACATTGAGTTAAGGACGCTCAATCTGGCGCTGTCACAACGTAACATACAACACCTTTCATTATTCCATCATGCTAGAATCTTAAAACAAAATATCATTTAAAAAAACAACAACGCAATGATTTAAGACTATACAACAGGAACTAACTGCACGAAGTCAGACAAGCCGAAACGTAAAAGTAAGCTACTGTAGAATGACGTTTAACACAACTTTTAGCTGCGTCCAAGTTCGGAAGGATCTTTCCAAGCCGTTCGAGACCAAACGAAGTTCAAGGCAACTCACTTTCGTGCAACTTCTTCAATCTGATGCTGGAAACCGTAATAAGAGCTGCCAATCACTATATGTTTTATAACAAAAGTACGATGCTGCTGGTGCATGCGGATGATATTGGCATCGTTGGCTTCAACAGCTGGGCCGTCAGTGAAGGATTTTCCAGTCTAGAGAAGGAATCAAAAGAGGTTGGTCTTGCAGTGAACTAAAACAAAACAAAGTACCTTGGGGCAACAAACAAAAAAATCCTCGCGTATTGGGGCCCGCGTCACTATTGGCAATTACAACTTTGAAGTAGTCAAGGGTTTTGCATACCTAACATAGATCCTTAACACCACATCATAACGTCAGCCTTGAAATTAAGCGAATAATAACACTTGCCAACAGGTGTTACTTTGGACTCGGTAGGCAATTGAAAAGCAGAGCAATTGGGAGCTTTCGAGAGAAATGTTATTCGCAAGATTTTTCGGGATGGAATGATAAACTATATGATAAATTCAACGAGTGCAATTACTTGGCCATGTCGTTCGTGAAAAAATCCTTCGAATCGGCACGCAAGGGTGGACAACGAAGGCAAGGGCGCTCACGAATACACTGGAAGGACCAAGTGCAGAAGGACCTGTCTTCACTTGGTGTGACTAATTAGCGAAACCTAGCGAAGGAAAGAGGGAGCTGGCGAAGCTTTTTGTTCTCGGCCCAAACTGACAATCGATTGTTGCGCCATTGCAAAAAATATACACCAACCAAAGCAAAATAAACCAAGCTTCAAACTTTATCTAAAATTAAAAATTATATATAGATTTTTCATGAGCTCAAGGCCGGAAAAATAACACAATTGAATAAAATGTATATTATTTTATTTATTTGTCAATATTTCGACTTCATTCTGAAGTTTTATTTTTCCGGCCTTGAGCTCATTAAAAATCTACAATATAATTTATATATATAATATAATATAATTTTGGCGCGTACACTATATAGCTCAGTGTTTGGCCGAGCTTCTCCCACCATTTGTGCTGTGCGTCTTTATATTATACCACAAATGGAGGGACCTACAGTTTTATGCCGACTCCGAATGGCAGAGGTATTTAATGAGAAGCTTTTTCATGGCAGAAATACCCTCGGAGGTTTGCCATTGCCTGCCGAGGGGTGACCGCCATTAGAACAAACTTTTTCTATGACTAAGATTTTGCTTGCCCTGACTGAGATTCGAACCTCGAACTCACCAGCATATCGAGTTATAGCACGCACCGCTACCAACTCGACCACAGCGGCCACATATAATTTATATAATTATGGTCAATATAACCGAATCAAAAATAAAACTAAAAATATTACTCTAAATTTCAAAACTTTTTTTCTCAAAAGCTTAAGAAAATTGACGAGTGCGCGTTTTCGAAAGCCATTCAACTTTAATATAATAATGTGCATGTTTTAAGTTCTTCGCCACAATTAACATTTTTGTGCGAAATGTAGATCAGGCTCACTTAGACTTCAATTTTTAGGCCAATGTGGTACCACAATACAAATTTTCTTCCACCGATATACATATGTGAGTTAGGAGAAGCGCCGAGTGCTTGTTATGAAGGTCCGTAACCGACCACTGGCCACACGGGATAGCCTCTCGGGAGTATCAAAGAAGTGCGAGTCAAGATGTGTGAACCTGAGCCTTGCGAAAGCAGGGAAGATAGTATTGAGATGATTCCACCTCATTATCCTCCATACAGAACTCACACCTCGGGTCAGAGACGACGCCCAGTCTTACAGCGTGGATGTTCATCGGGCAGTGCCCGGTCAGGACGCCAATAAAGGCTGAGAGCAGTAGTATTTAGTAATTCTCCAGACCAACTACGGTCTACAACAGGGCAAAAGGACTTTGCAACTTTGCATGTCGGGATCTCCTTCCAGCGTTTGCTGAGCCTACTGTAAGCCTAATACGCTTTCTGCCGGGAGTGTCTTCATCTGTTGTGCCCTGCTGAGTAGGCTTATCGGCGTAGCAGTTTCTTGCAATGTAGCTGTGTCCTGCGACCCAAATCAACCGAAATGCAAAATGTTACAGTCCCAAAAAAATTATTAATTATTTTACTCTAAAGTTTTTTAAAACAACTAAGAGAAAGGCTTCAGAATTTACAAAATTGTTATAATTTTTTCTAAAAAAAGGTTTGAAATTAAGCGTTAGCTGCCTTTTGTAAGAGATTTAACTCGATTTTAATTTAAAAACAAATTTTAAGTAAATAAAAGAAAAATAGAATGGCAATTTTGCCAAAGTATGCCATCGCTAATAAATTTAACACAACTGTACTAAGCAATGCAAACAGAAAATACGTCGCTTTAATTGAGTATTCTGTTGGTTTTTTTTTACAAATGCACATATAACGTTAAAAAAAAAAACATAAAAAATATAAAAAATAATAATTTATGTAGTTCTTTTATTCAACTGTATTTCTAAATTCCATTGCACCGCAGTAAGTAAAAAATTTCACAAAAAAAGTGTTTGTATGTAGTGAGTATTTATTTGTAAGAATATAGACGTCGTTTAGATTACATAATTTTAAAACTTTTGCGCTTACAATGCAATTCCATATTTTTAATATTTTCGTTACACTTAAGCACACAAATTATGCGCAAGTTTACAAATTTTTAAAACTGACTAAGAAATGTGTAATTCAAAATTTAAATTGAGAAGTATAGTTTTCAAAATTATCGGTTTTTTTTAACTGAAAAAATACTTAGGATTTACATATGTGTAATTTTCACTGCTTCTTAAGTGCATAATTTTATGTGAGCAATTGTGTGTAAATTTCCGATATGGTTTATATGCATATGTGTGTGTAAGTGTATGTATGTATAGTATGTTGTAGACAGTTGTGGATGTAGTACTTATACAATATGCTTTTAGCATATTTTTATTTTTATTTTTATTTTTTTCTTCTAACCAAACTTGTTCTTGTGTGATTCAAATTTGTATTTCACGCGAACAGTGCACACTCTCCGCACTCTTCTTTCTTAACGATGATGTATTGGTATTGGCAATTGACGTATAACCGGCACTTCACGGTGCACTTGTGCAGTGAAACCCAACAATGGATCCGAATTATATTCCACAACACGACGCTGTCCATCGGGTTCAATTAGCGAATAACGCCCCGTCACATAATCGCCATGACGATGCTCAAATTGATCCTTCACATCGCCAGTGTGGCTATCGTGCACCGAATAGTGAAATTCATATTGCGGCGGACTGTGCTCCTCCAATTCGATGGACACAGGCACGGGACCACCATGTCCGATGAGGCCAGCACTGATGCAGGCGAATGAGCAGCTGATGGCAAGCAAGGTGAACACATACTGCAAAAGGAAATGAAATATTGTAAAAAAAAGTATTTAAAATTAAAACAAAAAGTAGAATAACAAGGCAGTAGCTAAGTACTAACTACGGCTTTCATGTTGATTGATGCCCACAATTGGTGGTGTTTACAATGTGTCGAGGCAGGACTACGGTGACTGACTGCTGCTGTTGACTGAATTGTTACGCTGCGTCTAATGCTATCTAACCAAGCTAGACTTACTTTTATACCAACTGTGCTGTCGGTTGTGGTCTGCAAATGAATATGAATATGATATGTATGCGCATTGGACACATCTTCCGCTCAGTAGGTATGTATTATTATATACTATAAGCCACCGTTAGAGCCCTTTGGTGCGTGTGCGCGTGTTTGTTGGCGTGTTTCGAGTGCTGCCTGCCTGCTTGCTTGCCTGCCTGCCTGCCCTATTGAGCTGCATTCCACGCGCCAACGCGCCGACGCGCGTCATTGTCACCGGATCCAACTGCCGGTCAGTACTCCTTGGCGGCTTTTTGATTTGCAAAATATATCACTACGACAAAATTTAGCAACACAAAAAGCAAAAAATGTACATGAAAATAAATAGTAAAAAGAAAAATAAAAATTAACACCGCTGACTTTTCGGCGCAAACATACAAAGGCAAACATATTTTAATTATGCAATTACATGAAATATGTATGCACATACTTATGTGCGCACAAGTGTGTTGGGCCGACAGCAATTCATAACAAAAAAAAATAATTAAAAAATCGCGTAGTAGTTAAAGTATAACTAATAAAAAAGGAAATGTTACACACAGTACATAGTAGTCTCCGCGTGGGATATCAAATTCGTAGACGATCCGAAAGTCAGTCAGCTGGTAACTGTCAAGAGTTCGCTGTGCGCTCGCCTCTTGGTCAGATGGTAATCAGCTGGTTTTACGAATGCATACAACTGCCGTTGAATTTGTGTATTTTAAAAGTCAAAGTAAAACCGTTGAATTGGTTTAAACATATCACATTTCTTCGCAAAGTGTATGTCTATACAAATGTAACTGTTAAAAGGGAGAATTAGGAAATTATATTAGCATACCGTAAGCCTTCGTCGCATGCGACGCGACGCTCTACTTTCAAATCGACATACTATGTACTTACTTAATGTAGTATTTACATGTTTTATTTACTTTTATATTTATTTTTTTAACTCTTTTTTCACACATTTCGAAATTAACTTAAGTACATATTTACAAATATTTACAAAACATTTATTTTGTTGTTTATCTACTTAAATTCACTTGCATTAACATTTAACGTATATTTTTGTTGTTATGTACATACATATGTAAGACTGTACAAAATTAATAAACAATTATTTATCATATAGACTTCTGCACTTAACTAATAATTTTTAGTCCAAAATTGCAGCTACTTTTGTTAAGTTGTATGTGTATACACAAATAAAGGGTGGTCCAAACAAAAGTTTATATTTGCCAAAACTAAACACAACAAACTACGACAGTTCGTTAAACGAAGGCGAATAAACCGAGCCCATTCAGTATCTTAGAACGAGACAGCTTTCACTTCACTCATTTGTCAACTTTTTTTTACCACATTTGCCGATTTACTTGTAAGTGCATTTGCTATAAAGTCGATATGAACTGGTATTGGTATGAATATAGCGAATGTATCTATCTTCTGATTAGGTAGAGAGAAATTCGGCGAAATTTCTTGCCAGCTCTTTTGCTGCGTACACTCCGAGTGTGCTCCGTGATTTAAGTCGCGCAGTCATCGTAGAGCTCTCCAAATCCAAATAGCGTCCTCAATTATTGCTGTCAATTAAGCTGTAAGAGCGCTACAGCGTTCGGGTAGGCGTTGATTCGGGTTAAGTAAGAGTTATTACTAGGGAGTCGACTGAAAAATTAATGTGCACTCTGCGTCTGGGATGCTGGTGCCTTTTGGAGTGCACAGTGTTGGGAGAAGTGTGAGCACTTCTGCAAATCTCTATTCATAGTTCTCTGAGATGTGCTCTTCTTCAGTGCAGGCCAAAGTAGGATAATCATAAAGAAAATCCTTCTTCTTTTATGGCGCTACAGCCGTTTGTGAGCTTCGACAGTAACCTCTCTCCTTCGCTAGGTTTCGCTAATGAGTCACACCAAGTGAAGACAGGTCCTTCCGCACTTGGTCCTTCCAGTGTATTCGTGTGCGCCCTTGCCTCCGTGTTCCACCCTTGCGTGCCGATTCGAAGGATTTTTTTCACGGAAGCATCGTCATCCATACGAACGACATGGCCAAGTAATCGCACTCATTGAATTTGTATCCGTTTAGCTATGTCCATATCATTACACACCGCATACAGTTCATCAGTCCATCTTCTGCGGTACCCGTCACTAACTCGAACAGGACCATAAACCTTGCGAAGAACATTTCTCTCGAAAGCTCCCAAAAGCCTGTTAATCGCGGTTCAGCATCGTCCATGTTTCTGCGCCATACAAAAGTACGGACCCTCATCATGTCCGTACTTTTGTAGAGGGAGATATTCGATTTCAAAGTAGCAACTATTGTCAAGTGTTATTCTTCGCTTGATTTCGAGGCTGACATTATTGTTGGTGTTAATGGTGGATGCAAGGAATACAAAATCCTTGACCACTGCAAAGTTGTAACTGCCAACAATGATGCGGCTCCGAATAAATAAAATACTATGTCTCATTCTCCATTCACGAATTATCACCGCTTTATAAGCACGCAGAGCAGTGAGTGATGGTTCTCTTAAATCCATTCACAATCGTCCAGATTCGTTTGAGTCCTCTCTCAAAAGGTTATTCCAAGATTTATACTCGACCATGGGTGAGAGCGCGCTTAGAAATATTGTCATTAAGTCGACTCTCTCTACACCGTTTATTTACAATATTGAAAGCATTTTGGTGCTGCGAATGCTATGTCATCGGCTTAAGCTAGAATTTGGCGGCTCGTACAACTCCACGAACTTGACGGCAGATTATTAACATATGCTTGGGCCACTCTTTCTACCAATGTGTTTATGTGTGTGTGAGTTAATTAGCAATGCTTTTTTAGAGTCGGTTTACACCTATTTTTATTTATTAAAGATTTAGAATTGTTTTTTTTTTTATTAAGCGTATCACAGCACAAACATTTGTATGAAAATTGAATTTCACACATCTTCTGGTCAACTTCAAGCGAACATCCCATTTTATAACTTGCTTATTTGTTGTTGTTGTTGTTTTTCTAATAATTAAGGTACTTTGTATTCCATTCGGAATGGTTTTTGTGATCGTTGAATCCATTTAGAATTTTTTGCTCAAGCAAAGAACCTTAAAATAAAAGAAAATAGTAAAAAGCAGTTTTATTTTTATGACTTGGATTAAGTTTGGGATTAACAAGGAAAGATTATCATTGTTATTATAATTATTATATAAATAACAAATATAGCTTATAACTGGAAAAATCTGATTAAATAAATTTGTACGCTTACGCTGGGCTAACTAGACAGCTGCCAATAGAAATCTCTGAGAATGAGTTTTAACTGTCAAAATTGTGTACACTTTGGCTTAAACAAACTCAAAGCATTTTACCCGGTAAGTTTTTGATTTTGAGTATTATTTTAATGTTGTTTAGCAAATGGAACAAAAAGTAAAAAAAGCATCCGCAAAACAAACAATTTATTTAATTGAATTTATGGAGAATAATATTAAATTCGCCAATGATAGGTTTGATGTATTAATTTTTATATATGTATCCAAATATAATCAAATGTTCTTACGTGGAATTTGAATTTTACTGTTAAAGATTTAAGTCAGTTGAAAGCCATTTGATAGCCAAGAATTGGGAGGAACTTCCAAAAGCTCTTAACGGAGTAAGGGGGCGTTAAAAATGCTTCAAAGTAAAAAAAAATATTGGTCGGACCAAAAGTAGGTATAGAAATAATATTACATACATAAATTTATTATTACCAAATATATTAAATATATTTATTTAAAAAAAGCCATGTAAATGGTATAGAAGTCGTAAGAAAACCCGAAGTTACCATAACGGAGATAAATGGTTTGGCAAGGAAAATAATGCAGGTACTAAATATTAGGCAAGAAAATGTCGTCGAGTTGTTGACCGTAAACGAGGTAAGCTCATACAGCAAATTTCATCCCACTCTTTTATTTTAGCGCACCGAAGAAGAAATATTGGCAAATCATTAAATAACATCGGAAACGATGCCAATGACAAGCGAAGTTGGAGAACGTGACCAAAACATCAATGCGCGGCCTACAACATCGAAATCCAAAAGGCGAAAGCAACAAGAGGGAAAAGGGACAGGATTCGAATAAAAGTAATTGATAGCAAAAAAAATTTAAATGGAGGAGAATTCAGCTTTAAAAAAGAGAAGCAAAAACTAAAGCAAGAAAAGTTTTAAGCCGAAGAAATCCTACACCTTTCCCTCCGCCGGAATCGCAATATAATATTATTTCCAATCATTTTGTCTATTATATTCATTAATTTGATAAATTCAAGTTTTTATTTCACTACGCTTAATATTTTGTTATAAATAATTCCTCACTGTCGGCTGAGATTTTCAATTCAGCGGATATTCAGCACAATGTTCACACACTGCCTTAGGGAATCGCTAGAAATATAAATGTGAGTTCTGCACTCAGTGCACATTTTGCATATTCTCACAATTACAGAATCCTTCCCCAGTGGAAAATGTTTTACTAGAATATTCTTCTATCGTTAACTTATTTGGTGTCACTTTGAAGTTTAATGCTAAAGTAAATTGTAAAAAGTGTTTTCTAATAGCGGTCACCCCTCGGCAGGCAATGGCAAACCTCCGAGTGTATTTCTGCCACGAAAAAGCTTCTCATTAAATACATCTGCCTCGGAGTCGGCACAAAACTGTAGGTCCCTCCATTTGTGGTATAATATAAAGACGCACACCACAAATGGTAGAAGAAGCGCGGCCAAACACTGAGCTATATAGTGTACGCGCCATTATATTATTATATATTGTAGCGTCTCGTAAATCCATTGCACACAAGATTTTAAGGTCGTATGTCATATCTCATTCCATTATCTATCCTCACTCTAACTGTTCAAGGAACACGTTCGAAAACAGTCGACTTGGAATGTATGTAAAATTCTAATACATTCCGTACCCTACTTCTTGCAGAAGGTATTAAATGTATGAACCTACCATTTTCGGCGACCATCCATGCCGTTAGTTTTTCATCTTCAGTTTTATTGGTTCCATCCCAGGGTTGCAATTTAGCTTTATTCTTATCAACGGTCTGAGGATCAACTCTGAAATAATAATTTTCAGTATATTACTGACTTTAGAGTTGGTGGTAGTGAAAACATTTAGGAAACATTTTTATTTTTTAAAAAGATGTTATATTTGTGCGAAATGGAAAATTGCACAGAGTGTAGGCAAATAAACTACTTAAACATTCAAAGGGCTACTAAATACATACTGCAATATTTAAATATGTACATATACTGGGTGCTCTGAGTTGCTTGCTTGAATTGCAATTATCGTGTTGCTACATTTAGTAACGTAAAGGACATTTTAAATGAAAAAAAAAACTATTTTTAAAAAGTTGTCACTAAAATTTAATATAACAATTCAACAGTTTACCCCTTATTTGTAAATTTTGTGACGGGTTTTTAATTTTTTGTTGTACGATTTATGTATAAATGTAAGTACAAATGTGTGTGTGTTTATGTAGAACACGTATCGAAGAAACAGCCAGCGATCAGCTATCTGAAATTTAAACAATTTCGATATTTACATACGAATGTGTGGTGTTCATTTTAGAGCGATCCCATTCTATAACTTCTTAAGCTGAAAGCCTTAGCGGCCATGGCTTATTTTCATGTATGTATGTAGCTTTAAGTTTCGGACTTAAGTGTACATAATTTATAAACAAATAAAAAAAAATAAAAATGAAAAATGACACTGAAGATGGCACAATGCCGAAACCGGTTTGTCTTAAAACCAAACTTGACAAGGGATGACGAAACCAAAAAAAAAAATTGTATTCACAAATGGAAGCATAACCATATATTAACACATACATACATATGTACAATTCATTTTTGTTTCAAATATTTTAAAACTAGTTTTCAATTAAAACACCGTTCATTCTCTAAAAAAAAATTCCATAAAAACCCATTTTTTAAACTTTATACAAAATGCATTTACAAAACTACATTTAAATTTCAAAGAAAAAAAAATTATTATATTTTTGAGTATACAGTTTTGTAGCTCATTAAATTGTATTATAACAAAGTGCAAGTTTCAAGTTTTTACAAATTACCACTGATTTTTAACAATTTCTTTTACTGACGCTCTTTATAATTATCGCGGGCTTGCGTTATTTGTAGAAAGTCGTCATTAAAAAAATTGTCAAAAATCAGTGATTATTTGTAAGCCATTGAAACTTGCACTTTGTTATTATAAAATGATGATGCCAACATCTTGTCAGGTCCCTAAACAAACTCTCTCTTAGGAAATACCGCGGCGGATATAGTGAGATTTAACAAAGTGGAGTGGCCAGTAATGGCCTTCGCACCTTACAAATCGCCAGGACCAGACTGAATTTTTCCCGCACAACTACAAGCAGCCAAGGACCTTGTATGTCCCCTGCTTACACAGATTTTTATAGCATGCCTTACCTTCATCCACATCCCACATGTGTGGACGAAGGCGAAAGTTGTCTTTCTACCGAAGGGTGGAAGGGCTGCTCACGCGAGGCTCAAAGGTTTCAGGCCCATACGCCTAACCTCATTCCTTCTCAAAACTCTTGAGAGGCTCATAGATAAGCGTATTCGGCAAAATAAAAGGAAAGACAGCCTCTCTTCGAACCAGAATGCATATTCAACAGGCAACTCCGTGGAGACCGCTCTCCATGACATCGTCCTAACGATCGATAAAGAATTGGTCATATAAAGGAATACACGCAGGGTATCTTTCTCGATATTGAGGGAGCCTTCAAAAATTTCTATTTCGAAGCTGTTATCAAATCACTACATATGGTGGGGGTGCAGCAGGGACTGGTGGACTTTGTAGGGCATCTACTCAGGAAAAGATTCACCTTCTCAATAATTGGGGACATCTCTAAATCCAAACATGTGGTTAGAGGCACACGCCAGCGAGGTGTTCTGTCACCCTTATTGTGCAATCTTACTGTGAACGACTTACTCTTAAACCTCAAGGACACGACTTGGCAATCATAGCAACGGGCAAACATCTACAAGTCTTTAGTGATTTGCTGCAAAACGCTCTAAATAACGTTACCCGGTGGTCTGTCGAATGTGGACTTAACATCAACCCCACCAAGACCGAAGCAGTGCTCTTCACGATGAAATATAAAATTCCCACTTTCAAACTATCATCTGTAAACGGGGTGGTACAAACTCTTGCCACCGAGGTCAAGTACCTCGGAATTATAATAGATAAAAAACTCGACTGGAGGCGGAACATTGAAGACCGCTCCAAGAAAGCCATTGTTGCTCTATATGCCTGTAGGATGACCAAAGTAATGAAATGGGGAATAAAGCCACACATTGTACACTGGATGTACACAGCTGTGGTAAGACCCATTCCTTCTACGGGGTCGTCGTATGGTGGCTGGCATTGAGCAGGACTCTAATCAGAGCCAAGTTACAACGTGTAAAGAGGACAGCCTCAATGCACATCACGGGAGCACTGCCCTCTACACCCACCAAATCCCTAAAGATATTGTTAAATCTTCCATCGGTGGATCTCTACGGCAAATTACTAGCGGCCTGCAGTGCTGCCAGGCTAAATGCGATCCTTCCGTGGAGAAACCCATGAAAGTTAGATTTACACTGTACACCCTTTTTATAGGTTCTCCATAAGAATCCCAGAAAAGGGCCAATGGATAGGTATCGTGAACCTAGACCGAGGATCGACGGCTGTATACACAGACGGCTCTAAACTAAACGAAAGGGTAGGCAGCGGGATTCACTCAAGTGAACTCGATCTAAACCTCAGTCTTCGATTACCAGGCCGAACTAAATGCAATAATGGAGGCAGCTCGTGTCCTCACAACTTGCAGTTCTTTAGAACGAGGCATCACCATTTACTCTGACAGCCAGGCTGCTTTTAAATGTTTAAACTCATACGGTACAACTTCCAAGGTAGCCATTGAGTGCAGAAGGGCTCTAAACCAGCTGGCAGAAATGTGCGCTGTGTGCATTGTATGGGTCCTTGGTCATAAGGACATTTCTGGAAACTGGCTGGCTGATGAACTAGCAAAATGTAATGAGCTGCAAAAACTGTTTACTAAAAAATATTATAATTTTTTTTTTCAATTTGAAATTTAGATTAAAATTTTTACTTTATTGCGCTCAAATTAAACGAGCTACAAAACATATGCCTAAAAAAACTAGATTTTTTTTAAGTGCGAAATTTTAGTGAAATTAAGTTTAAAATCTATTTTTTTTTAAGTTCGTAATTTTAAAAAAATTTAGTTAAATTCTTGTACATTTTGAATAAAGTTTAAAAAATGTGTTTATATGGCGTTTTATAAGACAATTAACGACAATGTACTTCAAAAAAAAAATTTTAATAATTAGGAGAGAAGTATGCACATTGTCCAAATGTGTCAATATGTGGTTGTGGCATAATTAGTAAAATGTATTATGTAGTTTTTGGTGTTAAACTTCTGTATGCTACTCTTTGCCGTCCGTCCACAAGTCATCAAATAAATAATTAGTGATTTAGCTACAATTACTTGGCTACAGTTGTATTTTACTTAATTTTTTTTTTTGTTTATTGTAAAAGCTTTTCATCTATATATTTTTTTACCTAATTGGCCAAAATTGGCACTCATCATCGGTGGGCGGGTCAAGTGAGTCCTTAGATATACTAGAACTGATGCACAAAATACACATACATTTGAATGTTTAAACATTACACAATATAAGCAATGAGGACAAATGATGAAAGCAAATAGTAAATACATACATATACAGTAGCTCCAAGTGAAAATCGTACACACGCTAAAATGTTTAGTTTTACTTAATGTACGAGAAATTAATATTGCAATAAAAATTTATATATTTTATTTCATTAGTGTATTTGGTAATGCATAAAATGGCAAAAACGAATTTGAAAATAATCCTTTCTTTATAAAAATAAAAACAAGTCGTCATTTTCAATGCAGAAGCCAAACTCGTACATTTTTAATTTATCAGGTAACACTATTTGCAAGCACATCTAACTTTAAGTAATTTTTAAAAGTGTTATTCGGCGATAGTCCCAAATATTAGACTTCTTTGGAAAATTTTCAATATCGCGTCATATATCGAAAAAGAGTTAAATTGACAGACAAATAGGACAAACCAGTGTTGAAGTGCGAGAACTAGTAATTCATCATGACGAAAACCTAAAATCGCTTTGGGAAATATCTGAAATTGTAAATCGAAGCTGATCGACCGTTGAGAACATCATAAAATGTTACAAAGAAGATAAAACTGTTAAAAATGAAACAAAAGTTGCAAATACCAAAATTTTCTCCGCTTGTAATGAACAATAAATTATACGCCAAGTCAAAAAAGATCAATTTCTAAGTGCACCGAAATTCGTAACAATAGCCGAAAATAATTTGGGGAAAAGGTGTTGCCCCAAACCATAAGAAATAATTTTTTTTGGAGAAACGTGCTATTTACAGATGAAAGAATTTTAAATATTTTTGGTTCCGATGTTAGACCACACGTATGGGGAAGGTCAAATGAAGCGCTCCTTGCCAAAAATATGAAGCCCACAGTAAAGCACAGTGGCGGACCAGTAATGGTGTGAAGTTCATTTTTTCCACGCGTACCAGGAGAATTGCAATTTATTGAGAGTGTTATGAATCACGCTATGTATCTTAACATTTTAAAAGAAAAATTGCAAAATTTACTCAAAGCATAAAGCGAACGTGGCTGCTTTATAATTGTCCGCATGTCATCGATACACCAGCCCAGAGTCCACATTTAAACGACATAGAGAACTTTCATCCTACAGGACGAATGGCAAAAAATTGAGCCCAGCCTTTGTGAAAAGCTTGTTAAAAGTATGCCAAATTGATTACAAATGGCCATCAAAAACAAAGGAATGCATACAATGTATTAACATTGACATTATATTTACTTTTATATAATAGGCCTCACCTTTTGTAAGCGACTTGCAAAATAACACTAGCTGGTTTATAGTATAGCGTGTAAAGCAACAGCAAATATAAGCGAGTTGAGTTGAAATAAGCGGCTTGAAATAAACTCGCTTAAAAAATAGCCGATTTCATTGAAAGTGTTGGAATGTGAGATAGTTGTGCTATTGTGAATAATCATTGGAAATAACCAAGGGAAATTGGGAAATTTTCACTAAACAATCAAAATAAATAAAACAAAAAAACAAGATAGAACAGACGTAAAGCGTCGGTTAGTCAAGACTTAACTTAACTTAACTTAAGAATTGGAGACGATTACTCAACATGTCAACTTAATTTTTGATGATTAATTTTTGTTGCATATTGTTCTTTGAATATCTCCGTTGACACAAAGTATAAAGTTGTAAATAAAAGCACTTGTGTGATTATTTTTGAAACGCATATTGCTTATAAAAATGTCAAGGAAAATTAAATTGTGTCGAATGTTTTTAAGTTTAGCACAAATGCACAAAATGTGGAAGAAGCAGTCACTTGGTCAAACGAAAAGGTGGTGGCAAATCCACCCGATAAATAGAGACTTTTGGTTGTGTGCCAATTTACATCCCGGCAGAATTTTGCGTACAGTTCTTTATTGGAGCATATGATCAACTTTTCGTCATTCATATTTATGTTTAAATTTTATTTTTGTCTATAATTGTATTTTCAGCTATTTGACGGTTCGCCGCCTATGTTACCACATCAAATTAATTTGTTTTAAATGTAGTTTTTGCATACATTTATTTTCAATTTACGTAAGGTCGAAACTGTTGAATCTAAAATCAACAGATTCTTAAGCTTCGGCCTTACGTAAATTGATAGCCGTGAGAGCGGTGAGAGAATCAGGCTTACCAGATCTTGACCTTTACAATTTTTGAAAATAAATGTATGCAAAAACTTAAGAATCTAAAATCAACAGATTCTTAAGTTTCTTACGGCAAGTTAAGTGTTGACTAATCGCTTGCACTGCTTTCCATATAACAGGTTGGCTGAAGTTAAGTTAAGTTAAGTTAAGTCTTGACTAACTGACGCTTAAGTAAAATCGCCTCTTTTAAGAATTTCTCTTTTGTTTTGTTTTGCTAGCAAATTTTACAAACGACCATTAATTTTGACCGACTAGTGCTGTAAAGTGTATTCCAGGTTTTTAAATCTTAATTTTTAATTACTTTGTAAATAGTATGTAAGAAACTTTCTGTTCATAGACTAAATAAATAAATACAAATACAAAATATAATAGAGTTTATTATAAGCGAGTTGGACGTTATTTTGCTAGTCGCTTACAAAAGACGACCACTAATGTACGAGTTTCACTTTGGCATTGAATTACTTGCTATTTTACTTTTTTACCTCACTAAAAGTGTAATTGAATTAAACATTTAATTTTGATTATTTTGTTCTTGTTAAGTAGTAATATACTAATAAAATATGCAATAATTTTTTTGGGAGTCGCTTCTTTTATTTATGATTTTTGAGAATTAAATTATTTTTTATGACCTGTACGAGTTTCGCTTGGGGCTACGGTATATCTCTCAAAAATCAGCGGTAAATTTTAGCGACTTGAAATTTACTTAACTAAATTTTTTATGAGTTACAAACTGCATACAAAAAAAAAATTCCAAAATTAGCATTCATATGGCTTTTACTATTTTTTTTTTTTTCAAATGAATTTTCGTATACAAACCAAAATTTTGGTTTATATGACTCTTGTTAGTGAATTAATAGCGTTTTAAACGAAAAATATTCAAAAAAAACCGGATTTGTATTATTTCTGCCACCAGTGTATGCAGACTATTCTCCTTATCAGATAAGTAGGTACAAAAATTGTATTACTTATATTCTTATGACAATTTTAATGGAAATCTTTGCTAGCTTACTTACGCGTTTGTTGATAAAGAGTCAGCATAACTGCCGTTATTCACCTCAATGCTACTTGGATTCCTCATCTTATTCTTCTCGATCAATGAGTACTCATTTGCATATCCTTTTGGCAAACTGGAGGTACGTTCAGCGAGTGATTGCTGTTGATGTGTTGAGAATGGAACTGTGTTTGGATACTTCGTTGTATCGCTATCCGAGTCGACGGATAGATGACCGAAGAGATCTTCCAGTAAAATATTTGCTTTTGTATTGCGTTGTCGTTTGGCTGACGTTTTGATTTTAGAACTGGAAAATGATGTTAAAGAAGATTATGCTTGCCGAAATATCGAAGTAATAAGATTGTATGACCTCTCAACAGATTTACATTAATATTCTAGGAAAATGATTGGAAGGTTTAATGCATAAAAAGTCATTATGTTAGAAGTTTTGCTAAATTTTTTGTTAAAATTATATCAGCTTTTTGATTTCGATTTCAAATGACAGCTAATCTTTACAAAAAGCCTTTACTTTATGAAAAATAATCGATCGCATTACCTTAAAGGTACACGCGAAAAAGTATGTCAAGAGGTTTGTTGGTTTTCGGTACTGTAATTTCTGACATTCAGCCACCCTATGATCAGCTGAAACTTAGAAAAATTTAAAAAAATATGGATGCCAGGAAAATGGCAGTCGTTATTAGGGTGTCATAAAGATAGGCGCACGAAGTCCTTTCACGCTCCACAAGTAACTTCGATCTTCTAAGAAATATAAACTTTTGTTTGAAGTTCCTCTGCGCAGAGAAACATTTTAAACACTGCCTCTTCGCAAAAGAAAAGCCTGACTGAAACTGCGAGCTCAAAAGGTATCTTCACTAACAGTTCAGTTACTACCACGATATGAAGAAATGCACAGTCGTAGAACTGATGGCGGACAATAGAGTGACAAGACTTGATTAATAGAGCTTGTAGTTGATTTTATTTCGAATTCCATCTTTTACTTACCCCAATATCAGATCGAGTTCATCATCCTTGCTCAACTCAGTATTTCTCGTGGGCGCAACCGATTTATTGTCACCTCCAACGCGTTCATATTGTTTCTCCATGTTTGGCTCGAATGCGTTTCGCATCAACATGTTGGTCGTAGGTGCCGGCTTGGGCACCACCTTCGAGAACATATTGTACACTTTGCCATCCTTACTCACAGTATCGATATTCACTAGATTTGGACGTGTCTGCATATAATAGCCATTTATGCCATTGATCTTGGCAGAGTTTTTAGCGTTTTTTGCAGCGGTCTCGAATAGTGCATAGTTCCGATGGCCATTCGCCAGATATATAACGCCGGCTTTAATATTTCCTGCTGCATTGTTGGTGTTGAAGGACACATTCGGCGGCTGTGGCGGATGCAATTGACCTGTATTCCGATTCAAATATATATCATTTATGGACTCTGCGAATGTGAGATTTTCTTGTGAGCGTTTTATGGACGCGGTATCACCGCCATTAAGGTACACATAATTCGTGGGCGCGTTTATCGCATTATAACGTACAGAAGTACTTTTCATCGAGCCATCATCTTCGTGAGGATCGCGCATTTGTTGGTTTGAAGCGTTGTTGGTATTATTGCTGAGCATTGTATTGTTTTTGAGCGAGTTTGTATGGGCTGCTGCTACTTGTTGCGGCAACGTAGATTGCGTCACATTGCCACCAACGCCGCCGCCTACACCATTGATTGCCAAAAAACTGATTTTTGGTACTTGCATTTGATTTGGATTGTGCGAAACTGGAATTGTGGTTCGTTTGGCATATACATTGTTGGCTCCCCGATAGCTGGTAATTGTCGCATTCAATGCGTTATTGGCATTTGCGATATTGTTATTGTTGTTGTTATGCCTATTACCCTGCTGCAGTAACTCAGTCATCGCTTGGAGTTTCTCTTGCACCGGAAGCACATTGTTCGATAAGTTCGGCAACTGTCCCGCATGCCGCGCCACACTCACATTCGTATTGGTCGCTGTCGCCGCAGCATATTTGGCCGTTAATTTAACATTGGCATTGGCAGCCGCCGTGGGTGAAATACGCTTGAGCGCATGAAAGTAGGCATACTTGAGGCTTTGTTGTGCTGTTGGTCGCTTGTCCGGATCATAATGCAGCATGTCCTCCAGCAAATCGAGACCAGCTTGACTGCAACGTGTCACAATCGTGTTGAGCGGTACTTTAATGCATTCGGGGTAACGAAAGTGTATAGTGGTAGCGAGCCTATAACCTTCAGGCCATTCGCTCTGAATAAAAATAAAAATATTTGAACAAATACTTACTTTGAAACAATTCTTATAGACACATACCTTCTCCGGTGTTCCTAGAACAGAACAAATTTTGAATAACTGATCCACTTCACTGCTGCCCGGAAAGAGTGGTCGAAATGTATACAATTCCGACATGATGCAACCCATTGCCCATAAATCTATGGAACTGCCATAGTTTGTGGAATGCAACAGCACTTCGGGCGCTCGATACCTATTGCAACACCTTACATAAGTAATTGTTAGCGTTCATCAAACGTACTCACCATCTCGTGGAGACATAATCCGTGAATGGTGGACGCGATCGTATCTCGCGCGCTAAACCAAAATCTGCAATTTTTATAAGCTCCGGTCCGGAGCAAAGTAAATTCTCCGGCTTCAAATCGCGATGGAAAAAACCATGACGATGCATGAATGCCAAGCCGGTTAGAACCTTGTCATAAAATAAATAAAAACTTTTCAAATGTATTCACGCAAAAATAAGAACTAAAGAGAATGTCAGACGAGTAGGACGTGTTTGTACGGTGCTCCTGAGTTTTTCACGTTTCTAATTGCATAATTTGAAATTTCCATATATCTGGTGCTACATTTGTGTACGTGTCTGTAACTAATCGTTCCTGTGTGCTGGTGATTTAATATTAACATCAAGATGTCCACTACACAACGCAAAAATCCATCACGCAGAGCTACATCGCCCCCGAAAACACCACTAACGCCATCATCATTTATGGTTGAAAGTTTTGCGAAGATGGAAGAGCAAAGAGTTCGCATTATTGAAGAGCTGACCGCAGTAATGAAGAGCTCTGAGGAGAGAGTTATGCAAAAAATCGGTGAGTTAGCTGCTGAAACAGCAAATCTAAAGCTGTCTATTGTAGCGATTGAGAAGAGAGTAACTGCAGTTGAGAACTCGTGTACTGAGTTTCCTACCTTACGCAGTGATATTGCTGCTGCTCACGCTCAACTCTGTGAACTCGAAAGCAGCGCAGTCGCCACCGATATCATCATAAACGGTATCCCACAAACTGTTGATGAAGATTTGCCAAATATATTCAACAAAATCTGCAATGCGATGCAATGCAAGACTCTGCAGATACGTGATGTGTTCCGTTTGCGAAGTGCAAAAAACAAAACGCAAAAAGGTAACAACAACCATGCGCCCGTGATTGTGAAATTGTTCTCTGCACATGATCGCTCTCAATTTTTTAAGAATATTGCGGCATTTTGCAAGGCAAAAAAGAGATCACTCGCGCTCTCTGATATTGACCAGCCTGGTTATGGAGCGATTTATATGCACGAGAGCTTGCCAAAGATGCTGCGTGAGGTTATTTCGTATGCCTCGGAGCTTAAGAGAAATAAGAGATTGACCTCAGCGTTCTCAATCCGTGGCAAAGTTTTTGTGCGGTTAAGGCCTAATGATGATCCCAAATTAGTACGCACTAAAGCAGACGTGGATTCTCTTGCAAGCAACGCAACTAAATGAGTATAAAATGTTAACTAGATTACGCTTAACGCATTTACATTTCATTAACATCAATGTATTTATTTATTGCTTACTTTTTATGTTAGTTCAGAAAGCTTTCTCTCATGCTGTTATACCTTCTCTTTGTTGCCCTAATATAAGTCTACCTTTGTTAAATATTTATTTTATTATTGTTCTACATACACCTGTCAACCACTATTTTTGTCAATTTGAAGTGCTTTTATGTATGCCTTATGACACTACGTGATGTAACTGCTGGCTCTAGCGATCTACATTTAAAAACATCTTTGAAATTGGTAAGCGATTTCCATCCTGGATTTCAAATTTGCCACCTAAACGCGAGAAGTTTAAACCTTTCCAAACTTGACTACCTAAGTTATATTTTTGATAATGTGTGTATTGATGTTGTGTGTGTGACCGAGACTTGGTTTAAAAAAGACCATATATATCAATTTAGCAACCTTTCGGTTGTGAGGAATGATAGAAATCTGGACAAGCGAGGTGGTGGTATAGCGATTTATCACAAGAAAGAATTACAGCACAAGATATTATATAAGTCGAACCATCTGGATCCGGTGGAGTGTTTAATGGTTGAATTTTTTAATAACCTTCAATGTTGTCTTTTGATATGTGTTTATAATCCGAGTAGGTCATCTGATTTAAGTAACTTATTTCGACATATCAATAAGTTTAGTGTAATTTATGAGCATATAATATTATGTGGTGATTTAAACATCGATTTGCTGTTGAAAAATGAGCGTGCTAATGATCTGTTGGATAATATGTCAAGTGTTGGTTTAAATGTAGTAAACAACTTTCCTACTCGCTTTGGTCCCAAATGTAAGCCTAGCTTACTAGATTTGTTTTGTGTGTCTGATATGTCCCGAGTACTGCATTTTGACCAACTTTCTCTAAGCAGTGTTAGCGACCATGACCTAATTTTTCTAAGTTATAATATAAGAATAAATGTATCTCTAAATACGGCAACAGACTTGGTATATTTTCGAGATTTTAGTAAAGTTCACATTCAAAATTTAGCTACTGAAGCTTCCTCCCTTCCTTGGAATGACTGCTGGTATTTAGCTGACGTTAATGAAAAAGTCGAACATTTCTCCATGTTAGTTAATTATCTTTTTCAAAAACATGTTCCTTTAAGGAAAATTAAAATCAACAAAAATAGGCAGCCATGGTTCACAAGGGAGGTTCGTAAGGCAATAAATGCGCGAAACAAATATTATGCTTTCTGGAAGCAAAATAATAGTGAAGAAAATTGGACGTTGTTCAAGCTTATGCGAAACAGAGCTACTGAAACCACGCGTAAAGCAAAGAGGTTTTATTTCCAAGGTAAACTCAATGCAAACCTTCCACCTAAAGTGCTGTGGAATAACTTAAAAAATCTTGGGGTAAAGCAAGAATTGAAAACTGAATGTCTGGTCGATGCTGACGTTATGAACGAGTACTTTTCAGGAAAATCTCCAGAAGAAAATGTTGACTTTAAACCTGATTGCAATCTATTAACTTGCTTTGGCAGAAAATTTAATTTTAATCATGTCACTGAATCTGAGGTTATACCAAGTATACTTTCAATCAAGTCAAATGCAGTGGGTGAGGATAAAATAAGCCTAAGATTTTTAAAACTACTCTTGCCGTATATTATTTCACCTTTGACGCATATTATAAATTTTTCGCTAACAACATCAAGGTTTCCTGACAGTTGGAAAGTCGCTAATATAATTCCTGTTGCCAAAAAAAGTAATGCCACTCAACCTTGTGACTTTCGACCAATAAGTATTTTGCCATCATTGTCGAAGGTTTTCGAAAGATTGATATTGAATCAAATGATGGGGTACCTTTCGGAAAATGGTCTCATCTCCGAGCATCAATCCGGTTATCGTCGGGGGCATAGTTGCTCAACTGCTGTGCTTAAAGTGATGGAGGATATACGGCCATTCTTTGATAAGGGGGACCTGACAATTCTAACACTATTGGACTTCTCCAATGCATTTGATACTGTTTGTCATAAGATTCTTTGCCAAAAACTTGTTTCGTACTTCGGATTCAGCCATGATGCAGTTAGCTTAATAACGAGTTACCTTACAAATAGACAACAAAGGGTAGTATCAAAGAGTAGCAGCTCAGCCTTAATGCCAATTAAAGCAGGCGTACCCCAAGGTTCTATTCTGGGTCCCGTTTTATTTCTTTTGTATATTAATGACATTGGAAAGTGCTGTAGAAATGTGTCTATTCACTTATACGCTGATGATGCACAGATATACCTCTCTGCACCTCTAGGCCTTACGGAGGACTTAGTTTTTAGAATAAATGAAGACCTAGAATATATTTATATGTGGTCAGAACTTAATAGGCTGAATCTCAACACAGCCAAAACACAAGCAATAGTCCTATCTAATCGCTCGAGTAGCATGGATGATGTTTCCCCGATAATACTTAAAGGAACTGAAATTAAGTACGAGAAAGTTGTTACAATCCTTGGATTCAAGATCAACACAACTCTATCATGTGTCGACCATGTAAATGCGTCAATCAGCAAGTCGTATTATGTACTCAGACATCTTTGGAAGACAGCAGCCTATATACTTTCGGACATAAAACTTAAGCTAGTCAAAACGCTATTGGTGCCTATAATATCTTACCAAGAGTGTGTATTTGGTTGCCTGGACAATGCCTCCATGAAAAAGCTACAATTACTAATTAATAATGCTGCTAGATATATATATATGAAACGAAAATTTGACCACATTTCTGAGTTATCTATACAAATCCTTGGCTGTAGCTTATCTGCATTTTTTGACCGTCGCTTATTGTTATTTATACACAAGATAATCTACACACGTTGTCCGAGTTATCTCTTCTTTAAATTAACCTTTGCGCAGTCAACTCGTACATGCAACCTTATAGTCCCACAATATAGGTATTCAGGTACCTCCAGAATGTTTTTCGTTAGAGCTGTTCAGTTATGGAACTCTTTACCCAATAAATTAAAACTGGAATCAAATCTAAGGCAGTTCAAATTGGCAATTTATTCTATATTCTTACTCTAAGTCTTAATATTTCTATATATATTTTTTTTTTTTAATCGCTTTTCTTCCTTTCAAATTTCTGCTACCTTATGTACATTACATTAAGTCCTATATTGTTAAAAATAAATAGTTTTAAAGTATTCACTTTTATACTTAAGTAATTTTTACACGTTAAAAGACTATGTCTTACTTGTGTCTAAATAATAAATAAATAAATAAATAAATAAATAAAACAAAGGCAGATCTCAACGTTACACTTGTGACGTGGACTTGAATTAAAACATTACTTTCTTATGCTTTCGTTGAGTGGTACGTCTCTTGAAGCTTCAATGATTATTTTGAAGCTTACCACCTCATCTATAATACAACTATAATTGCTTCTATCGCTTAAGAAATCGCAAAAATGCCTGGATTAGGCTTGCGATGGATTAGGAGATTACGGTCGTGATGTAGTGTGGAAAGTAAAAAACATTTATTATTCAAAGCAACTAAGGCAATAATGTTAACTTGGAATAACTCTATACTGGAAGCACCACAGGCATTCTCCCCTCACTTTACCTACGAAGGAACTATCGTAAAGAGCGCAAACCAATGTAGAGTGACAGTGAACGTACTTTCTTCAACAAGGTAACTAGGAAAGCAATGAAAGACAATGTATGGATGCCTAAATATGTTCAACTTCTTTGGCTACCAGACCACACATGCCTTAGGCATCAAAGAGAAGACCACAGATGGGTAGAAGTAAATACCATAAACTGTTTACTTGAACCTTCTCTAAACATTGGACTACACAGAGTATACGAGTATTGCACAATACACAATATGTGGAAAGAATCTCACTAAACGATCACCACATTTTATAACAATTTAATTGAAGACATTACGGTCATTTAAGCCTGATAATACAATCTTCACATGGGACGATAATGGAAATCCAGCCTTCTCGACTAATTCGAAGCAAGCAAGAGAGAAGAATGCCCTCTTGGCATGTGAAAGAAATCAGACAAAAGGTTCGTTCGCAAAACTTATCCAATAATGAAATTTCTGAGACTTCTGGAACATTTTCCCCTAAGAGAGATGCTTTATTCGAACGCAAAATTTGCAGAAACTTACAAGTTTAACGAACAGCTGATTGAATTCTTGACCGCATCCAAATATGCAAAATGAAAAACATTGCTTTAGTGTTTTGTTGAAACATTATACTAACGAAACTTAACATTTTGCTTGTTTAACAATCATATTTTATAATTTTCAATTTGAAGTTTCTTAAACAAAAATTTCGTATTTTTCCAAATTGCAATCAGCTGTTTTTGAACAGCTGCTTTCTTGCTTGCAAACTTGTGCTGGAAAAAATTTTGTCCAGCAAGAATTTGCTACTTTCCCTAAAAATGAAAGGTTATTTTACTCTCACAATTTCCCCTTCTTTGCAAATTTTTTGGACACCGCAAACGCGGTAACAATTATCTGCATCGCGAACACTCTCAAAATCAACTAAGCGTTTACACCCAGTAACAAAAGTTTATAGCTAGTAAATGATTAGGTAAGAGATAAAGTGTGGGTCTTGCGCTGAGTTCGTCGCTGAATTTTAACACATCGATGTTCTAGGAAATTAATACCTGAACAATTTGCTTATTTAGAGTTATTAACCGACCATTTATATGCATTACCGACTCACATACTTGGGTATATGAATATACTGATTATACCCATAACCAAGACAGTGAGTCGTTCAGTTGTACGAAGAATAACTGACTGGCACGAATACATTTGTTGTAAATAATAACAACGATTTTAAAACGAAATTTCATTCGTTTCATGTGCCGCAACCTTTTACCAACTCGCTTACTTTTTTCAGTTATGCATTTTTTTGCTGCTGGGTACTGTCAATGAAGTATCAAAATTAACAAATTACCTGAAAAAGTATACTTTTTAGTGTCGGCTCTGGCAAATGTGTATCTCGATCCTTAATCATTTGATACAAATTCTCCTTCATGTACTCAAATACAAAGTAAAGTGTGTCATTTTCGCGTATAACTTCCTTCAATTTCACAACATTTGGATGCGAGAGCTTCTTGAGAGACTGCAAAGCACGTAAAAACATTTTGTGTTTTATTAATCGAATTAAGCAACAAAAAAATAAATTAAAATTACTGCACTAACTTACCTTGACTTCACGCAAATTCATCGCCTCCTCCCAGGAGTAATATTTTCGCTTCATGCGTTTAATTGCCACTTTTTCGCCAGTGTCCTTGCGTTGAGCCAACACCACAGTGCCGTATGTGCCATCGCCCAATTGTGACAGGGTAATATAGCGATTCATATTATTTTGGGCGAGAAGGATCGCTTAACTAAAATCCGGTTGCAAGTAATTTTATTCAATCACTTATTAAGCCGATATAATCGAATTGTATTAAAGGCCATGAGATAATGCATTATGCTGTAGATAAAAAAAGAAAATTTAATAGTTAGAATAGATATTTACTTTAAAATATTTTCTGATATGTACAATGATTAACCAAATAGTGGCGAACTTTTTAAAAAAGCTATTTTGTTGCACATTTCATTTTACTACAAGTGCAAATTTCAATTGTCTAAGCATAAAATAATCGCGGATTTGCTAGAACAAAATTGTCAAAAATTAATTATAATTTGTAGACATACTCAAAAGTATTCGAAATATTCTAAAAATAAATTTTAAAAGTTCGAATTTAAAAGAAATTTTCCTAATTAATTTTACATTTTGTATAAAGTTTAAAGAATGGGCTAATATGGTTTTCTTTCGAGAGAAGAAGAACAGTATTTAAATTGTAAAAAATTTAAATTAATATGAAGAAAGGTTATTTCTCCAAATATCCGGCAGCGAAGAGCTGGTGGGAAGCATGTACCAGCTGTAAAGCAGAATTTGTTCCGACCAGTACTTGCCAGAAGATTGGAATCTCAGTGTTCTTGGCCCAATCCACAAGAAGGTGATTCCGCTGTTTGCGTTAACTAACGTGCTATACTGTGTGAAAAGTTAAATTGGATATTATCAGTGCGGCTTCGGGCCTAGTAAATCCACCATTGACCAGATATTCACTGCACGTCAAATCCTGGAAAAGACCCTAGAAATACAAACCGACACACACCATCTCTTAGTCGACTTTAAAGTCACTTTTGACAGCACGAATAGAAGCTGCTTGTACGACGCCATGACTAAATTTGGAAACTCTGTTGACGTTGAGCACAACTTTTAGCTCCATTCACCAACCAACCAACCGACCAAACGAGGTTTTAGACAAGGTGAAGAAAGCAATGGAGGTTGATCGTGAAGTGAACGAGGACAAAACAAAGTACCTTGTGGCAACAAACAAAAAATCCTCGCTCAACAAATCCCTCATCATGTCCGTCCTTTTATATGTAGGTATGGCGCAGAAACATGGACGATGCTGAACAGCGATGAAAAGGCTTTTGGGAGCTTTCGAGAGAAAAATTCTTGTCAAGATTTATAGTCCTATTCGCGTTAGCGACGAGTACCGAACAAGATGGAATGATGAACTGTATGAGCTCAACGACTGCGATGGCCGTTTGTATGGATGATGATGATCCGGTGAAAAAATCCTTCGAATCGGCACCCATGGGAACAGGCGAAGCTTTTTTTTCACGGCGCAAACCGACAAACGGTTGTAGTGCCATAAAATAAAGAAATAATAAATGTACTTAAATAATATCATTATTATTTGTTATTGTTTGGCCATATAACTATTTATTTTAAATATTTTTGAGCTTTAAGGCCGAAGAAAGAAGTCTGATGAGGAAATGTGGTGATTTCCGAAATAGTACTATAACTTCTACCGCTTTGAGTTAAGTTGTTTTTTCCTAATAACTTCCCAATAAACCAATCGACCTTAAAGCTCAAAAATATTTAAAATATCATTATTAATTTTAACAATATTTTTAATTGCATTTTTAGAAGCTCAAAAATATTAGCAAACTGCTACTTTATGATTTAAAATCAAATCAAAATTGAAAATCCAAATAAAAAGTTCTTGAAATTAACTATTAATTAAACCCAAAGTTTTTTTTTTGCATAACAAATAAAGCGAGAGGTATAGCATGACATCAAACATTTTTTTAAGATGACAAATTCACGCAGCAGTAAGCTAATCTTCAAGAACTGTTTGTACGAACAGATATTAGATTTCGTTTTCTTTTTTTATCGGTTTAAGAAATTGGGCATTCCTTGGTTTCGTGTTTATGTTCTACTTACAAACGAGTACATACAATTTGTATGTATGTAAGTATGTACATATATAATTGTTATATTGCGAAAAGTGTCAACATAATAGATTGCGATAAATTTTTGTATTATTGTCATTATTTTGCGTGGTAAGCGTGTCGCCTGCATGTCACATACAGTAAACAAACAAGCAAACATACATACATACTACTCGTGTACATACACATAAATATGAGTATGCACTTATTAGGGTGATCGACGCCATATTTACCTACCAATTTTCGTAACAAACTGAATTTTGTGTAGCCGTTGGTGGTCGTAGATGTCATGAGTTGATGTCAAAGTTAATTTAGGTGGCCTTTTAATCGCATTGTGTTGGCTGCCTACTGTGATTTACCCAATACCATTCCGCCTGTGATATTATTATTATTATTTCAATATCGATTTTTACTCTAAAAATGTAGCTACTCCTATACAGTCTACGTCTACACTAGTCGTATTTTTTGGGCCTCTGTAATTCTGTACTTCTCCTACTACTATTTCGAGTTATAGTGAATTAGAAATGGTTGAAGGTGACGTGACGTTGAGCTCCGTCAGAATAGCGAAGGACCTATCCGAACGAGGTTTTAGGCAGGGTAACTATTTGTCGTGCGATTTCTTTTAAACTGATTATGGAGAAGATAATTCGAGCCGCAGAACTAAATCGGTCAGTCACCAACTTTTATAAGAGTATACAACTGCTGGCGTACACCGACGACATTGACATCATCGGCCTTAGCAACCGTGTAGTTTTTTCTGCTTTCTATAAACTAAATGGAGATAAAGGAGCACAAGTAAAAGTATCACCTGTCATCAAATAGACAGTAATCCCATTTGCGCCTGGGCACTCACATTGCTGTTGACAGTAACATAGTTGAAAAAATAGAGACCTTTGTGTACCGAAGAGCCAGCATTATAACCAATAACAACGTCAGCCTTGAAATCCAACGGAGAATCTTTCTTGCCAACAAGTGCTACTGAACTGAGTAGGCAATTGAGCAGTAAAGTCCCTTTTCGACTTATAGAGTTTCTTTATGCCTGTACTATTGTATAGCGCAGAAGCATGGACGATGTCAATATTTGATGAGAGGACTTTTGGGGTGTTCGAGAGAAAGATTCTGCAAAAGATGAATGAACATTTAAGACTTTGCTATGGCGATTATCGGATACAATGGAACTATGAGTTGTACAAGCTATGTAGACATAGTGCAGCGCGAGCCTTTGAAATGGAGAAATACAGCTCCAGCCCTGAAGCCTTGCACCGTGATGCCCGCTGATGGTGGCAGAGGAAAAGGAAGACCTCCTCTGCGTTGGTAAGGCCAAGCGGAAAAATACTTGGCTATACTTGAAAATTCCAATTGGCGCCAATAAGCAAGAGATAGGGAAAGCTGACGTGCTATGTTGATCTCGGCCAATTTAGTAAGTAAGTAAGAAGGTATTCAGTTTATTCCATGTGTGCTGTTCTTGCATGCTTAGACTTGCCTTCTCAAACTTTGACTCTATTCCCTTCTTGTCCACTTAAACGACTTAATAAAATATGCCGAGCTGGTCGCGAAATCTATTATTTCTCATACGACTTTTTGAAAGAAAATGCTATATCTTTGTCCAATGTGTAACTTCAACATAAGTCTTTATATATAATAATTTATATAATCTGACGATGCTTCCACTTAAATGTGCAAAAAAAAAACACACACCCTAGTTTTTGCATTTATACTCGTACAAATACAACTAATTTTTCACATAATAACAATATTTTTATTGCCATCATCACCTTCGATAACATTGTGTTTATATGTAGATGTATAACAATATATTTGTACACGGGCATTACACAATGGTATCACAAATCGATATTATTGATGTAGGCATTTACACATAATACCCTGCAGGAAAATTAATTTAAACAATTGTTTGTTTAATCTAAAACGAGTTGAAGCCGCAATGGGCTGATAATCATAATAATAACTGACTTGTACGAGACAAAATATTGAACAAGCTTCAATATACCTATAACCTTGCTTTGACAAAACTCAAAATAAGCATATTAAAAAAATAATTAAATAAAATATGTATTTATTTGGAAAAGCGTTTAGTTCGTGTACGGTAGAATTTATAATCAAATTTTTTTAACAAAATTTGTGTAGTCTGGTTAACACCTAGGGAAGGCTTTGGTCAAGGAAAGGTGCTGTCATCCAAAGCCATTGACAAAATGCGGTATCTGCTCCTTTCAAGAGATGACAGACACAAAGTTATAACCTTTGAAAGCCTTTCCATTTTGGAATGCTGCGTCCAGGCAAGCACACTGCAGTGGTACACGGATGTTTCGAAAAACCCAGAAGGCATTAGGGCGGGAGTCTATGGCCCCAGAACTGAACTCTCGGTATCTTTCAGGCGAAGGTGTATACCATCAGCAGGTGTGCTAATATTAATCTGTATAGCAACTATCGAGCAGAAAAAAACCTAGTCCTTAACGACAGTCAGGCAGCTCTCAAAGCCTTCTCATCATTTGAGGTCAAATCCTTGAGAAAAATGACATTAACCTCCTGTGGGTACCACGACACGCAGGAAACTAGGGAAATGAGAAAGGATACCACCTAGCAACAGGTCCAGAGACTGAACTAGTGGGTGGAACACATATGGTGAAGGAGGTGCTCAGCAAAGAGAGTATACAATTAAGGAGTGTGAGGCCGACGAGCGAAGAAGGAAGTGGTGCCTAGGACAACTATGGCCAAAGGACGAACACATACACTCCTTATCCCCAGGATCGATCATACACTTTTTGGAGGTACTGGGGCGGAATGAGGTGCAACTAAGGTCCCAATAGACCCACTGGTCGCAGTGCTTACCTCTAAATCGATCTATCTACATATCTCTCTGGTTAATACTTCAAAACAGAAAAGCAAGTTTAAGCAACGGTAAGCTCCTTAAAATTTCTCAAGAAAACATTATTTGACTAAAGAAAGTAAAACCCAAAACTATTTACAAGCTACAAAAAAAAATGGAAATCGAAGCGAACAAATTACTATGTAACAAGTATTTTGAATAATAAATAAAATTATAATTTTAAAAACTGAAAACTCACTAAACTGAAATTTATTTTTTTTTCGTATTGCTTGGCCAAAAGATGCTTAGAAGAAAAAGCGAATCGGCTTGTGTATAAGTTAATATAATTTTTGTAGAAGCTAATACAAAATTAATGTAATTTTTAAAAGGCGGAAATTGAGTAGCAAGGTTTATATAAAAAATAAAAAAAAAATGGAAAAACGATCTCCGAAGGAAATGGAAATAAATTGGGTAAACTAATAAAATTTAAAAAAATGTATAAATATAAGATTTTTATTTGGTGATTTTCCAAAAAAATGGTCAATTATTAAAATTTATAAGGCCGAAAACAACAAAAAAAAAATCATATTAAAAAAAATTTTTAATAATAAAATAAACACCCTGACCTCGAGCCGTCATAAAAAAGATTGTTTGATTAAAATCAAAAAGGTCGCACATTTTCAAAATGGAGAAATTTTATTTTAACTTTAAATTCATTAGTTCAAATATGCTCTACCGGGTATTGACTGACGTATGCAAGATCCTCATTCTTAAACTTCAGTAAGTTACCATACTTACATACTCGTTTAATAAATAGACGACGTGCTTTGTCTATTGATTTTCAAGGTCAAAGGCAATATTCTTTGAACCAATATTATAGTATTTTCCACATTCAATATTTGTATAAATACTCTTTACGGTGCATGCGAGTAAGAGTGAAAGCAACTCCTTGCAATTGACACAAAAATTTTAGAAATTTTCTTTACTAGAATGGTCATCAGTGCCAAAGCTTGTAAGTTTTAAATATTAAGTTATATATGTATGCATGTATGTACACATCTCTCTATTGTTTGTATGTATGTATGTACATAAAAAAAATGTGAATATTCATTAAAAACGTCTACAAGCCAATTAAAGTCAATGCGGCTAATGCGGCCGTCATAAAGTTTACACAATTGAAATAGCGATTACTCACACAACAAGAAGTCCTCCTTTTATTTTGCTCGATGCTATAAATCACCTATTAAATAATTAATTAATTAAAAAAAAAACCGAGTATGAGGTTAAAGTCTTGCAGTTGTTTCGTAACAAAAAGTAAATTGCCTATTAATAATTAAATATTCAACCCAATTTCCTACGATTTCATAAATATTATACAAAGGAACCTGCTACAGCAAAAGTAGCACGCACCTACCTCACTGATGGTCTAAAAAAATGTTACATGGGTTAGCACGCTGAGTAAATTAGACTAAAACATTTAAAACTTAATAATAATATTTTGGCGCTTACACTATATAGCTCAGTGTTGGGCTAAGCTTCTCCTGCCATTTTTGGTGTGCGTCTTTATATTCTACCACAAATGGAGGGCACTACTGTTTTCTGCCGACTCCGAACGGCAGTTGTATTTATAAGAAGCTTTTTGATCGCAGGGACACACTTGGAGGTTTGCCATTGTCTGCCGAGGGGTGACCGCTATTAGAAAAAAAGAAATATTTTTCTACAGTTTGAAATTTACTTGCCTGGCTGAGATTTGAACCACGAAACCAGCGGCATGTCGAGTTATAGCACGCACCGCTACCCACTCGACCACAGCGGCAACATTTAAAACTATTAATGTTGTATCTGTGGTTTCCCGGCATAACCGAAATAGTCACTCACAGCTGTTTTCGAGAAAACCCGCTCTAAAATTTTGAAGCTGTTTGAAATGTCGAGAATTCAGATGTCGAATTTTGCATTAACTCGAAGTGACTTTTTCGGTTATGCCGGGATGTCACAGATATATGTACATACGAGTATTTTTTCGTACGATTTTTGTAAAACGATTTCATCCTGATCTATTTCTTCTATGTAAACGCCTATTTGCACAAAACTAAATTGCGAGGTTAGACTCCACCAATCAAGAAGCCAAGCTTTGTTTCGGGAGTTGCAATAGGATACGCCTTCGAATACTTTATCTGCTGTAGGAGCTATTCTTCGAGTTCTGTGAAGATTCGAGTAGGCTCTCGACCCCCTGTTAAAGTAACATTGCTTAACTAGCAGATAAATACTAACCGGCAAATTGAATGACTGTTAATTTCGTCGACGACATAAACCCTAAAAGGCACTAGAGAAAAAGATGCAATGGGGTACAGCGGTGCTTCGGGGTGTGCGGCTACAGTTGCGCGGCTGTACTCAATCCCGACTCTTACGACCACGTTCGTGCACCCTGAGCAACGTGAGCAACCCATGTGCGAGATGCGGTAACCAACACGTGTTGAACCTTGGGTCACGGCTAATAGAGATAGAGCTTTAGTGAAGCCACTTCGACATATTCGGTTTAAGGGTTCACTAAAGTCCGCAGCGTATGTTCGCTTTATAAATGTACTTAAACTTTTTTTATCCCCAGCAATGGCTTATGCGTTGGGTTATAAAATGTTTACTGGTAGTTCAGAAAACGGCGCTGATACTGGTTTCAATCGAGCATTTGAGACTACTGCGGTATTACAACGTTTCAAACGAAAAGTCTTTGCGTCGCCCAAAAATGTATGTTCGATTCCCTTGGAGTCTATGTGGAAGCAAGTAGTCCCATTCGTAGATTTGTTGAAGAGCAGCTTGAATTATTGTGGTTTTCCAAATAAAATCTTAAATCCGCCTCTAACTAACTAGGAAAGCGGTACGCTTGAGAAACATTAAAAAGTGAATGCAAAAAAACTCTGCGAAATAACAAAACGTACTTGTAGACGTGCTTTATGTTAACGCTATAATTTTCTGGTTCTTCGCGTTTAAAAGGGATATTTTCACAATTTTCTTTCTATATATACATATATTTACATAAAATAAAAAACAATAATGCAACAACAATAAATTTACCTTTGAAACATTGTAATGTAATTGTATTTTGATTTTCTTCTAATTTTTCGACAGGGTGGAAACTTGTAATGTAATTTTCAAATAGTTAATTTTACTGTTCAATTTTGCACTTCACTCATTTTCGTATTTCTTTAATGCACCGCCATTTTAAATTATGTTAGATTCACATACACACATTTAGTGAACAAAAGAAACACTTTAAGGATATTTGTGACATGCACTTATAAAGGGTGTTTTTTTTAGACGTGTGGTTTTCAATGAGGCAATACTTTTTTCGGAATTGGTCTTTCTGACAGTTCTTACTTGATTTATACCTCAGTTTGGTTTGTCATTTGCAAGTATTGAAGCAGAACGACCATCAAGCGCGTCGCACGTTCGGTGAATGGGCCCAAAACGAGATGGCCACCGATCCCGATTTTAACAAGAAAATTTTGTTTAGCGATGAAGCTCACTTTTGGTTGAATGGGTATGTTAATAAACAAAATTGTCACATTTGGAGTGATGGTAATTCACTAGCCATTGTTGAGACGCCGTTACATCCTCAAAAAGTCACTGTTTGGTGAGCTCTATGGGCCGAGGGAATCATTGGTCCATTGGACGACCTTTGGTTTTAACAAGACGGCGCTACAGCCGACGAAACAATCAATTTATTGAAGGAAACGTTTGGTGAGCGCTTTATCTCGCGTCGTTGGCCTGTGGCGTGGTCTCCAAGATTATTTTTTTGTGGAGTTATGTGAATTCGCTTGTCTACGCAGATAAGACCGATGTGATTGACGCCTTGGAAGTGAATATTCGGCGCGTTATTGCTGACATGCAGCCCTAATTGCTGCAAAAAATGGTCGAAAATTGCACCTCACGGCTGGAATTTATTCGAGCTAGCCCAAAATCATTTTTAAAACATAATGGCAAACCCTTATCTTTATCATTAAATTGTATGCGTTTTATTTCTTCTTAAAAACCCCATGTCTAAAAGAAACACCCTTTACGTATTTGCATGTGTAGTAAATATAGTCTACATATACGTATACTCGTACATATATACATATGTATGTGGGTATATTTCTGTTTAATTTCCACACTGTTTAGTTTATATTAATTTACTTTCACTTCTTAAAGATAGTCTCTTAAGCCATTTCTGCATCACATTGCACATTCAAATGTACTTACATACATATACATATATATATATATGTACATATATATTTGTGTGTAATATTTTAAAATATATTATTATTCAATTCTAGCACTTTTGTTATGATTATTGAGCGTCTAAAGTTTATCGATTAATTTCAATTAACTTTGCAGATTTTGCACTTAAAACTTAACTAGCGAATCCATAAAATTAGCATAGAATTTGTTATTTTTTTTAACTTTTTCTACTTTTTTCTATTTCTATATGTTTTATTGCACAACTTTAACGTTTCGAAATAGTTTACAAAACTTATTGAAATATTAAAATTTTCACAAACAAGCGACACTTTGGCCCTCCTCGATACCATTAAAACGTTTCTCGGTCATATATGTTTTTTACTATTCATAAATATATTCTCATATTGTCTTTATTTTTCAACATTTCTCTTGCTTTATTTGAATATTTTTTTAAATTGAATTTAATTGAAATTTTACTTTCTTCTTCGAAAATCGAATATAAAACAATCAGAACCGTAACAACCGCTTGCGTTGGCAACGTTAAATATTCTTCTAGGGCTAGCCACGAATAATCGACGAACTTCAGCGGCTAGTCAAGTTGAGTACACCCAACAATAATAAGAGAAAAAACGCCTGCCAACCAAGTAGCAGCACACAACAATAAATAGAGTCGAAATCAACGAGCGAACTCGCGTTAAGGAAGCTAATAATCTGCCAGGTTAGTAAGCTAGTTCGTGTCGCATCGAAGAGGAAGAAAACTTTTGCACCTGCTTCAAGCTCTCCGCATTAGAAGCGCGAGGCACTTGTGGTTGGTATACAAAACAAATACAGCCTATATTTACATTTAACACGAGCGCTCACGAAAGTCAACGCGTTTACGACGCCTCAGTAAAAGGTGAATGGCAAATGTGTTAAGTTTGCAGAGAGTTTGTAGGCCTCATATCCTTTGGGAGCAACCGGCATTTGCTCAGCTATCAATTGTCTAAATGTGCACTCATTGTACTATGTAAATTTGTATCAGTGGTTGACATGCCTAGTAACGCCGAAGCCTTTGTCACCTTAACAACAACCATCCACCAAAACAATGAAACGAACTGCAGGTGGCTTTAAATTAAAGCCAACGCGAAAACAAACAAATAACTGGAAAAGTACTTAAATAAAGTATTCAGTTAAGTTGTTCGTTTTATGGTCAGATGTGCTAACTTACAAAAATTCTGCGTATATACATAGCTATGTATGTCCTATATTACGGCTAAAAAAAAATTGGGAAGAGAGTTCTCTTCATGCCCTCTGCATTAAAAATTTAATTGGGCTAAAAAAAACCTTGACATGTTTTAAAAATAAAAAGTAGAACGACCTTAAACATAAGTTATACTAACACTCGCCTTATTTCTCTTTCTCCGCAGTGTTACAGCTTTTCAAAATGAACGAGACTAAGAAACTTGAAAATCTTAAATCTTTGGATGAAATAATTTTCCCAGAAATTGAGCCTGGCATAATTAGCAAGCAAATGATTGACAAAGCCTACCTGGAGGATGGTAAACAAGGTGAAGCCGCACGTCTACATCAAATGGAACCTGTGGTTTATGAACGTATACTCGCCCTTAGGCTGGAGTTTAAAAGTGAGTCTCTAAGTCATGTTGAAACTGCTCATAAACATCTCGTTTTCATCACGTTTCATGACGTCTGAAAATTGACACGATCTTTCATAAGCGTCACTCTTTGACGGGAGATTTAGTCGCATACACCGTCAGAAAACCGAATCGTCCGAATTGCTCAACACACAAATTTTGTCTATAGAACTTTTCATGTGTTCGGTGGAGAAAATTAAAAGTCCCACTGTATATACAGTCCAAAATAAATATTAGAAGTATTAAAAAATTCGAAATCATTTCCCAATATGACCAACTGGTAGAACGTTGGAGCTAAAATCTACATGGCCTTCATATACATACCTCGTAGGGTTGCGGAAGACCTTTTACGAGTTATAATTAAAATTCTTCAAAAACAAAATGCGAACTCTCTACTAGAACGTGTTTCTATACTCGAAAACTGAAATATACTTCAAATTCTTAATGAGGTGGAATTCTCTCTTTCCCTTCGCTTCAGCTGTCCTGCTTTGCCCAGGATGTCGTTCAATCACTAGTTGTAACTTAGCTTAGATAATTTTGGCCTGAGCTTTGTTTGGCGGCTGTAATGAGCAGAAGACGGAATTAGTTTTATTAGGCTCTGATAAATGTCAACTGGGCATAATCTGACGTTTGTATGTTTCTTTCCAGATATTCTACGCATAGATCATCTCTGGATAATGCCAAATTTGACGAAACTCTCTCTGAATTGTAATAAAATTGAAGTTATCGAACACATTGATATGTTGACTGCGCTAAAGGAGTTAGATTTGAGTTTCAATTACATTGAACGCATTGAAAATATTGAAAAGCTGGTAAACCTCGAAATACTCACGCTTTTTAATAATATGATAACGAAAATTGAAAATGTGGATACTTTGGAGAAACTAGTCATACTAAGTTTGGGCAACAATAAAATCGCTTCAACTGTGGGGGTAAACAAATGTTATTCATTTTAGAGAATTTAAAATTTTTATTTTACTCAAAGATCGAACGCTTTCGTTTTTTGCAAGATCTTCGTGTACTGAATCTAGAGGGAAATCCTGTTGGACGTAAACCTGACTTTCAAATGGATTTTTATGTTGCAGCTGTATTGCCTGGCGTCAAATATTACGAGTATAAAACAATAACAGAAGACATGCGTGAAAAGGGCAAGGAGAAATATTAGTAAGTGCTACTTCTACGTATGTATGTATGTATGTGTGGTTCGTTCCTTATCACCGTTCTCTCTGGTAACGTTGAAATGTAAAGAATTATATCTCTGAACTTTCACGCACCATCTCACTGAAGAGCTCTCCGCTCTATAGTCCAATGTTCAAGCTATAGAGATTTAAAAGTGCGAACGACACGAAGCTCTCTTCACTCCACAATGAGTTCTTAAGGATAGAGATGTGGTTTGAACAATCTTAGTAGATGCTATACAAACCATATACAGTGTTATGTAATGCATCCCTTCTCCACTCAACTCTCCTTGGGTTGTGTAACATACTTAGTATTCCCTTTTTAAGAAACACTTTGTTGTACTGAAAAGTATTCAGACTAACGGTATAGTTCCATTGTGTTACATATAGTACATTGTATGTATGTAAGCTTAGTCCATTTCCCTGGCTCGTGGATATTTGTTTTCCCTTTTGATTAAATTTTATTGGTATATGCACTGCGACCGATGGGTCTATTGTGCCCTCCATCGCTCACATCATAGCACTTCTGCCCGCCCCAGCACCTCTAGGAAGCCCAGAATGGTTGCCGGGGACAGTGAGTGTATGTGCCGCTCAGTTGTATTAAGACTTATAATAAAGGGAAGATTTTAATTGTTCCCCTTTCTTCATCTTTCCAGTCGCGAGCTACGTGAAATTGAGACAAATGAAGAGAAAGAAATATTAGCACGCGCTGCCAAGGCTAAAGAGGAATACGATGAGAAACGCTTAGCTTCTAGCTTTGTAGAATACCTAAACGAGCATCAATTATACGAATCGTTGTGGAAAGGTGACGAAGACGGTCACGCGCTTCTACAAATTGGCCAACCAGCTACCGACCTGGCCGAGGAATACGATAATGACATTTACGATGTTACAAAGGAGATATACAAATATGGTTTGGAACGGTACGAGGAACGTGAATTAGAAATAAATGAGTTCAAAGAAGGTTTAGAAGAAGGCCAAGTGTCGATACAAAAAATGGGTCAAGATGTAATTGAAGATTTTCTACGCCAAAAGGAAAGCGTTTTTGAGCACGCAACTGCTGTGCTAAAAGCGCTCGAAACGAGAACTATGCGTGGAGAGGATGAAGAATCGCCGGAGAGTTTAGAATTGCTGGAACAATTTGATAAAATTACAATGCAATTCGACGATACTATCAATGAAGTGTGGCAACAGCTAATGAGCCAAGAGCTGCATTTGCACGAAAGCATAGAGGTTTGTATATTATAGATGGATCTGCAGTTGAACATCCCTTCAAGGGGTCCGCCACATATTTGAGTTCTCATAGTTGCGCCTTCTCTCCTGGCTTTTCTGAATAGATCCTCAATGACTGGGGTTTAAAATTAATCACAGAGATACTTGACCTTGGTTGAGATCGATCGTTATATCGGTTTAGAGTTATTTAAAGTATTTCTTTTCTGTTTGTTTTGGTTGTAGAAGTTGCCGCAAGGGTGGCAATATGATGTATAGTGGACCGATTTCCGCCATCCCTTGTCAAGTTTGGTTTGGAAACAACTCGTTTGCGGCTTTGATTTATCTTCTATTCAACGGGTTCAATTTAAAAAAAAAAAGCCGTGATGGCAAACAAAGAAAGCTCACTAGGTTTTTGGAACAAACGAGATGACGTTACTTATTTACTTAATCAGCTCTATAACCTCCTAGGTGATTTTGGCCGAGCTCAGCATAGCACGCCAGTTTTTTCTATCTTTCTAACTGGCGCCAATTGTATTTACTAAGGGTACCCAAGTCTTTTACCGCTTGGTCTTTCCAACGCAGATGAGACCTGACTTTTCCTCTGCTACCACCAGCGGGTACCACGACGAATACTTTCTGGGCTGGAGCGCTTTTAACCATTCGAACAACATATACATAAATATATACGTCGTTATTAACCTCGTACAGCTCATCGTTCTATCGGCTGTGGTATTCGCCATTGCAAAGCGGTAAACGCCTATAACTCTTTCGAAGAATATTTCTCTCGAACACTCCAAGTGTCCTCTCATCTGAGGTCTTCATGTTGTTGTTGTTATAGCAGCATAAAATATGCCGAAGTAACAGTCCTTGGCCGGACATAAATCCGGGTCGTTCCGGTATCGTAGACCCGACTGTCGTGGTTTTCACCTTTCACCTAGCCTGCTTGGGACAAGTAGGAGCTATGCTTGTCGTTTTAAAACTCAGCGGGGGAAAAGCAAACACCGAACGCAGCTTTTCGTTCTTAAAGGCTGCCGCTGCTCTTTTAGGCCATAGGAACCAAATTCCATTTGTAGCTGTTTACCGACCTTTTAAATTATATAACTCAAAGCTAAACTACATATCTATACTTTTATCTACAACGCTCAGGAGTCTACAGTAAATTTTCAACGTCGCATACAAGAAATGATGGCAAAGTTTGTGGAACAGGTGCAAACGTATTTTGGACAACTACGCGATATTGCAATTCATTTTTCAGAAAATATGGCCGAAGTGGCCACACATTATATCAACACAAAATTGGCGTTACAAGATTTCGAGGATGTACCACCAGAATTGTTGCACTGCATAGAAGATCGTGAAGCTGTTCTAAATTTGATTGCCGGCATGAAAGATGCACACATTCAACGCATCGATGAACGAGAGGATCGGCTAATGGTGCGGAGCAGAGACTTCATAGAAAATATGATCGATGGATTGAACAAGTGAGTAGCACTCTAAACATGTATGTGTACAATTTTTAAACTATTAAACATTTTTTTTTTTTAAATAAGCATAAATTGTAATTCGTCTAGTACGATTGTGACTGGACCACAACTAGTTCGATATCGGCTAGATTTCTTCTACTTCTTTATTTACTTACAGTGATGAGTTGGAGCGTAATAGAGCTAAAATTTTGGAAATCAACTCCTTCCTTGAGCTTATGGCCGAATCTTTGGCCTCATTACAGAGTGAAATCCGCGATGAAATTATGAACGAGGAAGAATAATATATAAATGGGTATAACATTTTTATTCGTTAATTTCTGTTCTAAAAACGCATTACAAGAAAGAACAGAAAATGTAGATATGTACATACATACAAACATAATTATAAAATAAATGCTATTTAATTTCAACGTAAAAAAAAGGCGAAACTGAGTTAAATTAACAATTCAATATCATTAATTAGCTTTCTTCTTAAGACTATCTAAATATAAGCCAAGTCCTTTTTGCGTATTGGGATTTGTGACAGTTGCAATGAACAATTGTAAGTCTTGTTCGCGTTGTTCTTCAAGCTCCTGCAATTCTTTGACTCGAAATTGTTGTTTCGTTAAGGCACGCGCATACGGATTAATTTGCTTGAACAAGCCGATGAACTCTTCGCATTTAGCTATCGCTTCCTCCTTCGTATTGACAACGTCATCGACGAGTCCGACTTCTTGTGCCTCAGCTGTGGTGAACATTTTACCTTGAGTTAGCGCCAATTCGGCTACACGACGCGGTACTACATTAAGAAACGTGGACACAAACCATTTAGGTGCTACAATGCCTAGACGGGTTTCGTTCAAACCGATCGTGAATTTTGGCAACATGACACGATATTCGCAAGATGCGGCCAGCAAACATCCTCCTGCCGGTGCGTGACCCTGAAAATAAAAATACAGGCACATAAATATGGTTTCACCGTGATTTGTTTCTTTTTCTAATTTTTTTGATTCAGTTAATAACTATTAATACTTAATAAAATTTCAAAAAACCCGAGATAACTAAATGTGTATGCAGTTGAAGTGGAAAAAGGAATACTCGTAGATGTATTCAGCTTATTTTACTTACATTAATAGCTGCTGCCGTAGGAATTTTCGAGCCATACAATGTCATCCACGTGCTTTGTAACATCGTCCAAAAACTCTTAAGGCGTTCTTCTTTGGGTTGGTACATTTCCGTGATATCCAGTCCAGCGCTAAATACACTATTTGACGACTAAACGGAAAATTAAAAAAATATATACATACATATATTTAATGTCTACTCTTTTAATTACCGATGTCAGTATGAGTCCCTTGCATTTATTACTTTCAGCATCTATTATAGTGTTGCGTATGTCAGTCAGCAGCTCCAAATTGAGGCTGTTCACTGGAGGCCGGTTAAGGGTCAATGTAGCAATGCCAGTTTTCTCATTTACTTCTAGTTTTGTGTACTGCGCATCTGCGGAGGACAAAGAACGCAAAACTGCCCATGATTGTCGTGAAGCGGAAGTGGAGTTAACAAAACGAGCACTACGCATTAGATACATAATTATGCTGATATCATAAATAATCTTTGGCAAAGTAAAAAATATACTTTGTTGTAAAGATGTGTAAGTTTTTTGTTTTTTGAGATATCAACACCAATTAAAAGTTATCGATTTAAAATATGAATATCGAATATGATTGCTAGTGTTTCATAATGGTGGAGTACGTTTACAATTTTGATGATGACATATCATCATCTAATTTTAATATCTGTATTTTTATGAAATATCCATACACAATCGTTGGTTATTTTAACGATTAAATTTACTATCAATTAGTCGAAACCTTCAGAATCTATTTATTTATTTGTTTTTAACAATTATTAACTTTGTTAGAGTGTAAAGCAAACGATCTTTCTAGGCACATCGTATTTATGGCTATTCGAATCGTTTTGAAATTGATTTTTGTGCATTGTGTTTCACATCCTTAGCGTGCTGATCATGGATTGTAACACAAGGTAATTCAAGAAATGAATTAGACATTTTTAACATCGAATGCTTTTACACATATAATCAAATATGTATTTCACAGCGATTAAATTATATTCAACGGTTATTGGGTTTTAGATTACATTTTAATATTATCAAACACCTACAAAATATTTTTGCGCGGCCTTTTCGCCTCACAGTAACCACAAGCTCAGCTATAGATGCCGCGCTAGTGGCAGCTGTCAAATAAATTTGACTGCTAACATGGCACCTCACAGTAATCTCAAGCTCAGGCATAGATGTCGCGCTAGTGACAGCTGTCAAATAAATTTGACGGCTAACATGGCACACGTCACACACTTTCTTCAAGTTCGAAGTTCTATTCGAACGAATACATGTTTGATTGCTGGGTGAGATCTAAAAGGTTTGTGGTGAGATTATCTATGACCAGTGATCAGGGCTGGAGCTCTCGCAATGCTAAATAATACTATTTGAGCAAAGAAAAAAATCCCCATACATGAATACAAAGATTATCCGAAAGTATTGTTTTATTTTCTTAAAATGTTATATTCCGTAAATAAAATAAACATCATTATTTTACAAAAGCCCAATTAACCTAAGATTCAAATATTAGGAACCGCGAAACTCTTTATGTACGTTCACGTTTTCATGTTGACGATTTTTGATTTTCCGTACTTTAATTATACATAAGCAAAATAATAGTTGGTCGTTGGCAGAATGTCAGGAGTACTTAATTTATGAAAACAGTAGTAAATCTACTACGATTGTAGTATTGCTCTAACTCTGCCAGTGGTAAGTAAAAGCTGTCGAGCTATCGAACATCTAACATGTTGCTAGGTTTGGTGAATTTTGCAATGAAGTGTTGGATTTTTAAATTAAGAAAGTTTTGTGTACGTGTCTGTGAAGTGAATTTTTAGATTAAACTTGAACAATTACCTGAAGAAAAACCGGCAGCAATTGAAATAAAATGGGGTCAGGAAAGCAACAAAAAGTGCAATCGTCTGGATTCACTAAGGAAGAAGAACTGCTATTACAGGATTTTAGCCGCAATGTGAGCACAAAATCATCTGCATTATTCTATGGCAATGCTTTCATCGTTTCGGCGATACCTATTTGTGAGTATGGTGACACGTTGCACCCGAAATTCCTGAATTTATACAATTGAAATATTTAGGGCTTTTCTGGCGTGTGCACAGTATGGATCTGCTATCAAGTGCCATTTTCGCTGTTCTGTTGACTGGCGCTAGCACGTACCTTATGGCAATGGCCTATCGTAACATCAAATTCCAGCTGAAACATAAAATCGCTAGCCGTCGCGAAGATGCTGTAACCCGTGAAATCAATCGTCAAATCGGTGACGACAAGAAAGTCACACGCAAGGAGAAGGATGAGCGCATCTTGTGGAAGAAGAACGAAGTGGCTGATTATGAAGCTACCACTTTCTCAATCTTCTACAATAACGCGCTTTTCTTGGCCATAATCATCTTCATTAGCTTTTTCATACTGAAAAATGCATCGCCTCTGGTAAATTACATTTTCTCAATTGGCTTGGCCAGTGGTGCTCTGGCGTTATTCTCCACTAGCACTCAAACAAATTGAGTTGAATCGGGATGGTCGAAGTTAAGTTATTTCACTCGGTTTGCAGTTATAAGATTTTCTATTTAAACTCGTATTTTTTTATTCAAACAAAAATTTGTAACGAAAAAGCAAATGTGTGAACGAAGAAAAGGCACGGAAAGTATTTTCACTTTCTACTTAACTACAAAAAAATTGTGAAAGAAAAATTCTTATTAACAAAGAAGAAAAAAAAACGAATAAAATACGCAATTAGAATAAATAATCCTTAAACTATTACATTACTTATTATGAATTTATCATTTTAGCAATTCCAGCAATGATTTTTAGCATATTTGTATGTTGTTTTGAAAATTAAGTTTTCGAATGAATTATGTACATATGTATCTTTATTGTGCGATCTGAATACAAAATCTATTTAATTTAACTCAATTTTGAATCATGAAGTCATTAATACGAAATAGTAGATAAAATCGTTAAAATGCTATAACTTAATATGCCGGTGAGTTCGAGGTTCGAATCTCAGTCAGGGCAAGCAAGATCTTAATAATAGAAAAAGTTTTTTCTAATAGCGGTCAACCCTCGGCAGGCAATGGCAAACCTCCGAGGGTATTTCTGCCATGAAAAAGCTTCTCATTAAATACATGTGCCGTTCGGAGTCGGCTCAAATTTGTGGTAAAATATAAAGACGCACACCACAAATGGTAGGATAAGCTCGGCCAAACCAGCTTATAGTGTACGCGCCAAAATTATTATATTATATTAGATAAAATCGTTTAATATGTAAAACGGAGTAGATCATCAATCTATTATGAATGCACATATTAGATATTATCTACCATGACCATGATAAATAAATACATACATTTTCTTTATGACCCAAATTGAGATAAATAAATAGATTTTGTGTTCTGGCTTTGGCATTTATGATGCGATATATGTATGTATGTAGTACGAAAAGTTTCTAATCAGAGGGCGGTAGCCGGTATTGAAATTGGGATGCAATATTTTAAAAGAAAAAAAGGGTATGTAGGATTTGAAAGAAAAAAAAAAAAGGATTTGTTTTGTATGAAAATATTCTCTTTATATACGAATGTTGCGTTTATTATTATTAATGGCACTTAATTTAATCTCCTATGAAAAATAATTTCAGTTGCCTGGAAATACTATCCGCCGCATATATTTTCAAGCATTTTTGCCACGGGTATGAATTGCTCTCAATGCTTATTTGCTGATCATTGCGATGCATTCCTAAATCTAGACTTCTTGAGTATTTATCCATTTCATTGGGCCAAATTTCGTTTTGTTCATCAGATACTATCTCGTCGTTTAATTCGAATTTTGAAAGTGCTGAAGTTTCTTTCGCTGTTTCGTATATTTGTAAGCTTTGTAGATAAGCGATGCCAAAGTCGATAACTTCACTTATAATAATAAAAGGATATTCGTAGAAACTCCGGTCGGGATATGTCGTGGTAATGTGTTTGCCAAAGCATTTGCCAAGCAGCACCTCGGGTATGTAATGATTGTAGATGCGAAATATTTCAGAGAGGCTATTGCGAAGCATTGAAAACCAATGTTTAGCGAAGCGAATAATATCCTGAACGAATTGCGCAACTGTTTTTCTGTAAAAAAAAAATTGTTTTAAATTTGGTGTTAACAGTCAATACGGTAGCCTACATTTGTAGCAATTGTTGCTCGTGATCACCCGATAAGCGTCGCTGAAAGGCCACTGAGATTTCCTTAATCCCGACGAACAAATGACGCAGTCCCAGAAGCAATGTAAGACGCGTATTTTCAACAAAAGTGCTGCATTTAAAATTTAAGTGGAAATATTTAGCAAGGAGAAAGATTCATTTACTTTACTTAAATTATAATTAAATACTCACCCATTATTAGTTGACGCTTGTAGGGATCTGCCTTCCTTATAAACGGCTGGTAAAACTTGCACAAACGAATCGGCGATAAGTTCAATGTGTTGTAAAAACCACTGCACATCGTTGCGGAGCGCTTTGTAATCTTCAGTTATGCTGCTAAATTTCGAGATTTGCACATTTTTTAAAACTAAATAAAATTTCTTCGACTATTTATGTACCAACGTAAGTATGTATGTATGTTTATACCTTAAATTTGTATTTTGTAGTTTTTGGTTGGACACATTTGGAGCAGCTGTGATTACATGGGCCTCAGTAAGTGCTAATATGAAAAATAAAACTTTAAGATTATACCCAGACATGATAGTTATTTAAACAGTCTTCAGTGGCTACTAATGCTATACTAAAATCTGTTGCACATGCATTGCAACTAGCATACCTGTAAGGATATAAAAGGACGATTTTTAAGTATTCTACTTCAGTGTGTTACCTGTTTAAATCAAAGCCTGGCACCTGGACACCTTTTGTGATTAGTAACTTGGCAAAGCAAAATGTTGCCTCTACCATTCTCTACATACATATGTACATACATATGTATGCACGTATATATACACGTACATACATACACTAGCTTAAATATGAGCATTATATGAACATGCCGCAAGCTTGCTTAAGAAGTGAACTAACTTAAAATTGATAAGTTTTGTATTAACCCTTTCCGAACAAAATTTAAACTATTGAACAAAAAAAAAAATTTCTGATTTTAACTCAGAGTTTTCGATTTATATAGGGAAAAGAATGCATAAACTTTTGAAAAAATGCTTAGTCAATATATTCACCGATTTCTATGAAAGGAGTAAAAATTTCAGATAGATTTAATATTGTATTTCTTTTTATTTTTAAAATTTACGTAGTTAACATTGAAATTCATGCATTTTTTAAGAAATATTTTATTATATTAACTTTATGCGTAAGAGAATGGGTCTGGTTCGTATTTTAGTTTCCTAGTTTCGATGCTTTTCTTGTGTGTAACAAGGAAATGTGCTCTGGTTGAAGCTTCAGCGCCATATTTCAATTTCATTGCTTCAAAACCCCAATTCTTTGAATTCAAAAAAACTTGATTCAAGATCGTTTTCTTGGTTCATTATACATTTCTGCTGGCACAAGATTATCAGAACCATTGGCATCTTCATCTTTATCCACCATTCATTTTCTTCCACTAAATCAGATAATTTTAAACCTATTAATACATATTTATTATGTTTTTTTGTATTTAAAGCCAACAAATGAAGTTATTCTCACAATTTCAATGTGTAAACGTATGGTAAATACGCATTTGTGTACATACATACATAAATTAATTCTACAAAAAAAAAATAATCTGATATTCATGTTCAAACATACATACATACGTATTATGTACATACTTCCCATATTTCAAATTTCGCGCAAGCGACAGAGCTTATTTGCGGAATGAAATTTAACAACCTTTCGGGACATTTGTGCATAATACTGACAAAATTCCATTTGTACATAATATTGTACATTAGAGCTGCGTACAATTGCACAATTTTTTTGCGAGCGTAAATCACTTTTATGTTGTTGAAGAGTGAAATGTTGACTTTTATTTTAGGCACACGTTTATAGAAAAACGGTTTGAGTATTTATTTAAAATATTGAGTTTTGGTCGTGCCCTCGTATAAAATTATTTTAATTCTTTATTGATTGTTTACAGTCTTGTGACTTTAAAATGTACAATTTTACAAAGTTATAATATACATATTTTCCATTAAAACGTAAGTACATGTTAGCTATATTCTTACAAATCATATATAAAATTGCTTAACAATAATTGCGTAGTTGGGTAGCTGGAAAGGCATAGTTTCTAGTCTACCATTATGTGCCACGGGCGGAAAGGCCTAGTTTCCGGTCCGCATTTCTGTTACTTGGTTTCTAATGGTCGAAAAGCACGAGTTTAAGATCCATATTCCACTTCTTACTTTTCATACGAACAGTTTGTCATGGTCATATCGCCTTTATTTCCATTCTGTGCCCTTACCGGATAGACAATGTTTTGCAATGGTCATACAGTAATTTCTTGAAACTACTAAAGTTAGTGCAGTTTTTTATGTGCGACGGTAATTCATTAAAACACTTTAGACCTTTATAGAAAATGTTTCTTTTATCCACTTCGGTTCTATAGAAGGGTAGCCTAAAGCTGTTCTTCTCTCTTAGTACGTATGAGTGGGTGTCGTTAATGTATCGAAGATTGTCACTCAAATAATATTTCGTCTTTGAACATTTTTGCAAAGTTTTATAAAAAAAAAATGAAGAACCACATAAAAAAACCCAAATCACAAGCACATTACGAACTACACTGCGACAAAATGATTTTAAGTTTAATAATAAAATATACCGACAAACAAACGGACTCGGAATGGGAAATCCAACCTCGGCCATCATCATGGATTGGTATTTATGCAAGAACTGGAGGGAGAGTATATGGAAGAACTAAAAGCCGAGTTAGGCGTAGTATTCTATGCAAGGTAGGTGGATGACATTATCTGCGTGATCACCAAGGACAATGAAGAGCAGATACTGGAATATCTGAACAAACCACATGGATGTATAATGTTTACGATGGACATGAAAAAGAAGGGAACAATAAATTACCTGGATCTGACGATTAAGATAGACAAAATTTACCAAAAACTTGACCACCAAATTTTCAGAAAACCGACAGCTACAGACACCATAATACATAACACATCAAATCATCCTCAAGAACACAAATACGCCGCTATAAGACAACTAATAAACAGACTTGCCTCTATTGCGAAAGGTATACGGAAAAGAACTAAACACAATATACCACATAGCAACAAACAACGGATAAAAAAAATTGCAGCAATAGCTGTCATTTAACAAAAAATAATAGTTAAGATTTCATATTCATTTTTGTATTTTTACACATAATTTTTTTTGTATTTTAATGAATTTCGTACATTTTTGGTTATTTTTTAACTTTACATGAAAATTAAAGCGCCATCTACCGGAGAAAAAAAAAGTTTTTTTAATAAAAAAAATCCATGAAGCCTTCGGCATAACCGAATACAACCGTTTTTTACTTGTTTTTTGTTTTTAATTATATACTATATGCAAAAATTATAAATGTTCATCAGAAAAGTTAACAAAAAAACTCCAAATGAACGACATTGCAAATATTGTAAAAAAATATTACTTCGATTTTGAGTTGAGCCAACATAATGATTTTTCGGCTTTCTTTGATTTCCAATTAGCTATGAAATAATATTTAAATAATTCATCAGCACACTTTAGTTTGTATAAGTAAACATCGCCAAAAAAGGGTACGGTCGGCATATAAAGTAAAAGAATCCTCATAAAATGTGTTTCTAGGTGCTCCTGCAGATTTGTCAAATTTAATTGTATGTGTTTGTCACATATAATTTACAGATCAAGCTATCTCCCTTTGATTGCTGAATTCTTACACATTGCGCAGATAGGTTACTGCTAATATATAACTATTATATATGTATATGTATCTGGGTATCACTCCCCATCAAAATACAATTTTTAAAGTTTAAACAAAATGTTTAATCAACGTTTATAACCAACGTTTTGTTTTTGGGGTATTTAGTTTATAAAGCCTAATAAATGCTTTATCATTATAAGTTACAATTCGCTAAAAATTACTATACTCAAAAAAACTATTTTTCGACATTTTCTTGAATTCTTCAAAATTTTGTAACTAAAGTTTCAATAAATGTTTGTTTATTTTTTTGTTGGCCTAATAAATGTTAATTTTACAATTTTTATTGAGCTCAAGGCCAGTTTCAATAGTTTTATTAGTTTATGCTAGATAAGGAAGTGTATTTTAATTAAAAAATATTGAAAAAAAAATATCTAATGCAAAATTTCATTCGCAAGAAAAAAGTTTCCGTCTGAGTATTAATTTACTATTTCGATTTTGGCGTTTCATGAATTAAGTTTTTATAATTAATTAATTGTTTTTTTAATACTTTGATAAAATAGCGAAAATAGCCAACACTTCTGTGGGGCTAGATTTTTCCGACATTATAAAGAAGCTGATTTTTTCTCCATGTAATTTTGGTAAAAAAACGCATTTATACATATTTATGTTTTTATATTAAGGCTTTTTTCAGTAAAAGATCAATAACTAATTTTGAACAAAAATGCACGCGGTAAAAATTTATGAAATATTTGTATGTATGGTAATACCAATAACGCACAAAAGGAAAAGAAAAAAATGTGTTGAAGTCGGTTTAAAATTACATATGTTTTCATTTTTCATCTTTCCTTAATCCTTAAATGTAAAAAAGTGGCACTGTGCACCGGCTTAAAACAAAATACTAAGTATTTTTTTTGTCAGTTTTCATATAGAATTCATAAAATTAAAATCATTAATGTTTATGTATGTACATACATATGTATATACTAGTATTTATGAATATTATTACTATATATTTTCCGAAAAACGGCCTAAATAAAATTTTGAGCTAAGGGCATTCAAACTGTCGCCGTCAAAACGTACAACAGCTTTGTTAAGAATCTGTCATCATGTGACGAACACATAAAAGCGAGTTTGACATATCTGCAGTTGCGCCAAAAAATTAATTTGAAGAGGGTTGCTTCACTGTGGGGGGGCTTATTGCCTTTTTTTGACGAAGTTTACTCATACAAAATAAAGTGTGCTGATGAAGTATTAAAATTGTATTTCATATTTACTTGAAAGTCAAACAAACACGATTTCATTTATAATGATTAGCAATTTTTTATTTAAGAATATTTAATTCATGCGTATATAAATTCAGTTTTAACTAAGAAAAAGTTTACTCATTAATTATTCAACTCAAGAGACAAAAAACTATAGTGGCAAAAGTTGTACAGTAACCCTTTACAATATTCGCATTGTTATTCATTTGGAATTGTTTGAATATGAGTCTCCGTGAAACCACTTACATTAACTAATTTTCTGGCTAAGCCACTTATTGGTTGCGAAACAATATTAATTTTGTGAATTTATTTCTAATGTAAACCCCTTTGTTTGGTAGATTTTTCGCTATCAAAAAACAAACAAATATCGAGATACAAATTATAACTTTTTAGTTAACTGAGTGCGGTGATTGTTTAGTACCTCATTGCTAAATAAAGTTTCAATCGCTATGTGGTCGTCAAGTATTTTATTTGAAACGGCTGTACCTAAATTTTGGAAAGTTTTATTCACTAAAACTAATTTTGCAATTTTGACCGGGCTTTTCTTCAGTAATTGTCTTAAATTTTTTCTGATGCTCTACAAATATTGCAGACGTCTCTAGAATCTAGATGGTGTTAGAAATGGTCCCATATTTTTGTGTGCTACGAGCGATGGCATTTCATCGCCTAGCAATTGGTCATAGCAGATTGGGCATATTATTTTCTTTTGTAATTTTGATGCCACAAATCCAGCGATATAGCGAACAAAATTGTCAACATAGATAGTGCAATGAAACTCTTGCTTTATCTCTTGTTTTTCCATAAAAAGCATCTGTGTATTAAAAAATGTCACAAAATACAGGTAATTCCATAAACTTTCTAAGCGTACCGCCACTGGATTTTGTTTTGAAATGTCATTTTTGACTTACGTTTACTCGGTTTTCCTTTTCTAATTGTTGATACTGTCAATATATAAGTATTATACATGATTCAATTATAAAAGGTTATGAACTTACTGACAGCTAAATTCTGACACTCCTTAATCTATAGTTGTATTTTGTAATGTGATCCCTTTTTGCGAAATGGTAGTTAAAAAGTGCGAATTAAAATATGTATTTAAATACTATTTTTTAAGTATTTATTTCAATGATATATGACCTAGCTTATACCAGCGAGATTTCATTTTGTTTTTTTAATACAAATGTGTAAACAACAGCATTTCAGTACTCAATTGCATGTACGTATATTCTGCGAAATGCGATACCAACTATTAACAGGTGTTTTGCCCATTCCTCCAATATCCTATGGTTTTCTCTGATTTTATTTAAGAACATGCATCCGCATGAAATTCCATCAGTCCAGCACATGTATGGGAACCGCCATTATCAATTATCTTTTATTAAAAGTATCCTGTGCTTCAGAATAGGTTATATCCTGCTTTTCTGTTAAATTTTATTTGAATTTGTTGGGCCGTAACTAACATCCAAATAAAGAAATTTTCACATTTACTGCCTGACTCTGTGTTCTTGATAAATTATTAAACATTTTCAAATATTGAAAAGTTTACAATTTGTCAATATCATTATTAATATTTATAATTAAACCAAGAAAAAATCTTTTAGTTTCGGATTATTAATTTTGTATTGTCTATATGTATATATTTCTTGGGAAATAATTTTTTTAAGAGATAATATAAATAAAACAACATGATTATAGTGGAAACTCTAACGAGGAAAACCACTTTTATTTCCGTGTTATCGACAAAAACGAAGTGTTAAACAATTGTACACAGTTTTCGGCATGCTCGGTAAATTAGGGTTTCTATAAAGTTACAAAAATATAAAAATTTCATTAGAATCTCAGTGCATAGTTAATTTTATATAAAACATTTTACAATCAAGGATCAGAATGCTTACTAAAAAATAACTGTAGCTGTTAATGCCTATTTATTGTAAGAAAAAAATATCTTTGCAGTTGCAGCACAAAACGTTCGAAAGAACCTGTAAACAAAAAGGTTCAATTATTAAAATACTTATAGATGCAGTTGCTATTATTTAATTTTACTTATGTATGTACGTGTAAGTGGGCCTTTGTAATTGTTGTTAATACTTGAAAGCACCAGGGATCGACGATGGAAACGAATATACAAAAGTATATAGTAATATTCCGCTGCGCTGACTGGGGAAATATATTCTGCAAACAAATAGATTTATCAATTATGTGAACAAATCAAAACACAACTGTTATTTACTCACCAGATCGGCAAGAATATGCAAATACTTAATGTTGCACAGAAGAGTTCGCTTTTTATAATTGATGGCTAACTATAAGATATATTTGAAAAATTGCTATATTATTATGAAATAACATAAATTTTGTGTAAAACTTACCCGAATTAACGCAATCACAAAATCAAATGTCAATAGTGAAAAAAATTATAAATTAGCCAGTAATGCCAACGCCTTTTTTAGTATGAAGAAGTTTACAATCTACTACTATTACAAGTGAAAACTGTAGAATATGCCACATTCTTTATGAGTTAAGGAGCCGATTTGTCATGCGGGAAAGAGTGAGCTGCTTTATTACAGAACCTTTTATTATTGAATCATGTACATATGTATGTACATATGTATATGATTATTGCATCAAGAGCTAATAAAATATATGTATTTGAAATCATTGCTTTTAAAAGCAAAAACAAAATATGTATATATATATTTTTTTTTCATTTTTCTACTGTGCATTGGGACATACTTATGTATGTATGTATGCACATACTCGTATTTACGTATACAGTTTACTAGTTTACAGCACGTATCATATCAAATATTTAGTTTAAGGTACGTGTTTACTTATAAAATTTACTAGACACTCTATAGCGTAATGAGGTAAAAGGAACCGTCGCGATAGCTGCGGACAGGAAATGCCATTCATTATACTTTTTAAGGTGCAAAGCGTTAAAATTGTGCATCAAGATTCTCCATTACATACATAAAAATGTATGTACATATGTATGTATAAGTAGTTGTTCAGTTTTAACGTATAATAAATAAAATAGGCTAATTAAAAAGAATCTGATTGTAAAGTTTTATGCTAAAATACTATCGCTCAACGAATTATAAACGCGTTTTTTGAAGAATACCTAAATAAAGCAAATTAAATTGTGTTCATTTCAGTGTTCGCAAATACTCCTCACTGGGGAATAAAATTCCCATCTTTCTGTTCATGACTATTCAATCTAAGAGTTATCAATCTTGGTTTACTCTTTACTTAAACTTCACTGAAATATTTATACAGGCTTCCATGCCACTCAAAATATAACTCCTAAACAAAAAAGCACCCTGAATTGCTCATTCAGTTTTTATCACTCACAAGTTTCAATCGTTGATAAACAATTTCCAGCTGCAACGAGTGCTCATTGAGTATTCATTTTTGAGGTCGTTTTTTTTTTTCTCTTGTGACTTCAATCGAGTCAGTGATGAAAAGGCACACCTTTTCAGGGTACAATTTCAATTATCTATTAGGTAAAGTTAGAAATATTTAATTTTTTGTTTAAATTTTGGGAATACATTTATGTTTACGGATAAATTTTTTTTAAATTAGATAAAACTTAAGAATTCAACTGGCCATCCCTAGATCAAACAAAAATCGTATTATCTGAATAGTGAGTACAAACACTCTTCATGCAAAATGTATGGCTGAGCGATATATCTGTGGTCACAAGCGATAATCGCCTAAGACCTGTGTTAAAGCATAGGACTTAGGCGGTTAGCATAGGACTTATGTGACCACAGATATTTGAGGAGTTTTTAGTGAACGCAATGTAAATCATACAAGCGTAATTGAGTTTTTACAATGAGAGTTATTTTTGAAAAACATAACTCCTCCGAGCGAGAGCGTATTTTGAGGACTTTACGAACTCTGGTTCATTGTGTTACGATCCATTTAATATTAACACAAATATGAATGACTCAATGCAGGGCCGTTGAGAGAAAATCCTGAGAAAAGCTGTCGACCGATAATCTATATCAAAATGTTTATGCGATAACTAATCTTTATTCAACAAATTTATCCATGTATAATAAGTCATAGAGAAATTAATGAGTTTAGAATAATGAATTGAGCTGCTGAGTGCAATAAAGTATGGAAGTCGAGTGTTAATATTCTTCTTCTGATGTTTTATTGCAGGATTTGATAAGAAATTCAAATTATTGTCTTCATTCTGACTAAAAGTAATTTTTGGTAATCTTTCAATACTTAGTACACACCAAGGCACATTAAACAGGTAGCAGCATTAAAGAAAATGCAACCCTGGGGTATTGTGGTCCATCACTCTTCAAAATAGATATATGTATCAAATTTGACGAGTTTGATAATTCTAAATGTAAACAAAATGTACGTGATTCTATATTTTGCTTGAAAAATACATACTACAACGGATCCTCAGGAAATATTGCTCCTGGTCACAAAATTTTGGAAAATACTGTCGTAGTATACATTGAAATATGCAAAATATGGTCGGAACGCACCCAACCGTTTGCAGAAAGCGACATACCCAAGCTCTGTTCCAATTGGATATTAAAAACAAGATCCGACCTTTTCCGGTCTTTTAGAACACAATGTCTCCTTTCTGAGTATGTACATATGTTTTCCAAATCGCGTTAATAAAAAATTTGTATAAATTAGAAATTAGAAATATACAAAATGTAAACAAATATTGTTTTGTAAACAAAGTTGTTTTTTTTCAGATAAAAGTTTGTTTTGTAAACAAAGTTTGACTTGTTATGGACCACTTATAAGAAAAAACTGCAATCAGCTGCTAACATTATATTACCTGTTTATTGTACCATGGTACACACCCATTTTTTATTTTACTTGCTTTCTGACATGCAAATTATTTTATAATTGTATTAAAATCCAACTGTCCTGCACAAACAGAAGCACATTTATTCTATACAAAGAGTGTCAAGTCCTGAAACACGCTCTTGGGTGGAGCACGATCGATGAAAGTGGTTTATTCTAGCAAGGATACTGAAAGAACGTTCAGCACTAGCTACCGTGACAGGTATAATTAGTGCAAAAAATATGCAAAGCCAAATGTTGCATTTAAATTACACAGAAGTCTTCAGCCTGAAGTTAGCTGCGTTGAATGCTGCAATGCTACTGGAATGCAACATTGAGTGTTGAATTCATCAAAATCTATGTACAAAAGGTGTTCAAAGTTTCTTAAAATTTGAAGAGAAATCTAAGGAAAACTATGATTGTTGTAGGTACCACCTTAAGGTTGGAGTAAGGTGCCGTGTTTTGAAAACAATTTACATTCGCTTTTAATTTGTTATGCATCAAACACTGATGATATTACAAAAATTCGATGGTAACTAACGCGTTTTTTTATTAAAAAAAAATTGTAAAAACTTTTTTGAGCATCCTAAATTGCCGGGCCCCGTCCAAAACGCGTGCACGCGGGATTCCACCCATCTCCCCACTTCTTAGTGGCCCTGACACAATGTGTAACAATACATCTTCATATGTTTATATGTCCCCTCAAATATTTTTGGGCATAAGTCATTTGTTTTGTTGTAACTAAAAAAGCAATGCGACGGAATTCTAAGAAATATACGCTCACGAAAGAATGTTTATTATTTCGAGAGATGGGAGAAATTTATTTTAGAGTAGTAATGTTATTTTTTTAACTACATATGTACATATGTACTTAAGGGGAGTTTTTTTTCAAATTAGGTCGAGGAAATCGATTTTTTTTTATAACAAATGAAAGCTACATATTCGATATTTATAGAATTAGAGCGTCTTGAACCCATCTAAGTCGCGCTCGCTGTGGTACGCTTTTGCGCTTTCTTGATATATTGTTCTATTGTTCCGATTCACTCCATTCAAAGCTTGTCTGAAATATAATAAAATAAACTAAAAATATACATTTTTATATGTTATTTAATTGTTGTTGTTCTAGGTCAAATCACAAAAAAATAAAAAAAATTTTTTAACGTCCACATCTCAGTTAATTTTTTGTCAAAACTCATTCTAATTTAGTAGAAAATTACAATCAATTTCAAGAAACAAATAACATTTTTCTTTTCAGTTCACTACAAGAGGCTGGAGAATTGAAATTCAGGGGCGATGTTTGGCGTTCAGAGGCAGACAAGTGCCGCCATTTTGAGTTTCGCGATAAAAATGTCTGATTACTGTACAAATAAAATCGCATTTACCAATCAAAACCGGAAGTTTGTAGCTTCTTTCATTATGCCACAAATAATTCCCAAATATAGCCTGCTTTTTGGCCAAATTTGAAAGGAACCTCCCCTAAAGTTATGATTCTTATGTTACATTCGTTTTGTAGCATAGCATTTGTTTCATTTCGTTAGTTGCTTTATCAAAACAACAGATAGCGCAAACAAGAGATAAATTCACATTTACGAATGTGCAGATAAAACTAGATAGTTTAAAAAATTCGCAGAAATTTTGCAAAAATAAAAAACAAAACAATTGTAGGTTTACGGATTATATGTTCACTCAATCTAGTGACCAGTCAGGGTGAAATTTTACTGCAAACATAAATAAAAATATGCACGAGTATGCGTACCGACTACGTAAATACTCGTACAAATGTAGCCATCCTGCAGCTGCTTATTATTATGTATGTACATATAGTAAATATGTAAATATTTATATTATATATCAATTTTGTGTTAGATAAGGAAGCACTTGAAAAACAATCAACTGTTGAGGTGCAACTCGTTACGACGCGCTCGTGTCGGTGCCATATGAGCAAACAATTCAAGCAAAATCTCTGCCACTTAACTTGACTGCCTATCCCGCCATGTGCATATATTATAGTGTGCTGTCACAGCGATCGCCTTAAACAGCTATTAAACTTTGCAACGAGAAGATCAACGTGCAAAGAAGTTAACGCACAAACAAGTTTCATTGATCATTTGCCAATTAAGCGAAGCACTTTTAAGCAATCAGTGGCAGTGGTTAATTTGAGTCCTGGTACAAAGAAAAAAAAATAAACTAAATTTAAAATTAAATGTACGCATCAAAAATGATGTTGTCTTCACAATTTTATTTAACAAAAGTGTACTTCCTTACGCTGGCCGCCATACTATTTTGCTGCATTGGCACGTGCAACTCCTCACAGCCACCCTATCAAGTGTCACTTTATGTATCACTGCATCCGCGCGCGCCGCCCATACACTATTGTAACGGTGTTATTGTACAGAGTCGTTTGGTGCTTACGACCGCCAGTTGTATATTCTATCAGTCGTCGGTGATGGAGGCGAGTGGTACGGCGGCGGTGCAAATTCCGGCTGGTAAAATTAGCGTTGTGCCAGGTATTGCGGGAAATTATAATGTTGTGAATACCTTCGATGTGTTGGAGGTTAAAATTGCAAAAGGTTTCAATATAACAACATTGTCGAATAATTTGGCGCTCCTGCGTTTAGATGCATCTTTGCCGTTGGGTCAAAGCGATGCAGTGCAATGGATTATATTGGATGAGTATGAGTACGAAGCGGAAGGATTATATATGGCTGGGTTTCCGGTGAGTATACATATATACATACATAAGTATATAAATACAACAAATTTATTCAGAAATGTAAGTTATGATAATCATCAGAAATTTTGGTCTTCCTTTTGTCTTTTGTTTTAAGTTGTGTACTAAAGAAAATCGAAAATTTCGTTTACTCGTAAAATGGCACTCAAGAAATGCAAAAGATATTTTCTTCCGTAAAAATGTCTTAAATCAGTCTAAAGCTCTTAAGAAAAATATACTCGTATAAAAATTTTTTCAACAAGGCACCAATTTTACAAGATCAAGCAATACGAAGTAAGAGAAAAAAACAATTTGCTGTCAGTGACGTAGCGCTTTTAGACACCATGTTTGTTTGCTGTCAAATAAAGTGAAATTTTATTTAAAAAAAAAAAAGTAAAAAAAGAGGAGAACCAAACAACAACACCGAACAAGTGCTGTGATTGATTGTAATGAATAATTGTAATTATAACGCGATTTATTGGAAATTAGCAAAAAGTGTTTATCGAATTTGGTTTTCTCATTCGAAAGCCTTTTACATGCGCCCAATTACAAACAAATCACCACGAAACAAAGGAAACAAAGAATGAAGTGTAAAAAAAAAAAACGAAAAACTTCAAAAGCGCTACGTCACTCACTTTTTTCTCAAAATCAATTACAAATACACGATTGCCTGATTGCGTGAACTGTAATACTTGGTTCATGCTTCTTTTCTTCATTCTCAAGCAACACAAATGCTGAAAGTTCTTTCTTGTGATTTTTCTTTAGAGCTATCTTTAGACGTGATCGAGTACAGTGTTTTTTTTTTACAATATTGAGCATATTTTTCATATTACATTTTTTCGCTCATTTTTTATAAAACTATATATTAATTTTATTACAAAAGCAGTATAAATGAAAATTTTTGTTAATTCAACAAATTGCCATCAAAATGTTCTACTTTTTATTCAGAATTTCTGGAAACTTTTCGCGTATGCCGTTTTTTAGCTCATTTAATTCTTTTATAATATATTTCGCATTTTCTTCCATACAAAAAGAAATTCGGGCATTCATTTCAACTAATCAGAAAAAATTTTATTTTTTTGCTCTCCTAAAAAGTTACTTAAAACACATAACTATTTTTGTTGACGCAACGGACGGTACTACATACACACATACGTATAGTATTGCCCCGCACTAACTAAAAATCTGTTTAATCGTTCACTTGTGTAGACAGGTAAAAATAGTAGCTAACTTTGTTCAAGCAGTGTGAAAATATTAACTACTTTTTCATATACATACTTACATGTGACGTGCCATCTCCCTTGCTCTAATAGAATTGTTCGATTTCACTGAACTATAGCTGCACTACTCTTATTTTCCCTTCAGCGGCTAATATTATGGTAAACATATAGTTAATGTTACCAACTGCACAAGTTAAGATTCTGGTGAACTTGTAGCTACTGTCACCACCTGCACAATTTTATATTCTGAAATGAAATTACTTTAAATGTGTAAATGTGTTTGTAAATTTGTGAGACCACGTCACACGGACATGAAGCGACACAAAGACGTCATTTGCTTTAAAATATCATTTAATCAAACTTTTCAAAAATGTGTCCAATAAGTGTGCCAGTGACCGGAGACTTAACTTTTTTTTCAACTTCATGCTCAAGTTCGTTGCAGGCAATTAAGGATATCGAAATATTTTATAACAATTCACGACGTTTAACAAATGCAAAGTCGACTAAGTATATCAGTTTTTACGAATAAGAGCTATTTTTTATAAAAATAATTTTTGTGAGTTATGTCGTATTTCTCCAGTGACCGGATACTTTTTTCAGTGAGCGGACATCCAGTGAGCGAAAACTTGTGTTTTTTAAGTTTTTTAATAAAACATAATGATATTTAAGAATAACAATAACTTTTTTTTTAAATTAATAATAGGAGTTCATTAAATATTTTACATTATTGAATAAAAATAAAATTGATGATATCAGCTTCGCTCATTAACAAACCAGAATTACGTTTAAAAAATAGCATAAGCCACTTCCGCCTCGGTTTACCATTTTTAAAAGGAATTTTTCTACCACTGTCTTTTTATTTTTTATTATTTTTATAGCCAAACCAAAATGATCAGAATGAAAAGACTGTCTATCCGTTCGTCCGTCTGTCTGTGCATGAACACGATAACTTGAGTAAAAAGTGATGTTTCTTAATGAAACTTGGCCAGGGTAGATTGGGAACGAAAATGGTCCAGATCGGTTTATAACCACGCCCAACTTCTATATAACGGAATTTATGAAAAATGCAAGAACTTCGTTTGTTCGGTATTCATTGGAACAAATTGATACTTAAACAACGAAACTGGATTTTTTTGAAATTAAAAAAAAAAATGTGCATGGCATCCCTCGTACAAAACTACATCGCAAGGGTTTAAAAAAAAATTGATTTCATCCGATCTTAGCTTTCCTTACTTGTTTGTACTGTGTTCAAAAAATCGTCCTTTTTAATTGGAAATCCACATTTGCAAAAGTTTAATAACAAATCAACTGTGCAACTCTCTTCTTCCTTTGTTAACTGTGATAGAGAACCCAACTTGTAGTGAAATTCGGGGTACCTTTCCCTGAAGACGATCTCGGATAGTGGACTTAAGGATTGCGTAAATTATGGCTGCTTTTCGAGGGCTTAAAGCATTGTTCCGTTTATCTGCTAATGCCTTCTCCATATTTCCCATATATGGGACTAGCCTAAATTTAAAATAACTTATAGAATATGGAAAACAACGACCCGTCCGAATACTGGAATAAGTAGATTTCTAGTAACCGGACATCATGTCCGGACACTGGAATTCACCTTCATTTCGATTCCATTAACCGAACAGTTGAATTTATTAACAATATGATGTTTTTTTTTAACAAAATTTGTATCACAAATCATTTTTACACCATTTATCACCAAAACTAAATAATATAAACGCATTTCCCTACATAACATTTCATAATTCTTACCTCAAAAAATCTATATGTCACTAGCGAAAAAAATATTTTTTTGCACTTCGCGTAGGTACACCAACTAAATTGTCTGAAAGCGGCCACACTACACAGATTTGTAGTCCTCCTAATTCTAGAGTAGTTGAGAATTACGAATTTGATTTTAGCAATTTTTTTTACTATTCAGAAAATAATATCTTCTGTCCTTTTTTATTTTAATTTGCTGGAAGCGACTCCTAACTACTACTTAAAAAATGCGAAAAATACTTTTATTTTTTCTTTTTTGCCTGAGAATAAAAGTTTTTGTTAATTAAGAAGCACCCCAAAATATGTTTGCATTCACTTCTATATTCATTCATAAAATGTTATCTTTGGCTATGTCTGTTTTTTGTGGATGAAAACGCACATCTTTTGAGAAGATAAGATAACGATTTGCACGAAACTCTTATGCAAATGTATGCAGATAAGTTTACTACTAACTGTGCATTTTGTTTTTTTTTTTGGCAATTTCAATAAAGTGTTGCATGTTGTGTCTAGGCGTTTTTGTACAGATTAAATGAGGGAAGATAGCTCGCAAGCCATATATTATTTTCACGCTCGTATGAATTTATATATTTATTTATTGGATTATAATTTTCGCAAGAAGTGATTAAAAAATCTCACAGTAAAATAATTTACTATTTCGTTATGTACGCTTTTGCATACACGTTTTTTGTTATTTATAGAAACTTGTCTAGTTGGTTGAGGACCTATGCAAACCTTTACTTTGATTTGATTTATGGTACATACAAACATTTGTGGGAAGGTATGCTACATTTTTTTTTTTTTCATTTCCGAATTTAAATGTTAACGGTTACTGTATATTTAAAATATCAGCTTTTATCCAAAAGTCCACTTTAAAAGCTCGTTTTAAACAGCGATTAAAAAAAAATAAAATAAACAACATTGGTTTACTAAGCAAGCGATTATTTCTAATGAGAAATTTTTCAAAAAATAAAAAAAAACTAAGCTAAAAGCGCTAGAAGTTATACGTATGTGGCTGTGACTTTGATATATATTAAGAGCAAACTTTATCCTTCTAGACAAAAAAAAATATTTTATTATACAAAGCAGATGGCCTCATTCAATCCGTTTATACGCTAAGGTTTTTTTTATTTATATATAAAAATTTCTATTTCATATGGTTACGAAACAAAACATCAATCAATTGTATTGAAAAAATCAGGTTTGTTGCTTAAGTCTTTCGTTTACATTCGACTTCATTGAAAATTACTTGTTGTGGAATGTGATAGCGCGGTGTACAATGAAGTACGAAATCTTTTCACTACAAGTAGAATGTTAGACACACATGCTTTCTTTATTATTATAATTACACTGGTCAACACGGTTTTTGTCACACGAACTTTGTGTTGATTTTTATTTTTGTTGGTGTACCCTCATTAACAATATATAATAATTTTGTTTCCATCACGTCCAGTTTTTTTTATGACAGCCACATATTCATTTCTGACCTCATATCCGTGTCTGTTTTTGAATAACTTCATTTAGACGACTGTATAAATATTGCATTCAACTATCTTACATCTTATATTCGTTTGTTACATCGTAAACATGCCACGAAAATGTTCTAACGACCCCAACAGTTTTTGTTATGTGTGTGGCCAACAGACCCATTCTACATAGTGCCGAATTGCCTGTGCCAAAGCCTTCAAATCGATCAGAAAGTGAGGATTCTACCCTGAAACTTGTTCTAAGTCAGCACGATAAAGTATCTGAAAATAGTCACCCAAATTATGAACCGTCAACTTCATTCTAAAGAACCGCACTTATTGACACAAAATGATTTAAACGATTTAGTACGTGATTTGAATCTCTGCAAAAAAACAGGCTGAGCTTTTGGGGTCTAGATTAAACGACTATTATTAAAATCACTACACAAAGAATGTGTGGCCCAAGCGTAAATCACTCATTCCAGGCCATAAAAATGTTAAAAATGATGCTTTAGTGAATTCTGATGACATTATTTTACCACCGTTGCACATAAAGCTCGGCCTGATAAAAAATTGTGTAAAAGCTATGCCAAAAGATGGCAGTGGATTTGTATATTTGAAAGAGAAATTCCCCAAACTCAGTGAGGCAAAAATTAAAAAGGGAATATTTTTAGATCCTCAAATACGACAACTGATAAAGGATAAGAGCTTTGAAGGAAAACTAAATGATCAGGAAAAACTGGCCTGGAAATGTTGTCGTTTGAACGTTGTGCAAAATTTTCTAGGAAACCATAAATCGGAAAATTACAAAGATTTAATAAATGAACTTATAATGTCATATAAAGCTTTTGGGGTGTAATATGTTCTTAAAAATAAATATGCTGGACTCTCATCTGGATTTCTTTTCGGCTAATTTGGGTGCTGTGAGTGACGAACGAGGCGCGAGGTTCCATCAGGACATTTCATTAATGGAGAAGCGCTATCAAGGGAAATGGAATCCAGGAATGCTAGCAGATTATTGTTGGAGACTTAAAAAAGACCTTTCAGAAGTCAAATATTCACGAAAATCATAAGTATTAATTCTATATTAAGCAAAAATTTATCTAAATGTAGCTTATGTTTGTACTTTTTACGGAAATATATGTTTTAATATCACAAGGAAACCAGTCGTGTCAATTTTTTTCCATTCACATATTATCGTTTGGAGCCCCTGGTACATTCAAAATTTGATATAAGTTTTCATTTGACAAAAAAAAAGTTACAATTTTGTTCACCATAAACAAAAATTTACAATACAAATTTACTCAAAATTTCTTTCACACTAATACATACATATGTAACAACTAAATTCGAAATATCTATGCAATGTAGCACTTCAGTACGGCAATAATTTATTTGTACGCAAACGAGCGCAATGTTAATAATTTCATTGTATTCATAGGAAGCAATCGTTTTCATGCAATTTATTTGTTAATCTCTTGATAAGGCATTTATTGCTGAGCAATTCGTTTAATCTTTCCATGCTGAATGATAAACACATATTGTGCATATAAACTTTTACACATGCACCGAAAAATAATTTTTTAAATTCACATACATATGTACATCCATACCTTCGTGAAGCTCTTACAATATTCATATATCTTTATAACTTATAGAACAAGTTAAGCGCAAAATAAATATTGCTTCAAAATGTTAAGCAGAAGTTATTTTGTTGATGCAGCTCGAGCTGACGATTTTAAATAAAAAAAAACTAAAGCTCAAATTGCTCAAAGTGTAATTTATGTTTCTCAACTCTGACGGAACTTTTTAGATTGCTTTACAACATTTTATAATACTAGTAATAAACACCCGATAATCGGGTGTGCTTGTCTCAACGATTTTACGTTTTCCTTAAGGTACTAGTGCACTTTAGAAGGCCAAAACTAGGCATATTTAAAAAAAAATGTCTCAGCCCCTTTATTAAACATGAACATGAATTTTCTTACATATTAATATTTAAGCTTTAGAGAGTACACAATTTTTTTTTTCATTTATACATTTACAGTCATATTATAGCGGGCGCCAAAGTCGAGTTCTCGAAAAAAATTGCCCCGATTGCGGACAGGATTGGGTTCTCTGACACAAAAAAAATCGAACGGCATTTGAAAAAGGGAAGGTTTCGCACCTGACAAAATACCACCGTTAGTGAAAAATTCCTAAAAAATAACGGAAATTCGAAAAAAAATTGTGAAAAATTGCCTTTTTTCTTCTGTTTTTGTTATAAATTTTCACACAGAATAAAAACAAATAAAACTCACCAAGATTTATTAAAATCGGTCCAGCCAATCCGGAGATTAACTGTCTGAAAGTTGAAAAAATATCATTTCGAAAAAAACGCGTTTAAAGTCAACGCTTTCTCTCTGGCAGCTGCGCGAGCACCTTGAGAGCGCCGAAAACGCGTTTGCGCTTAAGACCGATATAGACAATTTTAAATTTCAAATTTCACCAAAATATTTTAGGAACTTATTTTTGAAGCTATAAGGAATTGAAAATTGCAAAAAAAATTGTCCAACATTATTTCACTAAAAAAGGCAAATGTAATTCAGAAAAACACAAATTAAATTCAGAAAAGGCCAAATGTATTTCAGAACAACACAAATGTATTTCAGAATAGGCCAAATGTATTTCAGAAAATCATAAATGTATTTCAGAAAAACACAAATGTATTTCACAATGTGCTTTTCTGAAATGTATTTGAGTTTTTCTGAAATTCATTTGTGTTTTTCTGAAATACATTTGTGTTTTTCTGAAATACAGTTGTGTTTTTCTGAAATACTTTTGCGTTATTCTGAATTTCATTTGTGTTTTTCTGAAATACAATTGATCTTTTCTGAAATACATTTGTCTATTTCTGAAATACTGTTGGAAAAGTTGTAGTAACTTAAGAATAATTATAAACATTTTTTATATATCTAAAAAAATGATATCAAAATTTTTATATCTGTCCACGCAAATACCTTATGAACTAGCAAAAGTGATTTACAATTTGATAATTTTATGCAAATGTGCACAACAAGGCCTTTTATTTGATATATAATTCGTCTCTGCAACTATCGTAGTTTAGTCAAGCCAACCGCCGCTTTTCAGAATATACAAATTATAATAAAAATAATATAATAATTAATAATTCTCTCGCTTCAATCTTGCCCTTGATTGTAAGTTGTTTGTAGCAGATTTTACGCCCATTTTTAACATCTTTTTCTTAGCTCTTTATAAAATAAGGCTTTTACGTTGCTCTGGGCGATAATTATCTTTGAGTCCTTCATATCTGTCGCAGTGCGATATTCACCTAATTTATCTTTCCAACAAGTAATCTCGATACTACAAATAACGACAGGGAATAAAATTGCATAAAAATCTACAAACTTATCATTGGCCGACCTCGTCGGCAACAGGCGATTTATATTATATTTATTTAGCAGCAAAAAAAAAAAACAGTAAATAAAACAACATTCACCAAGTGCTCTAAAAAACGTGGCAACTCATTCTGTCCGCACCACTAAGTAAATGCTGAGTTTTATGGCAGACATGTCTGTTTAGAAAGTAAATTTACAAGTCACTATCAACATATTTAAATAACTGCAGTTTTGCGCCGCTAAATTTTCATAGTGAATTTTGTGTTCGTACATTTAATCGCACATCTTACATACATTTTTATATATAATTTTTTTTTCTAGTCGCTCAATGTGGACCCAAACATTATGCTGTGGGAAAATGTGCGAATACTACCCAACGAAGAATGTGCACAGCCCAATCGCGTAGCGTCAAATATTGAAAACGACAGCATTTGTGCGCGTTATCCGAATACATATGCAGTGGGACCGGACTGTGAGGTAAACACAAATTTTCTTCTTTGCTACTGCTTATTATAAAAAAAAAAAAAAAAAATTATAATACAAATACAATACAAAATAGTAGTAGTAATGCAATTTTGTAAACGCTTTCAGCTGCCCGCCGATTTTAATGTATTCAATGCCGATTATGGCACCGGTTTAATTATCAAAAGCCATTTAATTGCATTATTTTCGCACACAATCGCCACTACGCCCAATCCAAATGTCAACAACTGCCGCGATCGACAGCCGCTAAAGGCGGTTTTCGCCACTGTCGAGCCACATTTGGATTGGATTTATGATATTGTTGCAGCTGAGGAAAAGCTGGCCTTCAATCAACAAGATTTAACGTTCTCAGCTCCTTATCAGCAACGTGGCAGTAGCGCCATAAAGTCCATCTTATCAAGTGCGCCAGGTAAACAATGGAAATATTTGAAATGAAGGTGGTAAAATTTATAAACAAAATGAATTTAAATGAATTTCGCTTACATTTGCAGCTATTGAAACAACAAAAACAACAACAACATCGGCCCCAATAACAACAACGGTAGCTGCATTCGTTATAGCAGCCAACGAACCAACGGCTAATCCAAGTACCACGGAAGTGAATGCGCCGCAATCGTTAAGTGTGAGTGAAACAAACAAAGCTGTTGATTTGTTAAACAGCAGCGCGTCTTGGCGTAACGCTTTACTTTTGTTGATATTAGCTCAGCTCATAAATTGAGTTGAAGTTTCGGGGGCGTAGTGAGAGGAATGGATTTCAAAAGTAGCATTGTTCTATTTAGCACTTTGAAAGCGATTACAAATGATATTCTATCGGTTGCCAACATGCCTGCTAAATAATGTTGATTAATTTTAATGATTACTAATTACATTATTGCGAATGCATCATTTGTTAACAAACAGTATCATAAATGTCAGCAAATTAAAAGCAACTACCGAGTATTAACTTTTTACGCCAACAAGTTTGAATGGCTTCTTTTTAGTTAACGCAATGTTGAAAAAAAAAATGATTAATCGATGTTTTAAAATAATGTAAACATACTTGTAATATTATAATTTTTGTGATTTTGAGTAATCAGCTATCGGATAAACAGTCTTACTTTTTAGAGCTCGAAAAGACTGATACGCAATGCGATATTAAAAAAAAAAAATGTTTGTTACTTTCATGAAATTAATATTTATGTATTTATATAATTTTTTACATTTCGACAATGAAGTAAGCGGTTGATTTGCAATTAACTTTACTTACATTGTATCCTACTAACATAAAGTATGTGTATAACATTTGTCAACGTATGCTAGCAAAACATATTTATTTTTTATAAAAAAAAAGTAAACAAAAAGGCTAATACACAAAACTTTATTTCAAATTAGTTTGTATGTACTATAACCAGTTAGGTGTTATTATGTAAACGACGCAGACATTATGCGTTTGCAATTATATAATTACTAAAATAAAACTAAATATAATTGTATATGTATGTATGTACATGATTTTTTTCGTTTCGTTTTGTTTTGTATATTTTTTTTTTAATCAAACTGCCTGCAAATTCAGTAAAAATATTACGCTACAGAATTAAAAATGTCCTCGTTTTCAACTTTATTTGAGGTTATATTTTTTGAGTGTACAAGTAGTAGCTAAAAAAAAACTTTGTTTAAGAAATAAATACATACATATTTGTAACGTAGTTTTGTTAAAATTTCATTGCAGAAGACACATCTTTTTGTTTGCATGAAAAATGAATATATTTGTATTTTTAATTCAACATTCGCATACAGCTTAATCGCTCTGAAGAAATTCAATATGTTTGATTAAAATGGCAAATTCAACTTAAAATTATACACAGTAAATGCACATGGGTTATTAAAATTTGGTAAAATTGGAAGATTTTTGTAAAATTTCATTTTCCGAACACACTTATCTGTGGACTAATTGGATTCAACCTTTTTAGAAATTGTCAATTATTAAAAACATTTCAAGGCCAATAGAAAACTTAACAAAAAAATAGAAGAATAAAAGAAAAATATTTTTAACCGACTTTAAACTTCAACAATTTAAAGCTTCGCAGCAAAACATGCTAATTTTAATTGAGTTGAAAAGTCCACAGATATTTATGCAGTTATTTATTTTTTTTTTTAAATGAACGACATGGACTATTCGTTAAATTTAAAATTAATTATATAACAATCAACTAATTGAAACATTCATCGTTTTCTTTTCTCTTCTTTAACATTTGTTTTTTTTTTGTTTTTTACATTCAAGTGCTAATAACTTACTTTAATTATTATATAAAATAATGTAAAATAATTTTTAAGAAAGCTATGCTTGCCATCAATGTTATTTTAATGCACTTTTTATTCTATTTAAATGCGCATAATTTGGCAGCACATCAGAAATCCATTCGGGATTTATTTCAGTGACTTGACGCAGAAAATTGCGTTCGGTTAGCACAATCTCTGTGAATATAACATATTCTGGTCTATATTTGCCATGGAAGACACTGGACGGGTGTATTCGGGCACGTTGACGACCAGCTATTGTAAGGTAGGTATTGTCTCGCTGCAATTCAGCAATGTTTTCAAAAAGTCCGATCAATAGACATTTACGTACTACATCTTGATTACTGCCACAACTATTTAATGGCAAATCGAGACGCTCGACGATTTCTTGCAGTTGTTTGCGCACTTCACGCGCATACGTTAGATTTCTAGTGTTTAAGAAATTGTCGTGGCACCAAAGCTAAATGTGTGGAGGGAAGATAAAAACAAAAATTAATTTAGTACGAGTGATAGAGTTAAACATTTATACGACTGTATATTTTACCTTCACTTTCTCGGTCTTTAGAAATGCACTGAAGACATTGAGCAGCGTTAGGTGATCACCATGTTTCGAGTTGAATTTCGCATGTGCCAACGCTGCGAGTTCACGCTTTTCATTACTAGAAATGAACACATTTTCTCCTGAGAGTACGGCGACTATGTTTAACATTTCTTCCATGCAGCCAAAAGCAGATGCGGCAAGCAGCAATTTGCTATAACGCGGATCCAATGGAAATTGTGACATTTGCTGACCCAATGTGGTAAGTTCAGGTTTGATTTTACTGTTTCTTACAGCGCCGAGCGCTTCTAACTTGCGATAAGCATCGTCCACAGCCTCTGGGGTGGGGCGATCAAGAAAATCGAATGTACGACAATCGATTCCCAGCGCTAGCAGTTGGAGTACAGTGGAACAAATATTGCTGCGCAATATTTCGGGTTTGGGCATATTTTCAAACGATTCCATTTCGCTTTGAGTGTAAGTTCGATAACAAGAACCGGGTGCATCTCTTCCCGCACGCCCACAACGTTGCCAAGCCTGCGCTTTTGAGATACGCACAATTCGTAGTGCATCCAATCCGCTGGCAGGATTGTAGACACGACGCTTAATAAAGCCACAATCAATTACACATCTTATGCCCGGTATGGTGACTGAAGTTTCGGCAATGTTGGTGGCTAGAACTATTTTGCGTGCATTCGCTGGAGCGGGTAGAAAAGATTCAAGTTGTTTATTTTGTGGCAGCTGTGCATAAAGCGGAAATACTCGTACCGGACTCAATTCACTGTCATGTGACTGTTTGATGAAATAAGCGTTAATAAAATTTTTTAAATATGAAAATAACTTACATACTTTGGCAATTTGGCGAATTTGGTGGGCCATAGCTTCGATCTCCTCTTGTCCGGTTAAGAAAATCAACACGTCATGGCTAAAAAAAAAAATTTCATTCGAATATATTACGAACAATTTTTTTTTTTAATTTTAAAAATTCATTTTATTACTTTATTGGCTCTGTGCGGTGTAGTTGGAATAGCGTCACAAGCGCCGCATGCAGATAATCTGGTTGCGTCTCCTTTGCGTGCATAACTTTAACTGGGTACGTTTTGCCTTCGAGATACATGCCGCGTACACTAAAATACATTCCAAAATGATCTATGTCCATGGTGGCTGATTGAACGATGATTTTCAGTGGTGTTAGTCCCCTTTGTTTTCGTTGTTTCTGCGCTTCCTTAGCAATGCCAAATAGCACATCAGTGCTTATGGTACGCTCATGCGCCTCATCCAATATCAAAACAGTGTAGTGACGCAGCAGTCGATCAGCAATAGCTTCGCGTAGCAAGCAGCCATCTGTGAGGAATCGTATGCGGGTTTCTGGTGAGGTGCAGTCCTCAAAACGGACCGTGTAACCAACTGCTTTGCCAAGTCGACATCCCAACTCTTGCGCCACTCGCCGTGCTACAGTTATGGCTGCCACACGACGTGGTTGCGTTATGCCAATCACACCTTTTTGTGCAAAACCGCTTTCGAACAGGAACTGTGGTATTTGTGTTGTTTTACCCGAACCGGTCTCACCCATTAGCAGCAATGTTTCTGCACGACGCGTCTCCTGTATCAGTCTTTGGCGTACTTTGTATACAGGAAGCGTTTGGCGTTGTTGATATAATTGTTGCTTAGATTGTGCACCTTTGCCATTAAGATGTACCATACTGCCATTAGGAGCGGGTGCAGTGGTTATTGATTCTCCATTTGAGGTAGTAGTTGAGTTCCCATTATTTAATTTAGGAGTTTTTATTATAACATTTTCAACGCCATTCACGGGACTTTGAAGTTTTCGCTTGATTGGAAAACCTGATATGCTGACGTTATTCTTCGCACTCGTCCCATTCGGCGATCTAACTGGATTTTTACTTGTCAACAAATATTTCGACTCCATACCCGACGACATTGGCCTTGTCTGGAGGTTACGAATTAAAAATAGTAGGCACTGTACAGTGCACTTTGAACGGTCCGATACCAAAAATTGCTTAAAAGTCACACATACGCAGAAGTTACATTACGACGAAAAAAATTAGTTGTTTTTATCGCAAATTTATCAAAATTAAAAAAAAATAACACCAATCTAATCCCCCTTCACGTTGGACGCACGTTGACAGCAATTGACAGTTCTTTGACAGCACAATTTTCAAAGCCATGTGGGTTCTCTGGTATTCAGCAACTTTTAAGGTTGCCATGATATTTGTCAGATACAAGTTTAAATACATTTTTAATTTATAAATTTGATATTTAAATTTTTTTACATATAATAAAGGAAAAGTTATGATTAAGCATGATTAGATATTAATAAAGCAAAAATTGACAGTATAAGAATATATTTCTGGAAAATTATTCCATTCAAGACTTTATAAGACGAGACTGCTTGCAATTCCGATACACGCAAATAACTTCCTTAAATCAACTTGTAACATATGTATGTATATTAGCACTTTCAGAACGATTGGAAAATTTTTTAAGAAAGAAATAATTAAAGAAAGCATGTTGTTGTAAAGGACAGTAGCACCATCAGTCGTTATCGTCAAGCTCAACTAACGGGAGGTTTTAATAGTGAGGGAACATAGGGAAAGGGGTGCTTGTTGAGTTGGTTTGGAGAGCATGTAAATATTTGTTTATTGTCGAGCGGAGACTCTCCTCAAGGTGGGCATGTGTTTAGGGACTGATTCTGGATAGGAAGGAGTTTAGCCAACTTTAGCTCCAGCGGATATCTTATGTACGTCTGGACCTTGATGCACTTGGGGTCAACCCCAATGCGACCAAGTGTCAATCGGGGTTCCCGGGGGCGGTGGCCACCCAACCGAAACTGATTGCAGAGTATCAAATTATGATATTTTTCTGGAAGCACGCTGGCCTCATGGTGTACGTGTTCGTCACGTGACGTCAGGATTTATCACGTCATTGTCCGGAGTGTGGCGTTTGTACATGTCTGGGATGAAATAAAAAGGTAATGAAAGATATAACTCTTATGTTTTTTACCACATGCATTTTTTTTTCAAACTGTATTTATTTTATCAAAAACTAAAAAAAACAAAGCAACTCCGTTTTTAATAACCGAAAATAACTGGGACGCTTGAAAATCTACATTGCAGAATTTCTTTTCTCCATACGAATCGTCGTCCACAGGATCCAAAAATTTTTAAATTGGACTCATTCGAAATAAAAACAACTATTTTCCAAAACTCCTCTCAGCCGAGGGGCCCAATCTTCGATCACTTTTTGCAGCAATTAGGGTCGTATGTCAAAAATAACGCACCAAATATTCTCTTCCACACATACTAAATACATAATTAATACTTCAAGTACAAATATACATATTTGGTACAGAAGAAGCACTGCTGACCCTCAACACTTGTTGTTTGGATTGTCGACAATAAGTTAAATGTTCTCTGTAGGATATGGCCTTTATCGCCTCATTACTTGCGGTCTTCACCTGCTTTCAATGCTCGCTTACTTCTGAAAGCAAGTGACATGTCGCACGTGAAGACCGCAAAAAGTTGAAAGTATGCTTCGTCTCGCAAACCGATTGGTAAGCTTTCAACTGTCATTTTTGTAGTTTGACAGCCATTTTCGCATTTCGTAGCATCTTTCATTGTGGCAACATCTGTTGCCGCCGCCACTGTCTTAGCTAAATATGAACACATTTGTTTTATCTCTTATATCTAGAATTGCCTTTCTCTCACATTAAATACTCACTGTACTCACAATACATATTTGTACATATGTAACACACATACGTAAATACCTATGAATATCATTATTTCTTTCCAATAACGGTGGTATCTGGTGATCAACTACCGCTTAAAAAGACATTGTAAACTAGAATTACGGGCCTTTTGTTTGGTCAAGCAGTGAGAAAACACATTGTTTTAAAGCTACGTTTTAATGCGAAATATACTTGAATTTAAAGGATATTAAACAGCGCGAATAAAGTTGCTCTTAAAAATTGTTTCTGTTTGACTTAAACTGCAAGCCACAGTTCTTTAAAACAATTCTCAACGCTCTATCGAGCGACTTAAAAATATACGAAGCGGTGAAAAGTTAATTAGCTGCATTTTTACTTCAGCAATATTTCGTGTTTATATTTGGGCGAAATAATGTCCGAAACCGATTTTAATTGCAATAAATGTGAATTAAAGGACACCGATCGTATGGTGCAATGCGACTCGTGCGACAAGTGGTACCACTTCGAATGTGTCGGGGCAGATTCGAACGTTGCAGATGTAAGCTGGAGTTGTTCGAATTGCCATGAACCACCCACGGCACTAGGCAATGTGGCGAAAGTATCGCAACAACTGCATGCAGTTAACACAACCGCCGATTTCTCCGCTGGTACACAAGCTACATCGTCACCACCACCAACGAATCCGACGGACGTCGGCCATGGAAAAGGTGCATATAAAAAAGCACGTGAACCCAATTTTAATACCCATGGCATCAAAGCAACAACAGCGTCTGAAATGATCACCGTGCCACAAACAACAACTGCACCAATCGGCGTGCGAAATAATGACATGCAACGTCATTTCGATAAAACTAGTGTATCGAATTTGTCCGATAGCAACCTGTCCTCGCAAACGAAATTGCAGCTGCAAATGTTAGAAGAAGAAAAGGAAATTCAACGTCAATATTTGGAAAAGAAATATAAAATTCTCTCGCAAGGTGATTCATTACAAGTTTCGTGTCCGATTTCTAATACATTTTTGTCGCCTCGACCAACAGCTGCACAAATTTCTGCAAGACAGGTAATACCTAAAGAACTCCCAAATTTCGACGGCAATCCAGAAGACTGGCCGCTTTTTATTAGTAACTACAGAAATAGCACAGAATTGGCCGGTTACAGCGATGGTGAAAATTTAATGCGTCTCCAATCGTGCCTGCGAGGGCGCGCTAAAGAGATAGTAAAAAGTAAATTACTAATTCCATCGATGGTAGGCGAAATAATTCAAACATTGGAAATGTGTTTTGGTCGTCCAGAGCATATACTTGACGTCATGATCGAGAAAGCATTAAAAATTCCTCCTTTAAAAGATAAGCTAGATAGCATTATCGAGTACGCCCTAACTATCCGAAACATCTGCTCTACAATGGAGGCGTGTAATATGATGGCTCATTTAAATAATCCAATGCTCGTTAAAACTTTGGTCGATAAATTGCCAAATAATCAAAAACTAAACTGGGCTATGCATCCAAAGGAGGCGCAGGTCCCTATAGTGAAAACGTTCAGTGATTGGATATATGCCATAGCTGCTGCTGCCAGCCAGGTTGTGCCCCCTGCATTGTGTAAGAAAAGTGCATCGGTAAACACGCATCAACAAAATAACGCGACAAACCCATGCTGTCTTTCGTGTAAAAGCGAAACTCATAAAATCCAAAATTGTGGTGAGTTTCAGTCATTGAATTTAGACGCCAAGTGGAACTTGGTGAAGAAAAACAAATTGTGCCGCCAATGCTTAAATCTGCATCGCCGTAAGTGTTTTTCAAACAAACATTGCGATATCAGCGGGTGTACTGCGAAGCATCACCCATTGTTACACAAGCACACAAACTCAACATCTGAGCGAAGTGAAATGGTGAACGCTCATAGTGATGAAGAGGGATCTCGCTTCAGAATTTTGCCAATACGTGTTTATTGTAAAAGTGACTCGGTAGACACATACGCGTTTTTGGACGAAGGTTCGTCGGTGACCTTAATGGAGCAGAGGTTTTTTAAAATGTTGGGACTGAAAGGCAAAAGTGAACCACTAGAGTTGCGATGGACGGGTAATACTACACGCTCGGAAGACGACTCAGTGAGGATTAACATCGAAGTATCCAGCGCGCAAGCTGAATCTCGTCTCACTCTCTATGATGTTCGTACTGTCAAGAATCTCAGCCTACCCATACAGAACCTGAACTTCGACGACATCGCCAAAGCCAACCCATATCTCAAGGGTTTACCAGTGCAATCGTACACAAACGCTAGGCCAATGATTTTAATCGGTCTCAACAACTGGAGAGCAGCTGTTCCTCTAAAGATACGAGAAGGCGGTTGTGGTCAGCCGATCGCAACTAAAACTCGTCTAGGCTGGACTCTGCAGGGGGGTGGCAAAACTTCCCGACCATCTGGTTCACTTAATATTCATACATGCGAGTGTGAAGAACGCTATAAAGCACTACACGATGAAATGAAGGAATATTTCGCCCTGGAAGCGCCTCCAGAGAGGAACATCCTATCAATTGATAACGAAAAGGCCATGAAGACTCTCCACGCTACTGCCGTGAAAAAAGATCAAAAATTTGAAGTGGGTTTGCTTTGGAAAAATGACATAGTGGACTTGCCGGAGAGTTACGAGGTTTCATGCCATCGTTTAAAGTGCCTTCAAAGGAAGTTCCAGAAGGACCCCGAGTTACAACAAACGATGCAGGCGGAAATTGACAAACTAATTTCTAAAGGTTATGCCCGAAAGGTATCGGACTCGGAAATGTTTTCGTATAAAGGTCGAACATGGTATCTTCCAATTTTTGTCGCGTTGAATCTGAATAAGCCTGGAAAAGTTCGGCTGGTATGGGACGCAGCAGCGAAGACTCACAACAAGTCCCTCAACGACTTTTTAATCAGCGGCCCAGATTTATTGACGTCACTTTTTAACATTTTGATCGAGTTTCGCGTAGGGCAAATAGCAATCTGCGGCGACATAGCCGAAATGTTTCATCGCATAAACGTGAGAGACGAAGACATGCACGCCCAACGCTTTCTGTGGCTTGCAAGCGGTAGCAGTAAATCTAAGCCATGTGTGTACGTTATGAAGGCCCTGACCTTCGGTATAAACTGCGCGCCCTGCATCGCTCACTTTGTTCGGAACAAGAACGCAGCCGAGTTTCGTATGTTGTACCCTCGCGCCGTTAAAGCAGTGGAGAACTACCACTATATGGACGATTTCATCGACAGCGTAGATTCCGAAGAAGAAGCGGTGGAATTGGCAACGACAGTTAAAACGATTCACGCTTCCGGCGGCTTTCATATGAGAAACTGGGCTACAAACTCTTCTCTCGTTAGACAAAAAATATGTGATGACGGATCAGCAACGCGAAACTTGTTTGGAGCTACAGAAAAAATTCTCGGTATGTATTGGGAATCCAATAACGACGTTTTTCAGTATAATTCCAGATTTCCGAAAGTCAAAAGAGATGTTCTCCAAACGCAGGCGGCTCCGACCAAAAGAGAAGTTCTTCAAGTGCTAATGTCAGTATTTGACCCGCTCGGGTTAGTGTCGCACTGCACGATCGATCTGAAGATTCTGCTCCAAGATGTTTGGCGCTCAGGCATAAAGTGGGATGAAGAACTAAATGAAGAGCTGTGTGTAAAGTGGCGTTCTTGGCTGTCTAAACTGCATAAACTATCAACCACCGTCATTCCTAGATGTTATTCTAAACTGCTGAAAATGAAGCCGAATGTCCAGTTGCATACGTTCGTCGATGCAGGTGAAAATGCGTATGCTGCGGTATGCTACTTTCGTATTCAGCATAATGAGGACGTCGATGTATCCATTGTGGCAGCGAAGTCCAAGGTCACCCCGCTGAAGCCGATATCAATCCCTCGTTTGGAACTGCAAGCGGCGTTAATAGGCACCCGTTTGGCCGGAAAAATCCGAAGCGCGACCCGACTTTTCTGTACCGAAAGTTTCTTCTGGTCCGATTCTAAGACCGTGTTGAAATGGTTGTCCATGGACCCCAAAAACTTCAAGGCGTTCGTAATGTATAGGGTCGGCGAAATCCTGGAGTCTACTAACGTGACTCAATGGAAGTGGGTTCCATCTAAGTCGAATCCAGCTGACCTTGCAACAAAGGTCGGCACGACACCAGTGGATATGTGGACCAGAGGACCCGAATTTCTGAAACTTGGGAGAAGTTATTGGCCAAAATGTTTGGATTTCGGGAGCGCCGATAGTGACGAGGTTCGTGAACGTCTATTGTACATCAGCAAATCAAAAGGATTGTCCATGAATGTCGAATATTTCTCGTGTTGGAGACGACTGTATAGAGCACTTTCCCATTTTCTATTATACATGGAAAAGTTGAAGTCCGGGAGCCTTGGCGGCAAGGTGCGAGAAGACGTCCAATTCGAACGCAACCAAAGAGCTAAAAACATTTTATTCAAATATGCTCAAATGAGCGAATTTTCGGAGGAGATTTGGTGTCTCGAAAACTTTAAGCATATCGACAGAAGCAGTAAACTGAAACAACTTAATATTTTTCTGGATGAACATGGTACGATACGAGCGCGTGGCAGAGCGGGCACGTTAAGTTGCAATGAGGCAATAATTTTACCACACAATCATTACATTACATTCCTTGTAGTTCGATACTACCACGAGAATTATCATCACTGTATGCATGAGGCAGTAATCTGTAAAATCAAATCATATTTCTACATCGCCAGATTAAGAGCGCTCTACAAGAGCGTCCGGAGCAAATGCCAGTACTGTAAAAACAAAACAGCAGCGCCCCATCCACCACAAATGGCTTGCTTGCCACCAGCCAGGTTAGCGAGTTTTGAACGACCCTTCACGTACGTGGGTATCGACTTTTTTGGGCCTTTCTACGCATCCGTTGGCAGACGCAAGGAGAAAAGATGGGGTGTCGTGTTTACGTGCCTGACTGTGCGGGCAATACACATAGAAGTGGCTCACAGTCTTGACACCAGTTCGTGTATCATGTGTATTCAAAACTTTATCAGTCGCCGCGGCCGTCCGAGAGAAATATACACTGATAATGGTACAAACTTCAAGTCTGTGGGAAAAATTCTTCGGGAGGAAAATCTTAAGCTACGTCAAGTCTCCTCTAAGTGCGATGACATCAAATGGCGGTTCAACCCTCCGGCTGCTCCGCATATGGGCGGCGCATGGGAACGATTAATTCGAACAGTCAAGTTAATACTCTATGCTATGTGCCCCGCATTTAAGTTCAACGACGAAACTTTGCGATCTGCGCTATGGGAAATCGAGTTTATTATTAATTCTCGCCCATTGACATTTGTGGCGCTGGAGTCGTCTGAGGACGATCCCCTAACTCCCAATCATCTTCTACTGGGTGCTGCCGCCGGCGATAAGCCTTTAGCGGAACACGATCATAATCTCCGCGATAGGTGGCATCAAACCCAAAAGTTTGCTAATCACTTCTGGCGAAGATGGGTGCGTGAATATGGCCCTAACTTGGTCCGACGTAGCAAGTGGTTCGAGAAAGTAAATCCGCCATCCGTTGGGGATATAGTGATAATAGTTGACGATACTCTACCCCGTAATAGCTGGCCCAAGGGAATCATCACTGAAACAATGGTCGCAAAAGACGGTCAAGTTCGTCGCGTCAGAGTCAAAACCAGTACCAGCATATTTGAGAGGCCCGTTACGAAAGTTGCCGTGTTAGACGTTGGTATTGATCAGGATGACAAGCTCACGAACTCCTAACTCGCTTGCAGGGGGGAGAATGTTGCCGCCGCCACTGTCTTAGCTAAATATGAACACATTTGTTTTATCTCTTATATCTAGAATTGCCTTTCTCTCACATTAAATACTCACTGTACTCACAATACATATTTGTACATATGTAACACACATACGTAAATACCTATGAATATCATTATTTCTTTCCAATAACGGTGGTATCTGGTGATCAACTACCGCTTAAAAAGACATTGTAAACTAGAATTACGGGCCTTTTGTTTGGTCAAGCAGTGAGAAAACACATTGTTTTAAAGCTACGTTTTAATGCGAAATATACTTGAATTTAAAGGATATTAAACAGCGCGAATAAAGTTGCTCTTAAAAATTGTTTCTGTTTGACTTAAACTGCAAGCCACAACATCGTTTATCATAAGCTCTTTGAGCACAAAAAAGCCTTTTAATAAATTAATTAATTTATACCGACAATATGAGTGGGTTTGGAGTTTGAATAGCACGCAGGACACGAAACTTCTTGCTCTACGACATGTTGCAAATGAAAAAGTATGCTTTCAAAATGCCTAGTCAACTAATTTCTATCTGGCTTGTGACGACAAGAAGCAGAAAGCAAGCGACAATTGGAAGCAGGTGAAGATCGCCCGTTACAAAACCTATCAATTTTATTTTACCAAGCCTTCTGATAAATTGTATGCCTTTCGTTTAGTGGACAATTGCGAGCTGCTCGTTAAAACTTGATGCAATTTATTTTGAGGCTTTCTGCCTTATCCAAAACAAAGCCTTAAGGGAGTTAACAATATGTGTTATTTGTCGATTGTGAACTCTCTAAAGGCTTTGTTTTACCCTTGAAAGAGAAATGTTTAAAAATGGTACAAAATTTGAAAAATAAAGGGCTATTAAATTCTTTGTTTTCTTCAATTCCGGGATTTGAATAGACCAAGCAGACTCAGTCTTTAATACAGACAAAAGTCTCAACTTTATATCAGTTGCCATTCATTAGTTTAAAAATAAAGCCTCTAGTCTCTAAATAGTGACCTGGTGATGAGCAGGTCACAAAAAATTAAAGTTAAACTAAAAGAAAACAGCGTGAAAGTGAGGAAAAGCAATAATCTCTAGCTCATTTTAAGACTTGAGATGAGACTGAGTTACTGAATTCGGGCATAAATCAAGTAACAGCTGTCAAAAAGACCAACTCCGAGAAAAGTATTGCCTAGACATTCGCGCTGTTTGTTCTTTGCAGTAAATTTGTGTGATGGCGAGCGAGGATAAGAAGAACCACTCCTGTATCTTTTATCAGATATTAAAATTTTTTTTAACAAATGTTAAGTTTTTCTTTGTAAAAAAAGGCTTTTTTTGTTAGACAAAAAGGAAAACTGAGAAGAAATCAAAATAAAATAATATACAAATTCAAAACAGATTTAAAACAATGTTGTTCTCTGGTTTCAATTTTGAGTATTTCAATAAGTAATTAGACCACTGTGGCACTGCGCTTGTTGCGCTATCAGTTTGGGGTAACGCTGTGCACTTAGGGCCAGTTTTTCAGTGCAAGTTGAACTCTGTTTGTCGTTTAAACTAAGTTTAAACTCAGTATCCAGCTCTTTGCTGACTACTTCGTTTTTGTTGCAACAATTGAGCGCAAGGAAACTAAGTTCAAATTTAAACTGAGTTGAACTAAACTGAGTTGAACTAAACGTAGTTTAGTGGCTTAGCGAACACTTAACACTAAACATTTGCTCCTTCACGTACACAAACAAAAGTAAGTCACTCTACAGCCTATGTACCTACTCAGCAATATTCTTCGCTAGCCACACAGGCATTGCGTCATTGCTACAAGAAAATTCAGTCTATACCAAGGCGCTCGGAAACGAGTTAGTCAGTTAATTGAGAGACGCGAACGTGTACGGTTGTACCCGTATCAGCAAGTACATATGCACCGACGGTTTAACGGCTGAAGACACAAAGTGCTTCCGGTTGCTTTAAGTGGTCGCGAGTGCAACTTTGGCTGAGCTTTAATACTTTAATACGGTGTAGCCGGTGTGACAAATGAAATAGACGAGTGTAGGGGTAAAGTAGCGCATTTCATATTTGTTTACAATAAATAAATAAAATTTAAAAAACAGTATTGATTAGATAAACGATCGTAAATATATGAGCATTGACTTGCCGCGATTGTGCTATAACGTGAAATTGTAATTGTTGACGCAGAGTGGTGAATGTTATCTTAGAAAAAAAAAAATTCTTTTGAAAGGCATTGATCCTCATAATATCAATAATTTTATTCTTATACAATTCTAAAGTGTGTTGGGTTTATACAAAGAAATCGTTTTAAATTTTTCAAAACTACCAATCAAAGAAACATGTGTAAAGTTTAAATTAAAGGCAATACAAATAAATGAATCTCTACTTGTACTGAACTCTAAACCCGCAAATCTGCCTAATTTATTCGCCTGTTTAATGTATTTGGCGGCGTTGTTATTTCTTAGCATCACTGGCAGTCAAATCGCGTCCGCTCTAAGCGGAGCTAAAGTACGCCTCTTGGCTGATCACCACCATGTTACAGCGCCAATATGTTGCCCTTTGACCTGGTCACTTGTCAAGATCAATATGGGCTTCTATCGGCCGGAACACTACGAATGCCGCAATGTGTTTCACAGCGCTGACAGCGTCGACAGCTATGAAAACGAATTGAACAACAGTGATACGGAAAACTCCATTGATATATTCGCGCATACCGCTCCAGTCTACGGTTATCGCATACAGTCCGCGGCGCTAGATCAGGCCGGTAATTTTACTGGTCAAGTGCCGCAATGTAATCGACACAGATTCGTCTTTCTTACCGGCGATAAAGAGGTAGATTTGCCGCCCAACACCTGTCTCATCAGTGTCGATCAACGACTTGCGGCCATTTCTTGTCCGCCAGCGAGAGGCGAAGCGCTGCAAACGCTAAGCATCGTACACAAGTGCTGTCCGTTGCGTTACGTATACGACGCAGGGTATCAGAAATGTGTGCAACGTGACAATGGTGTGCAGAATTTTCAACGCTATGCCAGCTTGTTGCAGCAATGGGCGATCTTCGTGGAAGGCGCAGTGGAGTGTGGACGTGATATGGTCCTCGTGGAATATAATCTAAGCGCAAGCGAAGTGAAGTTCATCGACGGCAAAGTGGCTGTTGCCATAGGTAATGAATGGAAAAAATTCCAGTTACACGATTATTGCATTGAGGCAATTGAAGCGATTGCGGAAGCGGCCGTTATGAGTGTTGGGAGCGAGCAGCATTTTTTAGTTCGCACTTGTCAGCCACGGCGCATTTGCCAGGGTATGGCGTGCATTCGGCGCTGCTGTGCGGATGGTGAGATTTTTGCGAAAGGCAATGCGACGTCCTATTGCAAGCTTGACGAGACCGATGTTGAGTTTCATAGTTTTGAGAGCCTACAAATAAGTGGCAACTTCACAAAGCCCTCAGGTAAAAAAAAAACAAAATACGTTCACTAGCACTCGCTAATGTTTAAAGGTATGTAAGTAGTACGAAGGTAAACGTATAAAATTATCAATTGTGTGTTTGTGTAGAGAAATTAAGCATTGACTTGGATGGAATGACAGAGTGGAATAATCAGCGAAGTGAGTCATGTATGTAAATAACTATGTTTGTATGCATGTAAGTATGGATGTATGTATGTATGTATGTATGTGCAAATATCATCGCAGATCGTATGTGTTGTAGATCATTTGATTGTAAATTTGTATATCTCTATGTGTAGAAAAAGTTAGTTGCTCACGTATAAACGCCCGTAACTTGAGAATGGATTGTCCGATTTAAGTAGTTCTTAGTTGTGTTGGTCTTTACTCAAGGAAAAATGTTACGGAGAGATAACCTCGATAGGTGGCGCTGGTGTCGAGTTATAGTTAAAAATCGTATTAACAATCCGATTTCAGTCGTATTCATCTCTGCGAAAAAATTTTCAGATAGTTGGCGCTGGTGTCGAGTTATAATTAAAAAGTCGTATTTCTGAAGCGGTTTTGATGAAATTCATGTTGTTTATGTTGCTTGCTAGCGCTGGAGTCGGGTTGTACAGCAAGCTATACATTTTAACTGGGACGACGAAATAATACTTTGAAATTCATTAAAGCTGTATTTTTAATTTGGAAAATGTGCCATAGGTATAAAAAAAAAGTGTGAAGCTACGAAAACGGATGCGAAATTTAGGTGGTTTCTCATTAAAAACATGCACAACAGAATTCAAAAAGCGTCTCATTTACTTCTAATTAATTTTGGGCGGTACGAAGTTCGCCTGGTCTACTATAATATAATATAATTTTGGCGCGTACACCGAGCTTCTCCTACCATTTGTGGTGTGCGTCTTTATATTTTACCACAAATGGAGGGATCTACAGTTTTGAGCCGACTCCGAACGGCAGATGTATTTAATGAGAAGCTTTTTCATGGCAGAAATACCCTCGGAGGTTTGCCATTGCCTGCCGAGGAGTGACCGCTATTAGAAACAACTTTTTCTATTATTAAGATTTTGCTTGCCCTGCAACTCGACCACAGCGGTCACAGTTGCTATAAAAATTGTTCTACAATGAAAGTAATTTTTTTTATGTTTGCTCAGTTATATTCGTTTATATTCATATATATATATTTTTACTGAGTTGTAATTTTCTTTTTTTTTTTTTTTTTAAATCATAATTTTCGCAATTGAATTTATGAAGATATCGTTTATAATTTTGAGTTGGTGGAAAATTTAAGAAAAAAACTAATGAAATTTTCAAGACTTCTTCAAGCTTCGTTTCAACGGTTTGCCATTTCCTCAACTTTGTTTAGAGCTTGGCATTCGTTTGCAATACTTTTTTTTGTATATTTTAATTATGTTGCTTGGACACTGCCGCATAAAAGTGCCCTTTCGGTTGTTCATTATCCTTCAAAACTAAGAATGAGCAGCTTTTAGCGCAAAATGTTATAGCCCTTTAGAGGGATGAGAGATCAGAAGTCATCTCGCTGCTTGTTGTTTCAATGCTTTTGCAACTAGTGCATTTTTTTTAAATCGGTAATGCTTTATTTTTTTCATTAAACTGCTTGATTAACAGGCCGGACAAAAAAACTTGTGCACGTAATAGCTATTAATTGATAGGTTTTCTAAAATTACAATTCGTTTAAAAACACATATTAATTGCTTCTTAAAAACGTATGCCTGTATGAAGAAATACATTTACAAATATAAATAAAATACTGAAAACCAACAATAATAGCAAACAATCTGCAATACTCACTCAGATAGTTTGTTATTTAAATTGCCGTGATTGTTTGTTTATCTCGCCCATATAATTGTATGTATGTATGTATGTAATTAGGTAAATATTTTCTATCCACTTCAAAAATCATATTGTATTTGTGGGCTATTGCGGAATTTTAACACAATCTTGCGAAAATTTATAATTCATGTAAACAAAGAAAGAGAGAAAAGTGTTAAATTGAAAAAAAAACCAAATTAATATTGAAACGAACGCCTCGTCGATTCAAATGTTAACAATCAAGAACATGGATAAATTCCATACGGCCGAGATGACTGCACATAAAGGGTGTTTCGAATTGAAAAGAAAAAAAAAATTGATGAATTGACAGAACCACAAAAACAACAGACGTGAACGATTCCCAAACCTCTTAATCAGGCCTGTTCTGCATTTCGCTTCCGCCAAATTTGGTCTTCAATCTGTTGTTAGTTTCTACAGTTCTGTACGGATGAGAACTAATTATTTTCTTATCGGAGAGTCAGAGACAATAGTTTATCTATTATCTTTACTACTTATTTCCATTACGAAAAAATTTGTATATTGAATCCAAAAAAAAAAAACATTGTCGACCTTGAAACGCCATTGACTAAATTTATGTTGAAACTGCATAAGTCCCGCTTAAGTAAAATTCTGACCAGTTGGGTAAACTGTAATCAGAAATGAAATATTCTTTATAATCACAATTATGTAAAATTTATGCAGCGATTTGTGGAAATTTTAAATTTTCTCGTAATTTTTTGACATATTAGAGCCTTTAAAAATACAGTAAAATAAAATTTTGCAATTCGTACTCTGGAAAACATAGCGATATGTTCACTGAATAATTTAACAAAAAAATGTTCAAATCGGAACAATACTTTTATGAAAAGTCTTACTCGGCAGCTGAAAAAAAACACTACTGTCGGGAAAACGCGTTTAAAGATAAATTACGGCGCATAACTTGATGGAGACGGGTACATTACGGAGCCCAGAAGCATGCAAAGGAATGTGATTTCTACGAAATTGTCCTCTGTGGCGTATTCTTGGATCCATATAGATTAAAGTTAAATAAAAAAAAAAATCGTTTTTTTGAAACCGTGAGAGTAGAGGACCCCCTTAAAACTAACTGTCAAATAATGTATGGCGAAAATCTTAATCTATATACTTATAATTAAATTTAAGACTAGAAGACAAGTATGTAAGTGAGTAGAGAACACCATATAGAAGAAAACCTTGACTGATTCTGGAATGGAACTCCAGAGCCTCACAGCATTAATGAAAAACAGCTTGGATGAGGGCAAATATGTATACCTAGGGATAATAAGACCTTAATGCCTGCTAGATCTTGTAAACTGTAACTTCTCATAAAGATATTTCGGAGTTTTAGATTCAATAAGTTTACATACATATAATAATAAAATTTCTTGCCGCAAGATAATCAAAACTGCTGCTCTTAAGGACTTTATCAATTGTATGAGACGAAACAGAATCAAGTTTGCTGGATACAAGCTCGGAGTAGGCTATGTGAAGCATAATAAGTTGAACAGCTAACTGCCCCCTCTACGCAAAACAGCCTATACATTGCCAACAGCTTTATTAATATGGTCAGAACAACTCAAAATCGAATTCACCACAAAACCTAAATTTCTTATCTTGTCAGTAAACTTTAAGTCACCATTACCAATTCACAGTTTTGAAATATCGTCCACATATACCTACACTGTTACTTATCGCCAACACATATGACTTGGATGCATTTAGGCAAAGACAGTTACCACGGGCCCAATGCGAAATTGCAGACACATCACTATTAATTTTAAAACACAAATCTTCAACAAGACCAACACGACTGGATGTCGTCAGCATAGTCATGAACATTAACATACTGACACACAGATAATACATCATTGACAAATAGACTAAACAACAGGGGGCCAAGTACAGAGCTTTGTGGCACCCAGAAGGTAACAATACAAGACATATGAAGAAGAGGCAGTCGTGCATGTCACTTTTTGAGACAGAGTTATCTGAAAACTCAAAAACATATTTCAGTTTTTTGCAAAGTAGGTCATGATTTACTAACTCAAATGCTTTTGAAAAATATAGAAGACAAAGAAGTGTTAGATTATCGTTGCCAACTTTCATTCTAATGGCATCAGTTATTTTTAACATAGCCGTAGAACAGTTGTGTTTTGACCTAAGCCCCAACTGCAAAAGGGATAGTTGATTGTTTCGTTTAACAAAATATGAAACTTGTGTTGCCATCCGAGACTCACACACTTTAGAGAAGGCTGGAAGAAATATTTATTATTTATTTATTGAGTCTATTGAACATATAAAAGTTTGCTTACAGACTATTAACAATATTATGCTTAATAACTAAGAAAAGAAAATTTCAAAATCTAAAAAGTTGAATCCAAAAGATTTTTAAAATCATTTTTTGAATAAAAAAAAATTTTATAATACCTTGTTCGATATCATATTAAATTCACCAATGGCACGGGCAATAGGGGCATTACGAGCATATTCAGTTTTGTAATTAACACCATAAAACGGCAAAAAATTTCGTAAACTTCGCTAAGGAATGTTAAAATTAAGTTTTACTAATAGAATGGGGCAATCAATAGCGCCATTACCCAAATTAAAAATAAAAGACAAAGAGAGTATAGATCTTCTAGAATCCAACGATTTCAAATTTATTAAAAGTAGGCGTGAACTATACGAAGGTACTGGTTCCGAAAAATTTGAAGAGCGTAAAGCAAACTTAAGGAATACTTTTTGGACACGTTCAATTCTGTTTACTAAATTGGCATGGTATGGTCTCCAAATGATCGTTGCATATTCTAAATTAGAGCGTACAAAAGACGTATTTAAGCGTGTAGGGATCAGAAAATTTCGTTCCACACAAAACCTAACATCGCATAAGACTTTGCAACAATATGAGAAATATGACTGTTAAAAGTAAAATTAGAAGAAAAAATTACGCCAAGATCCTTGTTTTCATTGAGCGTTTCTAAGACTGATGAAGCAATACTATAACACGTTGGCACAATATTGTGAATTTTAGCAAAAGTGACTTTAAAGCATTTGCTGATATTCAAAGGAAGGCGGGATTTAATGCACCAGCATTGCAGCTTGTCTAAATCAGCCTGCAGCCAAATTGCATCAGCTGAGCTTTTTAGGACCTAAAATACTCCCAACTTAATGAAAATATTAAATATTTTTTAACCAGCGAGCCGAAGGTCCTGGCAGCCAGTGCTCCTTTGTTTTTAGTGCAACAACAATTGTATTGTTGTTTCACATTTATTAAATAAATAAAATAAATAAAAATACTCCCATGCGGAACCACAGAAGACGCTATAAAAGGCTTATATATTGCGCCTTCTATCATTACTACGCAGCGTCTATTCAACAAATAAGATTTAATTAACTGCAAAAAATTAGAATTAAAGCCCATGCAAGATAACTTGCTAACTAAAAGCCAATGAGAAACTTTATCAAAAGCCTTTGAGAAATCTGTATAGACACAATCAACTTGAAAACCATCCAAGAAGGAATTAATACAGTACTCACTAAAGACCGCTAGATTAGAAGTAGTCGACCGATTGGAGACGAAGCCATGTTGATTTGGCGAAATTTAGCTCTTAGATACAAAATACATTTTTTCTACAATAATACTCGCAAGGACTTTTGATACGAAAGATAACTTTGATATTGGCCTATAATTGCACACATCACTTTTATTCCCGCTTTTGATAAGCGGAGTAATAGAGGTCAATTTCCAATCGTCGATAAAAACCCCTGAAGCTAATGACTTATTAAAAATGAGTTGCAATGGGAGCACTAAAGCTGGGCAATTCTTTAGCAAAATGCCTGACAAACCATCAATATCGGCCTTAACAGACGGTTTCAATTTGGAGTTACCATTAGCAACGTCTTCGAGGGACACATTTAAGGATCCAAAACTAAAAGAAGAATTCACCATGAGATAATAATCAAGTGGCGAAGCGCCAACATCACTGGTGAAGTTCGAACTGAAAAATGTAGCAAACAGATTGGAAATGTCAGCTGGGCAACGTAAACTTGATTGGAAATTAGCAAAAAGTGTTTATGAAATTTAGTTTTCACATTCGAAAGCCATTTACATGCGCCCAATTACAAACAAATCAACACGAAACAAAGGAAACAAAGAATGAAGTGTAAAAAAAAATGACAAAATTCGAAAGCGCTACGTCACACACTTTTTTCTCAAAATCAATTACAAATACACGGTTGCCTGATTGCTATGATCTATACTAATTAGTTCATGGGTTACTCATTTAAATGCTATTTATTTTTATTTTTACAAGTTTTCTTTGAAATAAAAATTAAGAACACACTTTGTTTAAATCAAATGTGGTCGTCGCAGGATTTGTATGTGTTTGTGAATATATTCATAAATGGCAGGCGAACACATGGCAGCACCTCAACGAAAATTCACAGATCATCGGTATTTAGCAAATATGCTCCATAAAATTCTTTTCACTTATCAAAGATGATTTTGTGCTTCCATACGGTGGTTGACAAGTACAAAGAAATGGCTTTGCATTTACTCTTATGAAAAATAAAAATTTCTATTGGTGGGTAGCTTAAAGAAAAGTTTCAACAAAAGTGAGTGGAGAGTGTAATTAAAAAAAAAAATTCTTAGTTTTTTTTTAATTATTTTCTTTCGAGACGAAAGTAGAGTTTTTTTTTAATGATACACCGTTATTGAAATCTGAGCTAATGATGAACTGGTTTGGCAAACAAGACATCTTAAGTGCCAAGACTTTGATATTATTATACGTAACTTCTTTCGCATTCAGACACTTTCTTCTATTTTCCGTCAATATTTATTTATTCTTCCAGTGTACGCATAAGTACCTACAAACATATACAAATGAACGTATTCCGTTCCTGATTATATATCGACCACTGTCTACAAATGCACGCACGTGTATACAGATTTACATATGAACGTAAACCAACTTATACATACATATATACATACATACATATCTTTTCATACAAACTATTTTATTTACAAATGAGTGCTTGTGAATGAGCTCTTCCACTTGTGGATGATTTGGCTAATTGTAGCCATTGCCTATTGAGAACTTAAGACAAATTAATTGCTATACAAGTTGTTTTAAAAATAACTTCGACAGCTCACGATTTTGTCGCGAAAGCGTCTTTTGTTAAAATTTGTTCTACATATAAATATTTTAATACCATATGAAAATTGTATTTCTTTCGCTGAATTTTCCAGCTAAGCTTTTCACGGTATTTTGCTCAAATCTATCAACAATTTTAATAATTGAAAAAATATTTGGTAGTTTGAGAGTCACCCAATGCAATGAATTAGCGATTCTACTGAAACAGATTTTTACAATTTTCTATATATTTTTCTGGGAATGTAGCGGAAGTTTCGGTTGGGCAACCGTCTACAAAATTTTTTTAAATGACTTGTCGTCATTTCTTGCAACGGACGATGCAGGCTAGAGAAAACGATAAGCTGTTTTAGAAAATATCATAAGTAGGAGTAGGAGAAGATAGATAGATATAAACATATGTTTACCAAAATGATCAGAATTAAAAAAGAGCAATCGATTTAGCACTGACTAATTGTCCGTGGACTCAATAAGTTGAGTAGAAATTGAGATTTCTTAATGAAAATTGGTACATAGATTACTCTTCGCCTATGTATCAGGGTAGGTTGATATTGAATCTGGTCAAGATTGATCAATAACCACACCGAATTACTATTAAACGGAAATTTTTAAAAATGCCAAAACTAAATTTAATATTTTGAAAAATAGGCATTGCCACGCCCACTTTTGATAAAATGTTTGTATCTCAATAACAGTGATAGGTATCGTCTCTAAATTTGGTAAACATGTTATACTTCCTATTACTAGTATCATCGTATACAATGTGGTTGGAATCGGAGCATAACCGCGCCCACCTTCCATATAACGGAAGATTTCAAAAATTTTAAAATTTCGTATTTTTCTAAAATCTATAGGAACAAATTTGGTAATAATTAATATTTGTAGCGATTTGATACAAAGAAAATCGGTTTTTATGAAATTTGAAAGAAAAAATGGGCGTAGCATCTATACAAAAATATATCGCGATGGTATATAAAATTCGGTTTAACACGAATTTAACTTTCTTTACTTGTTTGGCATTTATTTTCTATTGGTAGAGCCTTTAAATAATTTTCTTATAAATTATTTGCAATTAAATCATACTTTCAATGGAAAACACACATCCAAATTAAATTATTGATGTACTTTAAATTTTTTAGCTTTTGATGTGCTTTCGCTTTCGGTAGATAAGCTCCAAATCGAAGATAATGACTGTTAACCGAAAGCACAAGCACTTTTTTTTACGCCTCATGTTTTTTTTTGCGGTTAGGGCTCGATATACTATACAAATGTATATGTACATATATGTATGTATGTTAGGAATGGCATTTGGGACAATTTCGGGATCCCGAATTTCAGGAAGTATAGATTCGTAATTTTCAATTTGTCAAAAAAAATAAACACGGCTGTAATCGTCCTATTATATAACATTAATACGACTATAACAAAGAAGAACACTTTGTTGTAATTCAGGTATATAATAATTTGTCTTTTCAATCACAAAAAAAAAATTGAAATTTGACCAACATAAAAGCAATTTATTCTTCAAGTACATATTTGATACAGCAGCAAATGCATATACAGTAAAATAATTTTTAATCACTGTTTGAGATCAATAAATCAATAAATTAATAAATCATAATTTATTTACAAATATAAAAAATTTCAAATTTACAAAGTTTAATGTATTCTAATCAAAAATAAAATGGGGGTTTCTTTGCTTAATTATTTATATAAAAAATGTTATTGACAAATTATAAATATTTTGAATATTTGTATACGAATATATGTAGATTATAATCTAAGCCGAACACAGAATTGGACAATAAATATAATATAAAAATCAAGTAAAAATTAAATGCAACACCCATTCCATTTTGAGCGAGGCAGAATTATTACTTTAAATAAATTAAAGCATTAAGTGTGTTATCCTACAACCTGGACTTAAATTTGTTGCTTACAAAACCTGTATCGCACCCATTATAATAATATTGTCCTCTGTTGTTTGATTCTTGAAAAGAGTTTATTAAAAAATGTATTACTCAAAGTTGATTCCTTAATTTTCATTTCCTCGACATAAAATTAAAAGCAATACCACATTAAAATAAATCCATGTTTCCATCACATTTAGCTTCAAGTGGAACTTTGACTGGGCGGAGCTGTTTTATCAAATAGTGTTACAAATAATGCTTTGCTTCGTCCTTAAAAGGAAGATATTTATGATAAAAATTGTATAAATAAAAATTTCTAATAAATTAATTGTTTTCAACAATCCCGGAATTTGAATAGACTAATTCCGGGATATTTGGGAGTTGAAAATAGACCGGGGTTGACATTCCTAATGTATATTCTCGTGCCCTCTACCACAACACACTCTTGGCGATTTCTCACTGCTTGACAGCGTCTCGTTTGCCTTTTTTTTAATTACCATAAGACCACAACGGAGGCGCCTAAAAACATATTACGTCTGTTAACATAGTATTTATTACAAATGCATGAATAATAAATATAGAAATACATACATAGGTGCATCGTAACAAATATGTGTGTATGTATGTACATATGTACATTCTTTAAAAACTAAATAACTAAAATGTATATGCTTTTTTTTTTGAAAGACAACGTCACACACCTAATGAGCATCTCAGAAAAAAAAGAATAATGAATGTGTTAATTCTCATCACTCACATATTTAATAAGTAATCAGTTATTTTAGGAGAAATATGTATGTATGTTTGCATATATTTTTACACATGCATACATACATACATTGGGAATTTTTCTCAAGCAAACTGACCCGTCCTACATATAATTTTATATGTTTATTATTCTTTATTAAAAAAGTTTGTAAATATTTAATTTTTTGTGCATTAAATTATTAAGAATTATGAGTTTATTTAGCCAGGTGTCTTTGCTTACAATATTGCAATAAAGGGGTGAAAAAAATTATTATTATTATACCATATTGAAAACGATTTCATTCACAATAATACATACATTTATATGTACATACATATGTACACACATATGTGCATACAGGAACGTTGGCATACATTTTCTTTAGTGGGGAGAAGTTAAAAAGGGCAAAAAAAACTTTCCTGTAAAACTTTTTTTTGCATTTTTAGAAGTAATATGTACATACATATGTAAATATTTTATAAAAAAGTTCTGCTTAGCTTTAAAGTCAAAAGGAAACTCTTTTAATTGTTACTTTATTCAATAACTTTTTTCTCTATCAGTTTTAAGAACAACCCGAATATCAGTCTATATTCAAACAAATTTTTTTTTTTCGAGAGCTTGACTGGTTTGAACCTTTCGCTACGCTTATCTGTTCTAATAAACATACACCCTGCAAGACAAAACGCAGTTTCCCCTGAAATTCAAAAAATTTACACAAACATTCACTACGTTTACGCATTTCACCCACACATTTACAAATTTTGTTTTCGAACTGTCGAACAATCTCCCTTAATAAGAATCTTATGTGATAGAAGGAGAAAGATTGAAAAATATAAGACACATTTTTATCAAAGTAGGCTATGAGTAATCGGCATTTCAGCAAAAATTTTATTTCAAAAAATTATTTCACATTTTTTTATTATGCATGAAACATTTTTTTTTGGATTAACTTCGGGGATATTTTAGCGTCAATACTACAAAGAAAAGCCGTCGTTTATTCTTAACCAATATTGAATTGAATTATCTAGTTTGCGTAAGTATTATTAAAGGCCGACTTAAGCATGAAAACCAGGCCTTCCCATCTTCTTTAGTGTTAACGACGACTTTTATTTGCAGTGTTGCAGTAGATTTACACAAACATCGAACATCCCTATTTCTTTACCGATTTGATTATTATTTTTTTATTTAATTTTATTCAACAGTTTTTATTGCTTTTATTTAGTAGTTAATTTTAATAAAAACATATAAGATAAAATATTGATTACAAAAATGAGGAGTTTGTTTATAAGTACTGAGGACTTTGTGATTACAAAAATGAGTAGTTTCATTATTAGTGCTGAGGAGTTTGTGATGACCAAAATGAGTAGTTTGATTATCAGTGCTGAGGAGTTTGTGATGACAACAATGAATAGTTTGGTTGCCAGCGCTAATTACATTATAAGCATAAAAATTATTTGTTGTCTTGTCTGTTAGAGCAAATTCGATATATTCTTCACCTATATGCAATTTTTGTAGGTAGGAAAGAGATATAAAATCACACCGACAAGGGGAAACTACTCAGTTTTTTCCCATGCCTTGAACAATAATGACTACTCTGCTAAGCACTTTTGTTATTATTTATAATGATGATATGAGTACATATTTGATCTGCTGTCTTGTAGGGCATATGTACATACATACACACTAACATCAGCACATAAAAGGGGAAAGGCGTCATAAAGTCTAACTGGTGGAGCAGTTGCCGGTGAATACTCGCAGTTATTTTTTATACTAAGCTACACGATTTGCCGAACTTACTTACTTAATTGGCTCAATAACCGCCTATGCGATTTTGACCGAGCTTAACAAAGCGCCCCAGAAATTTCTATATTTCGCTAACTGGCGCCAAGTCTTTTATCGCTTGGCCTTTCGCAGAGGAGGCCTCCGTCGAGAGAGGACTTTACTACTTAATTGCTTACTTAGTCCAAAGTAGCACTTGTTGACAAGAGCGATCACCCGTTGGATCTCGACGCTGAGATAATTATTCATGTTAATGCTGGTTCCTAAGTAAACGAAGTCCTCTACTTTTTTAAAGTTATAACTATCAACAGTGATGTTAGAGCCCAGCCGTGAATGTGCTGACTGTCTATTTGATGACCGGAGATACTTCCGCTTGTCCTCATTCACCTTCAAACCCATTCGTTTCGTTGCTCTATCCACTACTACAGCTACTATATAGCAAAGGAGATCATTATTAATGAAAAGAATATTTAATAAATAGTTCGAACGATTTTGCATCATCGCTTTCTAAATTTATTTTTAAATAAAAAAACGAAAATAATACTTCAAAAAGTCTTTGTTTCTTTTCAAGATGCTTTGTGAGTTAAAGTGAGAGGCGAAAACGCGACATTTTTGTGTAAGATAGAATTCACATTTGGCTGATTTTTGAAAACCGATATTGTTCTAAATTTGAGTTTCATAATCTCGTTACTAACTCTTCGATGTTGTCTAAAATGTCACTGACTGATCAGCAGACAATATCCTTGCTCTGGGCCAGAATCGCGTCATTCGATATCGACTCGATTTCAATTTGAAATTTGCATTTGAGATCACGGCACTCGATAACACCTGAAAACAATTTTTCATTTTTTTTTTCGATTCGATTCCAGTAACTCTTCGATCGCGAGTACCGCGATTACGGCTCTGTATGCAATTCAGTCAAGAAACAGTCTTGATTATTTCCAGCACGCTTTTCCGTGTTAACAGGCAGGAATTGCAACTCAGTATACTTTATATAAATTTTATACTTTTAAACATAAGCCATGTAAAACAAAAAATTAAACTTTTTTAATTTTTTTAATTTCATTTCAAGTTTTTGGTATTTTACGTGGTTTGGATTGCAAGAAATTCCTCCTAAATCCTGATATGTATAGCGCCGATTCGCACAACATCAACTCCAACGATGGCTCACTTTTTAGAGCCGCCGTCATGCAAAACTACACAAACAATCAGTATTGCGTGGAGAAAATACGCAACTCGACGTTTGGCGAACAAAAGGTAGGTATGTAGTTTCCAAACGATCCAAAAATTCGACTACGATCAAAATTATTTAATTTTTCTTCTTCGTATTTTCCATTGTCAATATTTTTAGCTTTATTCATTCCTTTGTTTCGATTCGAAAGTGGTTAGCAATGACAAGATACGTTTCAAAATGTATCCAATTGGATTACTTATTTCCTGCTCCTTCTATGCACTCACACTGGGCGTGTATCTATCCATTTCACGTTTGCGCAATTTGCCTGGCAAAATTTTAATCTGCTTAGTGAGTAATTTATTTGCAGCTTATTTGGGCATCGCGTTGGGTCAACTCATACCGACAAATAACGATAAAATGTGTTTCGTATCAGGTTAGTGTAATGGAGTATTTATACGCACATTTGTATTTACGTTTGTGCGTACATACATATGTACATATGTACATATTAATAGACTAATAAAAAGTACGTTTTATGTTTGCTGTTAATTGAAATTAAATACTTATGTTATGTTCTATTATCTTTTCAGGATATTTTATTTACTTTTGTCTCATGGCCGCATTCGCATGGATGAATGTAATGTGCTTCGACATATGGCAAACCTTTGGGTGAGTAACAAGGGAATTGAATTTGAGCAACCGTAGAGAAAACAAGTAAGAAATGCTAAAATGGGGCGAAACCGATTTTTGTTTACCCTCGCGATGTATTTTTTGTTTGGTCGGTGCAGATAGTTTCATAAAAACCCTGTTTCTTTGTTTCAAATCGCTGCTGGTATTAAACTTTACCCAATTTCTTCGAGTAAATACTGAAAAACGAAGTTCCCGTTATATGGAAGTTGGGCGTGGTTATGGTCCGATTTCAAAAATTATTGACGGTAATGCTAGTGCTATCAAGGAAAATATGTTTACCAAATTTTGTGACGATACCTTACATCGTTATTGAGATACCTACAGACGTTTTTTTTAAAGGTGGGCCCATTTTTCAAAATTTCATAAAAATCATGTTTCTTAATTAACTATCTCTCTAAATAATTTACAATTTTATTGAGCTCAAGACCAGTTTATGAAAGATTTTTTTGTGAAACAAACAAAAACAGTTTTTAATGGTAGAAGTTATAGTACACATTTCCTCATCAGACTTCCTTTTATTAAAATAATTAAATTTATTTTTCATAACCACTTCTCCCAGGCTTTGACTCCGAGCTCCCGTTTTTTCACAAAAATCTTCCATAAACTGGCATTGAACTCAATAAAATTGTAAATTATTAACATTTACTAACAGAAAAATAACAAAGAACAAACATTTATCTCTCTAAATATCAAATTTTAATTAATATAGATAAAGAAAAAACGAAATGTTGTCATTTTTCAAAATTTCCGTTATATGGGAGGTGGTCCGATTTCCAAAAATTTTAACCATGATAACAGTGGTATTGAGGAAACTTTGTTCACCAAATTTTGTGACGATACCTTACACCGTTGCCATGCCCATTTTTCAAAATTTCATAAATACCCAATTTCTTAGTTCAAAATCGCTCCAAATACCCAATTTGAATCGATTTATTTTAATAGATACCGAAAAAACGGAGTTTTTGCATTTTTCAAAAATTTCCGTTATATAGGAGGTGGGCGTGGTTACTAACCGATCTTGACCATTTTCAATATCAACCTACCCTGACCATTCATTGAGATAACTCAAGTCTTACTCAAGTTATTGTAACCACAGACAGACGGACGGACGGACGTACAGAGCTAAATCGATTTCTCTTTTAATTCTGATCATTTTAGTATGAATATATGTCTATATCTATCTCGATTATTTTTTGTTGTTACAAACAACCGTTATGCGAACAAAGTTATAATACCCTTGTGTACAAGTACGCTCGTGTATAAAAAGAGAGAAAGTGAAAAGAGGGAGGCCTTCAGACGCACACTCAGTTTTATCTATGTACATGTGGTTGAAACATATAAACCGATAATCGTATCGGCATTGGCCCTTGAACATTTAATGTGATGACAAATTAGCCCACTGTTTGTACATATTTCTGTTCCCTAGTCGGCTGACGCGCAAACGTGTGGAATTTGCAGAATTAATTGCGTGCAACACGGTGATTTTATCTAACAAAAAAAAAAAAATATAAATACCCACCCAAACGTTTACTCACTGTTGCGACTTTTGTAATTACTTCCACTTAAAGCAAATCACACTTGAGAGACTTAATGAAGCTTAAAGCACGCGTGGCAAATTTAACCTTAAAGCTGCGAGATTTATTATGCAAAGTTCTTGAAAGGTTGTCAATTTATTTGTAATCTACGTAAAATACTTGATATTTGAGTAAAATATATAACCAACTTCGCAATATTTTAGCAATTCTAAGGGACGTTTGCACCATCTCCGGTTAAGCGCTTAATCGGAACTAAAAGCTCCATCCATTAGATAAGTAAGCGCTGAATTGTAGCTAACCGCCGCTAATTTAAACCAGAGTTGGTGCAAACGGCCCTAAACGTCAATGACCATATTTATGTGCTCGTATTTAATCTAATCGAAGTAGCTTAATCTTTAAATCGTATGTGATATTAGGTAACTTTGAGCGCAGCTGTTCGAAAAATATTAAAATTGTTCTGTTTCCTCAGTGTTGTAGTAAAAAATATTAACCCTTATTGGGATTTTCGCCCGAAAACAATACAACCGTAGTTTTTTCATTCGCCCGGATTAAATACGCCTATTGCGAGTTTCACCCGAAATAAATTTGGTTTCGAAAATTCGAACAGGGAAATTCATTTCGTATTTATTCTTAAGCTTTGTCTTTTTCTTTATCTGCTCTACATAATTGCCATTTATTTCAATGTATTTTATAAGTCTACAAATCTACTTCTCAAAGCATTCCATAAAATCTTGCCTTTTTAGCTTATCAAGTTGAGCATTAACCGCATAAATTATATCCGAATTGCTGTTAAATACCTTTCCAGTCAAATTTCTTTTGATATTTGGTAATAAACAGAAACTACAAAATGTTAGATTCGAGGAATATGGTGCTGATCGTAGATCTTCGATGACAGAGATCGTAAATAAAGTTGCTCATTATTTCAGCAGTGTGATCTGGCTCGTTATCATGATGTAAAAAGTAGCGTCTCAAATTCTCTTTCTGCCTGTTTTCAAACAAAATTTTGAAAATTTTTGATAATCAGTCTTCGGTATACCATTTTACAGTTACCGGCTGTTCGTTTTTTCAAAGTAAAAGCAGCAACGATTTTTGCTCGGGTGAAGTAAATAGGCTTTTGTTGCTTAGGGTTTATTCCTCGAGCCCACTGCATACCATGGACTGTTATTTGGTTTCCGGATCGTACTTTTAAATCGTCAATAGGTCAATAGTAATAACGACTTTACTAAGTCGCTAAAATGCCCATTTTCGTATTTATTTCGAAAAAATTGAGCAAAATGCAATCAGACCTCTTTTTGGACCTCCGTTAAAGTTTGTCAGACCCATCGGGCAAAATTCTAAGTGTATCCAAGGCCCAATTGATCAGAAATCACTTCTTGTGTCAGTCGTGAATCTTCGTCTACTTTAGACTTCATCAGAGACGCAGTGACGTTTTCAGTGGAAGATTTTAGTCGACCTTGCCGGGACTCGCTCTTTACCGAAAAAAGCCCCGTCTGGAATCTTCGAAACCAGTTGGATATAGGCCGGTGCTATCGTTTAATGTACACTTTGACATTCATTAAATATTTGTAGTGGCTTTAGCTTACGCCGAATTTTGGTTTGGGTTGGTGGTGGAATTTCGTTTGATTTATTGTCACATGTTTAGTGTTTTCTAGTCTACATATATTCTAACCGGGAGGCTCCCTCCAATCCAAAAAGCACACGAGTTAAGTGAATTAACAAACAATTAATTGGTCATTTAGTGAACAAACTGTGCGTTAGCAAAGTGTCCTGTGGTTATGAAAAAATATCGAACCTTAACCGCCAAAAAAAAAAAAACATAAGCGACACAAGAGAATTTTTATGTAGCGAAACCAAGCCACATCAAATTGTTTGTAGCAACAAAAAAAAAGATTTTTTAATTTTATTTTTTAATTTGAATTGTAAAATTTTGTTTTTCGTTTAGATACGAATGCAATGCATGGAGCTTGATAAGATATTTTTGAAACTTGAGTTAAGCTTATATACACAATTTTCTACAAATGCGTAGAAATAAGGAAAAAACAAGGCTTCTGCTGAATAAATGTTTTTGCGTCGCTTACGTTATTTTGACGGTTAGGGCCAAATATATATGGTAACGGCACATTGTATACAATGGACGGTTATACGAAGAAAACATTGACTAGACAATAACTCATAAAATCAACTAGACATTTTATGAAGTTCCAAAATATATGAATACAAAAATGGCGATGGATTTTGGGCGCAGCACGTTCATTGCTGTGTGTAATTACTTGCATACCGCAGGGTATATAATACATACATACATATTTATATACCTATATGTATATATAGTATATGTATATATGTACATATCCACTTGTGCAATAAAATTGTTACAATTTCCTACTGAATTTGCTTAACATACAAACGTCCGAAGGAAGTGTAATGTATTTTGTCTGCATGAAATTACAAAGAATTTTATTAGCTGGATAATAAACCAATATTTACTGCGAAAGCACTTCAAGGCGACCAACACACCTACATATTTAAGAAGTTATGTTTGGTATTTTTTATTGCAATTTTTATGGTAGTAAATGATATAAATTCTACTTACTCATTAGTTTTCAGAGCATAAACATAATTTTTGTTATAAGTCGGCTAGTTTTTCTGGTGGTAAGGAGTTCGTGATAAAAATAATATTAGGTGTAATTTTCCAAAAAAAACTGTAACATCCAAAGCTAAAAGTTTGTTTTAGAAAATTTATATTCAAAATTTTTTTTTTAAATTTAATTTATAAAAACCAATTAATTTTCAATAAAGTAATATTCCTTATATGCTGCTATATTTACTTGATATTTTTTTAAACATTTTATTTGATACCAGTAATTTAGTACAATCTGAAGAATTGAGCTAGAATTTTTAATTTCTTTTTGGTTTTATTTAAATTGATTTGGAAAAATATTCCTTTCAAGGTCTGCCGCTACCAGTGTTGCCAGATTTTTTATTTCTGTAAAACTGTAATTTTCCACAAAAAAAAATATATTTTCCACCAAAAAATTATTACATCCAAAGCTAAGAATTCGTTTAAAAAAAAATTAATTAAACATTTTTTTTTTAAATTTAATTAATAAAAAACAATTAATTTTCAATAAAGTAATAGTCTTTATGCACTGCTATAATTACTTAATATTATTTTTTACACATTTTATTTGATACCACAAATTTAGTATAAACTGAAAAATTGTGCTGCAATTTTTAATTTGTTTTTGTTTTATTTAAATTGATTAGAGAAAATATTTTTTAACGGTCAGTGTTGCCAGATTTTTTTTCTTTTTCAGAAAACTGTAATTTTCCAAAAACATAACTTTATTTGCAACCAAAAAACTATTACATCCAAAGCAAAGAGTTTGTTTTGAAAATTTAAAAATTTTAAAATTTTTAAAACCAATTTATTTTTAATAATTTATTTGATACCACAAATTTAGTACAAACTGTAGAATTTTTTTAAGCAATCGTTTGTTCACAAAACAGCGGAGAGTGCTGGAATTTTAAATTAATTTCTTATTTTTGTTCTAATAAAATTGATTTGGAAAAATATTTTTAAACATTTTCTGTAATTTATTATTTTTATAAAATTTATTCGTTCATTTCATAAATTTCGGAAACACTTTATTTTGTACTAGGAGGTAATTTAGTACAGCTGTAATTTACAGTTAAAACTGTGAATCTGGCAACATTACTTGCTACAAACCACACACCGAAGCACATCTACAAGAAGTAGGGGCTTGCCAAAAGTTCGCTCTAGGCTATTTTTCATATTTTCGGTCTTTGATCTAAACGACAATCAGCTCAAAATACAAACGTAATGTTAATTGGAATCAATAAAGTGCGAGGTGCAAAATTTTAGGTTGAAACAACATACCCAAAACGGGCATTAGGTGGAGCTCGATATTCTTTTTTCAAGTAACAACTTTTTTGCTATATTTCAAATCTTTCCTTGGAGTCAATGCGTCATCTACACAATCACACTTCCTCAGAACAGAAAATTTTTTTATATTACACTTTCAGAACAGCTAAAAAGAAGCGCGGCTTTCACACGAAAGAGACGGGACGTTTTCTACTATACTCGCTCTACGGTTATGGTCTACCCACGCTTATGACTGTAATTACAGTCTCATTGGCCAAATCAGATTTGCTTAGCGAGAACTTGCGTCCGAACTTCAAGAAGGGTCGTTGTTGGTTTACGTGTGAGTATTACAAAACTTATCAGTACTTCTGACATTTTTCTTTTCTTAATCTCATTTGTTCTCATCTTCCCTAACAGATGGTACATTTGCCTCAGCAAATTTACTTTTTTTCTCCGGACCGATTGGTGTGCTCTCACTTATCAATTTTGTACTATTTCTTCTAACTCTTCGCTACTGTAATCGAGTGAAACGTGAAATTTTTCGAATGCAAAGCTCCAACGTCGAAAAGCCGATTATGCGACGACGTTTCTTTATGGACAAGGCGCGCTTCGCCATGAATACGAAGCTATTTATTGTGATGGGCATTACTTGGTTTATGGAGTTGTTGAGTATTGTATTGTATGATCGCAAGAAAATGTTCTTTTGGGTCATAAGCGATTCGTTCAATGTGCTACTTGGCGTCTTCGTCTTCTTCATATTTGTCTTCAAAAAGCGTATTTGGCATACAATACTCGCAAAACTTGGTGAGTTTCAATTGTTTGCTTTAAAGTTGATTACTTAAAATTATTGTTGTTATTATATACATACATACATACATATGTATATAAATATTTTTTTTTTATTTTTTGCAGGCTTCCGTTCAAATGAGAGCCTAAAAACGCTACCTCCTGCCACTTGTGCTACGCAGTCGACGTATGCGCCGCAGAGCTTGTCAATGACACGCCTAAATGCCATCGAGGGCAATCTGTCATTGCTCTGCAATGCGGCAAAGAATTAGCTTAGATACTTAAGTGTAATTTATTTGTTGTACTCCCACTCCTACTCATACATACATACATACATACATACATATGTATGCATGTGTTTGTGAATTCATTATGCCATGAATATTTGTAAATTTGTCATTTTAATTCTATCAAGGTGCGTTAAATTGTCGCTGCTCACGCAAATCTTACATACGCGTTCACACTTTTACATAAATTTTAATGATTTTTCGCTAGCATTACGCTTGTTTGTAAGTTATTTATTTACCATTAAAATTCATATATTAAATCGTAGTCTAATGCATGTGTGTGTATGTGTTTGATATGAAAAAATACAGAAAAAAAATTTAAAAAAAATTATAAAATGGTTTTCAAGCCGTAATGGCGATATTCAGCCTAAACTTTGATAACCGATGTGTCGACTAGCGGATGCCAGCGAGTAGGCGAACACCATCGCAAATAATGGAAATAGTGCCAACACCGACAGCATAACACCAATGCTAGTAAGATTTGTATTGATCAGGCGTATGAGTTTTGGCAAGCAGCCCTGCAATGATACGAGTAATAAGAAAATTAAAGCCAAACGACTACTTTGTATTCGTCTGATCATACTGAAAATAAATAAATAAAATAGAAATACTGCAAGTGACTCACCATTTGATGCATAAGTGCAGTTTGTGTTTCCTTACAATTTCTTGTCAATCCTTCATTCCAGCAACATGAATCGGGCAGTGAACTTTGCGGCCAGTCAAGATGATTTTGAACACCGCAACATTCGAGCTAAGAAGTTGTAGACATTTGAAAAAATATGTAGTATATATGTATGTAGTTAAGATGTGAATAGGCTGAGTGGCGCCCTTCAACTGCAGGATTGAAGCCGCACTCTGTTCACAAATTATAGCACAAACACATTTTGACACATTTGGACAATTCATTTATACTCCAATTATTTACAATTATTTTTTAATTAAAACATATTTAATTTTTTAAGGAACACTACTAAAAACAATTTTATAAAAAAATTAACAAAATTTCATTAAAATTTTTACCTTTGAAAAAAAAAATTAGAAGTTCTTTTTTTTTAATTGTTGAAATTTTTTTTACTGACGCTCTTTTGCAATTCCTTCCATATAAAAAAAAAAAATAAACGCACTTTTGCGTTGCATGAAGATAACTGTCGGTAAAAAAATTGTTGTTAAAAATCAATGAAAACTTGTTGATACTTGAAACTTGCACTTTGTTAAAATAAAATTGTAAAAAACCAAAAACTGCATACTCAAAAATATGATAAACATTTTTTTTTCATATTTATCATTCTGAACATTTGGCTTCCTTTTACACGTCCGATCTTGCCGATTCCGCTAAATGGTTTACAAATTATAAAAAAGGCAATTGACTGCCTGAGGGACTCAACATCCTAATCATTTAGTTATACTTTTTGATGGTTTTAACTTTTCTGCATCTGATACTTGCAAAAATCGAACCAATCTTAACCCTCTAGTGCCCAAGATTGCATCTAGGCGGCTTAAGTTCCATTGTACACGTGTTTACTTTTCAAATTTCAATTGCCTACTTTTTCCATTTTGCCTTATTTGGAGAAGCCCGAAATTTCATATTATTGCGATTGTGCACATGCTTTCTTACACTTGGATCAACTCAGTCACAGTCATTTGAAGTTGGAAGTTTGCGCAATTCGGTCAATCTAATTGCTTCGCAGAAAGTGTATAGTTCAAAAATTAAAAAAAAATATTATAAGAAGTTGTATTATCTGCAAATTAAAATGAATGTCGTGTGTCTGGTAGTGTACAGAACGCATAGATTGGTATCAATTAAAAAAAAAGACGTTTGCTAAATTTTTGTAAGCCTTTTATAATAGCCCGTCTAGAGGCGGTCTTGGGGTAACTAGGAGCAAAAAAGAAAAGGTAAGTTTGAAAGAGAAGCAGTCTAAAACGCCTTTCAGTCGAAAATATGCGTTTAATAGATAATCGAAAAAAGTTGAAGTTATCATCGCTCAATCATGAAGATAGAAGATTTGGAAGACGATTTGGAGTTCGATGTTTCCGAGGCAGAGTTTCCTATGAACGATGGAAATCATTAATTATTAATAGAACGGTAGATATGCCAGATTTTATGCTGGTATATAAAACCTGTATAAATTCAAGTGGAAGTCTCGCAAATATAAAGCACCTGCTGAACAGTCAGTTAGTCAGTCAACTTGAAGACAACGTCATAAGCGATGCTGGGGTGTTTATTGGGTATGTTTTGGATATCAACACAATAACGTAGACCTTAAAGAAACTGTAATGGCGCCAAAAGATATAAATAATAGATAAATCGGCGATTGAATTTCCTGAGCCTAATTGGGCAGATCTTAAAAACCTTGACACGCATTTTAAGTGCATTGAATACTTTTTGTCATGTCTTCCTTTTTAATAACCCATTTGGAAGTCCGACAATATATTGGCTTTTTATTTTTTATGTCTGTTTTTTGCTACCCAAGCGTCCGTTCATACCTTAAAAAAAAAACTTGAAAATTTCCTGGTTGCACCTAAGAAACCCAAATTTTATATCGAAAGTGCAATCTGAATCTGTGCCTCTCTCAGTAAAAGGACTGCTTTCAAGATTTTCATCACAAATAAACGCCTTTTTACGCAGAGACACGACTTTTGTATATATTTGTATCAATTCGTGATATACATCTATTGTCATTGTTTAATAACCGTATGTACATAGTAAATTTAATAAAAAAAATTGCTTTGGAATTCTGTTTGCATTCATTTCCAAAGCAGCCTAAATGCGGTCTATGATTTTGGTCGTATAAAGCCCGGTATAAGCACAAAATGGATTTTCTTCTTAAATAACCTATTTTTTTTAACACTAACTAAACCTAAAAATATTTTTTTTATTAAAAAAAAATTTGGGCACTAGACCGTTAATATACCATTTTCTTAAAAAATATAAAAATTTGCTTGAAGAAAGTCGGTCAAGCAAAAACCTATTAAATTCGCATAAAACTGGAATGCTCTTGGCGGTATTATCAATAAGCAATCTACTAAGTATCAGCTGGAATTTATTGATGTCTCATCTTAAGCTACAGCGATAAAAAATTAAAAATAGAGTCTAGGTGTGGCTCCTTTTTCTGTTGTTTAACCATGCTTTAACAGAATACACTGAATCAGTGGCGGATCCACGGAGGGCGGCGGAACTTTGTTCGCTTGAAATTCACATTTAGCAAAATCGATTTCCGGTTTTAATATACTTTTACATAATTTGCTATAGAATTATTTCAATAAGTTCTGCATATTTGCAGAAGCAACTTTTGTACTAAAAAATAATCAACATTTTTGTACCCCCCAAGCCCCCTTCTCCAAATCCTGAATCCGCCACTGCACTGAAATGTGTATGTATACTTAAAACATACCCACTTTCACAGTTTCGAACTTCAAAAAAAAAGTTATTACACTTACATTATTTTGAATGTAATCGATTAGTGAACCGTTAATTCCACGCGCACGAACAGCGCTTAAAGAATTGTAATGCTTGACTTCCGTTTCGATACCGCTACGCAGACCGACAATCACATTATCCTTATAGGCATATACGTAGATCGATATTAATATTAGGGTGAACATGGCAGCAATAAGAAAACCGCCATACTGTTTCGTAAAGTCGAAGAAGACTTTTTAAATGATTAAGTTAATTTGTTTAACATCGAAGTGTTTAGCTTACAATGACCAACATCGTGGGATCCACCTTCACTATGCAGGAGCAGGCCAGCGAGGCGACGAATACCATAATGCCACCGATAGCGATCAAAATGTAGGGCACATAAATCGAATAGCCATCACTGATTTTTAAATAGTTTTGAAAATCGGTTTGCATCCAAATGCCCGCTAGAATGATCAAAAGACCGACGAACTAGAATTTCAGAAATATGTAACTATTGTAATTAATTTAAAAAAAAAAAAACAATTGAAATTAAAATAATAATTTTTGTGTTTTCTTTTTTCAACCAACAAATTCACTCACCCATAACAATGTGTTGAACAACAAAAGCATTCCGCGTATGAAATTGAAAGAAAACATAATATTTGACTCTCGATCTTCTTCGCCCATTCCGCAACAGTTAAACATCAAATTTGTACTAAGGTATTGATATTAAAATGTGAAAAGATTTAACAAATACCAGATATGTACTCGTATGTGTATACATATGTACTAGGCATGTCAATCCCGGGATCCCTGCCTTTTTTAACTCCCGTAAATCCCGGGATCAGTCTATTCAAATGCCGGAATTGCAGAAAACAGTGAATTTAATAGCAATTTAGTTTTTAAATTTTAAATTTACATTTTTTAAAACAAAAATAAACCTCAAATGATTTAAAAGAGAAAGAGCTGCTCCAATAAAACAAACAAATAACACACTGAACACACCTTTCAGAGTTCTATTGAAATAAGAAAATTTAACATGAGAAGCAAAAAGAACAAGTTTACAACTGTTGTATTACGATAGCACAATACGACAAATAACCCAGCTTTTTAACTTTAACTCCCTGAAGGCTTTGTTTTGCTCTTGCCATTATAAGTGAGCTGGAGAATATTTTCCTCGAGTAGAAAATGCGCCTCACTATGAAAGCGATGTTAATATGTAGAACTAACGACGAGGTGCTTGAAGTGGATAAGGCAGAAAGTTTCAAAGATATATTACATCAAGTTTTAACGAGCAGTTCGAAATTGTCTAATAATTGAAAGGCATACAATTTATCTGAATGTTTGGTAAAAGAAACTGATAGTTTTTGTAATGAGGCGATAAATGATACATACATACATACATATCGCACCCTAAACCAAAAACAGTCACAACTCAAAAAATCTCAAATGTTCAGGAGAGGCAAAACAAACAGTCTCTACAATAATGATGATAATTTTATAATTATACTTTTTCAGTAAAAGAAGATAGTAACTACGAAAAAATTTCTGGAGCATTTGGGGAAGTATTCCGTGAATTAGTTTATGTGGAAAAAGGATTTAAAATTTTTTTTTTTTAATATCCAAGAGAAGTAAAAAATTTTATGTAAAAATGGTTGTAATATTTTAAACATTCTTTTCCAGTAAATAAGATAGTTACGATGAAGAAATTTTCAGAGCATGTTGGGAAGTATTCTGAGAATAAGTTTATGAGATAAAAGCGATTTTAAAAAATTTTGAGTTGTGACGGTTTTTGGTTTAGGGTGCGATATGTCCTACAAAGACAATCGACCAACAAGTGTTGAGTCGGAGCGGTGCTTCTCCACTGCAGATTTTAAATGCAAGAAATTAAGGTCCAGGTTGGAGGATAACACACTTAAGCTTTTATTTCTTCAAGATTGGATTTTAATCAAAATATGGAATAATTCTGCATCGCTCAAAATGGAATGTATTTAATTTTTACTTGATTTATTTTTTATTTTTACTGAATGATAATACATTAATAGTTAATATTGGGCTTAAACAGTGATTAAAAATAATTTAATTTTATGTAGGTGCATTTGCTTCTATACCAAATATTTATATTTGTACTTGAAGTATAAATTATGTGTGTCAAATTTAACGTTTATTTCGTTTCGTTCCTGAAAAGACCATGAATTTCAACAAATCGTTCATGTCATTTGGTATACTTCTATAATACAACGATAACAGACGTGTTATCTTTTTTTGACAAATTAAAAATTACGAATCAAAACTTCGTGAAATTCGGGATCTCGGGATTGTCCCGAGATTTTGTTTTCAGATCTCAAAAATCCCGGGATCAATAAAATACTCAATATTGACATCCCTAATATGTACATAAAAGAATTTAAAATATCCCAATAGGAAATGCAACGCATCAAACGCATTTTAAAAGCGCTACGAAGGCCGTGTAGCACAACTATTTAAAGGTGTGTTCTTTAATCGCTTACCTTATTGAACTTTGGATATGCTGAACTCTGACTTTCCTTGTTTATACGAAGCATTCGCCGAAATCGTGCCGACGCAATACAATTTATTCGATTTTGTTTATACAATCCAGCGAAACTGTATTGTGAGCTTATCAGCTGATTTGAATTTCCCATCGATAAATCTATGCTCCGATTTACATTATTCAATTCGTTGAAAGTAATTCTTGCTAATTCCCTTTTGTGTTTTCTGTTTGCTTTTACATGCTTCAACTGAATTGAGTTTAACTTTTGTGTTTTCTGTTTTCTCACAACAACAAATATGAGGGAAAAAGAGAAGATATCAAAAGCAAACAACAAAACTTAAAAGTAATTGACGTTACGGACGCATGTGTACTCGTCCCTTTTGCATCTCATTCCCTCTCTTCTAAGTCGGAGCAGAATTGAATGCAATAATTGAATAATGTAAAAGCAGAACTAAGGGCCGTTTGCACCATCTCCGGTTAAGCGCTTAATCGGAACTAAACGCGCCGGTTTAGACCATCCGTCAGATAAGTAAGCGCTGAATAATAAGCTGAATTGTAGCTAACCGCCGGTAATTTTAACCAGAGATGGTGCCAACGGCCCTAAGCGTTTATGTGCTGCTGCTAACCGAAGCGAGAAATAAAAGACCGTTTTAAAAGTCAGTGACTTAAGCATTTCAAGTTGTATTCAAAATCAGTTTATATTTACATGCGTTTCACAGTGTTGTTTTTGTGGTAAAGCTGTATTATAATAATAAAAAAAATAATTAGATGTATTTGATGAGAAGCTTTTTCATGGCAGAAATACCCTCGGAGGTTTGCTATTGCCTGTCGTGGGGTGATCGCTATTAGAAAAAAAAAACTTTTCTATGATTAAGATTTTACTTGCCCAGACTGCGATTCAAACCTCGAACTTAGCGGCATATCGACCAAAGCCCTCGTATAAACGAAAGGCTTCACGCAGCAATAAAGCGCATTGAAATCAGCAAAGCGTGAATGCTCCGTAATCAAAAGTACTTTCAATTTCCGATTGGGATAATGCCAGACAAATACAAACATACACGTATGTATGTATAAATGTATTTATATACGCGATTTATTTAAATTTCATTATTTAAAAATATCAGCACGTACAAACATACATACATGTGTAGATTCTTGCATGCGAGCGCACCACGGAATTAAACAATCAATTGATTTGTTTGATATTTTTTGTTTTCACTCAAGTAAACGCAAATAGCCGCTGGAAATGATAAGCAGACAAGTCTTTGACATCGTCAATGAAGAAAATCTGAAATAACGAGTAAACACAGTGAAACAATGAAGGACATACAAATAAAGTAAATCTCAAATTGTGGCGGATCGATATCGATATTATTGTACTCGTAAATAATTAAACTTTTTAACTGAAGAAGACCGACAACGTTCTTGCTATATGGCGAAAATTAGCGTTGCTCAGTCAAAAATTTTAACGGAAAATTTCGGTTGTCCTGTATACATAAAAAGTATAAATAGTTATCTGACCCAAAATAAATTGTTGATAAATACACATACTAAGGCTTTTAAAAGCAAAAAAAAAAAACAAAATAAACAGGGAAAATAACTTTTTTAAATTTTAATTGAAGTTCGTTTCGCTGGAGAGCAAACTTCTGAGTCTTGTATTCTCAGATCCATATTTCAGTCCGTACAGCTATTGCTTTCTTTAGGATATTCTTGAATCCGCGCTACTGATATTAATATTTTTCCTTTTGCCTGTGAATTATTTTGAGGATTTTTTATAAATTGAACTGTCTTATATGGTTTCCTTAACAGGTAACCTCAGTAGAATTTATAATTTGATTCTTTTCATTTATCTTAAATGCCAAACTTTGTTTTCTTTTGATAAAAATAAAAAAAAAATTTTTTTGTTTACATTTTATTTAATTATTTTGGATGAATTAAATTTGTTAATTATCAACTTTTGTTTTCATTAGACTGATTTAATAGTTAGATCTGCCTAGGCTCAAGCTCTTTTTCTGGTACGTCAGGTGTGTGTGTGTTTTTTTTTGTGCTAAATCTTCTGTAGCTCTTATCTGCACACAAATACCATACGATGTTTGTTGGAGTGGGCCTTAAGTTGCTTTGTTCCACTATGTGGTCAGAAAAATATTGTTTTGGTATTTTGAGGTTAGGTTACGGTCTAGTACGAATTTCGATTTGTAAAAAATATAAATTCGATAACAAGTCATTCTCGAAAGATAATCGAAAACGAAAAGGTTTTAAAAAGAATAAAGTTTTTTAATTTCGATTTTTGAGCATACTTTTCCATCGGCCTTATTTTAAATGTTTAATACTTGACAATTTTATGGGCTCGAGGCCAGTTTATGAAAGATTTTATTTGGAAAAAATAACAACAGCCACGTTACCACGCGTACTTATAAAAAAACGTCTGTAAGTATCTCAATAACGTTGTAAGGTATCGTCACAAAATTTGGTAAACATATTTTCCTTGATCTCACTGATATCACTAGCATCACCGTCAATAATTTTTGAAATCGGGCCATAACCACGTACAACTTCCATATAACGGAAATTTTGATAAATGGAAAAAACTTCGTTTTTCAGTATTTATTGGAAGAAATTGAGTAAAGTTTAATACTTGCAGCGATTTGAAACACACAAACGGGGTTTTTATGAAATTATGCGCACCGCCCATACAAAAACACATCGCAAGGGTATATAAAATTCGGTTTCGCTCGAATTAAGCTTTTCTTCCTTGTTTTTATTTATTCTTCATCACCGATTCCCCGGCTTTGAACCAATGACTTCGGGGTTGCAGAGCCAATACGTTACATGCTGTGATAAGCTTGAGCAACAACAAGAGCAACTGATCTGCTTGTGTGGTTGTTGTTTGTGTTTTTTTGCAATTATGTTTATTTTAGTTATTTGCTCATTTAAAACTGTTGTTGTTGTTTCCTAATAAAATCTTTCATAAACTGGCCTCGAGCTCAATAAAATTGTCAATTATAAAACATAAATATTTCCAATGCTCAATAAAAATTGTAATGTGAACGCACTAGAATTATAAAGGAAAATAGTGGAAATATACATATATATTTATATTCCAGTGTTAACCTCAATTTCATTTCATTACGAAAGTATTTGTTCTCGCCTAAAGCATTTGATCTATACTAAATATGTATATACATATGTTGATACTGGTTTTCTTATATATATTTAAACAAATTTCAATTTTTTAGCTCAACAAGAAGATAATTTAAATTCGCTTGCAAAGTGTGACCCAGGCTGGTTGTCCCAAGGTAACGCAGAAAAAAATAATGGGATGTTATTAATAGCATTCTTAATCGAAATTGTAAGACAGATGACTCATCGATTGTCTTGAGTAATTTTGGAGAAACTTATTCTAGTCCCACTGAGATGGGGAAACTGTTTAATGATCACTTTTCTTCAGTTGGACCAACCTCTGTTTCATCTCCCGCGTGCCACTGTCTAGCGTTAGCATACGAAGGTATAAGTTTCAAGAGCTGTGTTTTCTTTGAGCCCTTTACATGATTGGAAATTTTAGAAAAAAATAATTAAATACCTGAACAACTCCTTCTTGAAAATGTCGCATTTAATTTAGTTGACGTTCAAACACATCTTTTCAACGCAAGCGTTTTTTTCTGGAATGTCCCCAATGCTTTAAAATGCGCTGCCGTCATTATTTTAATTTAAAAAAATAACACAGAAAAAAGAATTATAGACTGATTTATTGATCTCCTCGATTTCGAAAGTCTTCGAAAAATTTGGTAAAAATAGAAATCTCCCATTCCTTGAACGCAGATAATTTTCAAAGTAAAAGTCCGTGGTGGTTTAAGTAACTAACTAGCAATCAATTTAGAGTTCCGCAAGGGCCAGTTTTAGGCACAATCTTATTTTTAATTTACTTGAAGTCTATTTTCTCGCTACTTTTTATTGGTAAACTTACCGTTTTTGCGACCGACCTTGGCATCGCCTATGGCTCAATAAATCCATTAGATTTGGTGGCTGGTGTTAACCATGACGTTCATATGTTAAGTGCTTGGTTTGACAAACATTAGCTTACTGTAAGTAGAAAACACCAGCTGATGTTTTTCAATCTTGCATAGTCCGTTTTGTTTTAGAAATCTATCTTTCAATTTACGTACTAACTGTAGCAACATGTGCTTCCCATTCGATAAAGTCATTAAAAAAGCATTACTTGCAATCCACTGTTCGACAAATTTATAATCTTAGACAGATCTGTTCAAACGCAAACCTCAAGATTGTCTACAACGCTGTAATCCATTCTAAACTTCAGTATGGTACGTATCAGCTGCTGGGGTGGTGCATCCTTAAACGAAATTTAACCTCTTCTGACTATTCAGAAATGTGTTATCAGGAAAATTTGTAATGTTAATCGATTTATTTAATAAATTTAGTAATGAGTGAAAATTGTTATATTGTCACGCTCCCCCACTCACCTATGTAAAGGGTGTTTTTTTTTTAGACGTGTGGTTTTCAATGAGGCAATACTTTTTCGGAGTTGGTCTTTTTGACAGCTGTTACTTGATTTATACTTAGTTTAGTTTGCCATTTCATAATGAACAGACTTACTCCGGAACAACGTTTGCAAATCGTGCAAATTTATTACCAAAATAATAGTTTCGTTCGCGCGACACTTCGAAGATTTTGCGGGTTTACAAAATGCAACTCGTGCAAGAATTGAGGCCGAACGACCATCAAGCGCGTCGCACGTTCGGTGAATGGGCCCAAAACGAGATGGCCACCGATCTCGATTTTCACAAGAAAATTTTCTTCAGCGATGAAGCTCACTTTTGGTTGAATGGGTACGTTAATAAACAAAATTTTCGCATTTGGAGTGATGGTATTTCACAAGCCATTGTTGAGACGCCGTTACATCCTCAAAAAGTCACTGTTTGGTGAGCTCTATGGGCCGAGGGAATCATTGATCCATATTTTTTCAATAATAAAAGCCGGCCTGAATTTGACGATGTTAATGTAGACAACCTTTGGTTCCAACAAGATGGCTCTAGATGGCATAAAGCCAACGAAACATCAATTTGTTGAAGGAAACTTTTGGTGAGCGTATTATCTCGCGTCGTGGCCTCCAAGATCGTGCAATTTAACACCGCTGGACTATTTGTTGTGGGGCAGATAAGCCCGAGACGATTGACGCTTTGGAAGAGATTATTCGGCGCGTTATTGCTGACATACGGCCCCGATTGCTGCAAAAGTGGTGAAAAATTGGGCCTCGGCTGGAATTTATTCGAGCCAGACTTCATTTGCCCGAAATCATTTTTAAAATATAATGGCAAACCCTTATCTTTATCTTTAAAAAAGTTAAATCCTTGGCCATAGCATTAAATAATATGCGATTTATTTCTTCTTAAAAAGCACATGTCTAAAAAAAACACCGGTTACATATCCTTTAAATCAATTTATGTTTTTAAAAAATGTCTTACTTTTTCTTACATTTTAATTTTAGTGCTATTAGTTGAAGTTATTTTGATTTTGTATGTGAGAAAAATGCATAAATATAAAAAATAATAATGATAATGATAATACTTAGAGACGTTTGCACCGTCTCTGATTAAAATTACCGGCGGTTAGCTACAATTCAGCGCTAACTTGTCTGGCGGATGTTCTTAACCGCCGCTTTTAGTTTCGATTACTCGGAGATTGTGCATACGGCCCTTAAACTTACTTTGATTAAGGGAGTCCTCTACTCATAAGGCCTGAAATCGAGCGGCTTTTTTTTTAATGCCACGCCCGCTTATGAAAAATTATCATAACCACGCCCACCTCCCATGTAACGGAAGTTTTGGAAAATGCAAAAACTTCGTTTTTTCGTTATCTATTAAAACAAATTCAGTCAAATTCGGTATTTGGAGCGATTTTAAACTAAGAAATTAGGTATTTATGAAATTTTGAAAAATGGGCGTTGGCACGCCCACTTAGAAAAAAATATCTGTATCTCATTACCGGTGTAAGGTATCGTCAACAAATTTCCCTCAATATCGCTTTTATCCTCGTTAAAAATTTTTGAAATTGGACCATAACCTGTCCCACCTCCCCTATATCGGAAATTTTGAAAAATGCTAAAATTTCATTTTTTCTTTATCTATTGTAACATAATTTAAATTTGATGTTAAGAGAGATAGTTAATTAAGAAACTTAATTTTTATGAAATTTTGAAAAATGGGCGTGCTCCATCTTCCATATAATTTGAATTTTGAAAAATGCAAAAAACTTCGTTTTCCAGTATTTATTGGAAGAAATTGAGTAAAGTTTAATACTTGCAGCGATTTGAAACACACAAACGAGGTTTTTAAGAAATTATGCGCACCGCCCATACAAAAACACATCGCGAGGGTATATAAAATTCGGTTTCGCTCGAATTTAGCTTTTCTTACTTGCTTTATTTTGCAAATTGTAAAATTTATGAAACGATTTGTGAAAATCATTTTTTGACATTTTACATAGAGACTCTAAAAATAGAACAAAACAAAAGTTTGCAAATCGTACTCGGAAAAACATAGCTGTATGATCACTGAATAATTCAATAAAAAAAATTTTGAAATCGGACCATTACTTTTATGGAAAAGTCTTACTGGGGCAAACGGGTTTAAAGATAAATTACGGTGTATAACTTGATGCTGACGGGTACATTACGGAGCCCAGAAGCATGCAAAGGAATGTGATTTCTACGATATTCTCTCTGTGGTTACATACAGATTAAAATTAAATAGAAAAAAGTCGCTCTTTTGAAACCACGAGAGTAGAGGAGCACCTTAAGGTAATCTGTAGAAAATTTCAAACTTTACTTATGTACATATACAAAAACACAGATTTTTTTGATTTTTTATTTAATCCTTTATTTGTTGTTTTTTGTTCGTATTGTGAAGTTAAGTAAACTATGTTTGTATGTATGTATGTATGTATGTATGTTTGCTTAGTTAGCAGCTATGCAGATTACTGTATGTAGTACAGATGTAGTTGTAGTTTAGTTTTTTTTATAAATTTATTGTTCATTAGTTTTTTAACTTTTAATTTGGTTTAACTGGTTGCTTTAGTATTTGTGAAATTCCTTTAAGTTACCGTAACGAGAAGTTTATTAAAGATATGTATGTATGCAGCTTATGTGTTTGTGTTGAGTTATATAACAAATATAGTTATCGTTTAACGATTGAATGTACGAGTGTGTATATGTATGTATGTAGGTATGCTTCAAAGTGTGAAAAGTCGCCAAAAAAAACAGAAAATTTTAATATTTTATTTCCGAAAGCTATGCATGTATGTATGTATACACGTTGAGTAATGTGTTTGTTTGAAAGCACCCAATCGGAAATTCGAATATGCATCGCTTCGCTGATTCGCTTTCTAACTGCACTTCGAGTAGACGAATAATGATAACAAAAAGAAGCGAATTAAAGGAAGCGCCGCATTTAACGCGCTCAATTTCCGACGGGGTATGTTTGTGTGTTTGAGTTTTGGTGTCGGTTACCTTTTATTATTGTAAATTCAAATATCAACGCTGAACTCCGAACTTTTTCGATTTTTGAAATATTATTTTCAAATATACTAATATAATACAATATATGTACGTAATTTTGAAGAGGTTCGTTTTTTTAATTTATCATATATGTATGTATACGATTGTATATTTATGTAAGTACATATGTAAGTATGTTTGTGGTTATGCGTGTATGTATGTATGTATGTTTAACCTTTTATCTCGTAATTCTTAAATTTTTGCTTCCATCACTACTATATTTTTTTTCTCCAATATATGCACTTTAAAGACCGTCATAGTAGTTAATGTATGTATGTATGCATGTGTGTGTGTGCGAAAGTAATATATATGTGTAGATATATGTATGTATGTGTATGGCTTTAGTTGCGATTGTATAGATTGGGGTTTTTATACCGTTGCGCAAGATGCTCGTTTGCACCACTGTAAAGATAAAATGGAATTTTGAATTAGTAAGTGATACATTTTTTTAGATACATTAAGGTGTCTCAAGCTTCAAACATAAATACAATTACTGGTATATGGGCATGTGCTGGAAATCACGCGATTTCGTTCCGTTTCCGAAATTGCAAATCGCACGAATTTGTTTGGCGTGTGCTAAAATTCAACGAAGTTCGAAGTTAAGTTCGAAACAGCTGATTGTTAGAGAACAAATATTTCTGTTTAATTTTAAATTGAAATTTTGTGTTAAAATGAGCGTTTTTATTCTTTCTGCTCATTTAACGAATCAAAACAACTGGAAAAGTGTTGAAAAAGTTGCGCGACGTCTTCTCAGAGACCACTCCAATCCTTTGGATATAACAGAGCCTGTGTAAGTGCATGTGCAAAGCGTTCTATTCGAAATTAAAACACAACATCTTCTTGCAGTTTTGTTTCATACTACAGGATAAGCAAAGAAGCCTTTCGGAGTATTATTGACGATGTAAAGCCTTTAATACAGCTGTCGTCCATACCTGTTGAGCTGAAATTAGCAACCACGTTGAGGTTTCTTGCGGAAGGAGGATTCCAACGATCTATTGGAAAAGATTCACATATTGCATGTGATAGGACGACAGTGTTAAAAATATTAAAAGAAATGAAAGTGGGTAAAGTTTGGAAGGACGCAATATGAAGGTCGTCAATCCAACTTACATTTTTACAACAAATTCGAAGGGACTCACATCAAATTACTAAAACCTTGCGACAATGAGCATTTGTATTTGAATAGGAAAGGTTGTTTTAGCGTCAATGCTATCATATTAAGTTGAATAAAAAGGCTTTCTTCATACTACTTTTGTATATACAAAATTAATATTGACGCTTTTGCAGGTATGTGACTACAAAATGATTATAACAGCTGTGGATGCGTGCCACCCCGGATCAAGTAATGATTCTTTTGTTTTCGATTTATCCACTGCCGCTCGGTCGCCCTTAACATAATTTTTGGCAATGTCAGAACGCTGCTCCATAAAACTTAAAGATGTTTCGTCTTGCCTTTACGTTTTATGCTTGCCCCTAAATTTAAAGGCATACTTTATTTCAATAAATAAAAAATGTAAAATGCTAACATTTCTACTGTTTTCTTCAATTTTTCAATAAATTCGCGTACTCGCAGCTTTACGATTTCAAAATGGAAAACAAATGGCGGTTTCGATTTCTGGCACGTGCCAAATAGTTGCGATTTGATGCTCGAAAACGAAAACGGAACAGTTAAATTCAGCACATGTCAGCACGTTTTCGCTGACAATTTCATGCATCTTATAATTTGATATATTAGTTTTTGATGGCTACAAAAATATTTAAGGTTAACTTAGAAATTTTTTCCAGATATTTTACGAACATAAAACAATAAATCAAATTAAAATAACCAACTTACACAAAATATATTCATTGGCAATTTGTAATAAAATATTCTATTCTTAACGCGATCTATTATAATCACCCTTAATGTGAGTTTCGTTTTCGCCCGAAACAGTTCACTTTTCACTGTTCGCTTATTACAAATTTCGGGCGGAAATTTTCCGCTTTCGAACACTGTTTCCCCTTAACGGCCACAATAATTTCAGGCGGACTGGCCAAAAGCGGGATGTCTTCACACGTTAATTTTGACAATTTCTTATAGGATCTAACTAAAAGACGATTGAGCCAGCCCAATTTTAAAACTGTTTCCTACACCTTTATAGTATCCATCTTTAGCGAAAAATCGCGAGCACGCGCTAAGTTTCCCAACTGGGGGAATAGTAAATTCTAGTCGTCAAAGATCTGGAAAACTGATCAATTTTGTCAAATTACTATTTAATCTAAATTATTAGATAATTTTTCACTTTAAGTATACACATTTCAGAGTTGTAATTTATATGTTCGAATTTTCGAAACGAAATTTATTTCGGGTGAAACTCGGTTGTTCATAAGCCGAACAAGTAGTTTTTATAAACACATTTTTTTTTACCAATTTTTTACATAGAAAATTATTTGAAACCAAAAGTTATGCTTCGAAATTAAAAGAGATTTTTGTTTTGGTGTTTGAAATGCCTGAAAATGAGGGTTATAACGTTAATAAGCGGATATATAAGTATGTACACCCTTATCGTGAGTTTCGTTTTCGCCCGAAATAGTTCACTTTTCACTGTTCGCTTATTATAAATTTCGGGACGAAATTTTCCGCTTTCGAACATTGTTTAACCTTATCGGCAACACTTATTTCGGGCGGAAATAGTTGGTGGATTAGTTGAATTTGTTCACTATTTTTTAAGAGGCGAAAAATTTCGCGGATTCAAAATGTAAGTAATTTAAATTAAATTTTTTTACATACGTTTGCCTATTCCAAGAACAAACCAGTAAACAAAGTTCAAAGAGCGATAATATTAGGTAGAATGCAGCAAAGCCGGTTATTGCAAGAGGATTTGTCAAAGAAAACAAGGAAAATGTAGGTGAGCTAAGAAAACACCAAAGAATGGAGCTGAATAGTTGGGGCCTGCAATGAAAAATTAGTCCGAATGAAAAGGGGTGAACCATTTATATTTAAATGTGCGCAGAAATACATTTTTTTTAATGCAATTTAGACTTGGACTGGCCAAAAGCGGTATGTCTTCCAGCATAATCTCACTTAAAGACGATTGCGCCAGCCCAATTTCAAAACAGTTACCTACACATTTTTTAGTATCTACCTTCAGCGAAAAATCGCAGGCACGCGCTAAGTTTCCCAACTGACGGAATATAAAATTGTAGTCGTGCTGGTGGTATTGCAGAGGTTAGCACAGATCTAATAAATATTTCTTTATTGGCTGTTATATTTCAAAGATCTGGAAAACTGATCAATTTAGTCAAATTGCTATTGAATTTGAATTATTTGATAATTTTACACTTCAAGTATACACATTTCAGAGTTGTAATCTCCATATTCAAATTTTCGAAACGAAATTTATTCCAGTTGAAACTCACAATAGGCGGATTCAATCCGGGCGGTGAAAAAATTTCGAGTGAATTTTTATTCGGGCGAAACTCGCGATAAGGGTGATAAACGATTTCCGTCGTTCAACTAAAAATCTCATCGGTATATTAAGCGAACCGCATTAACTCAGCCACGTTTTAAGGGACGTTCTAATGTCGGTTATAACTGTATAGAAATGTTAGGATAGTTACTCGGACTACCATAAAAGTATATTTTTCAACGTTATGTGCGATTTAAGGGGATTCTCTACAAATGTGTTTAAAAAAATCTTTTTTTTTTTTTTAATTTTTCTACTCTAAAATACAAATTATGAAAAAAAACCTTGTGTTTGGCGATGGCCAATGGGTAGGGAAAATAACTTCTTTTTTAATTTTCTGTTTCAGATGTTTTTGAGAGGGGTGCATTCAAGGTCAAACAGAGGTCAAACAACAGTGAACAACAATTCACAGAAATTCATGTTTAAAGTTCAATAATAAACAATTCGAACCCAAAAATTCTCATTCCAATCGCATTAAGTGTTTAAAAAAGCTTTATTTGTAGAGGACCCCCTTAAGGGGCGCTAATATCCGGGACTCAGGCGGCCTACCAGAAAGTATATATGTATATCCACGTTCTGTGCGATTTAAATTTGTAAATTTACAAAAATAAAAAGAAATAAAATTAAAATTATGTCTTAAAACCAAACTTGACAAGGGATGACGGAAAATAGTTCCAAAACTCAATAAATTCAACATTCAAATTCTTATTAACAGACAACTGATAAAGTAAAGGCAAACTTGTTTAGAAAATTATATCAAAAATTCTGATTTAAGTACTCTAAATTCACATTTTCTCTAATCAGATATCACTTACTCTTAAACTATTAACTAGTCTTCATAGAATGAACGAGTTGTGTAGTAATGAGACAAAATATTTTTGCGAAAAACAAAATTAATTTTTTTAAATTATGTAAAATTTTTTTCGAGGCTCCTTAATGTATCAATGTAGATATGTATTTTTTTTTTTTTTGTTCCTAACGCTCACTTACATATATCTCGTAAGCTCTTCAATATCCACTAACATCGAGTCTTGCGACACATGCAGATCATCCCTCTCCATCAAATTATGCACTAATGACTCATTTAACTTCTCAATATGTGTATGCAGACTATTGACGAGCACCTGCAACTGAGCGATATTCATATCGGTAAGCATTTGCCGTGAGACTCGACGCTTATCGGCGGTCATTTGTACGCCCACTTTTCGCAGTGACACCCTTATAATATCGGTTATCGGTGAGACACGGCGACTTTGACGCTCAATCTGCTGGAGACACGATATGTGAGTGATTTCATATTTATTATTTATATATACATATGTACATATGTACATGTGTGTATGTGTTATATGTATATTACCTCCATCTGCATGTGTGCCATCTCTTTGGCTTGCGCCAATGCCATACGCGCTTCAATTTGTAATTTAGCTTGCTTCGTAAAGAAATCACATTCCATATCTTCACTGCTAATTGCTGACAATGTTTTTTGTAAATTCTGTTGTTTGTAATGCTGCTGCTGTTGTGGCAGTTGTGTAGGATGTTTGCTCGCCGCTGTGACGCCATGCGACGAAATCGTGGCAAATCCATTACCAACATATGGATAGGTGGGTTTATCGGCCAACGAAATGCTGAGCCCACTCGCATTATCCACATGTTTGGTTTTGGAAAGCTTCGGGCACGTCTCTGAGTCCGAGCTGTGACTTTCTGTATCCGAAGTGGGATCATTTAAGCGACCAAGTTGCGCGCCTTAAAAGAGTTATGAATAGTTTTTTAAACGCTTACTCGAATACCAGTTGCAAATGCTAACTTACTTGCTAATCTTGATTGTATACCCGACTTCCAAGGATTTCGCTCCTTTGTCTCTTGAGCGGCCTCCTCAGAGCCCATAGCCAAACGACGGCGAATTTCTTCGCGATCACTGCGACGCTAAAAGAGAAACGAGATGAATACTTATGTGAGAAACATATGACAGGGAAATTGAAAATAAAAACCCATAAATGAGTTACAATGCAATATTTAATATTTGGCCAATGCACATAGTAACTCCAGTGTGATGACAAATACGTTTTATTTATTTTTAACAATTTAAAGCTTTTTAAAACGCTTTAAAGGAAGAAGTAATCCATGAAAATGTAAATTAATAAAAAATTGTAAATCTGTTTCATATTTTACGAATTTAGTTGAAAACCGGTTTCACAACTGTTGTTCTACCAAATAGTGACAAAATTTTAAATTTTTATTTTTTTTTTATTTTTTTTTTTTTCAATATTTTTTAATTGAAATATTTTCAAATAAACATACAAAACCAAGGCATATCAAATAGGTAGCCGCAGCAAACTTTTTTTTGAACTTTTTTCATATTTTATTTTAATTTGAATTGTCAAATTCTGAATTTTGTTGTGATAAGAATGCTTTCAGTACAATTCAAGGTAGTTGATAAAATATTTTTGAAATTTTAGCTTTTAAAAGCAAAAACATAATATACAGAGCGAGCTCTTTTTTTGTGTAATTTTTCTACTGCGGCTACCTATTTGATGTGCCTTGATACATATCTACGTACATATGTATTAGGGTGTTCGATTATTAGACTATTTGTAAACCCGGTTTTCGAATTATTTGAAAAATGACAATTTGAAAAATCCCGTTTCCTTATTTTGAAATCAAGCAAAAACCGGCTAAACCGGTTCCTGTTCCAAGTAAGAAAAAAAGCTATATATGTATCTATCTTAAGTCTTAAAATTTCAGATAATTGCTATTCGTCGCATTCACGTTTTTTTCTTTTGTTTTTACCTGCTCATCACTAGGTCACAATTTAGAGACTTTATTTTGAAACTAATGAATGCCAACTGGTCTAAAATTGTGACTTTTGTCTCTATTAGAGACTGTGACTGCTTACTGTATTCGGGCATTATTGTCACATACAAGGTTTTCCCTTCCTCTGAAAACGTTTATCTAAATATATAAAATCTTCGAAAATAACTTTGTTGCGTTTTTTTGTAATTTTTTTTTTGGATTTCAGATATCTTATCTAATTGATAAGCACATTGTGGTTGCCGATTCAAAAAAAATATAATGGATGTAAAACAAGTCGACGTACTGCCGTATTTCTATTATTTCTCAAAGGCTATATTAAAAAAAAAACCCTATGCAAATTTATGAAAAAACCGGTTTGAAAAACGCGTAAAAATTTTTACATACAATTTTTTTTTAAGTTTGTTTATTGTGCCTCAACTGAAAGCAAAGATATTATACCGAAATCTTGAACATTTTTCCGGCATTGTGCCATCCCGAAACCGGTTTGTCTTAATCCCAAACTTGACACCGGTTGACGGAAAATCGTTCCAAAATTGAGTAGATTCCTATCCTGTCGGAAACTTCAACAACAGCAAAAAAGAAAAAAACACATACATAGATATTTTCTAATTATTTCAGCCGACTACAAAGCACATCTGCAATTTTCTTAAAGCTTATGAAATATTTTTTAATTTATTAAATATGTACTAGCAAGAGTAGTGGTATACCTTCTCTTAGCTTAATTAACTAAATCGATGAACGAAATACTCCAATTATTTTTTATATGAAAGGCATTAAGGAAGAGCTCTAGTAAAACAATTGCCAAAAATCAGTGGTATTTTGTAGACACTTAATAGCTGCACTTTATTATACTAGAATTGAGAGCTACAAAACTGCATACTCAAAAAAATTTTAATATTTTTTTTTTTTTATTTCGAAATTTTGTTTAAATTTAGTTTAATCATTGTACATGTTGTATAAAGTTGAAAAAAATTGGTTTTATGGCTTTTAATTGAAAAATAATTTTAATTAATTAAAAGAAAAATAAAGTGTCCAAATCTGTCAATATGTGGTTGAGCTATAATTTGTGAACAGAGTGTAGTTGTGGCACACTCTCAACAAATATTTTATGCAAATTTTAATTGAAAGTGTGAGGAAGAGTACTATTTATTTTAAATCCTGTATTGTATGTTTAATTATTTTGTTATGGAGAGAAAAATTGAACTCTAAAACCAACAAAATTATGATACACAACCTTCAACAACTTATTTAACTCGCAATACTATTATATCACAGTTTATTTTAAGTTTAGTTTAAATTTTTTTTATTTATATTTTTGTTTTCTCCACCTACATTAAATCTCTTGCACTCAGCCGCACGCGGATCAGTTACTCTAACAAACTTATCCAACACATCTAGCAGATATTCTGGCTCGATTTCTGCATTCAGCTGAGTTAGTTCAATGAATTTTGTTGTCGTAGATGTTGTTGTTGTGGGTTTATAAACGCGCGGAAACATCCATGACGCGCCATCCACTTCATCCAAATCAGTTTTGGCACATTTATGATATTTCTTAAAGTTACGAAATTTACTTTTAAAATCAAAAATTATCTTATCAAACATAACTTGTATTAACAGAAAACACACAAATTATTAAAATAGTTTAAATCACTGCAAAGGATGTCTTTGCTACTCATTCGTTTGAATACTGTTTTCTTCGTACACGCATGCCGACGGTGCAGACCCCCTGCCAAAACAAAAAAGAAGGGATTGCCATACATGTAGAAATTACGCACACATTCACGTACACGAAACAAATCAGTGTACTAATGAAATCTACCCCGATCTTAAGTATTTATGTACCTACTACGTAAGACGTTTTGTGCCTCTTAGATACATATTTATGTTATACATATGTATGTATGTATATGTAAATGTGCCAGCATGTTGTGTGCATTCAGGTAGGTCTCTTTTAGGGGTGTGCCTAGAACAGATGTTATATCCTACGCTGCTTCTTGCAGGCATCGAAGGCAATCAAGATCATGCAGTAGTTAAGAGATAAGGAATGGTTTACATATACATACATATGTACATATGTATGTACCTCTTAAGAATTCAGTGGAAACTGCAAGGAGGAAGCACTCGAAATATTTGAGAAATTTAATTTAATGATTACATATGAATGTATGTGCATGCATACATAACTGCCAATTTTCGATAAAAATATTTATCTCAAAAGAGCATTTTTTTTTAATTTAACACATACATATGTACATATGTAACTAAGACAGTAAACTAATGCCCGAATACAGTAAGCAGTATCAGTCTCTAATAGAGACAAAAGTCACAATTTTAGACTAATTGGCATTATTTTGTTTCAAAATAAGGCATCTAGTTTTAAAATAAAATCTTTAAATTGTGACCTGGAGATGAGCCGGTCACAAAATATTTAAATAAAGACAAAAGAAAATAACGTGAAAGCGAGGAAAATGAAATGATATCAAATTACTGAATTCGGGCATAAGTAAAAATTGTATAAAATTTGATTAATTGATTTAAAAAAAAAGGAGGAGACTCTGAATTCGCTTTAAACTATTATTTTATATTTATTTTTTGGCGTAGAATACGTCTTACCTTACGGTATGGGCACCCATGTCAGATTGTTATTGTTGTAATCTCTATTTCTTTAATTATAAGGAAACGGCGAGATAAATTAAAAAAAAAAAATTTTTGTAGTCAAATGAAGATGTTAGCTTTCGTTCATATTGGTTGATATCTTCCTAATATTTAAATTTCTCAAATTAAAATTTTATAAACACATCCAAACAAATATGTGTGTGGTGTTTGGTTGAGTGTGTAGTAGTAGTTTGTAGCGTGAATAGAAGTTCATTTTATTGCATAATTTTAGGCGGGAAAATTTAAGTAGAGTAAAGGCAGAGAAAGCGCTGCCAACTACTGCTTATTGGTGGTGATTTTAACACAGAAATCACTTCAAATACTAGATTGGCGAAATTTATGAGCGATACGTTTAATTTGGATTATATTCGAAATGATGCTCCCACAACTATTGATAACACAACCATTGACTTAGTTTTTGCGAGAAATTTAAATGTTAATTTAAAAACATATTTATCCTATTTTTCCTATCATAAGCTTATGTACATATATTATCAAAAGTAACTATCAAATAAAGAAATTCATTTGCTTGTATTATTTATCATTATAAATTATCATTATACATATGTTTTCTGTCTTATCGGATGGCGTATTCTACGTTAAACTTAATGGCCGTGCCTCTGACACAGCCTCCTTCTTTTTTTTATTAATAATTTAGGTTCGAGAATGAATGTATTATTTGAGAAACGATTTAAAGAGGTATCTTGCAAATTTCATCCCAAAAGGTGTTGAAAAAGTTAAACTTCCTATATACATAATTTTTAAAGATTATAATGGTAACTATTCTTCCGTTAGCAAGATAATCATGATAATAATAATAATAATAATGGGAATGATAATGATAATGAGAATGATAATCATAATGAAAATGATAATGATAATGATAATGAGAATGATAATCATAAAGAAAATGATGATGATAATTATAACGATAACGATAAAGATAATGATAATTAATAATGATACTAATTTTGATAATGATAATGATAATGATAATGACAATGATAATGATAATGCTAATGATAATGATAATGATAATGAGAATGATAATGATAATGCTAATGATAATGATAATGATAATGATAATGATAATGATAATAATAATGATAATGTTAAACATAATGAAAATGATAGTAATAATGATAATGAGATTGATAATCATAACGAAAATGATAATGATAATGATAACGATAATGTTAAAAAATAATTTTAATGATAATGAGAATGATAATCATAAAGAAAATGATGTTGATAATGATAATGATAACGATAATAATAATAATAATGATGCTGATTTTGATTATGATATAGACAATGACAATGATAATGATAATGATAATTATAATGCTAATGATAACGATACTGATAATGATAACGATATTGATGAAGATAATGATAACGATAATGAGAATGCTAATGCTAATGATACTCATGATGGTTAATGATGGTTAATGATAATGATAACGATAATGAACTTCCGTCGGTCTCATGAAAAATTTTGTTTAAGATGAGGTGTAATACTTTGGGGTCAATGCGAGTGAACCTGTTCAAGAATGGCACAAAATTAAATAGAAAAGTTGATGCATTGAGCATTCAACTGCAAGTTATTTTTCATTGCACAGAAATTTACTTAAGCTTCCGGTTCATTGCAATGAACTTTAAGTGGTGGTGGACGACATTAAGAGACATTTGCACCATCTCTGGTTAAAAAAAAAAACAGGCGGTTAGCTACAATTCAACTTACTATTCAGCGCTTATATGTATATGTTAATGACGGATGGTCTTAATCGGCGCTTAACCGTTTATACTGGTGACCAAACTAGGCAGGGTATCCTAGAGATTACTCCAAGCAAAGATAAGTAAGTTCAGTGAAGTCTTGATAAATATTTATGTATGTATATCGACTGCTACTAAGACACATTAATCGAATGAATGAAATAGTTAGGCTTTTTTTTTTTCAACCCTGATATAATACCCTGCCGAGTCAACGTTTCGGTCCACGTATATTTTGCTCTGCTCATATACCTTTCATCGCTTCCTTTCTCTGCACTCTCTCTTCAACTGAACTAACCTAACCAAACAAATGTTAGGATTTTTTCTTTTTGCTTTACGTCTTCTAAATTGGAAACATTTAAGAAAGAGCCATGTATGATCTTGAGAGCAACTGCAATTAATCAGCTAACCACCGCAATCAAACATCAAACTTACAAATCTAAGAACTTTGTTGTTGTATAGTATAAATTAATGCATACATACATACATACATATGTACATACATACATCCGTATGTAATTTTTCATCTTTTAATTTATTGCTTTTGTTACGGATAAATGAGCATCAAAAAACTTTTCCTCATCACCTTGATTATAGATACTACTTTATAACACAGTTGTATTAGATTTATGTATGTGCATATGTATGTACGTACGTAAATACAAATGTACAGTAAACTACTCGTATGGTTAAAAAAAAAACAACGTTCAGCATGAATTACCAGCAGTGTAACGCAGATTTAACCAAAAATTGTAATATATTGAATGAAAGTTTCTTTTTATATTACAAATTTTAACTCTCGCTTATGCTTCACACGAAAGACAACGGCATGTACATATGTATGTATGTACTTCCATATAAAAAGAAGGTTTATTAGTTAGTATATTTTATGAAAAAAAAAAATAATTAAAAAAAATAAAATCATTGCTATAGCAATGACATAATGCGCGAATAGATTGTCTTGAGCGAGTGAGTACAAATATTTTTTTTCTTTTGTTAATTAAATTATTGTGTTTAATTAAATTTTAAACCTATTTGTTCATTTGGAGAAGTCTTAAAGCATTTGGAAGAAATGTCCATGTGTCCAAAAAAACAAAATGCTTTTCGCTCTCTTCGAATAAGAAATTCTCTACTTGGTTCGCTACATGAAGAATATTCGCAATGCAGATAATTCTTACGAATTGTTACGAAATATCACAATTTTTGTCAAATCGCGTCCGCGTTGTCGAAACAACTTGCAAGGAAGGGGAAATTGAGTGAGCAAATTTTTGCTGCACTAATTTTAGCCAGTACAAATTTGCAAGCAAGAAAACAGCTGATCAAAAGCAGCTGATTAAAATTTGTATAAATACGAAATTTTTGTTTAAGAGGCAAGTAAAAGTTCGTTTAGTTTAATTTCGTTAGTGGAATGTTTCAACAAAACACTAAAGCAATGTTTTCCATTTCGCAGATTTGGATGCGGATAGAAATTCAATCAGCTGTTTGTTAAGCTTGCAAGTTCCTGCAAATTTTGCGTTCGCGTAAAAATTTGCAAGCATCTCTCTTTGAGCGAGAATACTCCAAAGTTCTCAGAAAGTTGGTGAATAATTCTTGCTGGACTTTTAGACGAACGGACCTAGCTACGTTTGCGAAGTTGATAATTGTTGAAAGTTTTAAAAAATTAAAAGCTTTTAGCGTTCGCGTACGCAAAAAACTTGAGGGAGCACCACTTTGTTTAATTTTGAGGAGAAGTTGTTGGTTTCTGCTGGAAACATTTTTACCAACAGCTGATTGCAATTTGGAAATATAAAAAATTTTGTTTAGGAATTTTAAGGGTGAAAATTAAAAAATAATACAACAATAATGTAATGTTTTTCATTTTATATATTTGGATGCGGACAATAACTAAACCAGCTGTTTGTTGAACTTGCAAGTTTCGGCAAATTTTGCGTTCGCGTACTATTTTGATATTTTTCTCTTGTGAGAGATTAGAAGACATTTCCCCTGAATTTTGCTGTTGGTTATTTTCTGCTGCAGATTTTAAACGAACGTACCTATTGTCGAGTTTCGACTATAAGAAAAACTATAAAAAAAAACACTTTTCATATGACTTGGTGTTACACCACTAAAATTGAGAAGCAACATTTCCGCCGATAAAAAAAATTGCAAACACAGGAAAATTACTCGTGGTTGGGCACTGGTCATCGTATTTCTTGTGCAAAATTTCTATATTTGCACTGATAAAATATCAAGCTACGTATCTCAATTATATTACAAATGGTTCTCTTTTGCAGCAAATTATCCGGATTTAGTATTTCGCAAATAAGAGATTTGGATACATCAAATAAAGTTATCGAAGAATGTAAATTTTCAAGCTATTAGACAACTTTTATAAATCTGTTATTTACTTTTATCGTTAAACAACAAAAAAACCCTTTCAATTTAGTAGTTTAAAATTGTGGTTGCCATTCCATACGCTTTTTTTTTTTTGTGTACACATTGCCACTGTTTTTCATTAACTTTTGAACATTTTCGTTACTTGAATTTTATTTTTCGCAGTTATTTGTTTCGTTTTATACTTTTCTATTTATTTACTTATTTTATTTTTATTTTTCGTGGTATTGGCAAAGCAAGGTGGTACTTTTGCTACAATAATTATTTAAGTTTATGTAGCTTGTTCGTGTGCCTTTTGTTTTATTTTTTTTATTATTGCTTCTCTTTTGTGTTTAATACCTTCTCAGACCAATTATCCGCAGCTGTGTTATTTACAATGGATGTGAACAATTCAACTGTGTCGACACTTTCATTTTCGTCATAACACAAAGTGTACAAATCGAAAACAAAACGTGAATCCTTTTTATAGTGTCGCCGCTTTTGTGACACTGCCAACGAGTTGAAGGCATCATCGTCTTCGGCATCCATAACGGGAGTTTAAAAAATGTTAGATTTTCCTGCATTAATTTGGTTGAATTGAATTTAAGTTTTTAATTTTTAGTTACACTCTTTTTTGCTGACATAGCAAATTTTCATTTCATTTCATTTACAGTACAGTACAGTACACTTGTAACAATTCGCTTTAAACTGTTGTTTGATGTTTAAAATAAAGTCATTGTTTCACTGATAAATTATTTAATTTCACACGTCTTAACAAAATAACGAAAAACACCCAGCTATGATTCACCAGCTCATAACGCATGTAGCCAAACTGTCTGACGAAAAGTTAGCGCGACCCACGACTAAGCCAACATTTTTAACCTAAAGTCAACATTTGTAAGCTAAAGTTGCACGAGTTGAGCTTCTGCCACAACCAAGCCAGCAACGCAAAGTTCCACAAACACAACTGGAGAGCAACTGTTGCAGCACTAAATTAAGACAAAGCATTCGCGAGCATTCGAAACAGCCACTCAACTTCAGCAACTAAGTAGTAGAGTAATAATTTTTGTTTAATTTTTATGCGTTTTTGTATGTTTGTTGGCCGTAGTCAGAGTGGTGGCAGTGAATCATTACAAACAAACTTTTTTGAGTTGATTGTTTACTTTAGCTGACTGAATGGGTGGTTGACTGTCTAACTGGCCGACTAGCGAAGCGCCAATCTGCGCCAGATTTGCTGGTTAGTCGACATACGAGTATTGGCTTAGTGGCGTTCAACCATACAGCGGCTACACAAATGAAAGCAAATCACACAGATGTACATACATATGTATGCATGTATGTACATTGAAGCAAACGGAAAAATGAACAGGTACATTGTGAATAAGAAAAAAAAAAGAAAAAATAAAAAATTTGGATTTATTCGTGTTTGCATGCACAGAGAGAAATGTATGACCAAATTATTCACTTCAAAGTTTAGCACGCCATTTTTAGGGTTGGATCGCTACTCTTTCTGTGACTTGATGTCAGCCTATGCAAGTATTTTATTTTTAAACAAAATCTGTGTTGGAATCAGCGGTGGATACAGAAAATAATTTTTGGGGGGAGGGGGTTCTGCAAAAAAAGTTTTTGTACACCAACCATGATAGATGAACTTTTACATACATTCTGCGTGCTAGGTTCTGATATTTTGGAGGGAGGGTGTCCGGACCCCCAAAATCCCCCCTGTATCCGCGCCTGGTTGGAAGCTTGAATCACTGCGAGTTATGCTCGTCTTTCAATTCAACTATTTATACAAGAGGATGTATTCTGTTGTGTGCTCACCTTCTTTTCGATTTCCTTAGCCATCTTCAAGTGTTTCTGCAACGTTTCCATATCGAAATCGCCACCTATTTTATATGCATCGAACAATTCTGTGCAATGAAAATAAGACAATATGAAATACTTTTTAAATATCTACAGCTCAGTCGAAGAATTGCTTATTTACCCAAAGCACTTGGTGAAGCCAAATCACTGCTTACATATTTGCCGCCATTATTTTTCACCGAATTCTTCAAGTATTGCGCCCAAGCGGACATTTTCGCATAACGGCTGTTACTCAATATAAGCTCCTTGTCGCTAATCAGCTGTTTATATTGATGCATCTCAGCTTCCTCACGTCGACGATTGGCATTGCTCTCAGCCGATTTATCGCCATTTTTCGTACCATAGTTGCTGCGCTTCGAACTGAAGAATCGATTGGTAAAACTGGTTTTCGAATGATTGCGTCCAATCTTGCTTCCACCCGTCGCCTTGATAGACTTTTCACATTTCTCATAAGTCTGTCCGGTTGTTTTGCGCGTGTTACGCGTATTTTGTTGACAGCGCTTGTATTCGATAGCTACTGGCGGTAGCTGACGTTCGTCGTATGATGCTTTTTGGTATTTGGGACGCATTTGTGCACTACTCGTATTGCTAACGGTACTTACATCAGTTATGTCATCTAATTTGCTATCCTGCGGCTCTTCGACTTGACTTTCATGTATATCTTCCGCATCGCTGCACTGTCCATATGACCAATCAACTGCGTTATTGTCCTCCATAAAGTCCATCGATGAAGCATTTTCAACGTCACTTTTCATCGCATCTTCTGCTCTTGTCACTTCTTTGCAAGAAACATCTTCCTTGCTTTGTTGCAATGCGTTAACATACTTATGTGAATCAATAACATCTTTGGCACTCGACAGCATTGCATCTGAGACCTGGAAGAAAGGAGAGGTTGTATTGTGTTAGAAGTCGTAGATGAAAGGATTTGTTCATGGCTAACATTCGACTAGTCTCAGGTGAGTGATTAATACAAATTAAAAGTCGTCTATACCCGACAAACTATTTTAGAACGGATTTTAATAAATATGAAAGCAGTGATTTCAATTCAAATCCGAGAAGTTATAAGAAGCTCTTGCTGTTGAGGTGCTGCAAAGCGTAAAATTTAAATGATCAGGTTTTAAGTCAGGTAGCAGCGTTGATAGTCAACAATTCCATGATGGCATAAAAGACGTATTCGAGTGTAGGTCTAAAATATTCAGAGTTTCATTTGCACTAGAAAAATTAGCATGAGTTTATTTGGTGATCATATTTCGTTCAAGAATGTTTGTTCTTTTAACCATTGATAACGCAGAACTGACCCTTAACAATTTACCCACTTACATTGTGCACAATATTTACCTTTTCAATTGATTGCGGTTCCCCAACCTCCTTCTCACCATCGTTTGTTTCATCATTTGCTTCATCATTTGCTTCCACTAATCGCCTATATCCGCTCACGAGAAGACCAAACTCGTGTTCCACCTCTTGTTCAAAATCACCAATTATGTCCACCGGTGTAATGCCGAGACCCACCGGATCATCTTTGCAGCTATAACCGGTACGCGCCGGCATTGCGGCATTGCTACGTTCCTTCTTAACTCCCAGTACTTTGTCAGCTGTGACTGATTCCCGTTTATCAAATGATTTATCTATGGTCTTAGTATTTTCCTCATTTGTCGCTTCGCTGCGATTTCTCAGTGGCTGTGGACTCACGCCACGCAATAAATCTGGACGATTCTCCTTTTTCGAATGTGGTTCAACGGGTAAATTGCAGTTCTTTAGCAAAATGTCTGGTGTAGTGCCATGCACTTGTGATCCATCGTCATAGATTTGTGCGACTAATCGGCATTTTTGATCATAACGAAAGGCAAAGTTGTCCGCAGAGTTTATGATGTAGGCATCCGAATAGTTGTCTGGCACATTCAAGGTGAGTAGCTGACGTAAGTTGTCGTGCAATTCGTTGGCGATGAGTGCGCCTAACTTACTGTGTTGTTCCTGCTGATGTTGTTGTTGTTGCTGTTGTTGCTGCTGCGTTTCTTGTTGGTCTTTATTAGTTGCATTATTAGTTTTTGAACTATTGCTGTTAGCGTCTGTGTAGGCTATGAGATTGCAGTCTGGTTGCCGTTGCTGTTTCTGCTTCTGTTGTGTATTAGTTGACAAATCTTGGCTGCCAGCCGCGGATTTCTTGTGACTATTGTTGTTGTAGATATTCATTTTCACATTTAACTCGACTTGCTGCTCTTCGCTAGACAATTCTTCGCAACTATCGCCACTCAACTCCATTTCACACTCGGACATATCGCTGTCATACGAATCGGATGGTGTGCAACCAATAAAATGTTCAGAGAGTGTGTGCGCTAAATGTTGGAATCCAGGATAATTTGGATTGATAATGCCACGCGGAAAATAAGAACGATGTGGTGTGCTCAAGGATACGCTGGATGAAGTGGGCGATGTAAGATATTCATCTAGAAAAATAGAAACAGTGAATACAACTAAATTTTGCGTAGATTCTTAACCGGTCTCTGTCTCAAAATTGTTGTGCGATGACATAACAAGTTTATATTCATTAAGGGCCTTCAAAAATAATTTAAGGACAAAATAGAGACAGATTTTTCTTCTTAATTTGGTATGAGGAACTGGCGTAGCTTCGCAAAGGTGACAGACAACCCGAAAAACGATTTTTTTTTAGTTTATTGATGCCTACCGTCAAAAAACTGATTGGAGCTTATCAGTGTGGCTTTAGACTTGGTAAATCTACCGCCGACCAGATATTCACAACACGCCAGATCTTGGAAAAGACCCGAGAAAGAAGTATCGACACACACCATCTTTTTGTCGACTTCAAAACCTCCTTCGACAGCACGAGAAGAAGTTTTCTATATGCCGCAATGTTTGAATTTGGTATCCCGGCAAAACTTATACGGCTATGTAAAATGACGTTAAGCAACACCACCAGCTCCGTCTGGATTGGGAAGGACCTCTGCGAGCCGTTTGATACCAAACGAGAAATTTTGACAGGATGACTCCTTGTCGTGCGACTTTTTTACCCTGATGCTGGAGAAGATAACTCGAGGTCAGGCACCATCTTTTATAAGAGTGTGCAATTGCTGGCGTACGCCGATGACATTGACATCATCGGCCTTAACAACCGCGCAGTTAGTTCTGCTTTCTCCAAACTGGATAGAGAAGCGAAGCGAATGGGTCTGGAGGTGAACAAGGGCAAGACGAAGTATCTCATGTCATCAAATAAACAGTCGGCAAATTCAAGACTGGGATCAAACATCACTGTTGACAGTTATAACTTTGAAAAAGTAGAGGACTTCGTTTACTTAGGAACCAGCATTAACACCAATAACAGCGTAAGCCTTAAAATCCAACGCAGAATATCTTTTGCCAACAAGTGCTACTTCGGACTGAGTAGGTAATTACACAGTAAAGTCCTCTCTCGACGAAAAAAAACCATACTCTATAAGTCTCTCATTATGCCCGCCTAATTGTATGGCGCAGAAGCTTGGACGATGAAGACACAAGATGAGAGAGCTCTTGGAGTGTTCGAGAGAAAGATTTATGGACCTCTGCGTCTTTGCGACGGCGAATACCGCGTACGATGGAACGATGAGCTGTACTAGCTGTACAAGGATGTAGATTAAGAACCAGCGGCTCCGCTGGCTAGGTCACGTCGTTAGAATGGATGAAATAGCTTCCGCCCTGAAGGTTTTTGACGCTGTAGCCGCTGGTGGTAGCAGAGGAAAAGGAAGGCCTCCTCTGCGTTGGAAATACCAAGTGGAAAAAGACTTGGCTATACTTGAAATTTCCAATTGGCGCCAGTCAGCAAGAGATAGTGATAGCTGGCGTGCTTTGTTGACCTCGGCCAAAATCGCTTAGGCGGTTGATGCGCCAATTAAGTAAGTAAGTAAGTAAGATTGTCTAAAATATTTTTACTAATACTATTATTGAATAGACACTAAGTCATATGTACAACAGTTTTTACCAACTCACCTAAGTCATCATTGTGCTGCTCTATGATTGACTTATCATTACGATCATTGCACAGATCCAACATAGATTGATCATTGTAGTCAGTGTCTGTATCATTGACATCTCTTGTATACTCTTCTGTATTGACTTTTGTTTTAGCTTGTTGCTGATATTTCAAATTTTGCTCATAAACATTGCTGCTTACATTTTGTTTCATATCGTTGTTTAAGTCTGTTAGAGTTACGCCTCTCGAGGCACAAAGGCTATGGATATCGTAGTGGTGCTTGCTAGAGTTTGGATCAGTTTGACAATAACCCAATTTTGTTGAACGCTACAAGAAGATGCAATTTAATAAGTTAACAAAATAATTATTTATCGCTTTGTGAATAACTTACATTTGTTTTTTCGTAATCGTCCAAGGCGATTGCCGTCCGATTCACATATACTTCCTGAAATCCCTTATAGGCACTATTGCTTTCGATATTTTCTAAATACGCATGCTGTGTTTGTGAGTTTCGTTGAAGATACTCTCCATGTCCATGAGCTGTTAAATTTGAATTGGTAAATTCATATGGTACTGCTAGTGAGGAGCTTAGTGCTCTTTGAACGAACTCATCAGCCGAAGAGGTGTAGGCACCGGAATTGTTGAATAGAGAACTTGGTAAGAAGTCGAAGGGTTCAGTAGTAGTAGCGGTATTCAGTTGACCTGCTAACCAATTATCATTTTTATTTAATTCGTTTCGTTCGGTTTGTAATAAGCTTATGGACTCTTCTATTATAGTTTCCGTCGGTTGTTGCTGGTCGGTACTTGACTCACTCGACTTTTTAGTATTGTGCGAGAATTGTGCAGCATTTCCAGCTGTTAGCGTAATATCGGGCACTCGCATAACTATTGCGATCTGCGAAGGAAACAATACATTAAAGGTTTTCTGTAGTGAAGAAAATTAAAGGTTTTGGCTCAAGAATGTTTTTGAACCTGGTAACCTGCCAAACAAAGCAGTGTCTAAGTATCTACCGATATTTGTTGATCGACTTAGAGACTTAGACGTAATGTTATGTGTGTTCGATACCCAGGCTAGGGCAAGTCTATCCCCTAGACAAAAGTTCATGACGTACATGATATATGTTTAACATATGTTTGTTCTATGTTCAAAGCTCTAAGTAATAATTTGGAAGCCAAGAGCTCTTAATGCGTAAATGACCATCTCAAATCGTGCAGTTTGAACGCCGAATAAAGAAAAAATACTCCTATCAGTGATATGTGGTCGGAACTCTATTTTCTTCAGAATAAGCTTCCGCACTTGCTGCTGCCAGTTATTCGCGAATATGTTATTGTCAAATACCTGCATAAGTATAATGCGGTTTTTTAATGGCCGATTAAGTAAGCTGACAATTAGATCGTGAAGTGAGCTTAAACTCAACCGTGTTCTTTAGTCCGATCTTTCATTCATAGTTTAATCATTTAACCACTTCATGTGGTTATTGTCAAAAGGTTTAGCTTCTCGCAGTTTAGCTCCTCGCTCTAAGCTTTAGCAAGTTGGATGATAAAGTGGTTCTCACTACAGCTGCTTCTACGTTCCTGGAACGATTCGGATTTACACCCGGCGCTGGGATATCTCTGCAGCAATATGCTCCAAAAATTTTTGGGAAATTGTTCGAGCTGTTTGGTTAGGTTAGGTTGGAATGGCTGGGAATAGAAACCCTCCCTTCTAAGTGCAAGGTACATTGTACGGTGATATACGAATTCCTCAATCTCCCTCTGACTTAGGTTCAAACCATTTTGTTGACTTGATAAACTTTGGCAGTGCTTTTGAATTAATTAGCGCTATCTCCGCGAGGTGTGGTCTTCGGTACCAGTGCTGTCGGGTTGGTATGATGACTTCATAGTTCTTTATAAAGGTAGCTGAGGGTGTACAGTAGTCTGTAGTTGTAGGTATTTGTATGGTAGCCATTTTCCCTAGAATTTCTGTGTGACCAAACGTGCTCTGGCTACAGAAACCTGCTTCGCTAAGTTTTAGGGCTGTGATAACGGTTACTTCTTGAGTAACTACGTCAAGAGGTGGCAGGTATAGAATTGTATTTAGAGCCTCCGTGGGTGAGGAGCATAAAGCTACACATATACAAAGCTCCTCGCTACTTTGTACTCTTTGCAATTGTTGATTTGTGCCTTAACGGCTTCCGCAACATCGTCAGCGTATGTAACCATCTACGTCCATACTGTTACAAAAATATGTTGCATCCAAATATGGGGTCACAGTAAATATTTAAGTTGTATGCTCGAATTCAGTTACTTTGTATGATTATCTCAAATCTCAAAATGAGCTAGAGACTATTGCTTTTTCTCGCTTTCACGTTTCTTTCTTTTATATTGTCTTCTTCTTTTTCTTGTCCGACAGGGTGGAATGTTGATATTTGTTTGAACGATTTTCCGTCATCAATTGTCCAGTTCGGTTCAGAACGAAAATTTACACTGAAGATGGCAAATTTCCAACAAATTTCTTTCTTTTGTTTTTATTATACCTTTTTGTAATCTGCTCATCACCAGGTCACAGTTTAGCTACTTTATTTTGAGGCTAGGGGCTTTATTTTGAAAATAATGAATGGTAACTGGTCTAAAATTGAGACAGCTTACAAAATCGGGCACTAGTGTCTTGTGCCGACAGTGATGTGCAAGTGTCCCTTGTTTTCTGCAACACCCTATTATTTAACTAACTTCAAAAATAGGAATTTTAACCAGCATTTCCAAAATTAAAAAAAAAAAAAGAAATACTAAAATTTTTGAATTTACTTTCAAGTTATTACTTAGCTTGTTAGATTTCTTATTTATATACATATCTATATACATACATATGTGTACCGACATGCTTACGTATATTCATCTATAGAATGTACAATATGTACATATGTAAGCATATATATGTACATATGTATGTACATACATATGTCTATGCAAGTATTCTTTGGTTCGCTTATGCAAATCGATTTTACAACTGTGTGCCCACAAACGGTCGGCTGCCCCGTATCCAAATATAAATTATTTTTAAACCAATCTACCAAAATTCGATCAACTACTCAATTTACCATAGCATTATTTCGAAATGTAAAATTTTTCCGCACATCATGCATTTAGCACAATTTAGAAAAAATAAAATTGACTATAGATTAAAATCCCGCAAGTATTTTAATGCTTCAAAAGCAACAAAATCCCATTAATTATTGGGAAACACTGTAACTATTAGGATACTATGCAGAAATTACAATTTTTACCACATATGGTATGTATGTACATACATACATATGTACGTATGCTCCTGAAAATAATAACTATAATATATTTAGATAAAAAAAAAAAATCAATAAACATGGGTTCTGCAGGACAATAGTTTTCAATAATACAACTGTGATATAAGTTTTCTTTTAAAAACGATTTCATCACACATACCGTTTTTTACACCAAACAACACTTTTATTAAATGCTTTTTTTGCACAATCTCTTTTATATTGTCTTTGAGTTCATAATTAAATAATAACGTTACATTTTATAACTGAACTCATATTATTTTACAGTTCACACCCGTTGTGAACAATTGATTTTTACTTTCGTTTTCTATCGGTGAGCCAAGTGGCAAGCAATCCGACTCTAGCCCAAACTTTCGTGTATTTGCAGGGATATTCGTTAAATGACAAGTTGGAGCTGCAGGCGCAAACTACACAATGCGCATGTCCATATTATGTCAGATTTGAGTATCATTTTGCTTTCAAGGATGTTAAAGAATTACTAGTGCTTTTTAAAAACATTTATGTATTTGTATTTAAATATGCATAAGCGGGTGCAAGCATTCATTCACGTCTACTTATGCATGTACATACAAACATACACAAGTTTAAAAAGTTATTTATGTACATATTAAATATGGGTTTCATTAAATTAAACTTTTTATTTATGTATCTTTTAAAAAACATTTACACAGAAGTATGTATAAAAAACAATTTACTAATTTATTAATTTGTTGGAAAATATTCCCTTTCAAAAGCCAAAAAGTCTTCCTCAGTGAAAATAGATTTCAGTGCTTTTGGATTCTTAGGTTTCTTTAGGGTCACATTGTTCTTAGTACGCTTAATAATCTGAAATAATTAAACAAAATTTTTATTTTCTATTATATGTATGTGTCTTTATGGATCTTACCTTCTTGGCATCATCTGCACGTATCGTATTTTGTGATAATGCCAGTAAACGCTTGAGGTTTAAGTCCGTTTTATTTTGATCGGGTAATAGCTCCTTCCGTATGTCTTCTACATTCTTTTTCACGCTGATGCTCGTTTTAAATGAGATGTTTTTATTATCCTTCGTCTGACTTTTACTTGGTCTGCTTGTTCTACCATCCTTAAATAGAGAATTTATTTTGTTTTTGGCAGCTACAAAGATATATGTACGATTTTTTTTATTAACTAAAAATTTTAATCCGTGTTTTACTATTCCTATTTTTATTTTAAATACCTTTGTTATCAACAGATGACGACTCATCTATTATATCCAAGCTTTGCTTTAATAGTTTAAGAGACATTTGTGTTAAAACTTATTTCGTTTTGATAATATGGTTTTGTTCACTAAATTTGATGTTTTGTTTACTTTTTTATCGTTCACTCGGACAGTTTTGCACACGTGCATAAAATCGTTGTACAAAACTCACCAAAGGGGATAGTTGTAATTAACCACACATAGGGTGAAGCAAAGGCAGATATTCATTTACAACAAAATTAAAGCGTTTTTCCTAGAACACATTCCTACCATATTTCGCGTATAAAATTACCGCTGAATCCATAACAAGTGTTAATTAGAACTCTTCAATTAAAAACAAAAGATCCTTATTCAATATCGCTGTAATGATCTTGTTCGGCAAGATGCATATGTTCAAAGCGTGTTGGTAACAAATGAATTTCACATCGTATGGTACTCTGAGAAAAATAACAAAGGTTATTTCAAAACTACCCGTGCATTAAATCTCGTTAAATATTAGGGAATAAAATAGTTAAAACTCTCGTACAGATAATATGTAAATATTTACAACAATTACTTTGCTGGAATTGGCAACTCTAACATTAAGAGGATGAATTGAGCAGATACTAACTGAACGAAGAAATCACGAAAATAAACGAAATACTTAACGAAATGAACTCCATCAAACTGAACGAAGTGAACAAATACGCCGCCATTTTCTCTTGTGCATTTCTATGTCAATAGTTTACTAATATCAAATTTTGGTGGGGTTTTGTTGGGATAAATTGCACAGTTTCCCCATTGAATTAAACAAATTTTGTAAAAAGTGTAGTGTGATATTAGAAAAATGCTTATAAGCTATTTGAATTATGTAATGACGCATCGAAGGGGCCAATAAAGCCATTGAATAAGAGTCGTGTGCGTGAGCGAGCCGAGCTGTGGCCAACGGCAACAGCAGCAGCATCAACATTCGTCCAAATCACAACCTGAATCTGCACCAGCAACATTTTACAAAACCATAAAAAAAAATAATCGGAATATTATAGTAAATACTATATATTGAGGTCTCTACCTCAGTGTGCAGCATATGCTGCCTCATTTAACACGATTGAGAATATTCCCGTAAGTCCCAAGCTAGAACATACCCCGCACACCGTGGAAAGAAGTTGTTTGTGTTTCTGTGTGTTCAAAGACCGATGAAGTCTCCTCGAACTTTACTCTTGCGAACTAAGCTCGTTCATACCTGTTCATAATAAAATAAAGTGACGAAGGGGCACGCATCAACTCTACTACGGGTACAATAGAAAAATAAACCAACAAAGGCAGGAGTTGAAATAGTGAATCTAAACTAAACCGTGAGTAGATGTGATTTAGATGTATATATATGTATATATGTATACATGTGTACGTACATATGTATATACGGCTGTACATACGTACATATATACATTTTAGGTGACTGTCCCCAACAGTGCTAAAGCAATGCTTGTAATTATTAATGAATTAAAAATGCACATACTTTTTGCGTTAACAGTGGGCCACGTATCCTTTCTTAGTAATAAAACTAATTTTTTTTATTTGAAACTTCAGGGCTTTACTTCGTCTTTGTTAACAAAATAAAATGGTTTGTTATTGAGTTAAAATAATTACAACTACAATCTTTGCTAAATATATGGTATTCTTTTGGGGATATGTCATGCATTTCAATTGATTATTTGTCATCTTTAATTAGTTTCCTTTTGCAGTTAGACAAAAGAAGATCGCATCTAATCGGTGATTTTTGTGATAAATCACTCGTCGCGAAAACGTAATTTAATCGAACGTAATTGTAAAACTCACAATGGCAACCAGTGATGACGAGCCTATGCACCTTTATGAGGTTTTTCAAAATTGCTTCAACAAAATTGCCAATAAACAACCGTCCACTGGTGGAGCCGAGCGAAATGGAGGTTACCAATCACCGTATGGTGGCCTTGGTATGGAAAATGGTATGTACCCCAACGACGATTTTAATCCAATGCACGACACAGCTGGCAGCAGTAACCGTTTTGGTGATGGTGGAACTGTTGTCAATCAGTATTTTGATACAAATCTTGGTAATGGCAGTGGTGTGCCCTCAAGTGGCCCCGCTGGATCCAGTGCTGGTTGGTATTCTTCACCTGTTGGTAGCTATGGCAATCAAAATTCATATCAAAACAATGGATCACTTGACCCTCATCACTTAGCAGCACAACAGCACCATAATGCCGATGCTCAACATCATGGTATGGGTGGTAGTACTGTTATGGGTGGCGGACTGCCCATTGATAACGTCGGCATGCATAGTCCAGTGCCTACATCTTTACCCCCAATGAGTTCATTTCGTAGTGGCGGTAACAATATGCAGCAAATCAGCGGTCCTGCGGCTCATTCTCCAGCGGCGCTCTACAATTCACCACAGCACAATACCCAACACAGTGCGCTAGCGACGGCCAATTCTCACGGGCATCACCCACTCGCGCACGCCCATCACCAGCAACAGCATAGTCCAGCGGTACAGTCGGATGCTTTTGGTGTCGGTGTTGGCGGACTAGGCCTAGGGCCTAAAGGGAATTCAACCAGCGCTGGTAATACAACTGCCTCCTTGCGCCAACATATGTATATGACAGCAGCTGCTGCGGCAGCCACTGATCAGAGTATTAGCAGTTTTAGTTCAAATCCCTCAACGCCAGTAAATTCCCCACCGCCATTGACTCAATCTCTGCTTGATAAATCCGTTGTTGGTAGTAGTGGTGGTGGTCCTCCATGGGGTGCAGTTCTTAATGGTGCTAGCGGTAGTGTTAATTCAGTTGGGGGCGGTGGTTTAGGCGTTGGAGTTGGTGGTAACTATGCCAGTGACGTTGGTCCAACTGGTTTGCACACAATGGCCGCTGTCTTCCAAGGTGCGCGCATGGAAGAACGTCTTGATGACGCACTAAATGTACTACGCAATCATTGCGAGCCTGAGCTGCTGAGCGGCGTAGGCGCAGCGCTCTCTGCTTTGGACAATATGGATGGCTTGTCTGGATATGTACCAACATCTCCATCCGCTCACATGGTCGGCGGTGTGGGCAGCACAAGTGGTGTATCAGCCCTACATTCACCTCATGATGTGCTATCTGGTGGCGGTGCCTCAGTGGATACAGTGGGCGTTAGTGGTAATCACGCATCCCAAACAGGCGTTTCACAAATAAAAATGGAGCGCTCATCAACGGCAACATCCAGCGCATCTGGCACAACGACAAAGTCGACAAAGAAACGAAAAGAAGCCGCAGCAGCTGCTGCTGCCGCCGCTGCTGCCAACGCGTCATCAGCTAATACAGTCGGTGGCGCATCAACATCAGCTATGAGCAATGCTATGGGTGGTGTTGGCGACGGACCTGATACGAAACCAACCAGCTCAATGGAGGCTACGCAGCATAACCAACAAGGAGCGTCGGGTAAAGGCTCAAAACGGCCGCGTCGGTATTGTTCGTCAGCGGACGACGATGATGATGTTGAACCTGCAGTTAAGGCGATGCGAGAAAAAGAGCGACGTCAGGCGAATAATGCGCGAGAACGTATACGCATACGTGATATCAACGAAGCGTTAAAAGAACTCGGACGCATGTGTATGACACACCTGAAGTCGGATAAACCGCAAACAAAGTTGGGCATACTAAATATGGCTGTCGAGGTGATAATGACATTGGAGCAACAAGTGCGCGAACGTAATCTAAATCCAAAAGCGGCTTGCTTGAAGCGACGTGAAGAGGAGAAAGCCGAAGATGGGCCAAAACTTGCGGCGCAACATCATATGTTGCCACAGCCACCAGGCGGTGGAGTATACGGCCAACCGCCATTGCCACAGGTGTCGGGGCCATCGGGCGCTGGACTGCCAATACCACCGCAACAAGGTAGTGGAGTACAATTGCCACCACATCTACAGCAGCACAATCAGCCACAACATCCACAACAATAGCAGGCGGCAGCACTAGCAGCAGCTACAGCACTCATGACTGATCCTCCCACTTCCCAACTACCACCACCCTTCATCGCACAGCAACAGCAACAGGAGGCCATCAATAACAGCAACACAACCACCAACGCCATTGAGTTGGAGCAACAGCTATTAAGTAATCTTTTCAGGCGACGGCATCCACCGCCACCACACCTACAACATAGCGGCGGCAACAACACGCATGCGCAATTGCAAATTCAACACACACAGCACCAGCTGTAGGCAGGCAGGATATGGCAGGCAGGCAAATAAATAGCATCAGGCAGCAGGCAGTCGAAAGTCTGCTTTTGTGTTTTGTTTTTACAATTTCTACGATGAGGAACAATACTTAATGGTTGGTCATTTGTGTTTTTTTTTTTGTTTTGTTGTTGGTAGTTGCTCACACATACATTTACGCACTTATCACACACACACAAAGCACGCACATGGAAGCGTCACAATTGTATATAATTGATAAATGAGTAAGAAAAATAAGTAGACACACATCCATACATACATACATATATGTATGTAATGTATGTACATATGTATGTTTGGTCGTACCTTTCATTTTCACTGCGATTATTTGCGTGGCATACGCGGTAGTCGCATTTTTTAACTCACACACACACACATATACATACGCACTTGCATATTTGTTTTATTAGCGCTCATTTTGTTTATTGCTCTGTTATGATTTACCATTTTACACACATACTTACCTACTGTGCTGATTTGTCTAGGTTTTATTGTATGTATCAACAAGCTAATATTATTATTATAATTTTTAGTATTTTATAACAATTTTTATTTCATTCTATACTTGTCGTACAACAACAACAACAACAATAAGAAAATCATGTGTGTATATAGATACATATACGGCAGCCATATTTTTCTATACCTTTTATAAATTTAAGTAGCTTAATGATAAGTAGATTTTGTATCGCTTTTCGTTTTTCAATTGTTGATCGTAATTGTGCATAATTTCTTCGTAAACAAAATCATTATCATATTTTTTTTTATAATTCTTAGTACATGCATACATATATGCTTTAGATAATACAAACCAATATTAGTTGAGCAAAAGAAAGTGACAATGTTCAATTCCCACACTCCACAGCTTACATTTTATTTCATAAGCAGTAATGTTAGCAATTAAACTATGTAAGTAAGTAAAAAAGTGTTAAAAATGCTTATCGCTCGGTGAATATACCAGATGTGGTAGCATAAATCGGAAAAAAGTCTCACTGAATATTTATATTTCAAAAGATTTTGCGTTGTAATATCACTGAAAGCCCGCCCGTTTATTAATTAAAATTATTGTCTAATGTATGTATGTACATCTGCATGTATGCACATTCACAGCCACAAAAATAAGAAACAAATTTTTGATTTAGAGTTAAGAAACTGCCAGCGTTTCCATCGTTGTCAGAACTGTGATTTTTGCATGTATTTTTTATTAGGGCTTAAATACAGCTCTCAAAGAAATCAAAAGCAATATTTCTCACAATTTGTGTTGCTTGAAAATTAACTTGGGAGCTGCTGTAAATTTTTATTGAAAAAATTCCTTTACTTTTCCTGTAAGTTCCTAAAAAGTGTCAAAATGCAAGAGAGTAAGGTAAAAACGCTCTCTAATAGAGAATTACTGGAAAAAGTACGGTAATGCAAAAAAACATTTTTTTAGCCGAAGAAGCGAATGTCAGAATATTTATACAAAAAATGGTTATAAAAACACTTAAACGCAAGCAAAACTATCACAAGAACTTACGATTTTATTTATTACTTTAGCACTTTCATTTTTACTGAAATGTTAAATTTTTTACACAAATTTTGTAATTTTCTTTATTTTGTGCTTTCACAACAATACTACTAACAGCTGATTTTGACACTTTTTGGATATGTACAGGCAAAAATACTTCTGACTAAATCCTGTAACTTCGGACAAAAAGAGAGTCGCAGTTACTCTCTAAAGTGCGCTCTCAGTTACAGTTTTTTTGAGTACTAGAATGCTTTTTGGAGTAAATCCCGTAAAAAACTGTAAAATCTGTGAAAAACTGATAAGGAATGGACCTAATATAGGAGGATTTTTTTTCTTGAAAGTTTAAGACTTCAGAAATTTTTATAGACGAAAATTTCTTTTTCATTTCTTGAGTATCATTTTACATAGGTTAGGTATTAACCCAAGTCGTTTTCGTCAACCAATTTCTGGGTAAAGTGGAAACGCTGACAGTTTTGCAACTTAACAGAAGTCTTTACGGCACAACTTCGCGTCAAACTTGAACTTTGCTGTCAGTCTTTGCGCCGTTCTGACTAAGTTAACCTAAACATATACATACATATCTGTGAAGAATTTATATGCATACATATGTATGTATGTATGTATGTATGTAATAAAATATTAAGTTGTGTTGCCATAACGATCACCGAGCGATTAATTGCGTTATAAAAAAGTATGTACTAGAACTGTTTTGTAATATAAATAAAATGGCGCGAATGAAGCGAATAAGGCATGGATTTGGGCTAAATAAAAACGATAAAAAAGAACACGTAAACACGAAATCAAGTTACATATATTCATAGATCAATAATGCTTAATTATTAGCTGCATATAAACATAGGTACATAAATACATGTTATAATTACGATTATATATATACATACATATATATATGTAATTAATATAAACAAAATACATATAAAATGGTTTAAATTTAATGATATACATATGTATGTAGCCTACTTATATGTAAGTCCGCAAAATAAATGATACAAAAGTTGAATGTTTGACGTTAAGCGAAAAAGAGCACTTGCGTAGTGTAACGTTATAATTGTATGGATTGGAAATTGTTGAAAAGTATCTTAAACCGATAATACATAGTAAGACTATCAAAGATTGAAACAAACAAAAAAAAAAGTGTAATAAGCAAGAATGTAAAATTTGACATGCCAAAGCGAGAAGTGCTCGTCTCGGCGAAGTCTTTGTACTTGTATTTTGGGTACTTGTGTGAAGCAACTTCAGCGAAACGATACACTTGCGCACAACACTAAATTGCGTTTGAAAATTATGTATGCAATTGTACAGCTTTGTGACTGAACGTAAGCTTCCTAAATTTTGCAATTACATAATAATTTTCGGCGGCCGTTCAATTGCAAAAAAATTACAAAAATATTTTTTTTTTTTTTTGGAAGCTATGATTGAAGCTTGAAACAAGTTGGCCAAATTTAAATTTATAGCAAAAAAAAAATAAAAAATCTTAAAACATAAACAATTGTTAACGCTGGCCCTTTATTGTCATATTTAATTTTTATTTTTTATAATTATTTTTTCAGTTTTATTATTTTTTTTAATAAATTTTTTATTTATTTTTTAAATTAATTTATTTTATATATGTACATACATATATTATTTTTTAAATACATTTTTTTTTAATTAAAATTTTTTTTTTAATTGAAATTATTTTAAACTAAATTTTTTTTTTAATTAAATGTTTTTTTTATTTTTATTTTATTTACATTTTTTTTAAGTTTTAGTTGTTTTTTCAGTTTTTTCTTTCTTTCTTTTCATTTTCAAATAAACCGCAAAATAGTAAACTGCATTACTATAAAGCCAGTGTTAGTTTATCATTTTCTGGTTTTTCAATTTGAATGCGCTACATTCATTGCCAAAAATCGTGCGTGTATCATTAATTTGTTCTTTTGTATAAATTCGCCTTCCTGCCGTCTACATGCGGCAGCGTATGACTCCAACCACTATGGCTAGCACAAGTGGTTTCGTAAAAACACAAAAAAAAAAACACATTTTTATGCCAATACATTGAGTTACAAAACAAAAACGCAAACAAAAAAAAAATATCAAATTAAGTTTCATAAGTAGCTGCAATCGCCTGTAAGCTAATTACATAATACTTTATATACGTAGTTAATTTTTGTTATTTTAATTATGTATACTTTTTGTTTTAATATTTTTTGTATGGTACTTTTTTAAAATAATAATAAAAAAAAATCAATTATAATAAAAAAAAGGTATTTACTTAATCGTTTAAAATAATCTAAGTTTTTTAGAAAGTTAATTAATTCATTTCGAAATCATTTAAATTACGTACACACACACACACACACACACACCCATATACATACACACATATAAATTGAGTATTTTAATGGACTACATCCAGCCGTTTTACCTACATAACGTTTATAATACATGCTATATAGTTTAATATCTATGTATATGATAAATTTAACTTTTTTTTATACATACATACATACATATGTATGTATGTACATATGTATGTATATGTATGTGTTTAGATTGATTTATATAGTTTCGTGTATGGTTTAGAGGGCCACACGTCAAATGCGATTAAAACGTAAAAGTGAGTTAAGTGAAAGATATATATACATATATATGTACATATATGTATATATATATAATTGTATGTATATGTATAGCAAACTAAATTGGATGAAGAACTAAGGAAATTCTATGTATTAATACTATTAAAATGGTAAAATATATCACATGTGTATATTATATGTACTTAATTTTTCAATGTTGTTGTTGGTTTTATTTTTCTTGCATTCAAAAAGCAGTTATTTCACTTGTGTTCACAAGATTTTGTTTTTTCACGGATGGCGTTAAATTTACTGCATATTTCTTTTATACCGAAAACAAATGTCTTTGTAGTTCAATCAACTGGTTTGCATTTCGCTGGTGCGGGAAATTTAGACAAGATGTTTAAAAAAAAAATCGTTTATAGGGTGATTGACTCGGTTTTTTTCAAACCGGTTATTTCATAAATTTTTGTTCGGTGTTTATGAAATCTTGATTTGTCGAATTTCGAATACATCGTTTTTTTTTTTAATATCCAAACCCGTTTTTTTTTAACTAGTTGTAAAGATACAACCTTTAAAAAAAAAACAGAAATACGGCTGCATTACATACATACATACATACATATGTATATACGAAATCCAAATAATTTAAAGAAAACGCCACTTAGGAATTTTAGAAGATTCTATATAATTATACAAATGTCATTAGAGAAAGGGAAAACGTTAAAAAATTCTTTACCGCCTTACTGACAATAAATCCTTTTTATGCGACTTTTCAAAATTTAGTTTTGTAAAAACTAAATAAATAAAAATAAAAATAGATTGACTTCAAAAGCATTTATGCCGGAATAAAGTAATTTTGTATAAACTAATTTTTTTTTTAATTTGAGTTGGAGCAAGGCGAAGTCATGTAAGGTGCTAGCGATTCTAAAAATGCAACGCTTTGGTGGGTTATTGTCAAACTTTATCTCGTTTGTATTTAACTTTCGTGAAAATAATTTTTCCACTATTAGAGTCACCGCAAAAAGTTATAGTTAACCATATGTTGAAATTTTCTGTAGTTTAAGGGAACAATTGATTATTTGCAACTAAACAATTGATCTTGACAACCAACCACCAATCAGCTGATTGATTCAACACCACCTTTAATGAATTCGCCTTGAGTTGGAGATTATTGCCATTCCTCGCCATAACCGCCAAAATAACGTAACCGACAAATGAAAAATTTTAGAGAAGAAGGCTGATTCTCTTAAATTTATCGGCAGAAGCAAAGCGCATTTAAATAAATATAGTCGCGTTTTGTAGAAAAAACAATGTAAATCTTGTATACAAAGCTGCACTTAAATGTGAAGCTTAACTGCGGAGAAAATTAGCTAAAAAGCACCTTCTGATTAAAAAAATGTATTTGTTGTTTACGTCCTTTTGGCGGTTATGGCTCGATATTTTTTGAAACTTCACCTTTTCCAACAGTATTTCAGAAAGACACAAATGTATTTCAAATAAGATCAATTGTATTTCAGAAAGACACAAATGAAATTCAGAAATGGCCAAATGTATTTCAGAAAAACACAAATGAAATTCAGAAATGGCCAAATGTATTTCAGAAAAACACAAATGAAATTCAGAAATGAGCAAATGTATTTCAGAAAAACAAAAATGAAATTCAGAAATGGCCAAATTTATTTCAGAAAAATACGAATGTATTTCAGAAAAACACAAATGAAATTCAGAAATGGCCAAATGTATTTCAGAAAAACAAATGTATTTCTGAAAAACACAAATGTATTAAATTTCAGAAAAATGCAAATGTATTTTTCAGAATATGCCAAATGTATTTCAGAAAAGCACATACATATGTATGTATTTTAGAAAATACGAAATTAATACATTTGAATTTTTCTGAAATACATTTGCGTTTTTCTGATATACATTTATCTTTTTCTGAATTTGATTTGTGTTTTTCTAAAATACTGTTGAAAAAGTAAATAAGAGACTGAGACTGCTTACTGCATTCGGATATTTTGTTTTCAACAAATTTCTTTCATGGAAATAATTGCATGAATTACATGAATACATGTACATTGATGTAGCTATTTTCTTACTTGGAACAAAAACCGGTTTATCTGGGTTTTTCAAGATTTAAAAATTTGGAATCGGTTTTTTCAAATTGCAAATTTTACAAATAATTCTATATTCGGTTTTATAAAAAAGCCGGACAGTCGAACACCCGAATAATTTAGCTGCCAATTTAGAAGCTTGGCCAAGGACTGTCATGGTAAGTCATCACCGCTGATCAATACGCCGTCCATTTTTAATTGGGGTGAATATTTTCTATAAATTTTACTATGCAGCTTCCTTTATAAATATTCTTTGCATCATTTCTTAATCAATTTAAGATTAAACCTAGTAGCATTTCTGACCAAATTTTGTAAACTTCAGTTACTTATTCACCCTTATCGTGAGTTTCGCCCGAAAATAATTCAACCGAAATTTATACTAAGGGCACAGTAAAAAAGTGACCGATTTCGGACGAAAACGAAACTCACGATGAGGGTGATCGAAAGCTGAAAAACGCGTTTGCAGGGAAACATCGAATCGACAAACAAAGGTGTTAAAACATCTTCAAAGACGACGTGTATACATAAATTTCCATCGATATGTTTTAATGCAATTCCTTTTTTTTTTTTTTGGCGATGACTAAAATATGTATATTTATGAGAAAAATTTGAGCGCATCTATGAATGCGTAGTGAATTTAATTGTATAAAAGCATAGCGATTTATTATAAATAATCCTCACGCTTTTCAATCTCTAAGGACCTGTGTTATCTTGGCGAAGAATTTTTTCTTAACTGGAAATTCATTGGTCAAAATCTGCACCACATCTAAAAGGTTGTCATTGATTTCCATCTGCTTTTGCACCAATTGTCCCATTGTCGTCTCGGAGCGTAGTTTGGGCGTAGTTGTGCCTACGCTCAGTCGCCGATAAGATTTTGCACGATTTTGTTTACGTACAATACGCTCTAAATTGTAATGTTTCAGCAATATGCTCTCGTCAGTCCTCCGACGATAGTTCTCATCCATCGCATTTTCTTCCTCGATGTCATCGTACAAACGATGTAGATTTGCACGAATTCGTTCGTTTTCACGTGTTACCTTCACAAGTTGCTCATCGCTAATTACGCTAATCTCATTTTGTATCTTCTTCAAACGATTACGCAAATCGACGACTTTCTGTTCAGTGGAAATACCGGTTTTCATGCGTTGCGCCTTTACTTCGACCAGTTTCTTAGCGGATGCGGCCACATAGATGTGCTCACGATGCGCTACACCATGCTGCAGATCTTGTGCGAGTTTCTCTTGAGCGCGCGAAAGTTGCTGAAAACGTATCTTCATGCGATGTATCTCTGACTTCATATTACCAATTTCACTACATAAACTCATTTCATCTTTGCGCCAACGTAAAGTCTCCTCGATTAGTTTATACTTGGTCTCCCAGGAAAGTGATTCGCGATGTTTGTCCAACACTAAGTCTTTGTAGTGTTCGACCTCGTCTTGCAGTTCATCGATGTCAGACTCTAAATTCAAAACATTCATTTCGTGATCCTAGTAAAAGATTTTAAATAATTTCAATATGTATACATATATGAGTTGTCATTTGAGTAACTTACCTTCAACTTAAGTACTAGCTCAGTGTGTTCCAGTTGACATTCGTTTTCCTCGTTGTCATGCTGTTGACGCGCCTTACTTATCTTTTTATTCATAAGCTCCAACTTGGTTAAGAACATTTCTATGTCACGCTCCAGTTCTTTGGTGGCTTCTTCCTGTCTCTCTAGATCTACGTCGATCTTCAGTGATTTTTGTTTTACTATACCATATTCTGCAAAATTAAAGGTTATATTAAGCACATAGTGCCCCTTAACCAAGTTTTCGATGCTTATCGAAATCAGTACGACTTTAATTAAACGCTAAGGTATGTGAAATTTTGTAAAAAAAAAACAAATCTTCAAACCACCCGAGTTCGTTTCTATAAAGGGATCCGAATGCTCCACTGCTACTTTTGTCCCAAACAGAAATCAGTAAGCTAAGCAGAGAGCTTCGTAAACCACATCAGAGCAGTGAGTGTACCGACGAGATTGTTGTTGAAGTTAGAGTACGACAACTGTCGCGTATTTGAGGTAGAGATAATCGCTAAAAAAAATAAGTTGACTAAGGCCTATCGGACTGAAAATTGGGCACAGATCGTAAGCTTGCATGCACTTCTCTCTGTACCGTTTATCTGAAAGCAACAGCTCGAGGTAGCATTCTCAAATCATGGGTACTGCCGAAAATAATTTCTATTGAGTACCACTTTTCCCTAAATGACTTTATGATTTGATTATAAAAACAAACACTCTTACGTTTTTGCGTCACCTGTATTTCGTTTAGTTGATTATTACGCTTTTCCGATAAATTAACGTAGTGATTTTGCATCATCAGCCAAAATTGTTGTAATTCACGTATTTGCTGTTCCATGGATGTTATGGCTTTCTCCAACATTTTAACCTACATTTGCAAAATTATTTCATTAACTGCACTCTCGAGAATTCTTAACGAATTGCTTTTACCTTCTTTCTGGTCGCATTGAGTCCCTCTTCTTCGCCCATATCGGCTAGGTTCGCGATGCGACTTGATAGACGATCAACCTTTTTGAGTTTTAAATCGATATGCGTTTCGATCGTACGCGTCTCGGCTGCAATGAGATCGGCATTGTGTTCGGCGTTATTCAATTTCCTTTGCTGTTCTTCTTGCTCCTGACACAACCTAACTAAAATGCCTCGATTACGTTCGGCATCGAGCAGTATTTCGGAGAGTTGACTTTGTACTACAGCCAAATTTAATGCAGTGGCCCTGCGCGTTTCTTGCGCCTCGCGCAACAATTTCAAACGATATTGACTCGCCTTGTCTGTAATCAACTCCTCCTGCACCAGCTTTAGCATGCTTTCTTCCAATTGGTACTTTTTGGCATTCATTTTATCGCTTTTCCATTGTAGTCTACGTAATTCGGTTTCCAAATTGCTGCCTTCGCGATTCGCTTCGGTTAGATCCTTTTCGTTTTGCACCAGCCAAAGCGGCAGCTCTTCGAGTTTCGTTTGTAGGGCGAGCAGTGTATCGGACTGTTTTTGACCTTAATTAATTTAATACCTACATTTGCTTATAATAGAACCGCAATAAATTTGACTGTACTCACATTCGCGTTTCAAACTACCAAAATCGGTTAAAAGACGTGCTTTAAAGATTTCTAATTTCTCATTCTGCTTTGTTTCTTTCGCTATTTGCTTTTTGATAGCCTCAATACTCGTGGTGTTTAGCTTAATCGATTCTTGTTCTTTGCTGAAAGTAAAAAAAAAAGTTGTGTTTCCGTAGGTAAAAGCTACAGTTTTTCAAAAATTACTTCGTAGCTGAAATAGCCTAAACGATATTTGACGAAGCGTTTAAATTGTTCCTGATTTTTTTCGCAAAAGATCGGTAACTCAAATGCATTCTGAGATATCTTTTTATGCCTCCAACCACAACTCTAGTACAGCTAAACCACTTCGACAAAAAAAGACTCCCATAATTTAACAAATATTTGGACTGCGAACGATTGAATGTCTGATTAATGGATCCTGCTTGAGTCAACCCAAAGAGTTTTTGCAGTGATTTAAAAGTGAATTGAAAACACTAGTACAACCTCATCCATTTCGACCAAATTATACGACTTAGTCGAACTGGATTGCAATCGTAAACTCGTTTTCCTCCAAGACTTTTGCACTCTATCTAAGAAATATATTTTCGACTGGCTTTCACGCTTGGAACTTTCGTGAATATTAATTTCACACTAAAAAAAAGACTAGGAAGTCTCTGTCCTAGCCACCAGAATGCCACTGTTAGTGGTTAAATTTAATCCTCCGAGGTCACGTTCTAGTTCTTCAAACTGAAATGACATAACGAAACGGCCGGAAACTTTTCGGCCAATATATTCGTGATGCAAAAAATGCGAGAACTTTTTGTTTATGAAATTTACTAAATCTCCTTAGATTTCGAACCGTGTCTCCTTATTATTATAAAGATTGTGATTGACTCAGATCCATAGCAAACCAAGAACCGGCATGAAATAGCCCGTTGAGCTAGAAAAAAATAAAAAAATACCACTACCTGAGACAATAGACATGGTATACACAAAAATACTGGAGAAAACCAAAAACAAAATCAAGGCTGCACAGATCGCAAGCATTCTAAGAACCACACTACGAAAAAACTATTTCAAATTTAATAACAAAATCTACAGACAAACGAACGGACTTGGAATGGGGAACCCAACCTCAGCCGTACTCATGGAAGTATTCATGCAGAATTTGGAAGAACAATACATGAAAGAACTTACAACCGAGTTGGGTGTTAGATTTTACGCGATATACGTTGATGACATTATCTGCATTCTAACCAGCAACAACAAAGAACAAGTATTGGAGTATCTCAACAAACAACGCGGAAACATACAGTTTACAAGGGAAACAGAAAGCGAAGGAAGGATTAACTACCTAGATCTGGCAATTAGGGCGGACAAGACCACAGGAAAACTTGGCTATGAAATTTACAGAAAACTAACAGCCACAGACACGGTAATTCATAACACTTCGAACCACCCTCAGCAGCACAAAAATGCGGCGTTAAAGCAACTTTTTGACAGACTAGAACGAACACCTTTAACACCAGAAGCACACAAGAGAGAGCTAAACATTATTTACAACATAGCGGTCAATAACGGATATAAAAAAGATCTAATATGTCGACAAAATCAGAAGAAACAATGGGACCCCAAAAAGAAGCGATAAGGATAAAGACGGAAAGACATGGACAGTATTAACTTATACAGGAAAATCGACACATAAATTAGCAAATTTTTTCAAAAAACACAACATTCACACAGCATTTAAAACAGTAAACAACTTAGGACGAATACTACGGACAAGTACAAATACAGAGGACTCACTAAACAGCCAAGGCGTATACCAACTGACCTGCGAATGCCAATACAGCTACATAGGACAAACAGGACGTAAAGTAAGAACAAGGTTCCGCGAACACATAAGGGATTACAACAAGAAGTCACGGAAACCCACCACAACACCTGAATCTAACTTTGCAAATCACATGTTCCACAGCAAATGTACACCAGCAAACATTAAGAAAACCGTAAAGGTATTGCATGTGCAGCAAAAAGGTCGACGCCTAAACGCACTGGAAAACATGGAGATATACAAACAGAAAACATTTGACGGAAGAATAATAAACGAACAGACGAACACCAACTCGGACGTAATATTTGAGCCATTGAAACTTGTTTACAAAAAACAAAGCACGAACTTAGGTACTACCAAAGAAACTAACGCACAGGACCAACACAAAACATCCCACAGGACAAAAATTACTGACTTCTACCTACCCATGCATACCACATAGGCAACCGTAAAAGAAAACACTTCACGCTGACAAATAAACCCTAAACACAGGTAGCATACACCTACAAACATTTGTTGGCTGCTAGTTAACGATAGATACCGATACCTACGAAGGACAAAACACAATAAATAGGGACCGCCAGACGTAAACTAAACAGAACGAAAAATAACACTGAAGATGGCATAACGCCGAAACCGGTTTGTTTCAAAACCAAATTTGACAAGGATCGACGGAAAATCGTTCCAAAATACATAAAAAATTGGGCGTTTTACGCCTTCTTTCAATGATTCTGATGGTGCAATTTTTTGTGTGCAAATTAATAGGGTGTGTGTTAGGGTTGGGTAAATGGGGAAATTTCAATATTTTTAGAAGCTGAGATTTCACAAACCATTGCTACGATTTCCAAAGGTAATTAAAAGATCTTTTATTTGATATGCATATCTGTATATAAACTATATATGTATATGTATATTTTGAAAAAAAAAAATTAAATAAAAGAATGCATATTTTTTTAATAAAAACTACTATGTGTAAAAAAAGCCCATACAAATACCTTTGATTTGATATACAGTATGCAAAACTCGTATTAGTACACCTCATAAGAACAAATATATGTAATTAATTTCTTAAAATGCATCTTTAAAAAATCGGTTAACTTCAATTAATTTCACATGAAAATCAAGAATATTAAGGTTCAATAACCAAAACATAGAAATTAATGCATTGGTTTTTATATAATAACAAAATAAGCAAATTAACTCCATTTAGGTAGGTATGTATGTACATATATGTGGCTGTCACCGTTGCTTCAGCGACCCACTTAGGCCATGGTTAGAGGTCCGTTGTGATACCACTAGCTAAGCGTTCATTCCCCTTTGTTAAACCATTTTGAGCTCTTGACGAATCTCGCCAAGCATCTTGGGTCTATAGAACCTAATTCTTCGAGGTCTCCAAAAAGTAGTACCCTTAGAAAGCGTAGCCTGCTTCTTGCTAGCGCTGGACAATTGCATAGAAGATGAAGAACAGTTTCCTCCTCTTCATAATTTTTGCAGCTTCTACAACATCTGTGAAAGGGTACACCGAGACGCCCCGCGTGGTTGCCTATGAGGCAGTGCCCCGTAAGGGCTCCAATGACCTGAGATATATCATCCCGTTTTAAGGTGTACAGACCACGCGACCGTTTACGATCCCATCTAGGCCAAGTCTGCCCAGATATCCTACAAGTCGTGGTATGTGCCCACCTCTCATTCGCAAGAGCATAAGTAGATTATTTTAAGAGCAGCCTGCAAGTACCAAAGGGCATACCAATGCGTTCTTTACCAGGAAGAATCTGTTTGGATGCCCCTTCCCTCGCAAGTTCATCCGCTATACAGTTACCCTCGATTTCCCTGAGGCCTGGAACCCAGATGAGGTTTAGTCTGTTCTGCTTAGCCATCTCCTAAAGAGATCGGCGGAAATCCAGTACAATCTTTGAAGTTATCGTAGCTGAGCTAACATCTTTAATTGCCGTTTGGCTATCGCTAAATATAAAAACGTTGTTGCCTTTTAAGACGGTTTGCAACCTGTCCATAACCTCCTTAATGACTGAAACCTCAGCTTGAAAAACGCTACAGTGATCCGGCAGCCTAAAAGAACAGCTCAGAGATAAGTCTCCCCGTAATACTTCCAGGTGGAGTATAGTAATTTTTAGACCACTCCTCCCTACCTGGAATCAACATCGCGAAGTTTCTGTCTGGGACCATGGTATCGATGCAGCGATCAGTGCAGTCCGGAAGGAAGCTATACTAACTCAGTATGCTTGAGTGCCCATATAGGCTAACTCCATTTACTAGAGGCAAAATTCGTATTAGTACACATACATTTACCGATTATTTGTGAAGAATTTTAAAATTTTTGTTAGTTGTTATTATTTTGTAGGATATCCTCGTTCACCAATTGTTTTGTGTGATTTGTTTTGGATTTTTTCTCCATTTAAGTTTTAGAGGTCGTTTTAAATCATCACGGCTTTTGATTTGCTGATGTTTCAGCTGTTTTTGGAAAATTTACCACTTATTTTCAATCGGGTTTATTTCTGGCCTTTGTGGTAGTTTTTTTTTAATATTTGGGACAGTTATACAGAATATATAACCTCGTATCCAGCGCTGTGTGTTTTGGATCGTTATCCTGCGGAAATATGAATTTCTTCTAACAACCCAATTATTGGGCAATTTTTCGGAGCATCCATTTTAAAATGCCAAGATATTGCTTAGAAATCATAATGCCATCAATAAAGTAATATTTCGTTGTTTTTCATAGTTTGTATGCACCCACCTGAGTATTTTATATTCTATTTGCAATCGTCTGTAAATATCTATTATGTTCTTCCAAAGTCCCATTTTTTTTCAAGTATACTCTGAAGAATGTTTTGCGCTTTGTTCTATTGGCTGAGCTCTTAAAAGTATTTCTAGCAGCAGTTATTTTAAATCCCAGCCTTTGTTTTTTAATAAAATAACGAACTTTTCGCGGTATGCCTTTTAAAATTGTACTTCATCTGACGATCCAAACAACACCACCCCAAAACCCGGAACTAAACCCGATTGAAAATTAGTGGTCGATTTTCGAGCTGAGACAGCAGCAAATAAAAAGCCGTGATGATTTAAAACGACCTCTAAATCTTGAATGCAGGAAAAATTCCACAAATCACACAAAAAAAGTGATGGAGTCTATGCCGCAAAGATTAACAGATGTTTGAAAACAACGAGGATATCGTACAAAATAGTAACAACTAAAAATAATTGATAGTTCTTCACAAAGGTATGTGTACTAATACGAATTTTGCCTCTAAGAAATGGAGTCATTATAAATTTTCCTTAGATATAAATTGATTTTAAACGATTTTTTTAAGACGCATTTTAAAAAATTAATGATATTTTTTCTTATGAGAAGGTGTACCAATACTGTATAATATATACAAAAATACTTTGAAGCACGATAAGATTTAGAGTGAGTTGGCAGCCAGACACCTATTTTTTTAATCCTCCGTATATAACTGTAACCTAAGTATGTACGAGTATAACTCACCTCATTGCCTTTTGCGCTTGATATAGTATTTTGTCGCGATGTTGTATAGCCACAATCACCTCGCTCCATGCTTGGGTCAAGCGTTTATGCTCACTTTGCAGCACTTCCAAGTCGGTGTTGGCATCATTGATGCTCATCTTTAGCGCATCGGTTATTTCACGCATATCATTCACCTCGCTACGCATTACATCGACCTGACGCTCCTTCTCCTTCACCTCCATATCTAGATGGTAGAATAGCATATCGGATTTCTTCTTCTCTTCGGACAATTGCTTTTGCAATTGAGTATCACGATTAACGACACGCTTAGCATTCTTCACGTCGTCCTCCACCTCGTCGGCCCAATTGCGTATGTGACCCTGCAAAGTGTTCATATTCTCCAATTCGACCATGCGTTTATTGTATTTTTGCTTTTGTCCCTTGTTAACTTGCAAACATTGTTCGTATTCATCTTTGAGTTGTGTAACGACACCTTCCATTTCCACACGCTTCTCCATATTTGTTTGTATCTCTTGCACATAATCTTCCAGCTGTTCGTTTTGCCGCTTGATTCCTTGTTGCAAATCATACAATTTGGCGCCTTGTTCCTCGCGTGTCGCTTCCTTTAATTTTAGCTGATATTTAATTTCGGCGATCTCATTTTTAAGTTGTTCCTTCGTGCGCAATAGATATTCTTTTAAGTTTGCTTGAAATTTCGCCAATAGGGGATGATCTGGTGGCAAAAGTGCTAGGCGAATAGGTTCCGGTTCGGGTGGTAAAGGCGCCTCGGGCATGCCGGCAAAGTCACATTCAGATTGGCCATCGTTTGTACGTTCTTGTTCTGACTCCAGCGTGACTTCTTGTCGTCCGAAATACGCATCCGAAGTAGGAAATTCGACTTCAAGCGTCGCTTCGTGCGTACCATTTCCGACTTGATGCTCTTCGGCCATAATAATAAAATGATTGTATCTGCTTTGTGTTGAAAAGTTGTATATAAAAATATGTATGTATTTAAAATATTCCACAAAATGCTATTCGCGCAAAAAGTTAAGAGTAAAAAACGTTTTCGTTATTTGTTTGGTTTTCAAAATTGACTGAAATTACAGCTTGTTGCTCTGGAGATTGCTTGCAAAGTATATTCGCCTAATAAACAGTTACGAGTTGTTCGTTGTCATGAGTCATAATTCAATTCAATATTTCATGTAAATGTGTATAAATGACGTGCTTTTCCATTGAATGCTTTTCGCACGCATATAAATTCGATGTGACAGAGTGGAAAGTTTTGTAATTTCTAGAAGGAATAGGTTTAAATAAATTTAAAATAATGTGACATAATGTGATAACACAAGTCTGCAAAAAAAAGAATAATTGAGAGCTGTTTTGGTTTTTTTGTGAAATTCTTATGTTTTTGGGTGTGCTGAATCCGAAAATAACTTTAATTTTGTCATAGAACGTCACATTTTCCGACAATGTAGGTGTCTATGTAAAACAAGTTATCATCTAAAAATGAAAAATAAAACATTTAAAAAAAATTTTAAAATTTATAATTGCGTAACAAAACTATTTTATTTATGTAAAATACATTAATTAGAAAGCATTAAACACATTTCTTTTTCTCAGTGCGACTCCTTCTGGTACATTTTCGCTTGTGGGAAGCATCGGGAAGGTCTCTTTGAAGCGTCCAATAGTAGTCTGCCATCATTGAGAAACGCTCCATCTTCCCTGGATCAGGTTACAACATGTTTATGTTTGTTAATGCCGCTCACACAGGATGTTCCTTACTAAGAAATTAATGATAGGTATAGTAAACATTTAAAAACAGTAATCAAAATAAAATTTTACCTATTATTAATGCCTACAAGTTAGTCCAAAAAGACGATCTGGAATTTTTTGAGTATTTTTTTAGTTTTCAGAACACCTAAATACATAGAAATCAGTTGGAAATATCCAGACAACATTTTTGTTGCAGACCTGTGATATCATCCAAAAACATGAATTTGTAAGAACTAAATTTTTTTAGTTATGAAGTTTGATTAATTTTTCTTGTAATATACAAATTGTTTCCTTCTTAAATTTCGAATTATTGTGGGTTTCGCCGTCCAGGGGCTCGTCATAATATTATGAATAATCCTGATGTCAATGGTATATGTATGTATGTATACTTATGTATGTAAATAAAATGAATAAAGCGAATAAATAACTGAAATATTTTATGATAATGTTTTATGATCATTCAAAATTATTAGTCGTTTAGTCCATGGGGAAAATAAATTGATTATTCGCTGGTCAAAAAAAAAAAAAAAAAAATTACCAATAAGTGTTTAGTTATGTTTTGTAAGCGTTGCTATTGTATTTGTTCATTTAAATGAAATGCCTTCGAAATTTCTTGTTAAAAAAATCAATAACATTTTACTACAAATTATTTACTTTTTAAGAAAGGGAAAACATCTAACCCGTTTTCCATACTACGTAAAACAACCCTTTATAAGGGAGTGTCAAAATGCGAATGTCATTATTTGCCTAACCTTTTATAATTGAATCATGGTCATAAGCATGATGATTTTTATAGGTAGTTTCACTTTTAATTTTTTGACAGAAACAGTGTTCGACAGCAGACGCCCAATATTGCCACTACTTTAAAATAGACATTGGGGATTTTAATTTTAATTTTATTGTATTTTAAAAACAAATCGTGTAAATTTTGTAAATGTATGTACAAACATAAGTTTTATTTATTGGATGTATGTATATTTTTTCACCAACGCAATGGAATTTTGTTTATGAATTGACATAAATTACAATTTGTGGCCTATTCTTTAAACCGAGCAAACGATATGCTCTTATAGAATTGAAAAAATAAAATAAAAACAGTATAGTGCGGTTAAAATCAAGGCTTTTACGATTTTTTAAGCCTTAAAGTTGTGTTTACAAGAGGAATTTTTTTCATAAGGCTTTAATTGCCTGGCAAAAATGACTTGCAGTCGCCCAGATAACTTAATGTAGTATGTTACATTTGAAGACTTTTGAAGTTTGAAATTTAATTTTCCAAAAAGTCTTGGAGAATATTATTAGTTCACGAAAATCTTAAATTGTTTTATTTTTATTGTTTATTCTTAATAACTTTTGAATTTATGAAGAATTTTCTTCAGTAAAATTTTGTCGTTTGTTACATTTGCAGGACTGTGATACAAATTATACCCAATATATCGAAAGCTAAATAAGATATCAAAAAAAATAATAACGCATTATAAATGGCTTGATAGATGAAGAATAACTGCATTATTAACTTTATTTGCAATATTTTCGCATACAACATTTAATTATCCGTGCGACAATACGAAAAAATTTAAAAAAAATTTTACGACTAAATTTTATAGATTTTAAGATTTTGTCCAAGGTAATTGACAATATTTTTCTGAGTGTTCAAAGCACGGAATTTATATGTAGAATTTTCGTATATATAACATATTTGGGACTTACGACCAAATTTTACTCAATCACCCCTATTGCGAGTGTCGATTGGCAGTAGAATAGACATTTGTCGATTGAGTCGATTGTATTTTATTTTGGTATTGTGTAAATTGATCGATCAAAAAATGTACCATTGTGAATGGTTCGTTGAATTTCAATCAGCTGTTTGGTGTTTGTTTACATTTTTACATTGGCGAAAATTTTTTCAATTCAATTTAATTTCATAAGTCATAACTTAATAAATAAAAAAAATGAAATAAAAATGGATACTATAGAACTGTGGTTTAGTGATAGTGAGGAGGATGAAGATGCAAGTTCAAAGCTAGCGGACCTAGCTAGAGAGAGGAGAAAGTTGAGAGACTCCTCCAATCCTCTGGAGTTTGAGGAAAAAATGTTTGTATACGATATATATGTTATATTTTCTGTGTTGAAAAATTATTAAAACTTCCGCTTTTTAGATTTTTGAAAATCTTTCGTATGCCAAAAGCTGCATTTACGCATTTGCTTTCATTGTTAGATAGCAAACTACAACCAGGTCTGAGAAGAACATCAGTTCCGACGATTTTAAAGCTGGCAGCTGCTTTAAGGTTTTGCGCGCAGGGATCTTACCATTTTTTTCTTTGGTTTTGCATTTGAAATCTGTCCACACCTACAATGAAATACTCGCATTTTATTTACCAAAGCTATGTACATATTTTGTTTACCTTTAACCACTTTTCCCACAAACGCAATGGTGGTCCCAAGCTATTCAGTTCAGTAGCTATGAGCTCCCATCTTTCCTTTGCTTGAGTTTTTCCACAAACTCCGCGCCATTTGCTTCTTGTTAGAAACAATTTTCGTTCTGTAATTGAGACTTTGACATTTTACTACCATAACTTAAATGTATTATTATTATTTTCACTCAAAAAACTCACTTTTTAGCCATTATTGTATCAAACTTTTAAAATCGACACGCTCAACGACTACAAAATGGCTATAGAATGATGATCGACAAAAAATTATTCACAGTCGCTTGTTGAGCGAGAAATCGACACTCGCAATACCACGATAGTCGATAATCGTTCAATAGTCGATTATCTATTTTTGATCGACACTCGCAATAGGGGTGAATATCTCTGACTCTAAAGGAGAAATCCAAAAAAGGATAGTGCCATTTAAAAGATCTTAATTAGTTAAGTATAACTAAATTATTTAGACTCCCGCAGAAGACAAGAAGAAAGAAGTCTGATTAGGAAATGTGGTGAATTCCGAAATAATATAACTTCTACCGCTTTGAGTATTGTTGTTTTTTCCTAATAATTTTTCCAATAAACCGTTCGGCCTTAAAGCTCAAAAATATTTAAAATAAATAGTTATATGGCCAAACAACTAAATTTGGCCCAATTTTCACATATGTATGACATTTATTTATCCGGACGACGAGGTATGTCCTTTGAGGTAACCGATTTTTAAATCAATATAAATGAAGCTTAGTGCCAATCCTTAGTCGGTAACAACGTCAATTATGTAGAAAAATGTTTGTACTTGTCTAAAAATATTAAATATCAAATGTCAGACGATAGGTGTTTTAAAACCTCTTTATTTTAAGAAAAATATTAATTTCGAGTTTAAATAATTTTTTTTTATTTCCCCCTCCTTAATTAAAAAATAAACTTAAAAAAATATGTATACAGACATTAAAACTTGCCTTCCTTTATACAATCTTAAAATATTATTTTAATTTACATAATTCCTATTTACAGACGATGATTTTACGCTTTGGCACTATTGTTGTACATAAATAAGTTTATAAGAGAGCTTAAATGTATATTCGTGTATGTATATACATATGTACATATATGCGAGTGCATACACACACACACACACACACACACGAATACTACATTTAGTCAGTTGTTACTAGTCATTATTCTCACAAAGTTCCTTCATCTTCAAGCGCTCATCTTCGAAAACATAATATTTAAAGTCACTTTCATTTTCTGGATAGAAATCATGTGCCAACTCCTGAATATCGGAATGACAGACAGCGTCATTGAAAGCACCAACTGTCTGTAGAATTTTCACCATTTTAGAACGCTTCTCGTGCACTTCATGCCGTTGACTTTCATATCGATGCAGATACGAGAGTGGCATCTCAACGGCTATGGGCACACTGGAGATGGCCAACTGATCGGTTGTTTGTAATTCCACATCCACATTGGTATGCTTTGCCAAACCCAAAATCCACGCGACCACATAGAAGCAGGCTGCGTTCGCAGGGAAGGCACGTATAATGGTTGAGTTGAGGCCTCTGAAAAAGAAGTGTACGCCATCCTTTCGATAGTTCCTTGCCGCACAATCCCAGGCGCCCTTATATTTTGGCGCTGCGCTCATGCCATCTGCTTGCAATAGCGTTTTGATCACATCTGTGGGATAGCATACCAGCCAGGAGGCAATACCAGCCAAACCACCAGCAGTTAGAGCATGAAGTACACTGGGCTTTTCGCTAAGCGACATTAGCCACTCGTAGCTCACAAAGTAGGAGGCGAAACCTGTGAATGACAAAATGAAATGCAATTACTTATTTACCTTCTAACACTCATTTGAGTTGTGAGCATTCGAGTACAACGCCCCAACTCTTTGTAAGCGTAAAACACTCGGCTTGAAACATACCTGGCACATCTCTCAGCGTTGTCATGCCCAGTCCGCGGAATCCTCCCCTAAAGCCATCTGTCTGAATTATATGCTTTATACATTTGAATGGACTTTTAAATTGTGGCGCCTTTGGATCCATATGCTGCAATTGCATTCGCGTTTTGGCTAACTCCATCGGTGAACACACTATACTTTGGGCACATCCCGAAACACAGCCGGCTATGAAATGTGAATTCAGCGAATTGGAGTCCGTCATTTGACGCTGCACATTTCCATATACACCAAAGACGATGGCATTCACAACACTAATACCCATCAGTGGACTGGACATGCCTCGATATAAACTACCCACACCGTCGCTACGAATTAACGATGAAATGCAATGAAATGTACCTCTGTAGATGGGTTTCTTGACATCTTGCATTTGTAAGTGTACCTTAACGGTGTCGAATGGATGACCGACCAAAACGCCAGCACAGCCTGTACAAATTGTAGAGAGTGAATTTAGTGATTTTTCAAGTAATTTTTAATATACACATATACATATGTATGTATGTATGTATGTATGTAAGTGTGTTTAAGGGTTTAGTTGACGTTGAGGCAGAAAGGTGGAAATAACGACTAATAACGACTAATATCGAAACGCATCTCCCTTCAACATACTTCTACTGGGAAGAGCTTCAAAGATGGCACATACGAGTAAGTTAATTTCCTTGAGTTTATTATTGAGTGATCGTTTTCCAGCTCTGGTTATCTAAAGGTACCGTAAATTACCTCCGATTCTGTCTTCAGCTCTTTTTCAACTTCTTGGAGCTCAACACAATGTGCCAGACAAATCCTTTCCGTTAACTAATTATCGGTCAAACGATTAATTTCGATCAACAAGTGATAGAATTGAGACATCTGTTTTGTTACATTTTCTGCAGAGGCCTGTTAAAGCGCAAGTTTTTGAATTGATTGCAAAACATGTTAGATATTCGAGATTATCGCTTCTGAGTGTATTCTAGCAAACTGGTTTTACATATAGACGAAAAATGCAACTGAATTCCGCATTAGTTCTGGCCCGTGTAGGCATTCCAGTACTACTACTACAAGTCGAAGTTATCAAACTGCTCGCTACTTCATTTTTATTAAGATTTCCATTGCGAAATTTAAAAAAAAAAAAAAAAACTAAGTTAAAACTCCTTTTTTAACAGTTTAAATAGTTTAGAACAAAGAACAGGAGTTCTAATTGCTCAAGGTTCGTTTTTTGTTTGGTCACACTTCTGGTCGCGTGATTTTCCAGCCATAATAAAAGTCTTAACAATACTAAGTTGCGCAACATTTAGCAACAACAATTAAAAGCCGTTTGCACCAACTCCGGTTAAGCGCTTAATCGGAACTAAAAGCGCCGGTTAAAATCATACGTCAGCAAGTGCTCAATTGTAGCTAAACGGCGGCAATTTTAACCAGAGATGGTGCAAACGGCTTTTAGTATCCATATTACAATTTATTCAATTTCAAAACTTACCACCAAGACAGCCTGCTACAAAATCGAATGCCATCCTCGCTAACTGTGCGCTATTCACAGGTACTATATGCTGAACGTCTACACCCTCTGAAGATGACTGAAAGTACATAAATATAGATTTCGATAAGTTACTAATTTGATTGTTTTTTTTTTTTTCTAAATATAAATAATGCAAATGTTAATGCACAAAATATCTTCCCAAAACAAATTTTCCAAACATAATTTTTTTAAGCCTGTAAAATAATCGTGAATAATTCTACATTTTTATCATGAAAAGTACTAATAGTAATAATCCTTTGAAAACGCCTACAATTTCACACCAAAGAAAATCATTAGAAGAGATAATTTCAAAACTTAAATTTAGCTGATTAAGTTGAACGTTAAAAATAAAATCGAACGCAATTTGTGGAAAACCACATCAAATTCAGTCACGTTTTCTTAATGATTAACGAGCATTCGTCAACTAATAGAAACATGTTCGAAAGTCGTGCCTGCCATTGAGCGTATAAGCAGAAACATATGTAAATATACATAATATAATTTTAATCGCGTGTTATGTTTATTAATTAGATGAAGATTAAGAGATTAAAAGGTTATGCAGATCAGAGTTATTGTGCATGTTACGCCAACGCTCTTCACTGCACAGCTTGAGTTTAAAGAAATATATTTTTTCCAATGCGCTTAAATAACTTGCAAACGTTTGACAAATAAGTACATGTTCGAGCTCTTTAAATAAATTTTTCAATATGTAAGTATGTATGTACATATGTTTCTATACGGAGGAAATCGTTTATAAAAAAAAGGAGGCAAGTCCATTTGAACTTATTTCTTATAATATTAGCCGAAGCCGACAAAATTGCTATGCATTTTATTTACTTATTTCGTTAGAGAAGGCCTGCCTTAAATAATTCTTATTCCATTCTAATATTTAAACAAATAATAATTTTAAGGTTTGTACGACAAAATATTTTCAACGGAAATAAACGAAATTGTAATTGAACCTTATCACAAAAAACGATAAACTGTTCGACCTATAGGCTTTGAATAATGTTTCTGCGAAGCGCGAGCTTTCTAAATGAGAATAGCAAAATTTTAGTAACAATAACTAAACTAAAAATGTAGCTTAATAGCAACATGTGTAAGGAAAAGGTTAAAAATTCATTGAATTATTTTTTTAACGATTCAAATTTTCTTAAAGCGTAGCCTAAAAACAAAACCCTACTAAAAAAAAATTACAGCTGCAGATTAAAAAAAAAAAAATTGTAATTTTCTAAAATTTAAAAAAAAGTGATGCGAAAAAAAAACGCTACATTCTTCTTTTTTGTTATAAACATGCTCATAACTATGTAGTTCGTGGCGGTCAAATTTTAATGCTTGGACTCTGACCATCGCGAATATGTAGGGGACAAATTATGGTGGAAGAAAAAAGCTATGCCAAAATAAAACAATGTGCTCGAACTACAATGAATGTTCTATAAATTCATCGGTTAATGCGCATGAAACTATTTTATTGGCACGCCAATAAGTGACAGCTGACACAAGGACAATAGCGGCAATCGGTCATCAAAGGGTTAATAAAAAAATGTATGTACCGATTAATTAATTAGGATACTCCGTTGCTAATTAATTGCGAAAGTACGGCAATTCTAAATGCTATGAAAATCAAAAATGTTCCACATTTAGTTAATAAATTTGAATCGAAAAGTTGAAGCGGTTTCTTGCCTACCTTTATGCGTAAAAATTAAATAACTTAAAAATATTTCTAAAATAATATTTTATAGTATTCTGTAATTGATAAATGTGCTTTTTTAAATATAATTCATACTATAGATAAAGCACATACATACATATTTGAAAACTTTTGACAAAATAACCTTTTTTGATTTTATTTTATACACATTTGTTGTATTTTGGCAAAACAGCCTATTTCTATTTGGAAAATTTTTTTAAGAAAGGTATGCTGCCTCAAGTTGCTTAAAATTTTTTGTTTGTTTGGCTCATAAAAACTTTGTGCTCACCTATAATTTTCAGAATTTTTTTTTTAAATTATTATTTAAACAACGGTTTTGAAAATCAATTTTTTTTTGCGTTTAAAAAAATTTGCAGAAATTTATTGCAGTAAAATCGGTTTTGACTTTGATTTTGTATTCACTTAATTTATTTTTAATTTATTTTAATTTAATTTCTATTAATTTTACATTCCCATTTTCCACTTTATCACATTCGAAGCACTTTCGATAGTTCCAATGGGCCCGCAAACAATGAATTTCATAGTAAATGTCTGAATTGCAAACCACTTCACGTCAAAACCGTATTTTGAATGTTTAACGAAGCTTTTAAAAACATAAAAATTACCCTCACGAATTATCACTAAATTATTTTGCATATAAAACTGATAGCGCAAACTTTTAAATGACCAGTTCGTTGTGAGCGTATTTTTGAGAAAATTTATATATACGTATGTACATATGTATGTATGTATGTATGTATGTAGGAAATTTCAAACTCTGACGCATGCAATATTTGCTATTTATTAATTGAGTACGTCAATAGTACAGGCTAACGACTTAAATCCACTCGCTAATCGCAAACTCTGCAGCTTCAACTGAAGATGCGCACCATAAAATTAGAATCACAAAATTTGCTCTCCAATTGACGCTTTTCACTGATAAGAAAGAAGTGAGTGAAAAGAAGCTCACAAAAAGAAAAACAAATATATATTTATACATATGTATATAAAAAAAAATATATGTAAGTAATTAGAAACCAGAATTGTGTAAACTGCAAAAAAATATAAAATAATGTCGCGTTATTATTGTTATTGGCTTATGTTGTAACGTTCACAATTAATTTACATTGCGAATTTTGAGGTTATCATTGTGTAAGCTTGCAGTTAATGCATAATAGCGTTGCAAATTCTGCTTTCAGAAAAATCTGAAATATAAACAAAATATCAAAGGATACGGGAAAGATATCAACTTCTTTCTGATTTCTTTATACACTTTCCTAAGCTGAAGCTTTTTACGCAGTTGTCTATTTATCAAACAAGATAACTTACGGAAATCTGTAGTTTATCAGTAAAAAAAATATTTTAGAAATTTTTTAAACATTCTGTTATAAAAAATTCTTTCCGAGTTAATGCCAACAACGACTGCTAAATGCTCCATCAATAAAAAAATTACAATCAGCCATAGGTACCCCTTGATAATGATTCAAACAACTGACCCTAAGCATTTTCTTTACATGTCGACTCTTCTATTTTTTACAGTGTAGTCGTACGAAATCTGCTTATATGTTCAGCATCATTTAATCAAACATATCGCTGCTGTCAGCGCACAGTGGTTTTAAAAGGAAATTTAGAGAGAAAGTATAATTTAACGAATGCCTTTTTGTATGAATTTAATAAAAGTAGATCTTATGGAATTGTGCCGAGACAAAAAAACAAAACGTGAGTTACCTCTCCAGTTACCTTTTTTATTAGTCTTTAAGTAAGGAGAAAAACTTAAGGATCCATTTATAAATGTTTCTAATCAATATTGAGTTGAATACTCGTATTTACAGGCTTTTGGTTTTTAATTTATTAATTTTCATATATTTTACCAATTTAAAATGTATGTTATTATTTTGTAAATTTTCAATGCATTCTAAATTTTGGCATAAACTTATTTATAAATTGAATTAAATAAAAGTAAACAAACAAAAAATGTCAACTCATAAAGTTATAATTTAAAAATATTACTAATTCATATGAAAATAATAAAACTATTGACAATTCTTGGAGAAATATAACGCACTCACCTGACTTTGATGCTTCCATGGCAATACTCGTATGTACATTTGTACATCCATTTGCAGTGTAGAAATATTGAGATACTTCAAAAATTTGTTAAAAAATGTTTAACGTCAGCAAAAAAAAACAAGTAAAACTAAGCATACCCATAACCATACCCAGCAAAATAAAATGGTTCAGAACTCGCGCAGAACTAGCGCAAAATGGGAAGGTATTGGTTCTCGTTCAATCTCAAATCAATGAATTCAAGTGTGCTACGAAGTGGAAATTGTCGCTCTATGCAGAACTTTTGAACCAGTTGTTTTCAACTTGTTCTTGCAATCGGCAAGCACCTCGGGAAGGTTTGACGACAGCGTAACAAGCGAAATGCGAGTATCAAAAGTTTCGCTCTGCATTCGTTTGCCGGTAGTTCGGAGACAATCACGAAACTGAAAGTGCAGAACTTCGCACTGGGCCAAATCAAATGGTCTCTGTTTAAATGCGGAAAAAACCCAGCTGCTTCCTATATCTCACGAACCTTTCGATCTGTGCAGTCTATCCCCAATCATACTTGATGAGAGAGAGATTGAAATGAATTCAGTTGTGACAAATCTTGGATTCAAGATGAATTCCCGTTTAGGGTGTTCAGACCATATTAATTATAGCATATCGAAAATATATTATATTTTGAGAAACCTGTGGCATACGTGCACTTGCCTACCACTCAATTTAAAACTAAAGTTAATAAAAACCCTCATTGTTCCACAAATTTCGTATTTTAAGTTGATATATGGTTACATGGATTGCGAATCAAGAAACAAATTGAATCTGGCCCTAAATAATGCAGCTAGATTTGTTTACAGTAAAAGAAAGTTTGACCACATATCGGTATATACCAAAACAATTCTAGGTTTCTGTCTGGAAAATTACATTAATGCAGTTATATGATATTTTTATTTAAATTAATTAAAACTCGTCAGCCTGGCTACCTTTTCCAAAAGTTGAACTTTGTTCAATCATCACGAACACACAATATTATTGTTCCTAGATATGCAACACTTACGGCCTCCAGATTGTTTTTTGTTGGTGCCATTAGAACATGGAATTCTTTACCAATTTCAGTCAAAAGTATTAACACGGCGAGATGTTTCGAAATGTCAGTTATAAACTTTTTTGCTTAGTGCCCACAATACCTTATTCTCATCCAGTATTCTTTGTATTTACTTATTTAATTTCGTCTATAAAATGTATTATTTGTAAATCTCAACTTTTTTTTCTTTTTTCTTATTTTTAAACATTGTTAGTATTAAGTTAAGTACACAGTTTTAGTAATTAAATATTGATGTTTGGTACATTAAAAGACTTAGCGTCTTACGGTACACAATCTGTAATAAATCTAAATGTAAATCTAAATGTAAATCTTAAAAATATCGACAGTTCAGACTGTCTCTAAATTTTGCTGCATAAATACTAAGTATGTTTAATTGCATTGGAACAAAAGAAAAAGTGTTTTCTTCTGTCTCAAGTAATGTGTTACTTGAAACGAAAGAGAAAAATGTTCAAATTGACACTTTAACAAAATCACAAATACCCTGCTAGATTTACCTTTTCAGACTTCTGTGCGGCAGTAGTTCACTGATCGTTGTTTTTCCACAAACTGATAATGGAAAATTACAACATTTTGTATGAATTAGTGTGCAAGTGTTTGACGGAGCGTTGCATTAGCAGTGCAAGGCACAATAACTATAAATAAAACAACAGTTTCAAGCAAAAATGGTCAATTCAAAAAATAGTCATATGTATTGATAAAAATATGCCCTTTGTATGGAAAAAAAATATACTTATATTGAAAAAAATTCATTCTATACACAATCGTTTAGGGTATTCACTATGTGGCCAGTAGCCATCATTCAATTATAAAATAATCTGTACTTACTGACAGCTAAATTCTGACACTCCTTAATCTATAGTTGTATTTTGGAAGTACGCAGAAAGAGGGGAAAAATGTGATCCCTTTTTGCAAAAAAGTATTAGAAAAGTACCAAGTAAAATACGTATTAAAATATTATTTTTTTAAGTAGTTATTTAATTTTTGTATTAACTGTCTTATACCTTCGGAATTTGCCCTTTCATTTTTTACAAATAAAATATATTTTAATTGGCAAATAATAAAAATAAAAGTTCGAATCTTGAGGCAGCAAAATAACCAAATTTAAAATAGAAAGTTCGCCAAAATCATCAAATTATCAATATAAATTTAAATTAGAAAAACTCAATCGTAGTGTAAAAAACCATAATTCCAATGCTCTATCGCACATATATATATAATTTCCGAAAAATGCGGTATTAAAAATTTAGAGATGGTACGTCCACTCTTCCAATAATTTATAGTTGTCTACATGAACATGCAACTGATATTATATATACTGTTATCCCTCAGTCCATATCATCCAGGCTATTAGCTATATTCGGTGGGGTGCTATAAGGCCATCGGCAATAAGGCCATAATGGCTTTATTTCACATTTAAATGTGAAATAGTGCCATATTTTTGATATGGCTTTCCTTTTCTTTCATTTTAAGGAATTAGAATTTTAAAAGCTTTATGGCTTTATTTCTCATTTTTTAAAATGTACTCTTATACGAGCATTTTTGATTTTAATTTTTATCTTTCAAAAATGTTTGATGAGGTGGGATGCAATAACGTCATTGGTAATAACCTCACTGTGACTTTATTTCCAATTAAAATGGATATAAGAACACATTAAAATGGACTGTAAATGAGAAATAAAGTCTTTTTTTTAATTTCGTACTGGTAACGCTACTTCTGTAACACATATTTAAGGTGGTGTTGTTGGTGCGAGCGTCGGCGGCAAATTTAGGTCTATAACCCTTACTAATCAGAATTCTCAGGAAGCGAACGGCGCGGCGGGACGCAAAGGAGAGTAATCACAGACCCGTCAAACTGTTCTGATATACTCAAATTTTTTCATAAACTATTGAAAGCGAAATAATGCTGCCTCCTTAAATTTCTTGCAGTTGCGGATGACCTTTTCAATGGAGCTTCTTTTACTACATTTTTAATATTATTCATTATTTCCAACTTCTTCAGAAATTCATTATGTGGACCATGAATATGCACTTTACTCTTGTTCACTTTACGGCAATCATTGTTACTATTAAATTCAACAACAACTCCAACATTACAATTCTTCACATAACAATAATAATATTTCACATTATTTCTTTCATATTTAAATTCAAACACTTGCTGTTCTTCCTCGATACATAATAATTTGCTGGATTTTCTTATACCGGCTATTATTTTATATAGACAAATAGTATCATCTGCCATTTCAAAATCCAAATTTTTTCTAACACGCGGAATGTAAAGAACTAATGTGTGTTGGATGATCGGCATGTGGTTGTAGCAAACATATGATGTATTGACATTAGAGACTGTTATCTTTATGCACCTCTGAAATGCAAGAGGGTTGCAAATGTCATTATGACTTAATTACTCAGTTGACAGAAATATGATTATGGCCTTAGTGCTGATGTGTAAAAAGAAGAGTATGGTTCTATTTCTCAACGTGCGGTAAAATAAAGCCATATGCCCCTATTTCCCCTCTTGTTGGGAAATAAAGCCATATGGCTTTATTACCGATGGCCTTATAACACCCCACCGCTGTATTCATACTAAATCTCATGCCAATTTGGTGACCCCTTTTTGAATGGTTCAATTACAAACGTACAAACTTTCAAATTTATAATATTTGGATTATACAAGCCTATTCTGTATTTAGATTTTGAAAATTTGGTCGAAATCGGAATGAAGAGCATTGCTATGCATCGAAAGCGAGCATTTTTATTTTGGTTTTAAAGTTTTCTCTGAGGAGAAAAAAAATGAAATTCTGACCCTCTCAGAACTAAGGAAACTAATAACAGGCCGATAGCCTATGTTGCTAGTTGCCTTAATCTTGTTATGTAATTATTTATAATTATATTTCATTTAAATAAATAAATAAATAAACAGATAGAGTGGAAAGGATTTATACATTTCGATTAGCACAACGGGCCTGTAAATTTTTGAAATGAAAATTAAAATAAAACCACATGATTATAGTAGAAACTGTCACGATATACCCCATTTTTTATTTTTATTTAATCAAAAACCAAATCTTAAATAATTTGTTATCGTCTTCGGGAAAGTTCGTCAATGGGCAAGGAAATACCAAGCGTTCGCTATTTTAGAGCGCAGTTACCCACCGACGTGTACGTACCGTTGCGTAAACACACACTAATTTTCTACATACATTACATACGTCAACACCAAAATTCTGCGGTGATTAATTTCAATAACAAGGCTCATAAAATAGGTCGAGTCGTGCGGCCGTTTCTACGACGGTGGACAACACTTACGTGTGAGTGTGTGCGTCTAACGCAGGAAAAAAAATTAGAAGACGTTGGTTTTGCACTTGGGCATGTGTACACCTAACGGTCGAAGAAACTATAAAATAAAAAAGTTCAATTATAAGAATTTCTCTTAATAAATGCAGTTGGTATAACATTTAATTTATGTATGTACGTGTGCTTGCCATCAAAAAGTGCTAAAGATCTGCGGCAAGAAGACGCTCCAGTCGATCGACGATGGACACTGTTGGGAAAATATTCTGGGGAACGATATTCTGCAAATAAATATGTATGTTAGATGTATCATTTATGTATGTAAACAAAACTGGTATTTACTCACGAGCTTCTCGACCACCAATGTTCAACTAATATTCCAAAGGAAGGATCGCTTTCTAAGGGCCAGTTTTTCAGTGCAAATTGAACTCAGTTTATCGTTTAAACTAAGTTTAAAGTCAGTAGGCAGTTTTTCAGTCAACTTTAAACGGAGTTTAACTTATCAGCCCTGTGCTGACTACTTCGTTTTGGCTGCAACAATTTTAATTAAGCGCAAGGAAACTAAGTTTAAATTTAAACTGAGTCTAAATAAACTTAGTTTAAACTTAGTTTAAACCAGCATTGAAAAACTAGCCCTAAGTGTTTTCGTTAATTACACGGGAAATAAGATATACAGGGTGTACCAGAACTCAACGTCAAGCCGAATCAGAAAAAAAATCTATCCCATGCAGTTTGAAAATTATGGGCATTTAAGAAAAACCTAGAAATTTGGTCAAACTGTAATCATTTATCGGTTATTGTGATTAATTTTTATTATTTTTGTTAATTTAAATTTTGAAACCTTAACCCCCTATAACATTTCTAGAACCTAAGTCAAAAATCATGACACAGTTGCCCCAAGTTTTCTAGAATTAAGACTATTTGTGAATTGAAAATTTGTTTATAATTTGTCGACTTTGAAAGGCTCTCCTTTAAAAAAAAATGTATCTTGGCAAGTGCCATTAAATGTTTGCGTATTTAATCAGCATTGTAAAATGGTACAATACTTGTTAGTTTCATACTAAAAAAATGAGTAAAAAATAAAAACCTCCAGAAAGCCCGATTTTTGCTAACCCATTTTACTCAGTTCAAATGTTTTTTAATCGCACAAGCTCTTAGTAGGTTCTTAATTTTACGGCAAAATGATGAGAGAGATGGATAGTGGACATGTTTGCCATGAGCGAGCGAGACAGATAGTGACGCCACTTTGAGACCAAAGTCAAGAAAAGTAAGTAAAATTAATAAAATTTTTTTTACAATAAATGTTCAAATTGTTCGCCATCAGCTCAATACACGCCCTAGATCTTCTTAAAAAAGATATCCTCAAGAACTGATGTCCTCAGCAGCATAAGAAATTCGTTCACGCAGCTCGGCTGCGCTCTTAATAGGCTTTGAATAAAATTTTTCTTTGAGAACGCCCCAATAAAAAAAATCCGAATTACCTACATTTTTTACGAGAAAATTTACCAATTTTTACCTGATTTTTCGTTGAGTTCTGGGACACCCTATATAAGATGTTTTAATTGAAAAATTGTTATAAAGTTATGAAATAACATAAATTTTTGCAAAACTCACGCAATCACAAAATCGAATGTCAATGAATAAAATAAAATATATTAGATAAACAAGTCAGTGATGCCAACGCCTTTTGTAGTATGTAGAAGTTTACAAAATACTACTATTACAAGTGGAAACTGTAGAAAAGCTAACATTCTTCATGAGTTTAGAAGCAGATTTGTCATGCGGAAACGAGAGGGCTGCTTTATTACAGAACCTTTTATTATAGAATCATGTCCAGTAGCTTTATTTTTTTTTGTTTTTTTTTTTTTTTGATGTATTGCTTATGAATGAATCAATAAAGTTTCGGAACAAACATTGTCTCTTCGAGACGAAAACAATGATTTATTGTTAAAATTGTGCAAAAACAGTGGTTATTTGTAGGCACTTGAAACTTGCAAAATAAATGAGCTACAAAACTGCATACTCAAAAAAATTAGGATTTTTTTTCCAAGTTCGAGCTTAAAAGTTAAAGTTTAAAATATGGGTTTTTATGGTTTTTTTTAGAGAGCGAAAAGTGTTATAAATAAAGTTTTAAAAATAAATTGTAGAAAAATAAATTGTTCAAATCATGAATAAGATTACACTAAACTCTGAAACTCAGTAACGATTATAATTATATTTATAATGTGAAGTTGATGCTGCAAATCGCTCTGAATCGGTGAGAAGCACAAGCCAAGAAGTGGTAATTATATTATCGAGCTTTTTTTTTAGTAATCAAAGTCAACACTGGATACATTCTAACAAGTACTTTCGATTTCGGCTATTAATGCCGGAAACTTTCAAACGATAGACATCAAAATTTTTTTTATCGACTACTTTAAATCGTTGCTAAGAATAAATTTATAGCAGAGTACGATATTGAGAATATGTTTAATACTATCGACTATTGAGAAATATTGAGCACTAAACATTGATACTTTCAAAAGTGACAACAATTTTCCATAAACCGAAAGCGTAAATTTAAGAGATTTTAATAAAAAAAATTTGTATTCAAAGATATTAAGCCATAATTCTCAACACATTTCTCCAGCTCAGCACCTACATAAATAACCTTGAGTGTCGAACCAAAAAAATTTTATTGCGAACCTTAAAATAAACAAAATAAAATTTTACTGAATAACAGATAATATTTATTATGATTATACGCCTAATTTAAGGTTCATAAATATGCATCATCGCTTCTAATTGCAAGCTTTAAAAGCGTAGATTTCGGTGATGTCAAAAATAATTTCCAATACCCTGCAGCAAAGTTAACTAGATCAAAACTAACCTTGTACCAGTTGCCTTGAAAGGCTCAACTAGTTCGTGCTCTATCTCTTTTCAAATGAGTGTAATTAGTAATTTTTACCATGACGTTGTCTAACGAAATAGCCGATATTGGCAGAGCATTGAGGGAGCGATTCAATGTTTATCAGTCCTATTCTCACTACTTTGACAAAATTCGTCGCTTGACTGTTGTCAATACAAATGCGCCAGAGGTTATGCTACGCAAAATTTGGTTCATGCAGGTATGTAGTTATTTTGAAAAATCTCTATACCATAGCCTCACAGCACTGACTCGAACTGATGTCGAGAGCAATATTCTAAGTGGCAGGCTCGTGATCTTTATCTTTATTAAAACTTTCACATTTTGACGACAGATGTCACTTTTTGTACCAGTTCATGTACTAGAATATTTGTCATTAGATCGTAGTAAGTCTTCAGATTACATACTGTGTTGCATTTGTATGTTTATATTTTCATACTAATAGAACTCTCCAGAAATATTTCAGATTGATAAGCGATATTTCGTCTTACTTAGAAATGGAATAAAGATTTGCTTTTGCTTGCTGTTGCCGCTGATAACCTTTTGAGGTTTCAAATTTGCAAAGTTTCTGGTCACAAAATTTATAATAAAATGTCGAATACATATTAACATATCATATATGTATGTACATATATACTAGGGATGTCAATTTTGGGCATTTTATTGATCTCGGGATTTTCGAGAACTCAAAACAAAATTACTTTTAATCACTGTTTGAGACCAATATTAATTATTAGTATATACCCATTCAGTAAAAAAAGAAGTACATCAACCATTCCATTTTGAGCTAGCCAGAATTATTCTTTGTATTGATCAAAATGCAATCTCAAAGAAATAAAAGCCTTAAGTGTGTTATCCTCCAACCTGGACCTAAATTTGTTGAATTTAAAATCTGCATTGGAGAAGCACTGCTGCGCCTCAACACTTGTTGGTTGGATTGTCGACAAAAGATTAAATGCTCTCTGTATGTATTCCCATTTTCGCTTCCATTACAAAAACTTTCAATTTGGTTTTTCCAAATCTTCTGGTAAATTGTATGCCTTTCGATTATTGGACAGTTACGAGCTGCTTTTCATGCAATTTATCTTTGAAACTTTCTGCCTTATCCACTTCAAGCACCTCGTCATTTGTTCTATTTACATCGCTTTCATAGTAAGGCTCATTTTCTACTCGAGGAGGATATTCTTCAGGTTATTTATAGTGGCTCATTTGTAAGCCGTGTTATTTGTCGTTTTAGCTTGTCGTAATACAACAGTTGTGAACTTGTTGTTTTTGTTGCTCATGTTAAATTTTTTTTTTTTCAATACAACTGGGAAAGGTATGTTTAGTGTGTTATTTGAGCGTTTTATTCGATCGGTTCTTTCTGTTTTAAATCATTTGAGGTTTATTTTTGCTTATTTAGCAGCGAACAGGAATTGAAATTTTTTTTCTTTGCATGTACGAAATTGATTGGTCGTTGGTTCGATTCCCGGCCAGGTAGGATCATTTTGTTTGATATTTTTTTTCAAAGAAAGCATTTTATGTTTTTAAATTTTTTACTGTATATATTTTATATAAAATAACATAAAATTAGAAAAAAAGAATTTATATAGTAAATTATAACATTTATTAGTATTTTGACCAGTTTTGACTAACGTCTTTTCTTGATTTCTAACAGATGTGCATATATCAATAAAAATTCCGTTAATTTTGTGACGAAGGTATTGTGTGGTGTTTTCCATATAAAAAAATTCTTTTCCAACTAATGTTACATTTTTAATGACTTGAATCTTACAATTTTATGATCTTCAAAAATGGTAATTTAATACTTTTGGCGCTTATAAAATATAGCTAAGTGTTTCGTAGAGCTTCGCCTACCATTTGTGGTGGGCTTTTAATAGATACCTCTTATTTTGGTTGCTAAAATTGATATTGAATTAAAGAAAATTTTATTATAAAAATTTTTCCAAATGTGAAAGTTCTATTTTCTGCATGTAAAAACTTAAAAATGGTTAAAAGCACATTGTTTTTGTTGCATACATGTGTGGTTGAATATTCGGTTATATTATATTAAATTGAAATATCAAATTTCTGCAAATATATTTCATCCTATGTACAAACCGCATTACGCTACTAGTTACCTACTTTTCAATTACCTTTGCGCGAAAAAGGGATAAAATATTTTCCCCTTTTTCAGACCTTCCTAAATGCAACCTTACAAGGCAGTATCCAACCTTTTATAATTGAATCATGCCTGTATGCAACATACATATGTATGTATAATAATATTTACTTAACTCCGAAAGAGTGTCAACTTGTAAGCTATTTGAAAGTTGCAAAAAAAAAAATTTTAAATTGTTTGTTTGATAAAATTCGAAATTTTTGAAGAAATTTTGTAATTTAACACATTAATTTGCACATTTGGTACACATGTACATACATCTAGTTTTAAATAGATTCTTATGGTTTTTCTTAAACAACGAACTGTAATTTAATTGAAAATTATTATAAATTATTTTTAAGACAAAATAAATTGGCCTTATCTGTCAATATGTGTTTGTGCTAAAATTGTTAAACGCTTTGAATATTTTAAGAACAAAATTTGTGTATTAAAGGCAGATTAATTTTAAAAGATTTATAGAACTATACCAATAAGGAAGGAAAAAAGGGAAGTTTAACAAACAGAAAACTTACCAAAAAGCATTTAAAAAATATATTTTATTGCAATTTTTGATTGGTAAAAACCGCAAAAGAAAATATGGCAATTTTATTTGACAGCACCTAATTAGTGCAACAATTTTACTGTGTAGAAAAAACAGTTTCTAACGCTCTCTACTACGCTTTACATATTTTATTGTTTCGCTAAAATTGCTGTAATAGTAAAAATTATAGAAAATTATTTCAAAGTACTTACTACATACTATTTTTAAATGCACATCAATATAACAGCCTAAAAAAGTTTAAACTATTTATCATGTTGATATTGGACAATTTAAACAAAACAAAAAATAAATAAAGGTGCAAACTATATTTTTGTTTTGTTTAAAGCATTAATTTACTTTCAAGTTAATTACATTCGCAAGCGCCCCAAATTATGCTTAGAACAATTTGATACAAGCTTTGTGATACTTACCCTGCATCTTCATTAGCGATCAGTACTTGCATGCCTTGTGAAAGCAGCTAACTGTGCATGGTAAGCAGATTATATTGCTTATTACAACAAAATTCATATTACAAATACAACCACAGTCCAAGCGGAACAAATTCTAAGGCGAAAAACAAATATTGTTTGAAGTCGAAAGTAAAAAAAAATTACTGACAGCAAAGCTCTGCAAATGAGCGGTTTTGTGAGTTGTCGATTCCTTGCGCTGAATTCCAAGTAATTTTTGAAATGAGTCTGAAGTCAGCAGCTAATGGGAAGCATAAATGCAATTCTTAACCCTGAGCCGATCTCACTCGGAAAGTATAGGATAGGAGTACCAAAAAGCTACGAACACCTTTGTACAAGACCAACTCATTTTAGCTCATACAGCGCTCACAAAGCTTCCAAACGCCTAATCATTCTTCGGCTAGAAGTGATATCACTAATCTGCGAGCAATTAATATTTCATCATTTTTTAGTTGCAAACAATTATTTAGAAATCAAGCAAGAAATTTATTTAATTTGTCTGTCTGTCTCCTTTAAACTTCAAAAGCGCGTAGTTGTCTTCGTACAGCAGCTTGCACTGCAAGCTAACTATTTAACTCCACCGATTTTATAAAATGTCTGCGACTCACCTCCTTGAGGTTGTATATTTTACACAGCGATGGATTCGTACACATTTTTTTTTGCCTTTATTGCGGTGCAGTTGTTGAAAAGCGCGTTATTGTATCACTTCTAATATAAAGGATTAAGAAAATACCACCATTAAAAGACAAAAATGTTGAATAAAAAAAAATTTACAATGTATGAATGGTTGTGTGTAAATATGTAAATATTTCAAAATATTTCGAAAGTATAAAAGTAAATGAAAGCTCAGTGTTGAGAAATAGGAAAAAAATGGCAAGTGAGTGATAATATTTGAAAGTTGATTTTTGAGTTTTAATTTTTGCTCAGAATTATTTTTTTTAGGCCGCTGTCATTAATTGTCATTTATTTTTAGTGATCCAAATTTGTCGTTTAACGTTTGCGATCTGTGTACAAAAAACTTAAGAGTCGGTTTGGTAGGGTAAAAAAACACAGTAATATTTATCCTTTCTTTATTTAATAATAAAGTAGTGAATGAATTACTATTACAAATTTATTATATTAATAATTAAATTGGAATAAAGGAGCATTATATTTAATGAAAAGCGGAATGGCCGCCTTTTCGGACTCCAGTGTGTTTCGCAAGGGTTCGTCAATAACTGTTCACTTGGCTGGTGTAGCTGATAAGAATTTGCGTGCTATTTTGGTTTGCAGTTTGAACTCGCTTTGATTAACACTCCACCATTTAAGAGGACTCTCATTTAAATTAATTCGCTTCTTATTGCGGAATGTAAGTAACTCCTTCTTGAGAATTGGGTCAGGGCTGTCAATTTCTGCTGTTTCCTGACTCTCAGCGCCGGGCGCTCCCCTTTCTTGTTGCGACCTCCTACACATCCGCATCCGCATCAGCTCCGCATCGATTTATACGGATGCGGATGCGAATATTCGTAACATCCCTATTTTAAAGTATTCAAAACAATATTTGTCAATGCTGTCGACGCAAAAGGCTAGACAATAGACTAGACTGAGGAAAAAAACACTTTTAAATATTTTTATACACAAATTTTTACTTTAATTTATTCACTTAAAAATAAACGTCTATCATTACGAAAAAATTATGAAAATAAATGAAAATATACGCGAGCTCAATTATTTAAAAAAAATAACAAAATACTTGAAAATTTTCAAAAAATTGTTGATTCAAAATTTTGAATTTTTTAAAAATATTTCTTTATTTCTCTACTTAGTTTAAAATCAATTTTAAAATAGATTAAATTACTGTTCGAATTATATTTTTATACACAAAAAAAAAATGGCTAAAATTTAATAAAGAGCAATAAATTTTGGAAATTCTCTAAAAAATTCACAAAAATCAACACCAATTTTACCCGACTTAAAAGTGTACATTATTTAAATTTATATGATTTCACCCTCTATCTGGTGAGGCTCCCTTGAGGCAGGTATTACTAAAAGTTACATTTTTAAACGGCTGATGTTTTTTTTTCCACGAACTGCGTTTACATTTCCATCTCGCTCTTTTATGAACAGTTTGAGTTCGCTTTCGCTGTCCTATGCCTTTTCATTTGAAATTTATCTTCATCTGAGTGCGAGATCTCAGTGAGTTTGCGTAGCAAATTTGCTGCAGTGAAAATAAAATTTAAATTGAGAAATATCTATACTTGTTTTTGATTAATTTGAGCGAAAGTTTAATAGTAAGTGTATAATAGTGTATATTATCGTTATCTATACTTAGTGATTGTGTAAAAGCGAATAATAATTATATCAGAAGAAGAAGAAAATGCAAAAGCTGCCTCAAGCATCCTTGCCGGTTTATGTCAAAATCTGCATTCTCATCACTGAGTTTCTTCGTCATCGTTTTCTTTTTGTGTAAATACATACATATATACATAGTATGTAAGTATTATTATTGTTTTTCATAGAAATGGAAGAAAGTGGTCGTGTACTCCGAGGAAAAACGTTTAGGCTTTCTGATATTAGCGAAGAGCATGTGCTTCAACGAATGGAATCGGTAGATACCGACGAAGTTGACGGTGACTTCGTAGTGACGATGAATTGAATGATCCAGACTTTATCCTAGATGAAATATCACCTGAGAACGGGCGATGTATTTCGATATGTATTAGAGAGATGAATGTCAATGAATCAAAGGATATTCTGGATGAAACGTTGAACATGTCGCTAATCAGCACTTTATCACCACATGTGAAGCTACCAAAAAGAGCTCGGTCCCCGTTATCATCAGTAGGAAGATTTGGTTCTTCGAATATGCCTTCCGCTGGAGGTTTTAATGGTTCAGGTATTTATTATATGATTTTTCTTTTCATCAAACAAATATATACATTCTTTTCAGCAATGCATGAAATACAAAAAGATTCACGAGAATTTTCGAACATGATGTGGCGTTAAAGGTAGATCCAATAGCATGTCAATGATGTAACGTTTATTGGAGATTCTGGACTGTCACCGTAAATTAAGAAACTTTCGACTCCAATGGACATTTTTAACTATTTTTTCTCACAAAAATATTATGTTTGATTGCTGAGGAGACAAACCGCACAGCCTGTACGGAAAATTTCTCAACAAACTTTACAACCAATCCAGAATAAATTCGGCTCTATATCGGTATTCTTCATTATGCAGACGACGATGCATGTAAAAAAGTTTACGGGGATAAAAAAAAACAGGATGAAAGTCAGCGTCACAGAAAAGGTCAACGCGGATACGATCCTTTATTTCGTATACGAGCGCTTGCTAATGAAGTAAACGAAATGTTAAGCACCATCTGCGTCAATATGAATATGCCAAATAAGCTAAACAAGTGGGGCATAAAATTGTTTGTATTGTGTGATTCTAACAGGTTTGCTTATCGTTTCGAAATGTTTAACGGCGCAGGTGACAATGTTATCTAACCAGTCTCACCGGACTTTGGAAATATTGCGAATGTTGTTGTGCGTTTGACACAGACGATACCAAATTTTAAGAATCATATTATATACTTTGACAACTTTTATACAACACTCCCCTTTTTCAAATGTAAGTTACCTGCCGACAACGTCATAAAAGATCAGCAAAGAGGATTTTCTATTGAGTATGTTGCTGCACCATATGGCGTTGATATTAATACAGTCTTATGGAAAGACAGCAAGAGCGTTCGACTATAGTCAACTTACGTTGGCACTCAACCATTTAAAAGTTGAAACCAATCCCATCAGGTATCAAAAGTATCTCGTTATGATCGAAAACTTAAGAAATACCTCGTGTGGACTGTCCCCAGATCATACACGAATATTATAATAGACATATAGGCGGAGTAGATTTAATGGACAGACTTATGGGTCGATATCAAATTCGAGCTAAGTCTCGAAATCCAATGGTAAGACTGTTTTATCATCTTATTGATATGGCTGCAACGAATGCGTATATTTTATACCGGCGTTTACTGTCTGAAAAATCCAACGATAGCAGCTGTAACACAACTGAAAAAGACGCCCCCCAGTTACCACAATTCCGCGAAGCAATCGCTGAAGGCTTAGTTACTTACAGGGAGAAACGACCTCCAGGTCGAGAAGTAAACACACCTCGAAACATTGTATTGCAAGCAAGCTTATCTGCGATCGAAAAAAAAAACAAAACATCATGTTGATGACGTTCGTTATGACAATTATGACCACTTTTCAATCTGGCTTGAAAAGGAAAGTGGCAAAAAGAAATGCTAGTTGTGTAAATCCTCATAAATTCAATGTATTTGCGAAAAATGTAAATTGAGCCTATGCCGCTCAAGTTCAAAATACTGCTTTTTTTTATTATCACCACAAGTCCAATGTCAATTAATCTTAATTTTTTTATTAAAACCAAATGTATGGCCCGATACACACCTATTTTTATTTACAGCTTAACTGGCATTGCAGCCTTACTGTTTTCCAATTTGATGCAAAATACGTATGTAAGTATATTAAGAGGTAAAATAATGTCCAATTTTTTTTTTATAAAAAAATAATAATTGCAAAAAATAAAAAAATTACTATAAATTTTGAAAGTTTTTAGAAAAGTCTCTCAAATAATTAGCAATAGGAAACAGTAAATTATGTCTAGGTACTTGAAAATTGCTCATTATTTTACTAAAATTTAATGGGCCACAAAACTGCTACAAAACTACTTTAAATTATATTCAAAATAAAAGTTCATAAAATTTAATAAAGAGCAATAAATTTTAAAAAATTCTCTCAAAAAACTATGAAAACTCAAAAATAATTTTAACCGACTTAAAAGTGCTCATTATTTAAACCTTAATGGGCTATAAAACTGACATTTTTCTAAATATTTTGAAATTGTGATACGATTTAAAAAAAATTTTTTTTTTACTTTTCTACAAAGTTTTATTTCAGAATTTTAATGATCTAAATATTTTTTTATAAAAAAAATAAAAAAAATACAATAAATTTTGAAAATTCTTTCAAATAATTATCAAAAGCAAACAGCAATTTATGTCGACTTGAAAATTGCTTATTATTTTACTAAATGTTAATGAGCCAAAAAAATACATACATACATACATACATACTTGAAAATTTTCTAAAAATGCCCTTCAAAAAGTTTGAAATTGTGACAGTGTACCTTTTTTTTACGTTTCACCTCTGCTCGAAATGCAAATCTAGGAGGTAAAGGTTGTGACTAAAAGACAGAGAGGAGGTACAAATTTGTACAAGTTGCAATTTTATTTAAAATGTATTTTTTGCTTTTACAATTAATAATATTTCGTATCTTTATATGTAAGTTTCTTAGAAAATATATATAGTTTCATAGTTTTATTATTAGATTTTCTTTGTGCTTACAAAATAATGTTTGATCTTTGATTAAATGTTTGCTTAGGCAATATAAATTAGTTTTCAGTTTTAGTTCTTCTTTAAGAAATTAATATTTTTCTAAGTGTTTAAGTTTTTGCGTTAAAACTGTTGCTTTGCTTTTTGTTTTTTTTTATTATTTTTACCTAGAAAATAAGACAATTTTTGGTTATGGTTTGCTTAGAAAAAACAAGTTTTGAGTACATTTTTGTTTTAAGTTATATAAGTACCGTTGACACTGCTGAAAGAGGTACAATTTGTTGGTATTCTTAATAATTTTTCAACGCTAACCCAGTTTCGGCAAATAAATACTAAACGCATACATATTTATAATTTTATTTTTGCAAATTTAATTTTTGTTTATCACTTACATTCACACAAATATATTTTTCATTTAGTCGGTAAATGCACATATGTACATACATTCATACAAATATTGTTATTTTTAATGCGCTATGCTCTCTTATGGCAATGATTGTTGATTAAAACAAAGCCAGGGCCACAACTGGGCTCCAAAGAGAGAACACTTTGAACGATATATGGTTTAGGATTTTCAAAGGTTATATTACGAACTATTTGTTGTTGTTGCCATGATGAATTGGATAAGGTTAAATGTAAAAGCAATTGTAAAATCCAAAAGAAAGATTTCATTTTTACTTATGTAGTTGTTGTGGAATATCAATAAATGAATAAAAACAAAATTCTAAAGCTGTACAAGCGATTCAACTGAATGCACACTCACGACTGATCGTTTACTTACGTTAGAGTTCGAGAAATTAATTAATTTCAATAATAATTCAGGTTACCACCTTTTATTTATGTACAAATGTATATGAAAATGGTAGTTTATTTTGGTTGTTTTTTTTTATATTTTAAATATTAGTAGATATAATCTATGCATCAATGCTTTTTTTTCACAAAACGCAGTTCTAAAATTTGACAATTTTTATTTGAAATCGTTTCGTTTGTCAGTTGCAGATTAAATTACAAAAAAAACATTGGTTTCACAGAAAGACAGGCAAGCATCAACGTACTCGTCTGCAGTCGCTTCATACAAGAATCGAAAAAAAAGAAGTATATAAGTACATTAGGGTGCGCCTTATTTGACAATTTTGCGCTACAAAGCGAGGCACCGCATAGAAAATTTCGTTTGATCATTAAAACGCGCCCTTCAAAATATTATTGTGTGTTTTAATTTACAATATCTTTATATATATAATTATACTGTGCGTGTGTTGTGAAACGGCTGGACCGATTTGCATACATTTTTTTGTATGCGTTTGGGTGGCGCCCCGGATGGTTTAGATTTACAATTCGGTCCAATTGGACAATGGGGCGTGGTACCTCCCATACAAAACCACAAATTAAGAATCCAATATTTCTGCTCCTGCTAACGGTATTTAAACAGAATTTGGTATTTCGGTTGAGTGAACATATTTTAAGTTCTGCTGCAAATATAGGCGGGATTTGATAGAGACGCGTGGTACCTCCCATACAAATCTTCTTTATGTACATATATAATTCTACTGTACGTGTGTATGTCACTGAATACATTTTTTTTGGTCATCGAGCTTATTTGTTTGCTTTTATTTTTTGACATCTTACAAATTCGTTCTCAATCTGCTTTTCTTTTTTAATTCGTTGAGTCGCGCTTCGTTTTATGAAACAAAAGTAAAGTTTAAATTAAGCAAAAGTGGTTTGTTTTATTTCGAATTGCAAGACAACGAGTGTGGTGTCATTGAAAACAACACAAACTTGAATCAAGCCACAACTACGGCCACACGTAGGTATTCTAATTTGAGTGTATTACATTAAGTGCGTTTTTTGTTTTTTTCACATTTAAATGTTTTTGTACCGTTTCTTTGGATATTTTTGGTGTCGCATTTTCAGTGAATATTAAGTGTATTACATTCACATATAAGTTACGTAACTAAAACAATGCCACGTCTTCGAGGACGAGAAGGAAATATTGGTCGACGAACTATCCATTCACAATTACAGTTACACTCCAAAATCGTTCTATCTGAACGATCGGTTGTATGGGAGCTATATTTATTGCTTATCTCTATATACAACATATGAAAGTAAGTTGCTAAACGTCCATAATTCGATACTGGATTGTACGAATCACCATAAGTAGACTTTTTTAAGTTGTATTTGTTTTTGTCCAAGAAAAATGTTGAGAAGAGAGAACGTCGATAGGCGGCGTTGTTGTCGCGTTATAACAAAAAATCGTATTTATTGTCCGATTTCAGTTATATTCTATAAATGTATTGGTAAGGGTGCTATAGGTGCTATAGGTGGCGCTGGAGTCGAGTTTTTCTAATATTCGCATTTCTAAACCGATTTTGATAAAATTCATGTTGTACGTACTTATATTCTACTAGCATGATGAAAAATGGGAAATAATACAGAAAACTATACATGTTAATTGGGACGACGAAAAAGTGTATAAAAGCACTATTCATCAAAACTGCAGCATTTTTAACTTGCAAAATCTGACATATGTAAGTATAAAAAAAAATTTAAGGAGATACGAAAATGCGTGCGGAATTTAGGTGGCAGTTTCATTTACCAAAAGTGTTTGATTTACTTTTAATTAATTTTGGGCGGGACAAAGTTCGCCGGGTCTTCTAGTTGTTTAATAAAAAAATAAAATTGATGAAAAATTCTGTCTGCAGCAACTAGCACTTAAGACCAGTAATTAATGCACAGGTAGTACATTTTTAATTCACACATCTCTTATTTGGTGATGTACAAATTTAAGCTTTTACATTTTCATATATTTGCCCATTTTTGCAAATTCGACTACATTTTAATCAAAAGATTGACATTTCACCTGTCATTTTACACACATATGTATGTACATATGTTCATCGTCTACGCTGTCCCATTCAGCGGTTCATTTTTGTGTTGAATCGCCGAGCGTCTTTCATTCCATCTCACATTGTGGATGTTGAGAGCGAGAGAGACGGTGATGAAAAGCGCAGACGCAGAATGGAAAACTTATGCCAAAGTCATGGAAATGTGTAGAATGTTTTATTAAGATTATGTGTGCATGTGCTTAGGGGCATTTCCACGTTAATATCAAGAATGATAGATATTAGATATTGCGCCAATTGTTGCTCGGCTACTACTCTCCTCGTGAATTTGACATTCGCTGACGTCACATATCCACAAATGAAGAGAACGAAGGAATGTGGAAACACAAAACCGTTGACAGTTCGTTTTGTGCGTTAAAAATACATTTTTGAATAAATAGAATTTTCGTAAATTTTGTAAAGATATTTGTGAAAATTAAATGATGATTTTATTTCAATCTAATCTACTTATTTCTGAATACACTACTTTATTTTTCTTTAATGGCTTAAAAAATTAACAAATTTTTCTTTACAGAACTTTATGATGGAGGAACTGTCAAATATTTTTGTTCTTTCTTTACATTAAAGATGGACGCTATCGATAGTTTTCGCTTTTAAAAACTTTCAATTTGTTTGAGTGGCTATCGATAGTCTTGCAATTGTCACTCGCTATTTCAATGGAAGTAAGAATATTCGTCGTTGACAAGAACGTCTACTTTAGAAGTCAAAATAAATTGCGAACATTCACTTAATGGAAGAAAATGCATAACAATGCTAGTAAACTTCTAAAAAATCAACGATATTTTGTCGGCACTTGAAACCTGAACTTTTTTTTATTTTAATTTTATAGGCTAAAATATTGTCTAAAAATAAAAATAAAAATTAGCTGGGAAATTCTAATGAAACTTTTTGCGTTTTTAATTTCTGTGCAAAGTTTTGGACAAATACGGATTTTGTTAAGCTACTAGCTAAATTTTAATTAAGATATAATATTTAAAATTAATTTAAAAAAATAAATAAATGGATCAATAGCAAAAACTGTTATTATTTTATTACCGGAAAAGTATCGTTTAGTAACCATAGCGGTGGTTTAATAATAAGTTAACCTTCAGTTGTTGCAAACAATTGGTATGATAAAGCAAGGATGAATTTTAACGTTAAATTTAACCGTTCTGAAATATTTTCTTTTGTTTCGGTTGAAACATTTCAAAATATTTTCGTTAAAGCAATTATCATAATAAATTTCATTACGTTTTTAACCGAAATGAAATGCTGGCGTTAACGTTAAAACGTTAAGAAAAACGCTGGAGATTCACTCGTCGCAAACAGAAGCGCTGCATACTTTTAGGCACATTAAAATTAACGAAAACGGAAATTTTATAACGTTGCAGCATTAACGATTTGATTTCGTTTTGATAGCATGGCGCCAAAACGCAACAAACTCATTTCGTTAAGTTAATTTTGCTCGTTAACAAAACAAAATGGTATCGTTTCGTTTGTTGAGCAGCTCTGTGATAAAGTGTTAACTAAGAGAAAAAAATCTATTATACATACATACTTACATGTTTTGCTTCAAACCTCTGTTACTCATAAATTGCTTTAAAAATAAGATTTTGTGTTCTTGATATATTATCAAATATTTACGAACATTCGAATATTTATAATTTGTCAATAATATCTTTCACTATTATAATTAAGCAAAGAAAAGGTATTTTATTTTTGAGTAGAATATATAAAGCTTTATAAATTTTCAATATTACACATTTGTCAATGTTTCATTATTGATAAAGAACACAGAATTGGGCAGTTATTTTATTAAAAGAATTCGATAATACTTCCGATTATAATTTAGGTGTTTTTGAAAGTCTCGAAAACCAACGAGTTCGGGTATCAAAAGTTTTCCAGCTTTATTTATCATTCTTAACTTTACTTTACTTCAATTATCATTGTTCTCTTCACATCAAGAATTATAGATTTAAGAGATTGCGCCAACGAGAGAGGAAAAATGTTCGCGTGACGTCACACATTCATATGATGTGAAGCGAACAACGATAATTGATGTGATGTAAAGACAAAAAATGATAGATAGAGCTGGAAAACTACTGATACTCTAACTATCGATAGTTTTCGATGCTTTCAAACTTACCGCTATTATAATCGATATAACAATCGAATTTCATTAATAAATTAAGTCTTATTTTTAAAGCATTTTACTAGTAAGGGGTTAGAAGCAACATATATAATAGATTTTTGCACATAATTAACACTTAACAATATCAATAATTTGCAGCAAATGATTGTAAATTTGTTTACTTAATTTTAAGCCGCCGCTATGGTTATTAAACGATATGCTCCCGGTGACGAGTTTTTGAAATTGATTTTTTTTTTAGACACTAGTATTGCTTATAACATTTAAGAGCTGACAATTTTTTGCAATTTTGTTATTTTGCACTTCGTTAACGCTTTATAATACCAATTATTTTAGAGCAAAGCTACAATTAATATAGAGTAAAATTATTATTAAATTAAATTTACTTAACGATATATTCCAGGCGATAAAATAATACAATCGACGAGTTTTTCCTTTTGATTTCTATTTTATTTATTATATGTATTTATTTGATTGAAATTAAATTTACTTATTATTATTTTTTTAAATATACAATTTTATTAAACTAAAATCGTATATGTGTAAATCTTTGAACCAAATAAAAAAGCAACAAATTTAGTTAAAATTTCTTTGCTCTTTCAGAATTTTTAAACGATTTCCTAGCCCATTTAATTTTAGGACAAAAGAGCAGTTTCAATTGCCGAAATACTGTTTTTTTTCAACAAAGTGAAAGTTCGCAATTCTTTTTAATTAAATTTACTTCTAAAGCACGTCTTTACTTATGTTTAGCAATACGTACTTATATGTATGCAATGAAAGCTTAAAATGCTGCTCAAAAAATATATCACAAGAAATATTTTTTAATTTTTCTGTAGCTTGAAAAAGTACTTTGCCGTTGCTGTAAATTTTTTTTGTAATTGTTTTCGTTAGAGCTTAAAACTGATTTGAGTAATTTTTTTATAAAAGAAAGTTTCTTTTTAATTTTTTGGGCGCCATTTTATAAGAATTTTTCGATATTTTTGAGAACTAAATTTTGTAAGCTTAAATATTGAGTTACTATTTGAATACTATCGATAGTCACTAAAAACCATCTAAAATTTTATAAAGTGAAAACTATCGATGTTATTGATAGTGCCATCCATTGTTTCCCAGCTCTATTCCTTCATTTTATTCAATTGTGGATGTGTTGTTGTGTGGTGTCAGCGAATGTCAAAACTAAGAGTATTGACAACACGACGATTGTCCCAATCTCTAATATCTATCATTCTTGTCTTCACATTATATGAATATGTGACGTCACGCAAACGTTTTTCCTCTCTCGTTGGCACAATCTCTATAATCTACAATTCTTGCGTTTATATAAATAACAGTTGAAGAACTGAACGCACTTTAAGCCATTATATGATTCGTTTATGGGAGTAGATCATCCAAATTTCATTATGCAGAAGGATCTGCCACGGACTACAGTACACATAATCGTATATTTATTATAAAAAAAAATAAAAATTTAGTATTTTGTGATTGACCTTAGCAAAAAAAAAACAAAATTTAAAATGGAAAGGTCGCCTAATTCAGTTTTTTGTTCATCAAAAATCAGATTTTTTCCAACATTGCTGAGATGTCGTCTCCGAAAACATGGAAATACCCAAATTTACGTATGAATGCGTAAATTTTAAAAATGCATTCTTGATTCAACTTTAGTGAACGCATTTCAAAAACAAACGCTGATATGAAAACATAAATGGAGTTCAAACATGGATTCGTATGCAAACAGCTTTAGGCAATAAATGATCTAAAACCAACGACGATACATTGGAGAAGTGTACCAATTGATTTATTAAAAAATTAGCTTAAAGAAACATAGCGAACTGTAATATATATTTATAAAATACTAAGTAATATAATAACATAATAACAGATAATTAAATTTTTTTATTGTTACTAACAATTTTTTGTATTAATTTTCCTGCAGGGTATCTTTATATTAACATATGTATGTATGTATATGTATGTATGTAATAATTTGCGCTTTAATATGTGCGGTTAATGGGTAACGCGATCTAAAGTATTGAAAATAAACAATTAAGAGTATATGTGACATGGCATAGGAAAAAATAAAAAAAAAATAAAAAACAATCTGCATGTGTACATATGTACATATGTATGCATGTATGAAGATACATTAAGGGGGTAAAAAGTTTTGAAATTTTTTGATTTTAGCAATCGTCAACATGATTCTGATGCTTAATTTAATATCAGTTATTAATGATGTTTTAATAATGAATGAATTAAGGCCTGAAATCGATCCGTTTTTTTTTAAATATAAATTGCGAAGGATACACTGAAGGGATTTTCGAATTTTTTTAAAGTTAAAGGTAAATGTTTTGACTTTAAAATTTTTGTATTAAATACAAACAAAAAACATTGTCGACCTTGAAACGTCATTGACTAAATTGATGTTAAAACTGCATGGGTCCCGCTTAAGTAAAATTCTAGCCAGTTGGGTAATCTGTAATCAGAAATTAAATATTCTTTATAATCACAGAACTGTAACTTTACATTGGCTATGTTTTCCCGACACTGAATTTTTTTATTTTGCAAAATGTAAATCTTATGCAACGATTTGTGAAAATTTTCAATTTTCACGTAACTTTTTGACGTTTTAAATACTCTAAAAATAAAACAAAATAAAGTTTTACAAATCGTACTTGGGAAAACGTAGCGATATGTTTACTGAATAACACAGGTCTGCAACAAAAATGCTGTCTGGATATTTCCAACTGATTTCTAAGTATGTATTTAGGTGTTCTGAAAACTAAAAAAATACTCAAAAAATTCAAGAATTCCTGGGCATGGCGCTCGGACAACAATCTGGGTTTACCAAATTCCCTTGCTTTTTGTGTTTATGGGATAGTAGAGACCGAACAAATCACTGGACCAAAAAGTGTTGGCCTCCGAGGGAGCTTAAAGTTGGCGAAAAGAATGTCCTGTATGAAACGTTGGTGCCTCCTCATAAAGTTCTTCTACCACCGCTTCACATAAAGATGGGATTGATGAAGCAATTTGTAAAGTCACTTCCAAGAGATGGAAATTGCTTCAAATACTTAATATCAAAGTTTCCAGGCCTCTCGGAGGCAAAGTTGAAGGAAGGTATTTTCGTTTGACCAGATATGGCAGATCCACTATTCATTACAACCATGACGGATCCTCAAAGAGAAAGGTGGATTGACTTTAAAGAGGTCACAAAGAAATTTTTAGGCAATAACAAAGATCCTAACTACAAACAAATCGTCAAAAGAATGTTAAAAGCATTTCAAGCTTTAGGTTGCTTGATGAGTTTTAAAGTACATTTTCTTCATTCCCACCTCGCCTACTTTCCAGAAAATTTAGGAGACTTGAGTGAAGAGCAAGGTGAACGATTTCACCAAGATATTAAGGAGATGGAAAAAAGACATCAGGGAAGATGGAGCGTTTCAATGATGGCAAAGAGACATTCCCTATGCTTCCCACAAGCGAAAATGTACCAAAAGGAGTCTCACTGAGAAAAAGAAATGTGTTTAGTGCTTACTAATTAATGTATTTTACATAAATAAATTACTTTTGTTACGCAATTATAAATTTGAAAGTTTTTTTTAATCTTTTATATTGTCAGAAATAATAAATCCATAATTCGGCCGCAAAAAAAAAACTACTTTCGGGAAAACGCGTTTAAAGATAATTTACGGTGTATACCTAATTTGATGGAGACGGGTACGTTACGGAGCCCAGAAGCATGCAAAGGAAGGTGATTTCTACGAAATCCTCTCTGTGGCGTATTCTTGGATGCATATAGATTAAAATTAAATTTAAAAAAAATCAATTTTTTGAAACCGCGAGAGTGAGGACCCCCTTAAATTAAAAAAAAAAATTTTACCATGTGTATTTTTTAAATGTTTACTTGTATTGTTATAAATGCTTATTTCTTTCGATGTATGTAGGTTGGTTGGAATTCTATTTTTTATAATTCATAAATTTGAAGGTGTCATTAACAATGAAAAATATCACACGGAATGACCATTCAATAATAAGATGGTATACGAGTAAAAACTTTCAGATTAAAATCAACGAGGTCACAGTAAAATAAATGTATTCTCGTAATAAGCAGAACAGAAATATACGATTTTTTAGAAAGTAAAAAAATTATAAAAGTTAATTTAAAGTCATTAATACAGTTCATAAAACTGAAAAATAAAAATAAACATTATATTAAATTAGTAACGAAACTCCATTAAAATGACATCCCCCCTAAATTTAATTAGATTATTCGAATATTTAATCAATTTGTATGGAAAACTGGCCACTGTGGTCGAGTGGGTAGCGGTGCGTGCTATAACTCGATATACCGCTGAGTTTGAGATTCGAATCTCAGCCAGGGCAAGTAAAATCTAAATCATAGAAAAGTATTTGTTCTTATAACTTAAACACCACAATCGCTAGATCGCAAATTTGGTTTGCTCCTTCTTTTTCCATAAAGTGAAACCCGAAATTGCTCGTTAATCAAAAATTTAAATTTTACTATATAATTTTTTTTTTGTTTGAGCATCCCTAATGTGCGCATGCAAAGTATTTATGTACGCGTGTACAGGCCAATTTTGTGCGCAGATTTTGTGTCTGATTCATTAAAAAGTATACAACAATTTGATTGAGTTTAATTGCTGAAGTTAGCTGCTACAAAAGTTACACTTAAGTTGAGTATCGTTTTGAAATATTTTGGGTGACGAGTATGATTCACCATTTAATAAAATACCTTTGAAACGTTTTGAGTAAAAATATAAGCAAACTTAAAATGTTGCACGAATCGTTCAAAAATGCAATTGCGTAAGCGATTATGTTGCCAAAGTCAATAAAATTTATTTAAATTTTAAAATGTACATAGAACTGTAATTTATGATGCAAACTTTATTATCATAAAAAATTAAGAATTATAGACCCATCTCCAAACTAACCACAGTGTCAAAACTGATTCGAGTGTATCGTTAAGGATAAAATTTACACGATTTAGAAATTACAGAGGTTGCGCCTTCAGCAAACCGCTATTCGCTCTCAGTAAATTTGTCAGAATCATCTGTTTATGCTACGTCACAATTCCAATCAAAGACAGAGCATAACCTAACCTCACATATTTGTTGCAACTCTTCCGATTCTCTCTCAATTCATGATCGTGACGTTGCACGGACTTCGCTTCACATTATTTTTCGTCAGGAAGGCGCAATCTTGTATTCTATCGTTCTTGGGTTCATTCCGCTTAGCTCTAGGTTAACCAACATATCAACTTTTATGGAGAATTGTTGGCAAACTTTTCAAAATGTGTTCGAAATTGATGCAACTTACACCGATTTCTCTAAGCCCTCTGTCAGGGTATCTCATAGAATTTTGAGAGTTAAACTTGCAGTTTTAGTCTTTCATTCAGTGTTTAGTTTTTAAAGTGAATTAGGTCCTATCTGGTAATGTATCGTCTCATTATTTTGTTGCTTCTTCTGGTGTTCCTCAAGTTTGTGTCCTAGTTCCATTATTATTTGTGCTTTTCATAAATGTTTTTTCAAATATAATTTCCTCCTATATATGTACAGACGATCAAAAGATTTATCATGAAATTAAATATTTGGAAGATTCTTTCATTATTATTGTTCCTACCTCTTACCGCATCTCAAATGTATATGTGTTAGTGAATTTAAAGACTTTGGGGTTAATTTTGACTCCAAGCTCTCTTTCACCACTCACATTAAATTCATTCACATTGAATCATTCGCGGAGTTGGCATTTATTCGTCGTAATTGTTCTTCATTCTCCGATCCATATATGTATGTATGTACACTAACATTGTACTTGGTTCCATTTAGTCATTTGGAATACGCGTTATTTTTCTGGCGCTCTTTTCATACAATTTAAATTCATAGACTGGAGTCTCTACAAAGGGCTTTTATACGCTTTATTTTGCGCTCCTTGAGATTTAGTGACCCCTTACCGTCGCAAGGTTCTCGTTGTTTAATGATTAATCTAATGTCATTAGAGTCCAGTTACACTTTTTTTATCAATGTGCTTTGTTTTTGATATACATAATTACAGTTGGTATTGATTGTCCGCACCTTCTAATGAAGATTTTTTTTCAATGTTTCGTCACGAATTCGTCGTTGTAATAAAGTGTGTTTTGTGGGTGTTGCCAAAACTGTTTATGGGATGAATGCTCCTTTGCGGAGACTTGCGCTCAATACTTATTATTTAGCCTTAGACTTTGATTTTTCTTTTTCTAAATTAGCTGTTAAGAATCAACTCCGAAGACACTTGTCAAAGGAGTTTGCTTTATCCTTATTTTTTCACTCTTTTTTATTTTTTTTTAAATAATAAATATCCTTATACATAGTTATCACATAGTCTATACGAATTTTGTTTGTCGATTAAATTAAATAAATAAATAAAAAGTAACCATTATTTGCATTTATTTAGAAACTTTATTTCTCTCAAATGTTGACAGTAACTTCGCTTAATTTTATTCTTTCCGATAGTTCCGATTGTCGTTGAAACGTTCGAGCATTTCAAAAGTTATTTGACGAGTGATGGTTGAATTGTGGCCATTCAATTTGCCGTTTGTATCAAAGCAGCAATTCTGAGTTAAGTTTATCTGAAAAAGAAAATTCGGTTACAAACTTTTACATTTCGTCGATTAAAGCTATTTTTTAAACTGGATAGTTACCTCTGATTCAGTCGGTTTTTATATTTAAAATTGACTTTAAACCGACGAACGAGAGTTGACTATTCAATATGAAAATGACTTTTACATTAGCCTTGGAAAAAAAGATGTTTTTCAACTTTGTAGAAAGAAAAATGTTTCTCACTTGTGTAATTCTTACAGGTTTTGGTGGGATTTATTGAAATACTCACTTCAAATTTAAAAGTAGTAGTACCGCAATCAGTGGAGTTTTACCACTTTCCAAAGTTGCTATTTGATTTTTTGTTAAAAATATTTATTGATTTTTCTGTAAAAAATGAAAAAAAAAAATTATGGGATGAACCCTTGGAGATTTGAGACTACGAGGTTAAGTTTTTTGTTTATAATTTTATTTGTCGTATAAATGTGTATGGATCTTGATCATTTTATGTATTTATATGTATGTACATATATTTCGATTCGAATCGATACAAAAAATTGTTTATTGCATTGTCGTCTCGCAAATCTGGAATTTTTTTTTTAATAGTCAATAAAAAATTATTTTATTTTCAATACGTTTTCGATTAAAAAAAAGGCAGTAAAAATTTATATTTACTTTTTTGATGATAAATAAAAGTTGAAAATTTGTTTTATTTTACACTTATTGAAATGAATTGAAACTTAAATTTCTTTTTTCTTTTGTTTGAAAATAAGTGTCAATCTTAACTTTTATTTTTGATCGAATAAATCAATACCAAATTTTATTAAATATTTTTGAAAGAAAAAAAAAATATTATGTTTTTGATAAAAAACTTAAGCGTAACTGTAAATAAGTATAAAATTAATGGTAAGAAAATAACGATTAATTTTTGACTTAACAAAAGTTAAAAAAATATAAATAATTTAGTTTTTAATTAAAAACTGAATTAAATAATTTAATTTTAGTATTTTTTTGCTTACAAGCATCAAATTGCTTCATTAAAAAAAAACAAAAAATGTTTCTCAATTTTCGATTTGTATTATAAAGAATTGGAATTTTTCGCATTTGCGTATAATCGGTTGTCATACATACATACATACATATGTATGTACAAACTAAGGACAAATTTCAAAAGTTCATAAATTTCTTGCAAGCCATATTATCTATGCTTTGCGGTTTGGCTACTCGTATACGAGGCATTCCACAATATTTTAATTGGTCAAAAACTACTTTTGCACGAATTTTGGATATGTTAAAGAGGAGGTCCTAAAAAGTCGGTAAACGTAATATAGAGCAAAAACAATTTTTTTTTTAAGTTGTGCAACTTTAAAAATGTAAGGTGTCTTCACGTAAGCCATTGTTTATCACTTCATTGCTCGCAAAATATTAGTTTTATCAAAAAAATTATTAAGGACTTTTTACAGACAAAGAGCCAAAGATTTATAAAAAATTTGAAATACCTTTGATAATAAAAAAAAAATTGCTGAAAAATCATGTTTTCACAATAAAAATTTTTTTTTTAAATACATACATACATATGTACATATGTATGTATAATAGAACGTATGTATGTATATCAATGAATAATCTGACCAATGTTTTAAGGGTGTCTTCTTTTACATATAACCTGAGAAATTAATTTTTTCGTGATGTATAATAAAATCAAGTGTTTCATTGAGCGTATGCAAGCAAGCTTATTAACAAAGGTATGAAAAGTTTTACTTAAAAAAAAAAACCAAAAAATTGTTATAGATCTCTGACTCTTTGTCTATAAAAAAAGTACTTGATAGATACTTTTTTTTTAAAAGAACTAAGAATTTGCGAGTTATGAAGTGTTAAACAGTGGCTTATGCAGGGACACCTTCGATTTTAAAGTCGTATAACTGTTGAAAAAAAAAATTGCTTTTTTTAATTTCCGGTCGTTCTGTTATATCTTATGAGTTGTTCTACAACATTCTCAATCTGCACGAAAATCTAAAAAATCTCGTATTTTTCATTAAAATAGTATGGAATGCCTCATATCCGTACATACAAACATACATTCGAAAGATGTGTGCTCAAAAGCGTTCTGAGCGCACCGTAACGCTTCCGATTCGTTTTCGTTTTTTTTTTTTTCAATTATCCATCGATGCATATATGATAAAAATAAACTATAACACATTCGGTTCATTCGTTCATCCGCTTGGGTTCTACACAGCGTTATTCGTGAGTATGAAAGAATTCAGTTTGTGCTGAGATATTGCGCCGCCAAGTCAGTGTCAGCAGAATTTTCGTACTAACCAATACTCGTACTTACATACATTTTTACAAACATACATACATACATACATACATATGTATGTATTCGTATGTGCATATTGAGGGCAAAATATTATTCATTTTGGCAAAATTAACAGCAGTGTAAGAAGTAAATGTTTAGCGAATTTATGTGAAACGGAGAATTTTCTTGAATATATTTTACTTAAACAGTCTGTAAAATAATCGGTTAGTGGCTGTTCGAAAGAAAAAAAAAAAAAACGTAACAACGCACACACACACACACAAGCGCGCATTCACGTAAGCAATGAACACGATGGGCATATCGACAGATCCCACATTGCTTGATGTGGAATTGCCTTCAACATTAATTGAATCACCGTCAGTGTCAACATTTTTACCCGAGGAGGAAGCCTCCATTTGTCCGCTACTATCCAACACAAATGGCACTTCGACACCGGTCACTTTCTCACATCCGCTGACGCCTTGCATCGACAATGACAGCACTGCCTCGGCAAATTTGTGCAATGACGATGTGGACGCCAAGGTCGAGACAAGTTCATCGGGCAGTAGCTCCGGCATTGGCATGGATGCGACAGATACTGCGGCGACAACGCTCTTCCACAAATCGAATGCCTATCAACACCTGCAAGTCAACAATGGTGGCGCAGTGCAGGTGAGGAGATAAAACATTAAAAAAATTTTTTTTTTTTTTTAAACACACATGCATTTGGTCCTCATCACTCTAAAACCAGCAAGGGGAAAGGATTTGGTGAAGAAGAGCAGACTTTTTTGCTTTTAACGGTTATGTTTACGTTTGTAAGGCCGGCTATAAATCGTTTGTAATTAATAAGAATCCATACGTTCCACTTATAGAAATATTATTGAGACATAATCTACTTACATTTGGTATCCACATGTGAAAATCGTCAACCTTACAAGGAGGAAATGTTACAGCAATCAGCTGTTCAGAGAGAAAAACCAGCTTTGTTCCACACGCTTTCCAGCCGGGTTCGGTAATTAGAGAATACAAAACAAGTTTCCCTCTCACAAGTGTCAAAAATCTTTCAAAATTGTGCACGGCATCGATAAATCAGCTGTTTCAATATTAGGTAGGTTCGCGTACGGATAATTATTGAAAGTTTTTGAAAACTATTAGCTTTTAGCGTTCGCGTACGCAAAAAACTTGCAAAGTAGGGGAAATTGAGAAAGCAAAGTGACATTTGCGGTTGGTTTCTGCTGGAAAAATTTTTGCCAGCAGAAATTTGCCAACAAGAAAACAGCCAATTAAAAACATATGATTGCAATTTGGATAAGTTAGAAGTTTTTGTTGAAGAATTTTAAAAGTAAAAATTATAAATTATGAGTGTTAAACATACAAGAAGAAAGGAATTGTTAATTTGCATATGTTTCTTTTGTATAATTTTTGAAGAAAACACTAATGCAATGTTTTTCATTTTGTATATTCGAATGCGGACAAGAATTCAATCAGCTGTTCGTTAAACTTGCAAGTTTCTGAAAATTTTGCATTCGCGTACTATTTTGGATATTTTCTGTTGGAGTTTGTAAAGAACGTACCTATTATTGTCGGAATCGGAATGAATAGCATTGCTATACATCAAAGTTTTTAAGTCTTGTCTCTAATTCTCTGACAAAACAAAATATACTCTGCTCCTCTCAGAACTGAAGAAACTAATAACAGATAGAATGGGAAGGATTTATAAATTCCCGCAATCACAAAATCAAATGTCTTCGAATGAAAAAATATATATTAGACAAACGAGTCAGTGATGTCAATGCTTTTTTTAGTATGAAGAAGTTTACAAAATACTACTATTACATGTGGAAACTGTAGAATAGGTAACATTCTTCATGAGTTAAGAAGCCGATTTGTCATGCGTAAACGAGAGGTCTGCTTTATAACAGAACCTTTTATTATTGAATCATGATGCCGTACTCCAATAAGAATTGTATGATATGATATGAATCGCAATAATGAAAGGTGTTGTACGTTAGCAACTTCTCGCTTTAAATTGGCCATCTTGAACGCCCTTAGAAACTGTGTTGTTCCTTTGACGAATTTGGTTACCAGTTTTGTAAAAAAAAAATTTGAATTGTTGTAGAAAATTTAGTTTTTCATGTGGAACTTATAATACATATGTATTATTGATTGTTTTTTTATTTTTACTTTTTTGTTGATAAATAGATTTCTGAAAGCGATAATTTGAATCAGTTTTTGTAAAAATTGTCAAGTATTCGTGTAATAAAACCATTTTTTTGAAATTATTAAGTGTAATAAAGCTCTGAAGTTCATTGCGGTAGACAGGATCAACAATTTTATTTACATTTTCAATTCAATATTTTATTGGCAAAAAAATATCCGTATCAAAAATAGTAAGTAAATCTGCTCAAACTTAAGTTTTTGACGCTGCTCCATAAAATCATCGTCACAGAACTAGACCCATTTCTCAAAAGCCGCCTTCAATCGACTCGATCACATCGGCTCTTATATTTAAATTACAACTCAATGATATCTGAACGTCAATTGTTCGTTTTTTCGGTGCGCCTTTGGAACAGGCTACCTGCTAAATTCCGAAGCTGGGTCACATCGCACTTCAAGAGAACATTACTTAAACTATACAGCTAGTGAATATAAAACATATTGCCGTTTACCCTTGTTAGATGATTGTAATATGTCAATCTTTATTCATTGTTCCTTTTTACCACCTCCATTATTTTTAATCTTTTAATTCAAACCTCTAATTTAAAATTTTAACTTTCTTTTAAGTTTCAATGTTGTAGGACTTTAAAGTAATAGTAATCAGATTTATAAACGTTTTTGCTTAAGGTTTAAATATTGTTTGATTCTGTAATCATTTTATTTTTATATTCAATATAACCTATGGATGTTGTATTGTAATAACAATAAAGGCTAAAGGACCTACATACGTAGTTGACATGTATATTTATGATTTTTCAGTAATCAATTAGTATTTTTTTTCCAAAAAAACCCCTACTTCAGTGCTTTTATGCTCATAACCAATACGGATTACCTTCAGTTTCTTCATCCAATGATTGGAACTAACCTAAATTAATGTGGGAAAACCCGTGAGATTCTGCTTTTCAGAAAAAAATTAATCGCTGGACAAACACTGTTGTGTTGTTGGTAGATACGGTTTGAACATTGTACATACATTACCTTCTAAAGAATAATTATTTTCGCAGGTTTCCCTAGCAATTTAAATACAAATTATTATATTTTTATCAGTTTTTATATAAAATTCGTTATATTCAAATCATTGTGGTTAAATTATTCGTAAATATCTTCACTCATTTATAAATACTTTTTCCTATGAATGGCCTTTTCTTATTCCCGTTTCTCTAATACCTCCTAAATACAACATTGAGCTAAGGGCGTTCAAACTGGCGCTGTCACAACATACCACACCATTCATTATTTCATCATGAATATTTTATTTCAAAAACTTATTTAAATTTTTTTTTATTACTTGCCAGTTACACGATCAAGTTTTTATTCAATTTGCCTTTCAATTTACCAATACACTCACATTTTTCGAACTTGAACATGAACTTGAATTCAATTTTCCTTTCAATTCGCCTTTCAACTTGATGGTCAAGTTAAACAGCTGATCACAAATTTTGCATATATTTTGTCGTGTCTTGTTTTGCATATATTTTACCGCAAACTATAAATGAATAAAATTGATAAAAATTGCGAAGTGTTGCGATTCATAGAACTATAGAAAAGCCATGAAATTCTATAAAATATGAATCTTTCGTCATATCGGAACGACTTAAAAATAAAGGCCTAAGAATCAAAACCCGACCCAAATAATGATAATTTACAAACAGTTTTTTGTTGTTTTTTTACTCCGACAAGGTTAAAAGTTGATGTATTTTGGAACGATTTTCCGATTCTCCGAACGAAAAATAACACTGAAGATGGCACAACGCCGAAACAGGTTTGTATCAAAACCAAATTTGACAAGGATCGACGGAAAATCGTTCCAAATACAACAATTTACAAACCTTGTAACTAATAAGGCTTTCTTTCATCCAATATTTTCTTAAAACCTTCCGTTTTTTTTTTCTTTTTCGGTTAATTTATTAATTTCTTGGCGCACCTTCAGTGAGGCAAAAATTTTAAGTTGTTTCCTTGACAACGGCATCTTGAAAATAAAATTGACTATCAAGTTGCGTACAGCCTACGTCACGGCTTTCAAGTCAGGTCAATTTGACAAACAGTACGTGTGTTCAACTTGCTTTCAAGTTCTTGATCGTGGACCTGCAGAGTTATACTTATGCATGAACAATTTTTTTTATGAACATTGGGGAGCCATCGTACAGGTCTATGAGTACGATAACAATCAGCTGTTTTCCCGGAAATAGCTCACAGCTGAGATCACCTGATTTTCAGAGTTGATTTTCAGAGCACGGTTGTATTTAAAACTACTAAGTACTGACAGAGTTGCATGTAATATAAGTTAATTTTCTTAAAATAGTAGTAAAAATTTGTACTGACTTCCGAGGTAATAAGCAAATTGCATAAGACATTTAAAAGTGAAAAATACTTAACTTTTCAGTATTATTTTATTGTTTTTTTTTTAAAGAATTTTCATTCGTTGATATAGAAATATGTAAGCTTAAAATTTTGGTTAAACTTATATGTATGTAAATGCAATGAAGTGCGAAATGTAATTTATAATAAATAAATTCCATTTTATTACATTATTCTTCCAACTCTTCCTTGTTTTCTGCTTCACTGGGCATTTTGAAAGCATACTTTTTCATTTCCACTCACTTTTGTCATTTTTACTAATTCAAAGCTTTTTTTTTTATAGAGAGGACGGTAACAAATACGACGTTGCCGTGAAAGCTGAGATCAGTTTTATTAGGTGCAATTTAATATCAAATAAATGGCTGGAGTTCCTAAAAAAAAGATATCCCAATTTAGTAGTGTCAGAAAGTTTTAACTTCCTTTAAGTAAAATCTTGATTTTTTTACTGCGAGTTCACCTACTTAAATTAGTTGAAGTCAGTTGCTACAAGTTAAAATATACATAGTTATATGCTATTTTAAAGTGATTTATCAGGACTGATGTTAAGTCCGATCGCTTACAGAATCATATCTTATATCAATCAATATTGCACAGGTGTGGTCCGTAATGCTTTCTTTCGTACATACATACATATATGTAGAGCAAATTATTTGAATTTTGCTTTTGAAAGCAATACGATTTAACATAGCCCTGGCTGATCAGATAATTACACAGTGTTACAAAATGGAAAAAATTGAATGAACTTTTAAAGTGACATATTGGAAATTGTTCACCTGGTCGAATATAACTCAAAACGGTTTTTGGAAAATTGGACCGCAGATTCGTAAGATTATGACTGATGATGACTTCATAAAAAAATTGAACCCAGTAGAGAAAAGAGCATGGCTGAGTTTCATTTCTTTGTGCCGAAACTTTCTTGGAAACACGAGAAGTTCAAATTACGTTGAGGTGGTCCATGAATTTTTGGAAGCTTATGGAGAAATGGGATGCAACATGTCTATAAAAATTCACTTTTTGCATTCTCATTTGGAATTTTTCCCGGATAATCTTGGTCAATTCAGCGACGAACAAGGTGAAAGATTTCACCAAGAAATCTCCAACATTGAAAAACGGTTTACAGAGAACCAAGTTAGGATGATAGCTAATTACTGCTGGTCACTCAAACGTGAAACAGATGACTCGTCTTATAAACGCAGAAGATCAAGCAAACATTTTTAGCTATAAAGTTATTTAGCATTTTAATGATTAATTTTTTTTTTTTCAGTCACAATAAAAATTTGAAGTTGAAAGATAATCAAAATGTATGAATTTTTAAATATGGTCATCATCTAAATTAATTTAAATAGTAATAACTCTGTCGACGCAGTACTAAATTCACTTTAATAATATTGTTTTTGATAGGTACCTTTCTGAATTAAGACTATCGTAAAATCGTAGTCAAAGTTTCAAAATTAATTTTTTTTTATTAAGTTACGATTTTTTTTCTCTGTAGCTTCGTCAGTTCTGGTTTGATTTTGACGCCATTAAAATAGTGATTTGTCACCTTTCAAAATATATAAACAACTTTTAAATCGGATGAAAATTCGCAAAGATATTGATGATTGACTAGCGAATGACCTCAAAAACAGTTTTTTGGCCCTAAAATGAGATTTTGGGGGTGTTTCGCAAATTTCAAGTATACAGTTTTTCTTAGTTTTATAAGGCCTAACGCCTACAGTGTTACACAGTGTTATTTGTACAAACTTATGTGCTATTGCTTTATTTTAATAATGTAAATTATTGGGTGCACATACATACATATGCATAAATATATGTATATTTTAAAATTTTGTAAAATGAAATTTACATAATATCTACCATTTATTAATTTTTCATAATATGTGTCAAATTAAGTAATATGAATAAATTTGCACAAATCCCTTTAAATACAACCGTGAACATAAAATTGGTTGCTTGTCATTTTGTTTTGATCTCACTATTCGTTCAATTTAAAAACCAAAAATTTTGTAATTTTATTTCTGAAATTGTGCACAAAACGCGACCGCGTGTACAATTTCCCGCAATTTCGTTATCATTTTAATTAATTAATTTCTGCAAGCAGTATGATAACCCTATGGTAAAGAAGTCGTTTGCTATGCCTTGGTCCCACGGTATTTGGCTACACTGCATTCTTGATGCTTCTTTGGCAACATTCTCCAAATGGGCCTTTAAATTTAGTTGGGAGGCAATCATCACTCCCAAATATTTGATAGCGGACTTGGTCGTGACGATGTCTGTCCCCACGTGAATATTCAGAGACTTCACGGCCTTTCGCTGCTTATCAAAACCCCTTCAGTCTTGTGATCGGCCAGCGTTAAGTGCATTGATTTGAGCCATATTTTGATCTTTATTGCAGGATTTTCTAAAGCCGAAGTGTTCTGATTTATACGAGTATGTATAATATTTTCAAAAATTTTCCCAAGCATGCATGAACATTCATAACTGGTTAAGGAAAGTTTTGTGCAAATATACATATAAAAGTAATACTAATATTACATATCATATACATATGTATGTACATAATATTATGTACGTATATGACCAAGTATGTATGTACGATTGTCCAACAAATACTGGACAGGTGCAGTGGCAAGCAAGCTTAGAATACTGTCTGTTGTATTCAACCAAATAAAGAATCATAAACAAAATCTCAAAAAAATGTTTGCGGCAAAATTTTATCCAAATCGGTTCGGGGAAAGTGGTGCCTCAAAGCCCCCAAAGTTTCGAAAAATCAGCATTTTTTCAAAAAAGTTGACTTTGGCTTTGAATAACTCAGCTAATATCAATTACTTATAAAAATTACATTTAAGAGAAATGAAAAAAATTTGACGCCAAGTAATTTTTGCATAGAAAGTTTTTGATTATCTTCAACCGTTTTCTATTTATACCCGTAGCAAGAACATTTGCACCTTTAAAAAGCTCATTTTCAAAACGTTTTAATTTTTTTTTATTATTTGTATTAGAAAGGTTCTTATAATAACAATGTATTAATAGTTTGTATTAAATAAAGTGTATTTGTTGCAGTCAGGAAACTGCGGCGATAATCTTACCCTATTTGTAGTATGTATTGTTTTTGTTCTTCATTTTTCGATAATATAGAATTATAATCTTGTATCAATTTAACCCCTCTTTCTGCCGTATCATTCACTACTTTTATTCCTTTAATTTTTTCTATTGCCTCATTATAATTTCCATCTACATCCCACTCTGATGGTGGCTTTTTTAAAAAGTTAATATTTATATTAAATCTTGTGAAAAAATTTAATTTTTTTTTTCGAAACAAACTGTTCGATGCCCTCTTCCAGGATTTCAGAAATCGTGACATTAGCCTTTTTTATCATTTTGTTCAGATGGTGATTCTCTATTTAATTTCTCTATCATTTTTATCTTTGTGTCAGAGCTTACGTTTGAATCGAAAAAGGCAAAGGCGACAGCTTCTGAACTATTTAACCATTGGAGATTATTATAGGGAGCCGGTCTACTTTCTCTTTTCGTTCTAATCCTGGAAGTAGTTTTCCATCCCAATGCAAACATACAGTTTCCAAATCACTATTTTCCATCTTGGCTTTGATTTCATCAACGCGTTCTTTCCGCAATTTTTATCTAGCAGTACGAACCGAAATTTAGATTTAAAATTAAATTGTTTATGCATTGTCCAAACGCTTCTGCCGCAGCAACTATAATTTTAACAGCATTTCTGTCACTTATTTTGCAAGCATCAAGAACAGCCGCATGTTTTAAAGTGATTAAATTAGTATTTCCCCTGGCTTTCTTTAAAGGTGGCTCTTGTGCCATTTCCATGTCAGAAGCACTATCTTCACAATTTGAATTTTCCGGGTCAGACAACGAAATATCGTTTATTGGAACAGTTCTTAATAAATCGTTAACTTCTCGTGTACTTTTATTTCTCCTTTACAACAATTTTCTTTGCATATCTTCTGTTTGTTTTTCTGACTGTTCAAGTTCACGATCGATGCCATGCATACATATATCCCGGTCTTCCCTCTTTTCTTTGATTCAATAAAAATATTTTATCTTCTTTAATTTTTAGAATAGTCAATGCATTTGCATGAGCTATATCAAATAAGTTTTCAATTTTGTTCTTCTGTCTTTCAGTTTTTCCAATTTTTCAATGCAGTGCTTCTCTTCTCTAGTTGGAATTCTTGCTTTTTACCAAAATATTTGCACTTATTTTATTGTTAAACGGGCACTTTCCCTCAGACTTAGCTTTACAACACGCGTATTAAAAAATATAATTCTCAAAACTTCTTTCGCATACGGTAATTTACTACCCATCAAGCTGTTTGAATAGTTTCCAATTGAATAAATACGCTGACGTAAAACCATAGACATTTTCACTTATTTTTCCGATGTTAACACTCTTATTGACGATTTTGCACGGAAAGATTTAGCAAAGAAATATTGTAATATTTTGCTCCAAACGAAATATGTAAAAACAAATTCTATTAATCCTCGAAAAAAAGTCAACTTGCGAAATACGAGTAATTTCTTGGAAATTAACATCAACAAGGAGACACATCAAATCTGTTAGTTGCTGTGAAATAAAATGTGCATATTAGTGATGGGAAAAGTATCGATACTTGTCGACAAGTGTCGACAAGGTCCGTATTCGATACGTATCGACAACAATAATAGTATCAATAACGTATCGATAATCGTTTAGTATCGTTAAGTCACAAGAGTATCGAAATTTTTAGTATCGCTCATTAAATCCAATGCTTTGAAGCTTTTGATAATTCCAGCTACGCCAGTTTCATCAAGTATCGATACTATCACCAAGTATCGATAGTATCGACAAGCTCTTCCGAAGTATCGATATTTGTCGACAAGCAAAATTTACGATGTTTCCCATCACTAGCGCATATAAAATAATTTTGGTAATAATATTCATCTTTAGATACAACCAGAAACATATGTATATAGGCCTACTAATAAATTGCTAGGCGCAAATGTTGTTGCTAGGGGTAAAAATAGAAAACGGTTGAAGATAATCAAAAACTTTCTATGCCAAATTGCTTGGCGTAAAATTTTCTTCATTTCTCTCAAATGTCATTTTTATAAGTAATTGATATTAGCTGAGTTATTCAAAGCCAAAGTCAAATTTTTTGAAAAAATGCTGATTTTTCGAAACTTTGGGGGCTTTGAGGCACCACTTTCCCCCAACCGAGTTGGATAAAATTTTGCCACAATAATTTTTTTGGGAAAAGAAACCAGTCTGGGGGTGCCGCAAGCGTATTTCTTCTAACTGGCAGTCTAATGTACATACATATGTATGTCTCTTGATGCAATAATGAAACTGTGTTGTTCCTTTGCCGAATTTGGTTACCAGTTTTGTAAAAAAAAATTCTAATTGTAGCAGAAAATTAAGTTTTTCATGTGGAAATTATAATACATAATATTGATTGTTTTGGCATTTTGAATTATTTTTACTCATGATACAATCATTTTTAAAGGTAGTTTTACTCTCTCATTTCAGACGCCATATTAACCATTTGCCAGGAACAATGTTCCGGATTTCCGTGCTACCAATTTCTTATTAAAAAAATCCTCTATTTTTTGACAATAAATAAATGTCGTATGCGAAAATTGGGCCAAATTTAGTAAAGAATGAAGTTATACTAAACTAATTAAGATCTTTTAAATGGAGTTATGTGTTTTAGGATTTCTCTTTTAGTTTCCGCGATATTGAGCAAAATTTTGTCGCATGCGCAATGTCGAAGCGATTTCGTTAATTTTTTTTTCATATAAATTCCGTGCTTTGAGCTCTCGGTAAAATATTATCAAATGCTTAAATAACCTTGGAAAAAATTTAAAAATCTGTAAATTTTTTTTATAAAATCTTTAAATTTCGTTCGTATTGTGACACGGAAAATTAAATGTTGTATGTGAAAATATTGCAAATAAAGTTAAAAATGCAGTTATTTTCTATATTTCAAGTAATTTCAAATGGGCTTATTCTTTTTTTGAAAATTTTTTTCTTATTCGATTGAGTATCACATTTGTCGTATGTCTTGCTCATTACTCCAAAACTGTTGCTAAATGCAACATATGAAAAAATTTTACTAAATAAACTCCTTCATAAATTCAAAAGTAATTAAGAATAAACAATAAAAATAAAATATTTTAAGATTTTCTCGAACTAGTAATATTCTCTGAGACTTTGCCCAAAATCTTTGGTCGACTTTTTGAGAAATTGAGTTACAAACTTCAGTTGCGATTTCTCAAAAGTTTTCAAATATACCATACGGACATTAATTTTTCGGGCGACTGCAAATGAACTTTGCCAAGCAATTATAGCCTGTCAAAAAACTTTCCTGATGTTAATGCAACTTTAAGGCTTAAAAAATCTTATGAGCATTGATTTTAACACAAGTTTCCTGGTTTTTTTTTCAATTCTATTAGAACTTATAGTACAGTATTAAATACACGCAACTCTGACGAACTGTCGTTAGCTAGGTTTATGGTAAAGAAAATACCATATATTGTACACTAACATTCATCAATAAAATTCAACTGCATCCAATAAAATACTACATCCAATAAATGAAACATAAGAACATATAGAAAATTCACACGTTTTGTGTTTAAAATACAATAAAATTAATATTAAAATAGCCAATGTCTATTTCAAAGTAGTGGCAATATTGGGCGTCTGCCGTCGAACAATGTTTCTGTCAAAAATTCAAAGTGAAACTACCTCTAAAAATATTTGTATCATGATTTTTACTTATTTGTTGATAATTACTTTACTGAAAGTGAGAATTTGAATAAGTTTTTGTAAAAATTGTCAAGTATTTGTGTAATGAAACATTATTTGTTAAATTATTAAGTGCAATAGAGCTCCTATAGAGGTTCATAGCGGAAGGATCAACAATTTTATTTGCATTTTCAGTTCAATATTTTATTGACAAAAAAATATCATTCAATAATCTGCTCAAACGTAAGTTTTTGACGCTGCTCCATAAAAACATCGTCACAGAAGAACACCCATTTCTCAAAAGCCACCTTCAACCGACGCGATCACATCAGCTCTTACATTTAAATTACAACTCAATGATATCTGAACGTCATTGTTAATTTTTATCCCCCTTCCCTAATTTTTAATCTTTTAATTCAAACCTCTAATTTCAAATATTGTTTGATTCTGTAATCATTTTAATTTTATATTCAATATAACCTATGGATGTTGTATTGTAATAACAATAAACAAAAAACCCGCCTTCAGTGCTTTTATGTTTATAACCATTGGGGATTACCTTCAGTTTTGTTTATGAACCAATGATTTGAACTTTACCTGAATTCAGTAAGTCAGTGGCATCTCAAGTCTCAAAGTGAGCTAGAGATTATTGCTTTTCTTCGCTTCCAAGTTTTTTTTTCTTTTGTTTTTACCACCAGGTTTTTTTGTTCATCACCAGGTTAAAATTTTGAGACTTTTATCTGAACATTCTACATTACTTTCTAAAGAATAATGATTTTCGAAGAGATTTGTCTCTTTTAATTTTGGCAGCCTTAAACTGTGCGCAGATTCCACCAGCAATTTAAATACAAATTAATATTCTTATGTCAGTTTTCATAAAAAATTTGTAATATTCAAATCATTCTGGTAAAATGTTATGTAAATATCTTCGCTAATTTATACTTTTTCCTAAGTACGGCCTTCTTTTATTCCTATTTCTTTAATACCTCCTAAATACAACATTTAGCTAAGGACGTTCAAACTGATGCTGTCACAATGTACAACACCTTTCATTATTCCATCATGAATATGTACGCACATACATAGGAGTTGAAAAAAAAAACGTATACATATGTACATATGTATATAGACAAATTGCTTTATAATATATGTACAGTATGCGAAATTCGTATTAGTACACCTCTTCATAAAAACAAGCATTAATAATTTTTTCAAATGTATTTTTAAAAAAATCCGATAAAATTAATTTAGTTCGCCAAAAATTTATAATAGTACGGTTGAATAACAAAAAGGGTAGAAAACAAGGCATTGTACTTAACAAAATAAGCAAATTAACTCCATTTATTACAGGCAAAATTCGTATTATTACACATATGTATATATATAGATTATTTGTGAAGAATAAGCCAAAGTTTTCAATTATTATTATTTTATGACATATCCTTGTTTCAAATAGCAGATAATATTTGCGGGTAAATTTTACTCCATTCTAGTTCTAATATCCAACGCAGTGTATAATAATTGCTTTTGACTTATAAAATTATTTTTCCATTAAAGTCACACCGCGAACAGCTATTTATTTATTTTAAAGACGCAATTAAATGTATGTGTACAAATACGAATTTTTCCTCTAGTAAATGGAGTTAATTTGCTTATTTTGTTAAGTACAATGCAATATTTTCTACGTTTTAGTTATTGAAGCTTACTATTATTGATTTTCCTGCGAAATAAATTTATTTCACGGATTATTTTAAGATACATTTGAAAAAGTTATTGCTGCTTGCTCTTATGAGAAGGTGTACTAATACGAGTTTTGCAAACTGTAGATAAAAATAATGTTCACGAAAAACCTCAAAATTGTTTTTAAATAAACAAACCGCTAGATTTCAAAGCAGGGTTGGCATGGCAATACATGCAGGTTTGCATGGAAATACATGTAGGGAATCAGACTTTTAGTAGGCAATGATCAATTGACGTTCTTAATATTTTCATAATTTTCACTCCAAAAATATAAAATGCATGTTTTGCTTGATAGTTGAGTATAGCTTAACACGTTTTCAGTAATAATTATGCAATAAAATTCATTTTATCTAAATTTAACACGGCAACACCGCAAAGGAAATGCCTTCGGAATTTCTTCACATAACCCTGGTTATTTTTTTCATTCTAATGTCGTTCGTACAGGTTAGCCATTAAAATTACACTGTTAAACCGCTGAAATCCATTAAAATTACACTGTCAAAACAGAACGAGACAGGGCGGAAATGAGAGAGGGATGGAACGAGATATCTTACTTATAGAGTTGTACAATGGCTCGAGCGGCAACACTGCAAATAAAAGGCGCCGGTTATTCTTAACCAACAATCAATAAAATTATCTAGTTGGTGTCGGTAGTATAACCAAAGGCAAACATGTTCATGAAAACCAGGCCTTCCCATCATCTTTAATGTTAACGACGACTTTTATTTGCAGTGTTGCAGCAGTGATTGATGCTCGAACATCCCCTTTTTTTACCGATTTGATTATTATTTTTTTTTATTTAATAGTTCAAGTTATTATTTTTATTCAACAGTTTTTATTGTTTTTAACTAAAAAATTCGAATCAGAAATTATAAGATTTTTGTTGATTACAAAAATTATTAGTTTCTTTTTTAGTGTTGATAACTTTATATTGACAAAAATGAGTAGTTTGATGACTTTGTGATGACAATAATGACCAGTTTGGTTGCCAGCCTCATCTGTTAGACGAAATTTTTGTAGGTAGAAAAGAGATAAAAAAATCACAACGACAAGTGGAAAATACTCAGTTTTTTCACACGCCCTCAACAAAAATTAATACTTTAATAAGCACTTTTGAAATTATGAAAAATTATAATTTGCGCTATTATTTCATACTCAGCTATCTTGTAGGGTGTATATATAAACACACGCGCGCATATACCATACATTGTAGCGCAATTACATAGATACGAGTATATAAGTATTACGTGCCTGCAGATTAACGCATATTTAAGGTTAGCTTTGATGATACTACGAGCGCTGAATAATTGTTAGAGATCGGACACAAAAGCCAAAGTGAAATGTTTGAACTCTTCATAGTTGGGTGAAAATGAAATGTGTAAATATTTTAAACAATTAAGTGACAAAAATGTAAATAATAACTGCAGAGTAGTGTGTATGGCTATGTTTAGTAATTTTTTTTAGCAAACGTGTCTAATAAAAGTAAACAAATTAGGAGGGCATTAAGCCATAATATAGGTCGGAAGTTGAATATGTACGTGTAATCGCTCACATAGCGGCTATGTGAGAAAGTAAAAGATAGATTACGCACATAAAATAAAAGATATTTAATTTTTTTTTTTTTTATAAACGAACGATATTTTTGCTTGGCAACTAAATCTTATAACAAAACCATTGCATCCGAGCTCGTTTTAATTTGTTCATCGTTAGCGCTTGCAAAACGCGTTAAAAATAAAACAAAAGGATACATTTTTGAATGAATCGCAAGCCGCTAACCGCATTAAAAAAGTCAAACCGCGTAAAATAAATAAAATAGCGTAAAAAAAGTCAATTGGCGTGTTAATAAAGGTGGCAGCAAATGTTTGAAAAAAAAAACAAAGTTAATGTATTTTGTTGTTGCTTTCGGTACAGCGAATGTCAAAACCAACCAACAAACAAATGATTTTGACATTTGCTGTACCACGACGATAGAAAAAAAAAAAAAAAAATCAATTAGCTGCTTACTAAGGCCACCTTACAAAATTCGCCTTGATCGGGGATTATAGTAAACTCCGCGTTAAGTTAAATGCGCATTAAAAAGCACCGCGTTTAAAGCAGATCGACTGTATTTTATGAGTGCACTTGCAAAACTGGTAATTAATAGCTGTTTATTTTTTATTTTTCTGTATATTTATTGTGCTCACAAAGATTTCCATGTGTCTGATTTTAGCCTTGAATATATTAGTTACTTATCTCATTTACTAAATATATTAATTTTGATAACATTAACTGCAATATGATTTAAATTACACCTTTTCCACTCTTCCAGGAAACAAATGGCCCAAATGGCACGCTCTCGAAAGATACGCCCACATTCGTTTCATGGAACTGGCCATTGATACGCAAATGCACTTTTTTTGTTTTCATGTCCAGCTTGTTGGCTATGTGCGCAGTAGTGGTAGCAATGATGGTCACATTGCCGAAAACTTGCAATCCAAAGTAAGAATTGAAATTTTATAAATCAATTCGTTAATCCAATTTACATTCGTTTGTGTCACCGCAGAACGGCTTGGTATCGCGGCAGTGTCTTCTACGAGATCTTTCCCGCCAGCTTTCAGGACTCCAACAATGATGGCATTGGCGATTTGCGTGGCATTGCTCTGCGCGCCGACTATTTAGCCTCACTGGGCATTGCAGCGGTGCGTTTAAACTCTATCTTTAGTTCATCACACTATCCGGATGACTTTGAGCAACCAACAACGATATTTGAGTTAGCCAGTGCTTTGGGTAATGAACAAGATCTTCAACATTTAATAGAAACACTGCACATGCGGAATATTTCATTGCTATTGGACTTGCCGATTGGCACTATTGTCAAACAATTAGATGAAGCCACAACGACAATGGCAACCAACACATTGGTGACTGTTGACCTTTCAACGCAAAAGACGAACGAAACTGATCGTACAGACACGGCTAGAATTGTAAGATCAAAGACTACAGCGCAATTTCCAATTTCATCTGCGGATAATGTTATAAGCGCTGCTATACTTAAATGGCTGCAATTGGGCGTCGATGGTTTCTATCTAAAGGGATTGGAACGTTTCGCCGATGATGGACGCTTGTTGTCAAATTTGTATGAGTGGAAACAGCTAATCGGTTCGAATCGCATACTAATTGCCAATGAGGCGCTTATTGAAGCATTGCATGCGCCGTTGCGCGCATTGGCTTTGCATCACATCGATCTGGTCGATGTGCATTTGGTTGTGCTGAATGGCACGCGACAATTAGAGAAGCATATTAACCAGATACTTAGCGGCCCACTAGCACCCATCGATCAGGGCACATGGTTGCATTGGTCTATCGGCGGGGTGGATCGACAGCGTTTCACACGCTATGGTCAGAGTAGGAATATTACATTGGCGGCGACTATAATGCAACTCATGTTGCCAGGCACACCGAATATCTTTTATGGCGATGAAATCGCATTGGAGGCCGTTGCCGATCCGTATAATGAGCATAATGAAACGAAGCATTTGCATCATTTATCCACCATGGAATGGTTGAATACAACCAAACTCTTTACGAATCGTGAAACATTGCCCTGGCTACCGCAAACGGCACATTTTAGTCATGAAAATTTCCAAACGGTGATACGAATGATCGATCTACGAAATCGTTCGCCGTCGTTGTATAAAAATGCCATTTGCAAGCCGGAAATGTCGCTATCGAATACAGAGATACGTTGCAGCATGGACGACATTATAGTGGTGGAGCGCGTCTATCCGCGTCGCAATTCATTTGTTTCGGTGTCGAATTTCGGAAACAAACGTGTAACCATAGACATGACGGCCATGTATTTTAGCGGTGTGAAAATGTTGGACGATGCACCAAATGAGAAGATTTATTTTTCAAATTTCGAAATTGGACCATCGGAAACAATTGTTGTTAAAATGGATAAATAAACAGTTGAATAACGGAAAATGCAGTAAAGTGGAACTTGAATTGCCAAACTAAAACAATTTATTTATTTTTTTAGTTCACAGTTTAATTATTTAATTACCATTGTAAATAGGAATGTACCGTGACGTAAATTTGACGTTAATTTGTATATTTTTATAGTTGTAGTATGTAGTGATTAAAAAGTTGCTCATAAAATGTTGAATAAAAAGAAGTGAATTTTAAAGTTGGTAAAGAAGAATTTCGCGTAAACTTGGTAACAATCGTCCAACTTCATGGCAACTAAGCAAAAAAAAAAAAACATGTACACATACGATTTGAATGTCAAATGCAAAATAGGACACTTTTATTTTTGTTTGTATTTGGATTTATTTTCTTTTAATTAATATTTAGTAGCATAACCTTTTGCGGTTATTTAAGTCTGGAGATTGTGGAGGTGGTTGCAATAATAATAATAAGGACAGTTATGGACATTGTGTATAACAACAAGTGAGATATCTTATTTGACAGTTGCTTTTGACAGGATACCTAAGATGGCGTTTGACAGGGTACCTAAGCTGGCCGCCAATATGTCGACAATTACGAATGGCCCGAAGTTGGAAAACGATGATCTGAAAATATTTTGGGGGGGGGGGGGGGGGGGGGATTTAAATTAGTAGAATTATAAAACGTCAGGGGTTTAAAGTGCTTCATCGATTCTCCTCTTTTTCTTTGCAAAAATATCTAGGTCACTAGTAACCTCAATATCTCGAGAGACGTAAAATTGCATATTACGAAGGCGGTTTGATAAGCCATAAACTTTTAGAATAAAATATACTTTTCGGCAAAAAAAAGCATTTCTTTGTATTCCAGTTACTGGGTAATAATTTTTAATTTTTTTGTCTAGAGTGAGTTTTTGTGTGTGCTACGAATTTAAAAACACGGTTGAAATTTTCTGAGACTACCCATTTTTTGGGGGGAATCCAGACACCCAGAACCCCTCCCCTGTATCCGTCCCTGCATTCGGGTAAAATATACGAGGAACGCCAATTGCGAATTTACTTTGCAAAAACAGGTGATCTGAGCTGTTCCAAATTTTGACGTTTATCTCACTTGTTATTATCCACAATGGTTATGGATTAACCACAGCTTCGCAACTTCGGATCGTTGTCCGGGTAAAAAGCAAAATTGCGTTCGATACCCAATTTAGTTGCACTTTGTTTAACATTTGCCTTTAATATATCAACATACGAAAATCTATTCATATTTCCCTCGACAAATGTTAAGTTTCCCACTCCTGCACTGGACATACAGCGCCAAACCATCACAGAACCAACTCCGTGCTTTACAGTGGCACGTGTATTTTTACGTTCAAATTCTGTGTTTGGTTTTATCAACACGTACATACATAGCTCCTGCCATCAGAACCATGTAAGTTAAATTTAACTTTCATCAGTAAATAAAACCTATAATGAGAACGAAAACGACACTGACACCCTGTCGAAAAATCAAAAGAAAATCAAAAACCTATAACACCAAATATTTAGTAAAAATATTTCACATTAGTTTACTTTAAATTGTCCTACCGTATCCCAAAAACTCTCAGCTTTTGGTAAGTATTCTTTAGCAAATTTTAGCAGCTTTGCTTTGGTGCTTACGCTGATAACATGAACATGGAACATGAAAATCATTGGAACGTAACGCATTACGCATTGTTTCGGCGCACACTGTTTTTCCAAGATGATTTTCGGCAAAAAGTTTTAATTCTGGAGCGATAACAAAATGATTCAATTGCACTTCTTTCAATATTCGTCGCTCAGCATGGGAATTAAGCTTCTTTCATTGACCTTCCTTACTTTTGTTGGCCAAGCGAAACTCCTTGATATATCGCGTCACAATATTCTGCACGGTGGAACGGGGTTTTCCAGTTTTTTTTTTGTAAATTTCGCCAAATTGATAGACCTTCTGAATGAAGTTTCACAATTTCTTGCCGCTCTTTGAAATTGTTTTGCTTTCCTCGCGGAGCCATTTCATAAAACACTTAAATATAACACACGATGACTATACAATGAGTATTTATTGAAATAAAAAACGCAGAGCATAATTCAGTTCCAAAACATAACGGTGTCCCATTTTGCGTTTGAGCCACTCGCCAAGAATTTAGTTTGATTATAAAGATAAGCGTTTGCCATTATGTTTTAAAATTGATTTTGGGCAAGTATGTCAATAGTAACGCGCCAAATATTCTTGTCCAAGGCGTCAATCGTCTCGGGCTTATCTGCGTAGACAAACGACTTCACATAACCCCACAAAAAATAGTATTAGAAAACCACTCGCCTAAAAAAACAAGCCCTTTATATGGCGACCTAGAAAATCTTTTCTAACATCATTTGCCCAAGAGAGAGCATTGCGTCTTGCAGAATCAAAACTCAGTGGATTGGTTCAAGGGTGGATCGGAAAATTTTCAAGTTTTCATCCAGCTCAAATTAAGGTTTCCACATAATGGAAATTATTTTATGTGGAATGCGGTGTGTGCTATTACTCGGCATGCCACTGTGTTCGAGGTTCGAATCTCAGTCAGGGCAAGCAAAATCTTAATAATAGAAAATGTTTTTTCTAATAGCGGTCACCCCTCGGCAGGCAATGGCAAACCTCCGAGGGTATTTCTGCCATGAAAAAGCTTCTCATTAAATACTTACATCTGCCGTTCGGAGTCGGCACAAAACTGTAGGTCCCTCCATTTTTGGTATAATATAAAGACACACACCACAAATGGTAGGAGAAGCTCGGCCAAACACTGAGCTATATATTCGGCTTGCCAAACGGTTTAAGACTCTCGCTCATTAATGTTCCTCTTGAAACTTGCTTGATTTCTCATTTTTTCCAGGTCATTTTGAAATTGCTGACAACTGTAATGCAAATGAACTGGCTATTTAGAGGTTATGCTCTCTGAGATAGATGAATAATAAGCTAGATAGCTAAGTGAGCGCATTGCAAGGTGCTTGTTTTGTAAAGTTGCTAAGGTCACGAATGATCTAAAGACGCTTCTAACACTTATCAAATCGCGAAACTCGATAAAGGTTGGAGTGTTTTGAATTCGGTGGTACAAACCGACAAGCTCTTGTAGAGTCATGAAAGATTGGAGTTACGACTAGCCACTATATACATCTAAATATAGTCTCTTGTTTCTTTGTGGTAGCTAAGATTTAAGTCATCGTCGGACTATGTACATACGTACATATGTACATATAATGGATAAAGAGCGTACTACCATTTTTTTTATCTTAAGACAGAGTCGTGGTTTAGCACAGAAGCTGCGGAAATTGAGTTTGACTCAGCAGAGATGATTGGCAATTTAAAACCGTACTGAATAGCGGTCTTTTTTACCATTAAAGATCAGCTACTTAGTAGACATTGCAGCAGCAGTGATAAATACATTAAAATCGTGATCGATTATTTAAGCATTTTCAACATCAACTTAAATGACAGCCGCAAATGCAATGTCACATCGCCGAAGCCAATGATCCATGCGCATAATAACTTTTACTATCAACAGATCACACTTGGCTGACTTCATAGTACAACATTGATAAGCAATTGAGTTGAGTTGGTGAATTGTTGCTTGCATTAAACTAGGTAGTAGATACTTAGTGCCGCTGTTAATGACAGAGAGAAATTATTACAATTGGTATGCCAAACAGTTGCTTAGTTGGTGGCTCGGCCAATACCTACAATTACAATAACGAAAATTACGGATCGCTAAGTAATACGAAATGTGTGTGTGTGTGTTTGTTGGTGTTGTTGTATGTACATACTTGGGTGTAAGTTACTTACTCTTAACACCGAACTTTGAGTTTTTATTTTTCGATTTTCTCTGACAGGGCGAGTCAGAGACAAAGCCAAAGAAACACCAAAAAAAAAAATAAAAACAATAAAATTTTGCTCAGCACTGCAATTGTGAGCATGTAACAACAAACATACATATGTACATATGTATGTATGTATGTAGGTATGTATGTATGTAAACTAGTACGCATGCGTGTACGTTTATTGCCGGGCTAATGACTTGGATGTATCTATAGTGAGCGCGAATAGTATTCGTCAATAATATAGATGGCATGAAAGAAAGAGCATACATTGTGTCAATAAGAGCCTATTTTTCTAAAAAAAAAAATTATTTTTTATTGTTTTCGGCCTTATCCCTCTCCGACCTATGGCAAATCTACTAAATAAAACTTGTTTCACTTTTAGACCCTAATACTTTGACCATTGTAGAAAATAACCAAAAACCTTGCTTTTTGAAATTTTTAGTTTATCCTTTATTTCCAGGATGCGCACAATTGTTGCACTTCGGTCTGATTTCACATACAAATTTAACTCCAAATGTTCATTAATTTAATTTAATTTTTAATATATTTATTATTTCTCTGTATGATATTTCATAAATCAATTTTGTCTGTTATTTAAACATAAATAAACTTGACATTTGGAACAAAATGTGCGTGTCCGAGATTTACAACCAACAAGCCTACAACATCTTGCGGATGACAAATCATGCTCAATTGGCCAATGGTTGTACCGATCAAGCCTCTTATCGATGCATGGCTGGGATGATGGACGATATTTTTTTGCGAAACTTTGAGTTTCTTCTTCCTCGGTGTCGGATTCATACTCAGCACGTGGCCTTTACTCAATAGCTATCAGTTGTTCAGCTAAAGCTAATTTAAAACTTAGCAAGTCATGAGAATCTGCCCGAGATTTCGAATTTATTTTGCAATGATCTCTATATTGTAGCCAAGCGTTGCAGCAAACAAGATCAATGAAATGTTTGAAAACTTTCAAAGTCCATTTCCGGGTCTTGAAAAATGAGCGATATGCCTCCATCAACTGATCACAAATATCAACGCCTCCCATAGATTTGTTGTATTCTCTCACTATCCTTGGGGCTGGGACTTCAACATACCTCTTTTAATTTTTTTGCCAGCGTTTAACATTGGAAACCGGTCCACAGCCATAGGCTGACGATGCCAGAATTACCGCTTTAGAATCTTTCCACTGCACCACGACTACATTGTCTTCGCTATGACAAAATTCTTCCATATCGCCTCTTTTCATTTGTTTTTCATCGGTGAGATGTATATTTTTTATTCTATTCCTCATTATTGTCCCAGTAGCATAAATACCACGGCTTAAAAGAGCCTGCAGAAGTGGTATTGTCGTAGAGTAGCGGTCTAAAAAATACTTTTGAACCTTCTGGCAGTATTTCAAGTAAACGCAAAACGAAGGCTGGTCCTACCCCAAAGTTCGTATTGGAAAGTGGTGTCATCTTTCCTTGATAGATCTCAAAATCAAGCACCAGCCCTTCAGATCCAGTAAACGGGATCATTTGCTCGTCTATGGAATAATAATCTCCTGGCTTTCTGGGAAGGCTTCGACAAGCCGATCTAATTACTTCAATTAATGGATTTTTTTTCCAAAAGACATTGGATTATTTCTCTGCTTCTGTTACTTCATTGGCGTCCACCACATGGAGACACATGCGCAAAAGAAAAAAGCGATCGCGGCTCATTGTATCAGCTACAATAGGAAGTCTTGTTTTTTTCTCCCAGTGCATGCGCAATCTTGGGTAACGTATGCAACCCATCGCAATAATTATTCCAAAGAAATTCTTTATTTCTCCGATTGTAACCGCCAATGGTTTTCCTTTCAAAACCATATGGTACCTGTTTGTGTTTGTTGTTGTTTTTTCCAAATTACATCTTCAATAAAAAACTGGCCTCGAGCTCAATAAAATTGTCAATTATTCAAAAATGTATAAGGCCGAAAACCACAAAAATTCATATATGCAAGGATGAGCACACCTGAAATGCATTCTAAGAATTGCAAGAATTGGTAAAAACCAGTGAAAAATTCACACACAAAATTGCAAACAAACAAACAGCAAGCACACAAACAAGTTAAAATACCGGCCCTTGTTTGTAGTTGGTTTGTTTAAGGAAGATGGAAAAGACGCAGCAGTTCACTCGGCAAGCGTAGCAACCCCGAGATCATTGGTTCAAAGCCGGGGAACGGTGATGAAGAATAAATAAAATAATTAAATTTAAAAAGAAGTCTGATGAGATGTGGTGATCTCCGAAGTAGCTGCTATAACTTCTACCACTAAAACTGTTGTTGTTTCTTGCAAATAAAATCTTTCATAAACTGTCCTCGAGCTCAATAAAATTGTCAATTATTATTTTAAAAAAATATATATAATAAATTACGAAACTATAGCGTGTTAAAATGTTCTTACGAACGCTTTAATCCAGTAATAATTTTAAGTAGGTTTTCCGTCTATATAAATCTACAATAAACTTAATAATAAATCTTAATAAACTAATACAATTTTACAATCAAAGGCAAGCGGCTTCAAGAACTTTATGTCCGAATTCAGTAACTTGGTATCATCTCAAGTCTCAAAATGAGCTAGAGATTATTGCTTTTCCTCGCTTTCACGTTTTTTTTTTTTTTAATTTATTTTATTTCAATTTGTGGTGATCTGCTCATCATCAGGTCGCAATTTAGAGACTTTATTTTGAAACCAACGAATGCCAACTGGTCTAAAATTGCAGACTGAATTCGATCTACATGAAACCGATAAACGTTTGATCAATTAAATTTTTTTTATTTCATTTATTCAGTCTACAGGAGATAATTGCTTTTCCTGGCTTTCACGTTTTTTCCTTTTATTTTCATATTAATTTTTTGTGACCTGCTCATCTCCAAGTCACAATTTTCAGACTTTATTTTAAGATTAGTGGCTTCATTTCAAATCTAATGAATGCCAACTGGTCTAAAGTTGTGACCTTTGTCTCTATTAGAGACTGAGTCTGCTTACTGAATTCGGGGATAAATATAAATAAAGGGGCATTAAAATATATTTGGTGTGCATCATTATTACATACACGTATGCTTCTAGCAATAGCTTCATTAAAGCCATAATTAGTTATGTGAGACGTTTCAGCAAGCAAACGATTATGCCTGCAATCACGTGAAGTATAACAGTTCAAAAAATTATATAACACATCACAATCAGTACTATGATTTAATAAATTCTAGACAAACATTAGTGCGAAATAAGTTCTTCGGTCTTGTAACGATTATAAGCCAAGAAGTTTCCGTGTACCAATGCAAGATGACAAATCGCTAGGCCAGTTTACTTTATGTAATGCCATTTTGGTAAAACTCTTTTAAACTTTTTCAATTTTATTTATAGTATATAAGATGAATGATAAGGCTTTCACACCAGACAACAATTATCAAGGTGGCTCCTCACTAATGAGTTGTAAAGAGACTTTAAAGTGCATTGATGGCAATGCCAGATTTTGTAGAACCTATTTTAGCCAATAGCTTCCGGACAATTAAAAAAACTTTCGTAGTCTACCTCTCCAGTAGTCTACCTCTAATTCCGTATATAGAGAGCTGGCGTAAGAGAATGAAATGGTTTACTTTGTCGAAGGAGAAATCGGTCTATATTACATCAAGCTGATATTTTTGCTCAAGAGCTTTAACAATTTCATTCGTGATGATTAAAAGATTGGAGCAAGTTGAGCTCCCAGGAAGAAATCCATGCTGAAATCGACTGAAGAGATGTTTGGCATGGTGAAAAAGTTTATTATTCAAAATATTATCAAATATTTTAGCGATTGTGCACTATTTATTGATTGGCCTGTATATAGTTGGCTATGTTGTTACGATCATCTGACTTAAATATTGGAGTATTTGTGCAAAGTTTCCAGTAATCAAGGAATAATACTCGCTTGAGGCAAATGCTAAATAACACGGACAAAAGATGACAAGTAATATCAGAAAATAATCTTGAACAATACCGGCGCAAAGCGTCCCATATCAATACTTAAGCTAGATTAAAGGTTCGAGATTGTCTGAGTAACGTCATCGAGAGAAATTTAAAAGCTAATTAATAAATTAATATTCATTGATGAACCCAGAAAAGTAGGATTATTGACGAAGATCAATTGATTTTTCACACAAGTTTCTAAAGTATTTTCACACACACCAACAATTTTCCAAACTGTATAGAAAACCATTGGTTTCCCGCTTATTATTTACATAAATCCAAAAGCACTTTGGCTTGCACTTGGATTTAAACGAAATGAATACATTAGACGAGCGCTAATTGTTTAATAAAAAGAACCCCTAATCAAAAAACAGGGTTGCTATCTATTTCATATCACAATTTCTCCAAATTAGATTTAAATCTGCATTTATAGCCTATTTTAGATGTAACCTTGAAAACCCCAAAAGTCGCTTTTGATAATGAAATGTTGATTTAGATTATTTGAAAAATATTTAATTTGTTTAAATAATAATATAAAAGTTATTAAATTATTTAAATAAAGAATTTCTATATACATACTTGAGGGTTGGCAGCTATTTAATAAGCTTAAATTAATTACATGAGGTTAGTTTTCAAAATTCGTTATCTCAATAAAATGTTTGAGAGAAGCCTACGATTCAAAAAATTTACACAGAGTTGCCACCTAGGTACAAACATATAAGTTTATGTATATAAGCGCATGATTAGTAAAATATTAGTTGTATATTAAAAAAGTACGTTCGTTAAATATAAAAAAAATGTTTAAAAAAGTATTTGCTTAAATTGTTGCTTATTAGAATATTTTGCATTTATTTAATAATTGGCAATTGCTTAAATAGTATATAGCTTATTCTTTTTTTAAATATAAATTAGTACACAACAAAACATTTAAGTTAATTTAAATATTAATACACTTTAAGTAGGGTTGCCATGTACAATTTATAAAATAAAAATTATTTACATTAAAAAATGTGTCGCATAAGTGAACAATTTTAAGAATACTTCGGAATATTAAAGAAAGGGTTGCCATCAACAATTATGAACATACTGTTATATTAATAAACAGTTTCGATTAAATAAGTTTTTCGTAATGAAGAACAGAATACCAAATTCTTTGAGTCTAGTTATATTTTTAAATTATATTTTCTGCTATTTCTAAATTTATATTCACTTAAATAAGATTAATTTTTAAACACATATTTTTTCAAAATTGATATTGAATTGATTAAATTGTTTTCTAATTACTACTTACTGCAATAAATAATTGAGTGAATAATTGAAAAGCTGCGTGCAAGAGGCGAAAATTGTTTTTAGATTAGAGTTAGAATTATCTATGACCTTGAAATTTACATATTTGGTATCATTTACGAAAACATTTAACACTCACTGTGCGTAAAATTGTCGATGGTCAAATCAGTTTGGTGAAAGAAGAAATGTTAAATTGGAATGAATGTAAATGGAAGTGTGGAGAAATTGAAAAGCAGCAAAAGCTCCAATTGCTATGCGTGCTGAGGTGCAAAAAATGTTCAGTTTGTTTTGCTACATCCATCCACTAAGACGCGACGCGCGTGCGCATGAAATTATTTATTTACGGCCTATTTTTGTGAAATTCGTAATATTCTCGAAGATCATTAACGGTACGAAGAACAAACAAAAAAAAAATCAAACATATTCAGGCAAGCCACCAACATCCATCCATAATCTCTACTTACACCAAATTATTCATAAATACAAAGTTGCCGATATTCATATAGAATGGCTACTTTGTTGCAACATTTTGTTGTTATAATTCTACTTGGCTTCAGTTGGCTTGGCTTGGTCTGGGGTCGTGCGGCTAATTCAAAAACGGCACATGCACCGTTGACGGACAACAATAGCAAACAATTATTTGTCTTTGGCAGCGGCAAAGAGACGAGTCCGCCAGACTTTGTGCGCTTGGTTGTGATGCGGCTCATTTATGGCCTAGCCTCGTCCATGGGACTAGAGGAGCGTCTGGAGGGCGTATTCAATGGCGCCTTTGTGCCGCCCAATGCCGATGAAGGGCTCTTCAGTTTCGGCGGCTACGATTACGATGGCGGAGAGGATGGGACGCTGGGTGCACTTTTTGATGACTTCTGAAAAGGCGTGAGGGATATTTGAAAAAAAAAAAAATGAAAAAAAATTGCGACAGCAGTTCAGCAGTAACGGTGGGCCAAAGGGAAGATAGTAAAAAAAAAACAATAACGTAAAGTGACCAAAAAATTTCAGATACGATTAGTTTTAAATAGTACATTATTTTGGTTAAGTCAATTTAGTATTTATGTATGTTTGTAAGTAAAAAAGAAAATACGCATGCGCATAAAAAAAAGCAGTGCAGTTTTCCACTCGCGCAGAGTGTGAATTATTCTAGTTATATAATAAAATGAAAACGTCGAATGAGTTACAAATCTCCTAAGAAATACAAAAAAACACAAATTATGAAACCAAATGTGTTATTTATTCTGCAAGCTTAACTTTCTTTTCACACACTCATCTGCAGGCAAGTGTTTATGGCATATGTATGTATATGTATGTATGTATGTATATGCAAATATGCTATGACTAAATTTTGGTTCGAAATGAAATCGAAAAATTAAATATTAATAACCAATTAGCGGCGCATTTGTAGGCCAAAATGTTATGCATACACATAGTATATGTATGTATGTACGAGTATGTATGTATGTTTGTAGACACATACTCTGGTTTGCACAACTATAGACAAATTTTCATATTTTTTTATTCAATTTTCAATATATTTTTCAATTAATATACAGTTCATTTTCTAGCGAAAACTATATAAACCGAAGTTTAAAATGTGGTGCAACAATGAAAAAATATTAAAAAATTTTTTTTTTCAAATTTTAAAATTATAGTTTTCAATTTTTCTTCAATTTATATGCAGTTCATTCTCTAAAGAATACTATATAAACCGAAGTTTCAAATTTTGTGCAATAATGAAAAAAATTCAAAAAATTTTTTTTCAAAATTTTAAATTGAAAAACATGTTATTAGGACTTCTTTATATGTATGTATGTATAATAAAGTTAAGTTAAAAGTGGCTACAAATTACTTTTCGTTGTTAAAAATTTTTTATTTTTTTTTTGTCTAAGCGGTTGCGTTCTTCTCACATACAAAATTAAATTTCATGCTTGCGTTATAGGAAAAAATCTTCCAAAAAAAAAATTCTCATAATCTGGTGATAAGCCATAAAAACAAACTTATCTACTCAAGAAAAAAACTAAAAATTCGACGAAAAAAGTTTGAAAATTTATTGATATTTTTAGAAGCAACTTTTTCTTTATTTGCGTTTTGTTAATTCTCTAACATCAGACTGCATTTTCGCTTACAAATAATGTCAATTTAACAAAAGAAGCTTAAATTTTTGAAACTGTTCAATATGTGGTTAGGTTATAATTTTGCAACGCGTTGTATATTTTTTGCACCTACATACATAGATATGATATATGAAAATATGATGCCTTCATTTGCTCTTTCCTTGTTTGTAATAATTGTCCGTAAGAAATTAACTGGATTTACCTAAACAAAAATAGTTTGGTCAATACGAAGGTATTAATGCATTGGAAACTACGAAAAAATTGTCAGATTGAAATAATTTTTAACAAGTAAAAAAAAAAAAAAACCAACTTCAATGTTTATTGGCGCATAAGAATTTATAATTACTACTAGCTTCCGCATGATCCAATGATTGGAAGTGCACCAAATTTAAATTCGCGCACCTTTCAGCTTTTTGAAATCGGTACACAAAGTTCTACATAAAAAAAATGTAATAATTATACCGACAAATTTCTTAACTTTAATTTTTTTTGTAGTCGTTTAATAAAAAAAAAATCGAAAAATAGTAGTCTATCATAGTCACTTGACATAATTTCTCGAACGCATCAAAAAATAACAGTCATGGCGAACGATTTGACTAATTTTTGACGTTGACAATTGAATGTCAACACATTTAATAAGAGGGCGGTTTTATAAATCAGTGACTTTTTGCATAAGCTAAATTTTTTTTTGGACAAAAAAGGCTCTTTCTCAACATAATTTCCTTGTATAACTCTTTACACTTAGTACAGCGTTTTTCCAATTTTGGAATTCCTTATAAATAACAGCTCTTTTCCAGACTTCCAAAATACGAGTAGACGCTTGTTTCAGTGATGACCTCTTCATTTGAGTCAAACGCCCGGTCATCCAATATCATTCCATGGATTTTATCGACGAAACAACGAAACAAAGTAAATTACTTCATAATGAATGATAAGCCAGTAACTTTTTGCATTTTGCCTCGTAGAAACTATCTATCTATTAGTAGACTTCTGTCAAATTTTGAGCAAGCTGTGTAATTTAGTTTATGCTTGATAGACATTGAGAGCAGATAACCTCTTGACTTTTGACAAAAACTTCGTATGCTGATTAAACAATAATGTTTACGTAGAAAAACCATCGCCAAATCCAAGGGCACTGCACCATCAATTTCAACGGGTAGGAAGGGGTTTACTAAGTTCCGTTGTGGTCATATGAGCACAAGTGACGCCCAACGTTCAGGTCATACAAAGGAGGTTCCACACCATAAACTGTCGTGAGGCAGCTGTGTGCAGGTACATCGCATTTTAAACGAATGTTTGGAAACTAGAAGAACGCTGGACTAAGTATATACAGTTAAAAGGATATCGTGTTGAGGAATAGAACCCTTCTTTTCCCAAAAAAAATATGTTTTATTCAAAATGTGACTGACTTATCAAACCGCCATCTTATTAATTGTGTTGACAATCAGCTGTGAGTGTCAAAAACTAGTCAAATCGCTTGCCAGGGCTGTTATTTTTTGCGTTCGAGAAAATATGTCACGTTGGAACGCATTTCGTTCGTGATTTTGTTCAAATACGTTGAAATGCGAGATTTTACGCCCAAATGACGCATTTGAGCTCAATGTAAATGTAGTATAAATGTATTATTAGGCATACGAATATTCAAAAATATTTAAAATTTTAAAAAAATTTTGAATTTCGTTTAAGTTTTGGTGCAAAGTATGCAGCTCTGGTTTATAACATTTTTGTTAGAATATTAGCTTTATTTTAATTGCAGAGTAATAAAAATTAAATAGAAGAAATATGTGTTGACCTTATTATTTGAAACGAACTGTTTATATGTCCATATGTATGTGTGCATGAACTTGTGGGTGCTGTTGTTATTGTTGGTATTGCTTTTACTTCAATGTATGTAATTTACTTTCTTTATTTTAAAAGTATGTCACACTTTCATGTGCATAATGGCAACAATAACACAAAAAAAATTATTACCTTAGCACTTTAAAAAATCGAACTCACTCATTTATTTTCTTAGTACAAGTCAAAATGCTTTGTACATTTGTATATGTACATACATGTTTGTTGGAATAAAAAAAGTTTGAAAAAGTTTGACTTTAAGTTTGCAAAATAAAAGCAGTTCGATGAGGAACTTTAGCAATAAGATATTGAAATATTAATAACAAACACAAGGTAACTACTTGGTATGCTAATACCGGGAACCTGGCACTCCAATTCGAAATAATCTTTTTTTAAACTTGTGTATATTTATTTAACTAAAATAGTTTTAATTTAAAATATATTTCGTTCTATAACGGAAACTATTTAAATATATAACTATGTATTGATATTGTATGTATATTCAGTTTAGGCTTTTATTGAAGAGTGTAAAAATTTGTATACAAATGTTATGCTTTGGCAATGACAATGCTTTTATTCAATTGATATTTCTTTCCTCTCAACGGTTTATCTCACAAAATGATGGCGTATATCTACATATACATGTTTTGTTCGATTGAGAAAAATTGGATTCTTGCTTAACAATCCTGCACCTTGGTTATCATTAAAAATAGTTGTAACATTGAACTGCTCATATATTTCAACTAGAAAACGTCTAAGATATATTGCCTCCTTTGCTGATTCGGATATCGCCATATACTCGGCTTCCGTACTTCACATTGCAACAGTTTTTTGCTTGCGAAACTCACAGCTTATTGCAGCATTTGCTAACTTGATAACAAACCCAGTATATATTAGAGCCCCAATCTGCGTCAGTATAACCAACTAGAGCATTTCTAGTTCTCTTGAATATTAATCCCATATTTTCGGTTCCCTTTATGTATCGCAAAACACGTTTTGCAGCTATCCAGTGTTGATGCCCGAAATTAGTCTTATATTGGCTTAAATCACTTACTGCATGAGCGATATCAGGCCGTGTCGATACAGCTAAGTAGTACATCAAAGACCCAATAAGATTTTGATATGGTAAGTGCTGAACTTTCTTTCTATCTTTTTCAGTCTTAGGACTCATTTCTTTTGGCTTGGCGTCTTGCATGTTAAACCGCTTTAAAATATCCTTCACATACTTTTCTTGTGACATCGTTACTGTATTATTTGCATATTTTGAAGTGTAAAAAAAACACTTACTGAGAATCATTATTAATATAAATGTATAAAGTATAAGTATCAAAGTGTAAAACTCCATTCGATGAAATACAACTATTGAAAAATTTAAAGTTTGCACAAAATTCTGAGAAAGTAATGAAACTTAACCCTGGACATGCTTTGTTAATCGTTAGAAGTGTCGCCGCGACGACTCGAAAAAATGTATCAGAAAAAAAAAGGTAAAATGGATTAAATATATCACTTTGTTTTTTTTTAAGCATCAAAGTATCAACTTAAAATAAATATGTATAAAATATTTATATATGTATAAAAAAACTATATATATACGTACAAAATACGAATGCTATGGCAAGAGATATACTTACGTAGCTATGTATGTATGTATGTTAAAATTTGTATTTATTTTTAACTAACAAATAAACGATAATATCAAAAATGTACGTCTATTTTTTCTTTTAATTAAGAGTAAAAACCAATTAACTAAACAACGCGTTGCAACGTGTAGTACTGACCTTTGGTATTAAATACTTAGTCAAGATATATATTTTTTATTGATAGGAGACAATAGTATTATTTAGTGGAGATATACAAAGCTATTTTCCACTATTTCAAAATTTAGTGGGAATAGTTTCTAAGCTGTTAATATTAACTTAGCGGAAATTTTACCAGCTCCACTACCACTAGGCTCTAGTGGCAAGCCTGTTGCACTGCCTATAAAAATAATATTGGTAGTGAGAACAGTAATTTTTTTTCACTTAAAATGGTTTGGCGAAAAAATTAATCAGCTTCATTATCACTATCGAAGTGTTAGTTAAAAGGTTAGTGCTTAAAGATTAGTACACCACACCCATGGCTGTACGTACTGGATTTTCCAGGAAAAAATGTTTAGCACAGTTAAATTCGTTTCGTCACAGCGGCAAAAAAAAACGGAAGCACAAAATGTCTGCCGTTGACGGAAATAAGTACTCGGATTTTAAAAACGTAAGCAGTTGCCAAATAATGCGTGTTCCGCGAAATGCAACTGCAGTTTTATGTTCATCATTTACCACAGGAACGTAAAAAGTGTTCAAACGGAAAAACTTCACACAAAATATGGTTGCTTTGTTATACCTTTGTTATATATCAAAACTTATACTAAGTGAAAAAAAGAAGTGTTTTCCCAAAATATATTAAAAATTGTTTAAATTTTGATTCGAACTGTAATACGATCAAAACGGTAATACGAGTACTGATCACAAATCGAAAGCAAGCTCTAGCAGATTGTGGACGCTCAAAACTTTCAGCGAACTTTCAAGTAAGTTATTTGAGCAGGCTTGGTAGTCGACACGTCTAACAATGCATTTAGTGTGACTTTTTGATTTTAATTTAATTTATTTAATATTATAGGCACAGTAAGGATCTTTTCGTTGTACGCATATTAACATAGAAGTAAATTACAAGGCATTGCACTTAATCCCATAAGTAATATTGTAAATAAAAATAAATAAAAAATATGAGTGCTAAGATTAATAATAATGCAATGAAATATTAAAATTATAAGGTTAAAAAATAACAAATTTGTCGACCGAGTGTAAAGAAGGGTGAATATGGATTTGGGGAAAAGGGATAGGTTATCACATAAATTGATTTGTAACTGCCGTTTTGAAGCATCCAATCAATGTTACACATTTAATTGAAATTGGTTGTGAGTACCAAGTTCTTACAGCGCCAAAGAAAAACAATCTAGAGGCCGTCAGAGTTTTGTATTTTGGGACAACAATATAGTGCGTACGTGTTGATTGTACAAATTTCAATTTTCGGAAAAGCTAACCAGGTTGGCGGTTTCTAATAATTTTAAATAGGTATACCATATTGCCGACCTTGAGGTAATTTTCAAGGGTGAACCCAAGGATATTTTTGGTATATACGAATTCAAAGTAGGAAATTTGAGCATGTTTCCATATATTTTTTAATGTAAAATATATTTTTGTTATGTAGTGACGTATGTGATTCTCGCACGGTAAGCAAGAAATCATTTTAAAACCAAGATTATTCACTACGTGTTAAAGTTTTAAATACGTCTGGTGTTGTTGTAAAAAAAATTCAGTGATGTGCTATTAAAATACTACGTATTTTGCAGAGTGATATATCAATAAACGTACACACATTTTTTTTAAAATTAATTCTAAGTGCTATCATTCTCGATAATCAACAAATTGAAGACTTTCTTCGAGCTTCAGACCGGGATGGTGGAGAAAGCAGTGTTTCTAGAGCTGAAGCAGATGATTTACTATACATATAGCTGAAAACAAGGAAGAGGATGATGATGTACCTCTAAATATTTTGCGAGAAAGGTTTAATAAGAGCGGCATTATTTATATGTACATCTAAAGTTTCTTTGTACAGAAGTTTAGGTGAGCCAATTTGGTCCGTGCCACCAAAGAGATTGGTGTATTAGGTCCTGTAGCCAGCAGTCGCGGCTTCCTAGGTCGACGTTTGTGATTGGAGGAAACGTGTCGCCATTTTAGATGTGCGGTGTGCCACATAGACATTCAATACTGCTAAAAAAGTATTTGTGGTGTACACAAATTTGACATATGCACATATTGTCGAAAACAATTTCTTTCCAAACATCTTTTTAGTTTTTTTGAGAAAAACAAAATATCTTTTCATTTATCTTTTTGTTTATAATATGTAATATTGCAAATAATGTGTATTTATTTTTTTGTTAATGAGTTAAAAAATAAAAGAAAACTCAAAATTATCCAATGTATAATCGTTTTGAACTGTTGTTTATTTCTTATATAAATTCAAAGTTTGTGTTAGTCGTTACGACTAACAAAGCCCACAGAGAGGATCAAAAGAGCGCAGCGCGTACAGGGTAAAAAAAAATGTTCATACAAATACCAACTTTTTTTATTCAGAATATAAAGAACAATTTTGAGATTGCAATTCTATAGCTCATTAATTTAAGTAAAATAGAGTGCAGATGCAAGTGGTTAAATATTTCACATTTTCATATAGAAATTAAATAAAAAAATTAAATACAATTATAGCGCTAAAATTTAATAATCAACATACTTAAATAACTAAAATATAAAAATATTTTAATTTTGATTAAAATTAAAAAAATTTTATTAAAATTAAAAAAATTTAATTAAAATTTTAAAATTTTCGTATAAATTGTATGCACAATTTCCAAAAAAATGTTTACATGTTTTTAGTTACTTAAAAAAAAATTATCTTGAAGAACTTTCTCAAAATTGTAATAAAAAATCACTGATAGCTCACTTTGGCTCTGTAAGATATGTATGTACATCCTTACGTTACTACATCAGATATGTATAGACGCTAAAAAATATTAAATGCATTTAAAATTAACTAAATGTTACCTTTTGTTTGACTACACCGAGAAAAATATTGCCATGTAAAATTAACAATTTGGAATGTTATATGCAATGTAAACGAAAAAGTGTTAATTTCACATTTAAAATTGCTAAGTTAACGTTATTTTCGTAATTTGTATAAGAAAATTATCAAAATGATATTGCAATATCAAATTTTAATGTTAAAATTCATTATAACTTCGGCAGCCGAATGTTACATTAAGTTGTAGTTATAATATGACATGTTGTTGCACTAACAATTAAAATGTATGTAAGTACGAGTACAACAACGCGCAATGTACTTTCTTAATTTAATTCCCATATAATTGAATTTGGAAGACGTCAATTTTTTCGCCCGGATAGAAGACAATATTGATATAGAAGAGATTGCGCCGACAGCTAACAAAAATAATTTACGATCTGCGGATGTACGTCACACCTGCAAAAACGTATTCTCATTTTGTTTGGATAATTGCTTTATAAGTTCGAATAATATAATAAAATCGCGTTGCACTTCACAAAAAACTTTAATTAAACCTTTAAAATATAGAACATCAAATACTCACTTCACTCGTGTTGCAATTTTGGAGAAACTTTGATGATGTGACGTTATCACGAACAGCTGATTGCCAATATCGTAAAGTAAAAAGTAACGGACCAGCGCAAGGCGCAATCTCTTATTTATCAATCTTGGGTAGAAGATATCGAACATCCAATTGATGCCGCCGGACGACGATAGCGAGCAAAAATCAGATTTCGGTCGCTGATTCCGGATGTCGTTGAAAGTATTTTTATTCTAGCAAAATTCGATTTATTTTACATTACTAATTTAAGTTTCTTAAGATTCCAGAGACTGCATTGTAATGATGCTGTTAAACGTTGTATTAAAACCAAATTTTCGTTATAAAATAAACGTCGATGGAAAGAGGTTTATGTAAATAACGACAATAAGGGAAGCAACACCCAGCAGTATTGTATTACACATAAACTGTATAAATGATATGAAGATGATTCGAGAAGAAATTATACGAAAATCTTTGGAAAGAAAAGATACAATTCTAAAACATAATTTTCTTGAAATGATTAATATGAAAAGTTTCTCTAGTTCACCCATACATTTATATTGTATCCCTGATGGCACGTACTACTGTAATATGAAATAAAATATTTTGAGCTAAATTATTTTTATAAAAAGCATTTGTAATAATAAAATTGTTTAGAAAAACATATTCTGTGTTTTAGTTAACATTAATAAAATGTCAAAATGATATTGAAATCGTTCAAATATACATTTTTATCATATTTTAATTTAACATTTTATAATTTTATTGAGCTCAAGGCCAGTTTATGGAAGATTTGTTAGTGAAAAAACAACAACAGTTTTTAATGGTTGAAGTTATAGTACTATTTCGGAAATCACCACATTTCCTCATCAGAATTTAACATTTAAAATGTCCACACAACATTGTATAATGGTGATAGTTTTATATTTTTATTGCCAGTTTTGCATTAATATACCATCAATTTTATATTTCTTATTATAATATTTATAATGTTAAAATGATAATGGTGTAATGTCAATTTTAACATTTTTTTTAATGTTGAATGACTTTTGTAACCAAAAAATATTATTTTTACAGCTATTTATGATACATTCTTGGTTCAGTGTACTTATAAAATATTTAACATATTAAATAATATTTATACTCAATTACATTTTTTATTTATCAAATCATGAGGGAGCTTCTCAAACAATATCGGCATTTTGTGTGTTCAGTTTATTTATTGTAAGTATACCTGCAACAAAAAATTCGACGAACTCTCAAATAAATGTACAGCAGTTACGATATACAAATACACTAAACAAGTGAATACCCAAAATTTATTCGCGTTAAGTTTTTGCAAAATCGCGGTTACATAAAATTCGCGACTTATTCCAGCAGCCTGGTGTTATAATTATGAGATAACACGTTTCGCGTCATAGTTAAAATCAAAAAAAATTTACAACACAAAAATATCTTGTATGGAATTTTTGTTTAGTTAAAAAACTTTATTGAACAAAACGCGCATTGAGGGATGTCTTCGAAGTATACAATGAAATCGTTTAAGAAAAGCTAAATTGTAAAAAAAAATATTTCGTAAATTTCGAGACACCAAACTCCCGGCATGGCGTGATCTTACTATTTGCGCTAGAATTTCAAATAATTTTTTTGAGTCCAATAATTTATAATTTTTTTTAATTTCATTCGCTGGTCAGTATCAAATGGTTATAAAATTTGATGTTTGTTGGTACGATTTTCCGTCATCCCTTGCCAAGTTTGGTTCGGGATGACAGAAAATCGTTCCAACAAATATCAACATTCCACCCTGTCGGACAAGAAGAAGAAGAAAACAATGTGGTTATACAATTGGTTTTTTTGCACGCTTTATTCTATTAGTAAAACGCAAACGTTTAACAAGAAATCAGCGAAATTATCAGGTAGAAAACAACAAACTAACACCATCAGCTACTATCACAAAACTAAAGCAAATAGCTTGAGTAAAATTAAAATCACGAGCTGTCAATATTTGAATTTATATTTTTTTATTACAAATGCCCTCGAAAATGATTTCATGATTACTCCTTTTCTAGCATCTAAGTATGTATATTTCCGCGAATTTCCACTCGTATATACCATACATACATACATACTATGTAACAAAATAGTTATGATTAAGTTAAGCTTAAACACAATGTGGGCGTACGACGGTTTTTTTTCGTCGCGAATGTTTGTCGTGAAAAATGAAACACTCTAGCGCACAACCGACGTCTTTTCGTTCGGCGAGAGAATTATTTATTATACGTATTGCTCACGCTAGCGTCAGCGACCAAGAAGGAAACAATGTGACCACCAGGTTTAAAAACAAAAATTTTAAAATATTGATTAATCTTTTTTTTGTTGAAAAGCAATAATTGCAAAAAATTAACTTTGCCAATTTCTTACTACATATTTACATGTATTAATTTTTTGCAGATACATAACTATTATAAGTGAAAGGAATACGAGTCTAACAATCATTATTATATAAAGAAACACATTTTTGAAGTTATATTTAACCATTATTCAAAGACTTATGTACATATATGTATTATAAAAGCCATGCCATAATAATTATCAGCGAGATACATTTTTTTAGGTCTTCAATGACTCTTATATTGAGAGAAAAAATGTTGCAGGTCTTGAAGGACGGGACTTACTGCCGAATCGGGAATTGTTCGATACTAGTTCGGGATTATTTCGGGACCGTATCGGAATGGTTTCGGGATTCAGGATTACACAAATTAAGTTTGTAAAGAACTGATCCCAAACTGATCGTAAAGTAGGCCCGCACCGGTCCCGAAATGGTCCTGAACTATTCCCGAAATCGAACTAGTTCAGACTAGATTGTGAAATGGTTCTGAAATAGTGCCGTCCTACAAGATACATATAAACAATTTTTTCTCAATCGCTTAAGGCCACTGTGGCCATAGCGTTAAGTTATTGGTTTTATCAATGATGCATTTTAACGTTAAATTTAACCGTTTCGAAATGTTTTCTCTTGTTTCGGTTGAAACATTTCAAAATATTATCGTTAAAGCAATTACCATAATAAATTTCATTACGTTTTTAACCGAAACGAAATGCTGGCGTTAACGTTAAAACGTTAAGAAAAACGTTAAGAAAAACGCTGGAGATTCACTCGTCGCAAACAGAAGCGCAAACAGGCGCAAACAGAAGCGCTGCATACTTTTAGGCACATTAAAATTAACGAAAACGGAAATTTTATAACGTTGCAACATTAACGATTTGATTTCGTTTTGACAAAGAACATAAATGTATAAGAATGGACAACACGTTATTATTAGCAACGAGTGAATCTCCAGGGGCGTGCTTTCTTACTCTAGCCAATCAAAAAATTCATTTGAGCAAAAGAGAAAGCATGCCCCTGGAGATTCACTCGTTGCTAAAAGTAACGTGTTGTCCCTTCTTATACATTTATGTTCTTTGGTTTTGATAACATGGCGCCGAAACGCAACAAACTCATTTCGTTAAGTTAATTTTGCTCGTTAACAAAACAAAATTGAATCGTTTCGTTTGTTCAGCAGCCCTGAAAAATACAATTGTTAATAAAAAAAATTTTTCTCAGTCACAATTATTTTCAAACGACTTTTATAATTCTTACAGAAATTTGAATGACTCTTTTAAAACTCTACCATAGCATAATTATTACGAATATAATGGATATCTGATTTTTTTATGATCCTAAAGCTTAATCTGTGTTTTAGTGAATGAAATATTAAGGCGAGCGTCGCTGAGATTGTCGCTCTGCTGGGCGAATATTCGACGTTCGCCCGAATTGTGTTTAAACTATTAAGTGGGCGGCCAATCAGGGTGATTATACATATGTATGATAGCCATATAAGCACAGAAATCTGGGCATGTAATATCAGTTTAATAACAACAGTTGCAGTGTTGAGTGCAACTATACGCAAACATACTCATAGTTATATTGAAGTGAGTTGACGTGAAATTAAAAGTACTGCATATTAAAATACATGACGTATTCGGCATTACGCGATTGTAATGTATAATATTTTTTAAAAATAAAATTTAGAAGCTTGTATCATCAAACAGCAATTGGCTTATGAATATGCTTGCAAAAAAGTGATATTTTCCGTTTCGAAACCGGTTTCTGCAAGTTATTTCGAAAGTTCAAAAGGACATAATCGCGAATATATCCCGAATTCATCATCAACCCGTTGGAAATTTTTGTAATACTGCATTTGATCACAGAATGTGGAGTGCTAATGCATTTTGGATTCAAATGTTTTGGAGAATACATATATAAATTTATAAATTTATATGTATTGCAAATCTTTTTAAAGATCATCAGAGGAGATTACGCTCGCCAGAATAGATATTTTAGGTCGCAATCTATACCATTTATATTTTTCAATCCAATATTTCTTTCGCATTCAGGTTTGAAGAAACTTTTATGTCTTAGCTGTTTTTGCTTATTTTTTATTTTTTTACTTAACTTTTATAATGACTAGTTTTTAATATAAGTTTTAAAAATATCAGCGCAAGCAACAGAGGCCATCATTCTTCTGATTAATTACCTTATGTGAATCTAAAAATTATGAAGTTAAAGATAAAAGTGATATATAAATTAATATATAAGATAGACTTAAAGAAGATCCTACTTACATATATGCCTCTTAGCAAGTCGTTTGATTTAGGAAGTTGTCAATTGCTGTTATATTCATTGACGAGGGCTCTTTCAGGAGATCGAGAGGGCTTGAGTATCGATGGGTGGTACTGATGAGCACTGCTATTATTTGGCATGTTGATAGTATGTGAACCAATTATACTAAGCCATCGCAGTAGAGACATTTATTTCGTTGAGAACGATTCAATAGATGACAATGGGTGAGCACCGTGAGACCAAGTCGTAAACGAATATAAGGTTTTCGCATTGATAAAGGCAACACAGGTGGAAATATGACTTTTGTCCTTGTTTGGTTAACAGTTGTGTAGTGGTGGGTTTACAGTTTCTAATCGTCTTGCAGAGTAGAATGACGCCGTCTCGATAACTCGACTACTATGTCTTCTTTTGTTTGGTCGCAATGAAAGATGTATGGACTGGTGGCTACGTTCTTAGCAGCGGCATCCGCATTTTCGTTACCTCTGATTCATATGTGTCCTGAGATCCACATTAATTTCAATTTATTTATAAATGAAGTTTGGTGTGTGTTACGAATAGCGACAATCTCTTTTAAGGTTTTAGCTGGTGACTCAATAGCTTCGATTCAGGATCTGATGTCTGTGCATATAATTTACTTCCCCTTATTCAGTGTAGAATATTTAAGGGCTTCATATATGGCACCTAGTTCCGCTGTAAGTACTGAGCATGTGTGGTGTAGCCAGGCCATGTTTGATCAAATCGCCATTTGCTTTTGTTACAGCCAAAGAAGTTGTTGAGCCATCCGTGAAGAGTAGATTCCAACCTGAAGATAAAAAACTATCTCGCTCGGAGTGTTTAATAGTCCTAATGACGTAGGAACTTTTTTTGATATGCCAGGAGGGATAACTTTCTGTTTGTTGCGTTTTTTGCTAATTATCTCTTGTTAATTATTATTTTTTTCATACATCAAAAATATCTTACACTTTAAAATTACAAGGCATTGAAGCTGCTGAGTATGCAACTGTAATCTCTGATCTTTATTACAACAAGAAACTTTTATAAATAAAAAAAAAACTGCGGATTTTTCCGCGAATGCGATTAAACATATATTTATTTAAGTGTATACACATATATATGTATATGTAAATATGTAATTATACGAGTACATAATCTTCTTATCAAATATTTTACTAAGGAAAAACCAAAAGTTCGTTCGCTTGAACAAAATCAAAAATGCACTTTATTTACTTAAATTCTTTTAGCTCGTTTGAATTCTAGTGTAAACTTTGTAACGACTACCGTGTTCATTTTTTTTTTAAACTCGTAATCCCACTTCGTAAATTCCATGGTCTCCCAGCAAATTTTCAAATTCGAGGAACCGAATTTTAAGCTAACCTTTTTTGCTTTTTATTTTTTATGACCTCGCTTTACATGCAATTCTAATCTATTTATGCACAAACCTCTATTTTTCTCTCTCTAGTTGCAATGGTTTCACTACTCCCACTTATCACCGTATGCTTCCTATCTCTATGGATAGTCAGCGTTCAACCTAAAAAAAAAGTAAACTTCGATAGTTTGTTGGATACAATTTTTGATGGTGTCACCAGAAATCGAGCGCTTGAAAAATATACAGAGCCGGAAGTCAAGATTTGTGGTTTCGGCAAAGAGTGTGTGCAACGGATGCTCTGCAAGGAAGATGGTTTCATCAAGAAGTTTGGCGAGAATTTGGTTGATCTTCGCATGGACTTCGATAATCCCTGCGCATATTTGGAAACCTGCTGCAATGTGCTCGAAAAAGTAAGTCTGTCCATTAACAACTCAATCTCGTCTCTCAAAATATCACTCTTTATTTGCAGTTGACACAACCACCACAAGAAATAGTGGCGGCACAATTAAAAGCAAGTAGTTGTGGCACTCGCCATCCGGATGGTGTATTTTTCAAAATCACAGGTGCTGAAAGTGGTGAAGCAGAATTTGCGGAATTCCCTTGGATGGTCGCCATTTTAACAGTTGAGCAAAACTTTAAGATTTACAAATGCGGCGGAGCAGTAATTGCGCCGAATGTTATCTTAACCGCCGCACATTGTGTGTGGAACAAAGAGCCGACCGAGTTGAGCGCACGTGCAGGTGAATGGGATACGCAGACCACGCATGAACCGCAGGTACATCAGGACTCGGATATTAAGGAAATTATTTGCCATGAAAACTTCAGTCCGAGCACAATCGCTTATGACATTGCGCTTTTAATATTAGAGACACCATACACTTGGGCTCCAAATGTACAACCGGTTTGCTTGCCCGAAGCTGATGCAAATTTCGATCAATCACGCTGTTTTGCCACTGGCTGGGGCAAGGATAAATACGGCAAAAGTGGGCATTATCAAGTAATTTTAAAGAAGATCGAATTGCCGATTGTGCCCAGCGACACTTGTCAAGCCAATCTGCGTAAAACGCGTCTGAGTCGCTTCTTTCACTTGGACAAAAGTTTTATTTGCGCTGGTGGCGAAAGAGGCAAAGACACTTGTAAAGGTGATGGCGGCGCACCGTTGGTGTGTCCCGATCCACAAAATCCCGAACGTTACTACCAGGCGGGTATTGTGTCTTGGGGTGTGGGTTGTGGTGAAGAAAATATTCCCGGTGTCTACGCGAATGTGCCTTATTTGCGCAGTTGGATTAACGAGAAACTTACGGCGAAAGGAATTGATTTCAAACATTTTACGGCGTAAGATTCTAGGCATCATAATATATTTTTGAAGTATTTGTTCTCCTTTTATTATAAAATATTTTGTACATATGGGTAAGTCCTGGGTTACGGACGCGACATTCGCACGTGTTTAATTGTTGTTAAAAGGCAGGAAAAAGAAGCGAACTCAATGCATATTATAATAATTGTAAAGCACTGCCGGGGTGCTTCGCTCCATATATTTTTTTAGGGACTTTAAGGATTTAAGTCCTTATGTATATCAATATATAATGTGGTTCGGACGCGACGTGAAACGAAAGTTTTTTTTTATGCTTGCGAATGTATGTACAACTTAGCGAAAATTAGAGGATATGATATGTTTTTTAAATGAGTGATGTAAGGTCAAATAAGGCCCTCCGTTTGTAGATTTACGAAAGTTTAAATATCGTTCTACAAAGTTGGGTACGAGATAAAGTATGGTTGCGGACGCGACATTGCGGACACGACAAATTTTTACCAATGAATAATAATAATAATAATACATAATAAATTGTATAAAGTATATCAATTCCGAAGAGATTTATGCCGAGTTTTTTCTCAAATTTGCAGTCTGATACTTTTTTAAATGGCGAACCTACATATAAGCTTCATGCCGACTCCAAACGGCATCCGATAAGCCAAATGCATTTTTGTTTACCAGCTTTCAAATATGCACTAAAAAGGGTTTGGCAAAAAACTGCCGAGTAGCGATTCCCTTCAGAAAAGGTTTCTTAGTAATTTTGATGTTATTTCTCCCGTGGCTTGAACCAGCACTCTACATACATATATGTATGTATAACATGGGGACTACCTCAATGAGTAATATACTGTAAATAGGTCTGTTTTAGTTTTATAATGAAATTCTCATAAGAATAAACAAAAATTACATTTCAAGTGCAACAAAGTAATAAAGAGACTTAAAAGTAACGTACAACTAGATTGCATGCATGTGATTTACTGCACTTTAACCTTTTTTCATCTATAAACAAAAATGTTAATATACACATATTATTGTTAAAGGTTCAATTAGAGGTACCATACCATAACGCCATAACCATAATCGTAGTCATAACCATAACCATATTTAAGCAATCGATTAGTGGTGCCATAACCATAAACAGCTGATATTTGCAATAAACTGAAAGTAAATAAAAATTTAGTAAAGTATGTAAAACGCGGACGCAAAATATAAATTAAAACTCATCAAAACAAAATAAACTGCACACGAAGAACAAAAATATCACAATAAACAAGGCGAATCAGCAATCATTTGTTTATGGTTACGGCAAAAACCAAAATTCAGTTGGTCGCTATGGTTATGGTTATGGATATGGCGTTATGGTATGGCACCACTAATCGATTACAGTGTAACCCATAAGGTTGGTTGGATCAGCTGTTTTCTATGGTTATGGTTATGGCACTCTAATTGAACCTTAAAGTGAATTTTTGTACTCACGGTTGCGGACGCAACAAATTTTAATAACTAATAAAATATTTTATTCAACAGTTCGGTAAAAAATTATTTTTTTTTTGAAAGATGTACATATGGCTACTTAACTGCAAAAAAAAATTTTTTGGTTGGAGGACATTTTTGCTTATAGGAACAACTTGTGTAGTTTTTTGGTATCGGACGCGACACAAGGATAAGGGTAAGATCGAATCAGAAAATCTTCATTTTCCAAAGTTTCTTAGAGTTTTTTCAATGTTATATAAGAGGCTATTAATATCGGAATTACAGCAATTATATGGATCCAGTCCAAAAAGAAAATATGTTATATTTTGTTTGCAAAAGGGGCAAATGAAAAAGCCGGAAAAGTCTTTTTTTGAAGTCCTATTTATCGGTATATAATAAGAGAAAACTATAAACTATTGTACATCCATATCATATACATATTTAACTTATGCTGAAATATAATAAAAACAAATTCTGACCACTTTGAATTTTCCGTTCGCGGTAGACCTTATTTGGGACTTACCCATATGTATGTATGTATGTTTATTCTAAATTTCATTTTTTTATGTGCAAGAAACGTAATAATTTCTCATTTATTTATTGTTTAAGCAACCAAATTAGAATTAACAATAAATAAGCTATTATTTTATATGTAATTTTTGCACTGTGCTTTAAATAAATATGTACCTGCTTACTCATGTACGTACAATGTGTTTCAAAAAGAGTTCGCAATGCAAGAGCCGATTAAGAGCCGAACAGTAAAATGGCGAAAACTCTAAGGATAACTTCATGCGGGTTTTATTTGTATGAAATCAGTCTTGAGGTTTCAAGGTACCGATTAAGCAAGAATTATTGTAATCCGTTGACGGCGTCCAAATTCAAAAACAAGAAAAATCGTTATTATTAAAAATTTGTTTACAGACTGTGTTATCTGAATGCAATATTTTATATTAAAAAGTATCGCACCATATTATTATTAACAGATTTATTATTTTATTGAGTGCTGAATAAACGTGGCTTTTGAAAAGTAAGTGTTTAAAAAATAAAATACTAAAAAAAACTAAGTTTTTGATAACTTACTCGTAATATAGTCAAATATGGCCAACTCAATCATTTGTATACCATATTTCAGACAAATGTGTTTTAAAATTTTTGTTAAAAAATATCCAGTGGCAAGTTTGTAAAGATTGTAAAAATCAGAAAAGTGATAAATAAGCTCTTTTGCATGGCGTTTTAGCTCACTGAATCTTCAGCGGTCAAGTTTTTGAAAAAAATACAATGGCTGGTGAAAAAGAAAATTCCGTCAAACATTATTCCAAAGTATTGGTAATTGCTAAATCAATCAGGATTTGGTTGTAAAAGAAGTCAAAGTTTTTCGTAAAACCTGGAGAATATTTAATTATAGTCTATAGTTTTCGTAAGAAGCACCACACTTCCATATTTAAGCATAACTTTTTCAATAGATTCTCCAAACCGCACACTAAGTTTATTGACGGGAAAAGAACCTCTGGAAATATTGTAACGAATCCCTGCATTCTGACTTTCACAACATTTTCCGAGCTGATTTGACTGCGCAATAAATTAATAGCAGTTCGAGCAAAGCAAGTTTCTATATACGATAGAGAGATATCTTCTCTTTGTTTGGCTATGTCTTTGCGCCATTTTCATGCTAATTTTTGCTCATTCTGGTATTTTAGTAAAATAAACTTAGATTTGATATCGCTAAACAAAATTATATTCAACCTTCTGGCTTCGCTTTATGTCATCACATTATTTTAACTAATACAAAGCCTTTACGCTATCGGAAAGTTTGGCGAAGTATGAGTTCTAAGCGATATTTAAATATGAATATGTCATCTAAAGCTTATCGGTTTTACATATCGCACCCTAAACCAAAAACCGTCAGAACTCAAAATTTTTTAAAATCGCTTTTATCTCATAAACCTATTCCCAGAATACTTCCCAACATGCTCCGAAAATTTCTTCATCGTAACTATCTTATTTACTGAAAAAGTTCGTTTAAAATATTACAACCATTTTTAAATAAAATATTTTACTTCTCTTGGATATTAAAAAAAAAAATATTTAAATCCTTTTTCCACATAAACTAATTCACGGAATACTTTCCCAACTGCTCCAGAAATTTTTTCGTAGTTACTATCTTCTCTTACGGGCAAAGTATGATTATAAAATTATCATCATTATTGTAGAGACTGTTTGTTTTGCCTCTCCTGAACATTTGAGATTTTTTGAGTTGTGACTGTTTTTGGTTTAGGGTGCGATATATTAAAAGGTACCTTATATAAGGAAATATTCCTCGCAATGTCCCGATTGGATGTCTTCGTTTTCGCCGATACTTTGCTCAATTGTGTCTACTACACGAAAAGTACTTTAATCCAACTCTATTTTATACGTATCGAGAGTACAGAGATTTTGTGAAGACTGGTCACTTTAAAGGTGAAGGAGTTGTAATAGCTCTGAAGCATAGTTTACGTTTCTCAGTATATCAACTTCTACATTATAATAATAATAATAATTTGGCGATTACACTATGCAGCTCAGCGTTTGGCCGAGACCCTCCTACCATTTGTGGTGTGTGTCTCTTATGTTGTACCACAAAATGCAGGGACCTAAAATTTTGTGCCGACTCCGAACGGCAGTTGTATTTTATGAGAAGCCTTTTCATGGCAGAAATACTCTCGGAGGTTTGTCATTTCCTGCCGAGGGGTGACCGTTATTAGAAAAATATACTTTTTCAATGAATTACTTACAATTTACTTACACTGGCTGAGATTCGAAGCTCGAACTCAGCGGCCAAAGCGGCCACTACAACTTCTTGTCTTCTGAAACCAGACTAATGTTGCACGATTTCATGCCGGTCTTTTATGTTGTAATCTTATTCCAATTAATTTCTTATTTAATGAGGTCTCTTAGATGCTTGACTTGGTGTTTGTGGACGAAAATATATATTGTTTGATCTCTTTGAGTGTTTTCTTCCACTCTGTAGGACTGATAAACATTATGACCCGCTTGTTATTTCTTTAAAAAACTATAATGTTATTTCTTTTTTGAGTAACTCGGGTTGCGTCTCTTTTAACTTTTGTGCCACTGACTTTTGTGAGCTGAACAATGTTATTTGTGACATTAACTGGACTAATATTTATCCTATAAGTGACGTGATCACCTTTTTTGTTTTTATTGTCCGATATACATATATGTTCTACTAAGATGCCTCTCCTTCCTCCTAATCCACATAAATTGCCTTGGTACAACAGGAATCTTTAAAGGTTAAAGAACTTTATTGATAAATCTCATTATAATCGCCATATGGAAAGACGACTGAATGTTGAGTTGTTCCAAACGGGGTTCCTCTAACATTGTAATCTGTATGAGTTTTTTAAGTAAATGCTCCCACTCTTTGTGGAATTCTTCAAATTTAACGTCAGTCCTAACTAATTAGAACGCATATATTTTCACAACTACTGAATTGGATGTTAGTAACGCTATGTTCTTGTTTAGACCCTCGCTAAAATGTGACAATTTTGGGTTTTGTGCATTTGTCATACAGCATTGTAGTTTATAATTGTGTCTTCCCCTCTGTCGTATCTTTAATTTATCACTGTCTTTAGGCACGTTTACTGATAGGTGGCAGTTTGCCTCAATCACCCCAGTCTTTAAATCTGGTAATAAAAATGACGTCGCAAACTATAGACCTATTACTAAACTGTCAATTTGCTCCAAACTTCTTGGAAAATTGTTTAAGGTAAACTATTCTTTGTTATCAAACGTATCACTAAATCGTTTTGTTTCTGGGCGCTCTACTGTTACTAATCTGGCATCATTTTCTGAATTCTGTGTCTCTGCATTAAAGGACAGCTCTCAGGTTGATTCTATATATGAGTATATACACAGATTTCTCTAAAGCTTTCAACAAAGTCTCGCACTCACAATCTTATTGTACAAACTTGAGAACATTGGCTTTCGCTCTGTTTTTCTTTTTTAAATTATTTGTAACCTTATCTGTCCAACAGGTCCCTGTTTGTTGAAATTGAAAACTGTAAATCCAATTCGTGTGGCCTCTTTTGTTAGTTTTTTTTTTATAAATAACATTGTTTCCTGCTAAAAATTTTCCAATTTCTTACGCTATGCTGCTGATCAGAAAGTCTTTCGCAGAATAAATCGTCCAGTTGCTTATGTTTGTTTTCGATGATCTTGCTGGTTTTTTGAATTGTCTACTATTTTTTTCAGAAGATTTTCTTAAATGTATGGCACAAATCTCTACCGTTCTATTTACCATAGTATGTAAGATTATTTATTACCAATTTGAGCCGATTTGAAGAGCTCTAACGGAATACAACAACATCTTAAGGAGTTTAAATATTGAATTTTCGTTGACGAGAAGCTCTTTAAAGTCTTCTCTTGATTGATCTAAATTATAATTTTCTTCGATTTGGTTTTTAAGTAAAGCTGTTTTATCTTAAATTTAGTCTGTGAGATTAAATTAAATTAAAAAAATGTATTAAACTTTGTGTTCAAATTTACGTTGTTACATATAAATCTTCACATTTCTTCCCTAGCTGTTATGGCTTCACTTCTTTCGATCATAAAAATATAGAACTCAAAGGCAATATTTGTGAACGCGGCAAAGAGTGTGTGCCAGCGGTGCTCTGCACAGTTATTGAAGTTTCATCATTAGAATCCGAAAGTCCTTGTGAATATCTAGAAACGTGTTGCAATACATCTGACATAATAAGTAACTAAAGGATGTGGTTTTTAAACGTGTGGTTTTCAATGAGGCAATACTATGAGTCCATCCGCCATCGCGCGCAACAGCTGTGCCCATATACTTTAGGGAAGATTTTGCGGAAGGATCTTGGTTTGCGAGCTTACAAAATCCAACTCGTGCAAGAATTGAAGGCGAACTACGATCAAGCGCGTCGCACGTTCCGACTTTCCCAAGAAAATTTTGTTCAGCGATGAAGCTCACATATTTCTTCAAAAATTAAGCCAGCCTTAATGTTACAGTCAATGGGGAACGCTACAGAGTCATGATTAATGACTTTTTCGTGCCTGAGTTGGAGGATGTTGATGAAGGCGACCTTTGGTTCCAACAAGACGGCGCTACATGCCATACAACCAACAAAACAATGAATTTATTGAAGGAAACTTTGGGTGAGCGCTTTATCTCGTGTCGTGGGCCTGTGGCGTGGTCTCCAAGATCGTGCGATTAAACACCGCTGAACTATTTTTTGTGGGGTTATATGAAGTCGCTTGTCTACGCAGATAAGCCCGGCGAGATTGACGCCTTGGAATAGAATGTTCGGTGCGTTATTGCTGACAGACGACCCAATTGCTGCAAAAGTGGTCGAAAATTGGGCCTCTCGGCTGGAATTTATTCGACCAAACCCTTATCTTTATAATAACGCAATTAGGCATTATCAAGTAATTTTAAAAAAGATCGAATTGCCGACAATTTTACACCCGGAAACATGGATTTTGCATAGAAGTCCATTTTGGCATTAATTTTTCCTTGTTACTCATTTTCAGCTTTGTCCATAGAGGGCATAGCCGTGACTGCAAGGTATTCAAAACTTGAAAATGTTAATTGAATCATTACTAAGTATATCAATGTCCTTTCAAAATTACGGTTGGTAGCCACCTTCCGCCAAAATCTTAGCACCGAAGCCAGTTTATGGATCTTGTTTAATTGACGACGATCTCGAAACACTTCCGCTGTCATCTTTTAGCATCCCAACCACATTCATAAATGCTGATTTATTTAATCGAATATTTTAAACAATTCTGTAATTTAAAACTGTTAAAATTAAATATGTGTTTCAACAACCGAAATTTGTTCATACAAGTGGCGTACAGTGGTCTGAAAATTGAATCTAGCTGGCCAAAAGTCGGCTTCTCGATTTTGAATCATCTGGGACCTCATTTTAGGGGTATTCGGGGTCGCTGATTACGAATCCGTTATCAAAATTTCAAAATTCAAAATTGCGGATCCAAAATGGCTGACTAATTCAAAAAAAAATTTACTAACATTGTTCTTAATATTATTTAAAAGGTTTTTGGGGTCGCTGATTTCAAATCCAATATGAAAATTGCAAAATCCAATATGGCGTACTCAAAACGGCGACAATTTTGATAAAATTTTTGGTGATGATTGTTCATAATATTTTTCAACGGGTTTTTGGGGTCGCTGATTACGAATTTAATATCGAAATTTCACAATTCTAAATGACTGATCTAAAATGGCGACATATTTTCAGGAAATTTTTAAATGCATGTGTTAATAATAACATTTTATGGGCCTTTGAAGTCGCTTATTACGAACAAAATACTCAAATTTAAAAATTCGAAAGTTCAACTCAATATGGCATGGCAGAGAAGTTCAAAAATATTTTGATGTAAATTTTGGTTAATATTCAAACCTCAGGTCATTATAGATATGGGATATAATTCAGGAACAATTTATCTTAAATAAAATAGTAATAATGATAGGAATTAATTGTGAGCGAACATTTTATTCCATTTGTACAGTTGTATACAAGGTTTATACACGTTTTATTAGGCTTCGTCGTCATTTTCTAATGTGGTTTCGAATATAAGTAGTGGTAGAACTTCTTGAGGTAGTTTACACTTTTTTTCCTTTGGTACTCCTCTAGCCTTAGAATGATTTTCGAATCTTGTTCAAGCTTCGATGTTGAAGTCCCTGGCAAATTCGGGGAATTATTACTCACACTAGTCACTGCTACATTTGAAAGTTAATGTTGTAGAATTGATGATTATTTACTGTATCAGCTTTATGAATAAATTAAATAATATCTACTAAATAAATGAATAAATTCATTTTATCAATTATGGTGAATGTAATAACGAAAAATATGTACCGGCTTGATTCGGAAGATGGAAAATCATATCTAGCCAAGAAGCCTATTGTGATACAAATTTTGTCTCCATGCGATGAAATCGCTTGGCATTCCATTTTTTTTTTTGCTAATTTAGCGCAAAAGTTGTGTATTTTCATTTCCAGTTTTTTATTAAAAGAATCATGAGTTATTCTTAAATTAGATTCAATTATTTTGTTTTTCACATAACGTAGAGCGCATTGTTTAGATGATTCCGAGCAAACTGAGATTTGAATAGAGGCAGCTTTCAGAGAACCATACAAATCACGATTTTTCAATATCAATTCCGTTGTAGTGTGCGCCATAGTACTACATAATGTTACGAATGAATTTACAAACATGCAAAGTACTTACAAAAAGTACTTACCTCTTCACCTGTCGTCGTTCAAATAATCTTTCGAATGCACAGCACCAATTTTTATATAATATAACACGCATCACGTAATTGAAATATAATTGATTTTTTTAAACGCAAATAAGTCGAAAAGTGGCAAAAAGTGGCAAAACCCAAAAATATTTTATGAAAATATACATCCTAATAAAAACTTTTTTTAGAATAGTAGGTCGAAACAAGTCGAAACTTTTTAGTTACGTCAGTTTGAAATTCAGAATGTAAAAGTAGAGAATACACAAATCTTTGTTGGCGATTCTCCAATGTAAACATTGAAGATAGAATAATGTGCTGTAAACTTTCGTAAAGTGTGCAAAATGGACTACCAAATTCATATAAAAACTGTTAAAATATGACGTTTCGTCAGGTAACTAGTACGCAGGTTAGAACAATAATAAAGTTGTGTAAACATTTTTTTTAGGAAATCCATGAAAAAAAAACAGTCTAGCTACACATACTATTTACTACATGAAAAAAATCAAAAAAAAAAATTTTAATGGTTTGAGTTTTTTGATTTTCAGACCAGTGTGTGGCGTTAGATTCCAAAGGATTAAAGGTATGACTTAAAGTTTTCCGCTGCATTTAAACTGTTGCTAAATTGTGTCACCTTTCTTAATTAAGAATAATTAAGTGATATTCATTTTGTTTAATAAATCTAGAATAGAGCTATAAAAGCAAATTATTCTGCTAAAATTTATGTGCTTACTTTGTTTTTTGCCAGCTGATATCGAAACCTCAAAATTTGGCAGCACTTTTTTCGAGTTCACACGGAATCAGCGATGGCAAATTTTTCGTATTCGTAGCGGAGGGTTACGTTCGTAACTTTTTTACGACGTACTCAGCGATAGAGCAGAACATTTGTTCGAGTAAAAAACTAGGAAGAGTATAAATTTGCAACATAATTTCTTCACTAATTATCATACTTCTACTGACTCCATTTAACTGCATTATAATCATGTTAATTAATCGAAGGTATGGATAAATTATAAATGACCCGCTCTGTTATCATTTACTCAAATTACAGACCGATTTTACACAGAATTCCAAGAATTTTAATAGTAATCCTTTGCGTTAAAAAGCAACTTTTGTAAAATGTTTGCACTGAAAACGTGCGGAGTAAGTTATTAAGTATCTAAAATTTAAATTATAAAATCTTGATTGGATTCTTTGCCAGGGAAATGCGTGGAAAATTTAAAAGGTTGTTTCTTAGCTAAAATAAATGAAATTTTATAAAAACACATAAACAATTCAAAGCATAAATTACAAATTTGCCTCTAGTAATTCTGCAAAACCTCTTAACATATATTTGTGTCAAATGCAAGATTGCTAAGCGAAAGCGATTGGCATTAAACCTTATCTATGTATATACTCTGTGCACAGATTATGGCGCAATCACAGATTTGAACACTTTATTTTTCTTCTAATTATTTCAAATTATTTTTCAAGTAAAATATGGTTTATTCTCTAAGAAAAACCATAAACACACATTTTTTAAACTGTTCATAAAATGTACAAAGATTTAACAAAATATCAACAAAATTTTGAACTTTAAAAAAAAAATTATTATTTTTTTGAGTCTGCAGTTTTTTGGATCAATCAATTTTAGGGTAAGAAAGTGCAAATTTCAAGTGTCTACAAGTTTCCTCCAAACAACGCCAACCGACTTTTATTTTTTATATGGAAGGAATTGCGAAAGAAGAGGGTCAGTAAAAAAATTGTCAAAAATCACTGGTAACTTGTAGACACTATAAACTTGCACTTTCTTGTACCAAAATCGTTGAATATCTGCATAACGCAAAAATTAAAAAAAAAAATTTTTTTAAACGATCGAAATTTTAAAAATTGTTTTTTATTATTTTCTTCATTTTTAATAAAATTTAAAATTGTGTTACATGATGTTTGTTAGAGAATAAACGATATTTTAATTAATATGTGGTTGCACTTTCTTGTACCAAAATCGTTGAATATCTGCATAACGCAAAAATTAAAAAAAAAAATGTTTAAGAGAACGAAATTTTTATAATTTTTTTTATTATTTTCTACATTTTTTATAAAATTTAAAAAATTGTTTTTAATGATGTTTGTTAGAGAATAAACGTTATTTTTATTAATATGTGGTTGTGCTATAATTTGGGAACTGAGTGTACATATTAAAGTGTGGCGACCATGCAAAGTCGTATTTTCATTTTCTTGTGACGCGGTTTTCAACTTTAAACGAAATGAAATGTACGTGTACGTACATACACAGCAGCAGATTAAAAATACATACATACATATGTACACGCATATTGCCGGCTATCTCTGCTGTTAAATATAAATAAACTTAAAACATTACTTTCTGGCCATCAGTTGCATTTCGAACGTTGCCGCGTATTTAAGTGGGATTAAAGTAAGTCCACACAAATACAATTTTGAATAGTTAAAAATTAAAAAAAAAAAAACATCAACAAGAATTTGTAACCATTTCAGAGTAGTGCATTATTGTATTAAAACTGCAGAGGCTATATAAAAGTACAATTTTTTTTTATGCTCAATTTAATTAATTAATTTAAAATTGCATAGTAGACAACTTTTTTTATGAGCATTCCGCTTTGTAACCCATATAATTTTAGTAGAATAAGGGTCGAATTTCAAGTGAATAAAAATTATCAGTGACTTTTGACAATTTTTTTTGTGACGCACTAGTTCGAGTGTATATTTTTTTGTATATTTTTTGGTGATAGTTGATAGAGCCTTTATCTACATATGACATTTGCTGCCGTTATCAATTTAAAATATGTAAGATGGCAATAACCTATTCATTAATTAAAATGTAATTGATACCGCATCGATTTTCCATATATTTTTAAAAACTGCGTTTATTAATGGCTTAACTACTCATATGTTTTTATTGAATTATTCAAAACAAAAAATTTAAGTTAATAAATAAGAGACCTTAAACGAATGTTCTCCCAAAAAATTACACTGAAATATTTCCTAATAAAAAAATTCCCTTTTTAAAAAAAGTTTGTCTAATCGCTGATTAAGAAACGCCTCTTTACAATAATACACTGAGGAAACGGGTATATAAATTGATGAGCTATTTACTTATTTTTCTAATTTCAGCCATTTTTAGCTTCAAAATGAATTCGTATTGGACGACTATAACCCTGTGTCTACTATTCCTCTTAAACGGTTCATCACAACTACGACCAGCAACGAATCTGAATGATTTAATTAACAAGATCTTCATAAAAGAACCAACAGAGTTGCAGCGAAACCCCACAAAGGCTAGCGAAACACACGGCAAGGTATGTACATTTGTATGTGTGCAGTGCCCTTTTCAAATTGCAATCTATGAACACAAATATTTTTCGTTTCATTATAGTTGCCCGAACCTAAAGTCCCCTTAAAACAAGATCATACATATGATGGTTGCGGTTATCGCAACCCAAATGGCGACAATAAAGACGAGACACAATTCGGCGAGTTTCCTTGGATGGTTGTTATATTGCGGAAAATTACCATTCGCGGTGTAATATTGGAAATCTATGAATGCGGTGGCGCCATAATTGCGCCAAATGTCGTCTTAACCACCGCACATTGTGTGCTAAATTCAAAACCGGAAGCACTAGTGGCACGCGCCGGTGAATGGGATGCACAAAGCGAAAAAGAATCGTTACCACATCAGGATGCGCGTGTCCAAGAGATCATAAGTCATGAAAATTATACCAAAGGCACGCTCTACAATGACGTCGCGCTGCTGATTTTGAAAACATCTTTCAATTGGCTCGAAAATGTACGCCCAATTTGTTTACCCGCAGCGAATGCTAATTTCGATCACTCACGTTGTTATGTCACTGATTGGGGAAAGAATAAGTTCGATAAAAAATAACATATTTTAAAGAAAATCAAACTCACTGTCATACCCAATGCCATTTGTCAAGTGAGTCTACGCAGTACGTCTGTGGGTGATTTTTTAAATTTAAACAAAGGTTTAATGTGTGCCAGCGGTGAGAGCGGTGAGAGCGGCAAAGACACTTGCATAGGCGATGGCGGCGCACCGCTGGTGTGTCCCGATCAACAAGATCCCGAACGCTACTACCAGGCGGGTATTGTGTCTTGGGATTTGGGTTGTGGCGCTGAAAATATTCCAGGAATCTATGTGAGCGTACCATACCTGCACAATTGGATTAATGGCCAACTTAAGGCGCGAGGAATTGATTTTTAATATTTTGTGCTTTAAGATACATGGAATCAGTCTTTTGTGGCAGTAGTTTGTTTTTGTCTTGCCTCAAGATAAATTAGTAGAAAGTACATGATGCAAATGTACTTCACTGGCCGAAAGTATTTCGTATTAGTTTTTTGCATATTTTATTCAACAACTCCTTCCTGCTAACATACACAGCCTAGAATAGCAAATTTGTATTGTTGAATTAATATTTGTGAAGCGAACCTAGGCTGTCCATTCAGCCGTCACACGACAAGCAAACGAATGCACAACAATAATTTTATATCGTAAAAAAAACTACAAATATTCATATGAAATATAGTCCGTTTCGCAGGATACGACCTGGTTACAATAAACTAGTTAGCGTTGTGGCTATACCCCCCAAAAAAGAAATATACGTATATCGATAATATTTGTTGTTTATACTTGCAATAAACATGTTTTTAACAAATCAATAATAAAAAGCTTAAAAGCAATTTGTCAAACATTCGACAATGGTGTTTTAATAAAAATTATTAAAGAATCTTTCTATTAATTAATGCATTTTATTTTTTCATTTTTAAACTTTTGGTTTTATTTAAACAGTTATATTCTTAAGTTAAAATAGAGTTTTTTTTTTCAAAAAGAAAAACTGTTATCTTATTTAAAATTTTTACTCTAAAAACTAAATTTCAGCTTAAAAAATAAAAAACAAATGTATTTAAAAACAAGTAAAGAAGTGGCTAAGCTCGATCGAACGTTATATACCCAGCGCACGATTTCAGCTAAATTTTTAAATTAATAAAGCAGAGACTAAGTTCGGCCAAAACCGAACTTGATGTAAGCCTCTTTTTTCAAAATGTTCATATAATCGGATTTCTTGATTTATTACAAAACCACATACCAAATTAGCTTCACTAGTTACAGAAGTATCCGATTTTACGGGTTTCAAAAACTTAGTGGGTCTCGTCCAATTTTAGTGATTTTCAAAATCGATAAAGGATTTCCAGAGATATGTACATATGAACTCTAAAATGGGCGGTACCAATGTACCTTTTCCAAAATGTTCGTTTAAATGGATTTGTTGACTTAATTCCAATAATTACTGAAGTATCAAATTTTCATAGTTTTGGAAAATTACCGTTATATGGGAGACGGGCGAAATTTTCGTCCGATTTGAAGCATTTTCATAATCTCACCTAACTAAGTACAATCTAGCATAACGATAAAATAGTTCCAGACATATACATATGATCTCAAAAGTGGGCGGTAACACGCCCTTTTACAAAAATTTTCATATAGTCGGATTTCTGGCTGCAATACAACACCACATACTAAACTCAAGATATTTCCCTTCAACATTTATTGAAATGTCCGATTTGTAGTGTTTTCGAAAATTACCGTTATATGGCAGGTGGGCGTGGTTATGGTCAGATTTTGATGGTTTTCCAAATATCGCTTAAATAGGCATATTGTAATACGTATACCAAATTTGGGAGGGGTGGATGGTTCCAGGGATATACATATGAACTCATATGTGGGCGGTGCCACACCCCCTGTACAACATTTTTATACAGTCGGATTTTCTGCTCTAATACAACACTACATACTAAATTTGAGAAATTACTTAGTTACTTAATTGGCGCAACAACCGCCTAAGCGATTTGAGAAATTAGCTACTGAAATATAGCAATTTTCGACAATTGCCGTTATATGGGAGGTGGGCGTGGTTATTGTCCGATTTTGCTCATTTTCATTATTATTATCCTGCTCTGGTTCAAGGACAATCTACCTACCGAGTTTCATTGAGATTTCTCAATTTTTACTCAAGTTATCGTCTGCACGGACGGACGGACGGACGGACAGACAGACATCGCTAAATCGATTTCTCTTTTCATTCTGAGCATTTTGGTATGTAAATATATGTATGTCTATATCTATCTTGATTCCGTTATGCTGGTACAAACAAGCGTTATGCGAACAAAGTTATAATACCCTTGGACACAAGTGCGCGGGTATAAAAAAAAAGTTATATGTCTTTTTTTATTTAAAACCAAAAAATTAAACGTCAACTTTAGCTTTTACTTTGGATTTAAAAATAAGTGAATTTTAACGCTTAGATATTTTAAATTAAAAAAAAAATAAAAGACAAATTTTTACTAAATGAAAAAAATTAAAAATTTTTAAAAATTGTTGTCTAAAAAAAATCAAAATTGGTAAAAACGAAAAAATTTATAAAAAAATATATTACTCTAATAGTTAGCATAATTATGAAATAGACGAAATCTTGGCGACTAACTTTTGAAATTACAAACTCGAAAAATAATTTTTATCCCTTAAATGTTTCTACAAAACTTCCGCTAAAATACCAAGTAATTTAAAAAAAACCTAGTTTTTCACAGAATTGTTTGATTAAACATATTTATGTATTGATAAGTTTTATTCCAGCGAAATCCGGAACAAAATTGTCAGAATTCATTTGTCATATTAAAATCGAGCAGCAATTGCATTGCATACATTACAATATTTTATTTTGTTTAAAGTTCATGAAAAATAATGTGAATTGAATGAAAGAAAATTTTATTTTTGAAAATTTTGTCGATCAGGTTGTGCTGTAATTAGAAAGGCAAAAAAAGCAGCGCTGATCAAACTCTAAAATTTTTATACCCGAGCGTACTTGTACACAATGAGTATTGTAACTTTGTTCGCATAACGGTTGTTTGTAACAGCAAAAAGTAAACGAGATAGATATAGACATATATGTATGTATATACTAAAATGATCTGAATGAAAAGAGAAATCGATTTAGCGCTGACTGTCTGTCCGTCTGTCCGTGCTTACAATAACTTGAGTAAAAATTGAGATATCTCAATGAAATTTGGAACTTAGATTGCTCTTAGGACATGGTCAAGATCGATTAATAACCACGCCCACCTCCCATAAAACGGAATTTTTTGAAAAATACAAAAACTTTGTGTTTTCGGTATCTATTACAGCAAATTGAGTGAAATTTGGTATTTGGAGCGATTTTCAACTAAGAAAAAAAGAAAATTTCCTCAATATCGCTGTTATCACCGTCAATAATTTTTAAAATCGGACCATAACCACGCCCAACTTTCATATAACGGAAATTTTGAAAAATGCTAAAAACTTCGTTTGTCAGTATTTATTGGAATAAATTGAGTAAAGTTTAATACGAGCTGCGATTTGAAACAAAGAAACGGGGTTTTTATGAAATAAGGGGCACCGACCAAGGCACATCAAATAAGTAGCCGCGGCAAACATTTTTTTGAAAACTTTTTCCATATACTATTATTTTAATTTGAATTGTCAAATTGTGAATTTCGTTGTGATAAGAATGCTTTCAGTACAATTCAAGGTAGTTGATAAAATATTTTTTAAAAGCAAAAACAAAATATACAGAGCTCAAATTTTTTTTTTCAATTTTTCTACTGCTACTAATTATTGAATGTGCCTTGGCACCGCCCATACAAAAATACATCACGAGAGTATATAAAAATCGGTTTCGCCCGAATTTATCTTTTCTTACTTGTTTTATTTGGTTCTGCGAAACTCTTATCATTTAATATTTATGGATTTAGAATTTCGGGAATCGCAAACAGCATTGCGTGTGTACGAGTCAAAGATCAGCAAAAATCAACTTTCTCCTGATTTCATCATACAATAAAAATTCTTATTCACATTTATTTAGTCATGAAACAAAACTTAGCAATGAATAAAATCACCATCATGCTGGCGAACACGTCCTACGGATAATTATGAGTTGGATGATCGAACATGTAACATAAATACTCGTAGGTATGTAAAAATTCACTTGCTTGAGCGAATGAAAGTTCGATTGGAATAAAATTTATTCAGTTTGTAGTGCAGAAGGAGTCATTTCACAAAATAAAAAATGTCAAACGGCCAAACTCTTGTTCATATCTGTCTTAAGTTCAACTGCAAGTTCATGCAATCAGGCCAGTAAATGCTTTTGTATCTCAGTTTTTGAATAATCGTGTAATGAAATTAAAATAAAAATTTTTCTTAATGTCATTTTTTTTTTAAACACTTTCATCAATTTTAAATTGTATATATGTTTATAGTATGAAAATAAATATAATTTTGTTTTGCTCAAAAATTGCGCTTTTTTCAAGAATTTTTTCTCACGATGTACAATAGTTATTTAAAAAATTATTTTTACATGAGGAAGTTCATATTAAATACAACAATTATGAATTTTTCTAAAAGTTTATTATACAGCATATTTGTTGTTTATAACAATAACCATTGATGTGTAAGTTGGCGTGCACGCTCCTGTTCACAAAAATTATCTGAAACAGTAGAAAGATTTTTTTTTAAATATTTAAATATTATTACTAGGGCTTGATATTGAGTGCGAAAATTGGGAGAATTGAAATTTGCGAAAACTGTCAATATTTTTGACAAAAAACACGATTTTGACCCATTTTTTGCTGCTTTTACTAGATATTGTTAATTATTCTTGATTTTTCGAAAAATTCAATTATCTAAAGTAGTTCTCCGGCAATCCTGCACGATAATTTGAAAAACAACGTTTCAAGAAAAACCGATGATGAAGTTTAAACTCACAGCGTCATATTGTTAGCTACTGGCGCGCGCTCACAAATTTTACAATAACTTACATATTTTTTGAATTTGGCAATACATTCTAGTAGGAATGCGTTAACGATTTATTGAATAAAAAAAATTAATTTTTTTCACCGAAAATAAACGATATCCCCCTAAAACTTCCTTCTCTTTTATCTTATTCCGCTCTTTCCATCATCCAGTTTGTGTACCAGCACAAAAATCAAAAGCGTGCTTTTTATGATTTATTCTTCATCAAAATATTTAACTGATGTTGAGTTGAACGAACAAATAACCGACTTGAGTGATTTGAGACGATCGATGATTAAATCACCGAGCGAACACGAACGATTAAATTAAAATATGAGTTTACGAAAAAGTTCGATCGCTTGAGAGCAAAGGCATGTGTTTAGTGCGATGATTACGTTTGGACATTTTTACAATCACCCGTCGCTGATCTCTGATCGTACTACGAGTATATACCAACAAGAAGACTATTGGTTATAAAAATAACGTATGACTAACCAGGGAGCTCTACCAGAGGATTCAGGTGAAGAGATTCTTAAGGCCGAATTGACAATTCTATCCGAAACTCTTATATTCCATCACTTTCTAACTCATGCAGTTTATTATGCTTCAAAAATATAATTGCATATGCAGATCTCGCTTACACATTGTAGTACTAACAGTGCGATCACCTTATACATAAATACCGGAAACAATTGCAGTTTCGATTAGTCGGGTCTTGTATGTAGGCATAAAACCTATGGCTTCACAGTATGTTAAATGTATCTACAGTAGTCCAAAACTCTCAAACCCGACTGTCGTGGGAACGTCTTTTTCGAGTATATTTTTAAGGGTCGCGCACTTTGTATACAAATGTTTGGGCATTTAACGGGCTTTAAGCATCAGTTCACTTCTACACCGACGGCTCAAAGCGTAAGAAAAGTCTTTCCACCTTCCTGACCACTGCAGTGTCTTTCAGGCTGAGGACGCAAGTTAATAAAATTCCTAGATTCCACACCTAACCTAACCTTACCTAAGCATACATATATTCGAAATAAAAATTTTTGTTTACACAGCTGTCGAATATTTTTTAAGATTCTTAACAAATTTATATTATTTAATATTTTGCATTCATTTGCATATATCTATTTTAAACAATTTAAAATCAAATATGTAGAAAGTGAATTGAGTTTTTGAGTTTCTTTCGAACTCAGACATTCATCGATAAGATACTACAAACTGTATGTTACAAATCCTCCTAACAACCGTTCAGTGACTTTTTAACCCATTGCCGGGTTCGATTGGTAATTTTGGGCAAACGCTAATAAAATTATTCCATTTTTTTAATTAATAACCTTTTGCTAATTGATTTATTTTAAAGAGCCGAACATACAAACGAAAGTAAATTTGAAAGTAATCTTTTAGAAAAAAACTTTTTTTTTTTGTGGGAATCACGCACGAAACAACGCGTGTGAAATAAATTTGTTGTCAACAATTTAACTACAATTCCTCATTTAAACTGTTTGTGCCTAAGGAATGACTTGCTATAAATATACTTTAATTTCGCAAATAATCAACAGCTGAGATTTGTGAATTAAAAACAACACCGACGGGAACACCAATAACGCTATTACTCGTTAGCTTCGCACAAATTTCATCAATCTAAACAAAATCTTAACAATCAACAACATCAATTTCAGCATCAACAATCCGCACAGCATCACTTTAAATATCCGCAATAGCGCAAATACCACAACAGTTTCTTGCTGAACATTTTGTGCGCAAAACAAGTTTGTATCTTAAATCTTTAATTAAAATAAAATTATTACAAATACTAAATATTAATTCTTAATACTAATATTATTGAAATTATAAGTATTACTTATACGTATTTAATTTACTTTTGTAAACTTTCTCTCCAATCATTTTTTATATGCAACATTCACGTTCACCCATACGCACAAGCAACGTCACAACAGTGGAAAACCAAAATAACAAATCAACTGCAGACTTAAATACTCCACAAAATATACACACTGATTCTGTAACACAATTAAATTACCTCAATTTTGGGAAGAATGTCCTGAAGCTTGGTTTCTTCTTGTTGAAGGACAATTTGAAATCAATAATGTTCTGGATGATAATATTAAATTTTAAAATATACTTATTGTTTTACAACGTGAAACAATTTTCAAAATTTTGGATGTTATCAATCCACCTCCTTTTATGAATAAGTAGATTCACTACAATTAAGAAAGCGTTGTGTGAAAGATTTTCTCTTAGTGAAGAAAAAATATTAGAAAAGTTATTTTCAAATACAGAACTAAGCGATCCTTCTCCATCAGAACTTTTTAGTTATATGAAGTCTCTAATAGAAAATTACCACAACAGATACAAATTCATTTAACCTAAAGTAGTAATCAAAATAAAGATGAAAATGTTATTCTTGCAGATAAACTTTTTGATTTATTAAATCAATCTCAGTCTCCTAAATTTTTGTCAATATAAATAACATTCTCGAACAATGAATGCATTAAAAATTTAACAGAATTTACTACGGCAATTTATCAAAATTAAAACAAAATTACATCTGATATTAATGAACTACATTCTAATTCAAGACGATTTTCTAGATCAAGAAATAATATTATTCAAACCATTTGTTGGTATCGTAGAAAATTTTAAAATAAACCCTGTAGTTTTAATACAAATAAAAACAATCAAATCAAAACATTTTTAAACTGAAACCTTCCATTATGACGGAGGCTAATAATGGAAATAACATTAAGTCATCTCGCCGCTTATTTATGATAAATTAAATAAATAAAAAAGTTGAATAGATACTGACGCTATAGTTTCTGTAATTCCTTTTTTCAAATTCAAATCATTTAAAAGAAATTCCGATCTTAATTTGACAGCTGCTAACGGTTCCTCTATTAAACCATTAAATTACAAAACTTTTAGAAATTGACTTAGGTCTTAGATGCGATTTCGAATTATCTTTCATTTTAGCAGATATTTCAACTTTAGTTATAGTTGCTAACTTTTTAGAGAAATTCGGGATATTAGTTGATATTAGAAATAAAGAAATTACTGATTTAACAACCAAATCAAAAGTTTTTGGATCTTCTGGATTTCGCGATATATTTTCACTTAAAATTCCAATTTCTGAAAATAAATTTACAAACCCTTTTAAATAAATTTCTTTTAATAACCTGTAAAACAGATTACACTAAAAAAGCGCAACACCACACAGTCCACAGGATTGAAACCAAAGGAGTTCTACCTTTTTCGAAACCTCGTCGTCTAGATCAAATTAAATTGAAATTAGCAAAAAGTTAATTCAAATTTTTAACAAAGACTTGTATATGCAGACCTTTAAACTCTCCTTTACATTTAGTTCCAAGAAAAAGAACTAAATGATTGAAGACCTTGTGGCGATTACAAAAGACTTAATTTCATAACGATACCTGATCGTTATCCATTACCACATATTTATTCATGATTTAGTTATAGATTTACATAATAAACAAATATCAAATTCCAATGGCTGAAGAAGATATTCATAAAACAGCAATAATCACACCTTTTGGAATGTTTGAGTTCGTACGGATGCCTTTTGGTTTACGAAAAAGTGCACAAACATTTCAAAGTTTTATTAACGAAGTATTTTCCGGTTAAGAGTTAGTACCATATTTCTTTACATTGGTGATATACTTGTTGCTAGTGATAATAAAGAACAAGATTAAGAACATTGCAAACTAATAATTAAAAGACTTGAGAAATATAATTTAAATATTAAACCTTCTAAATGCATTTTCGGAACTAATAAACGAGATTTTCTCCGTTATGAAATATCAAGTGAAGGCATTAGACCATCTTCCGATCGAATTGAAACCATTAGAAAATTTTGAAAGACCATTTTCAATAAATAAATTACATAAGTTCTTAGGTATGGTAAATTATTACCACAAATATTTATGTGGAAATGTTTGCAGCAGAACTTAGTCATCTGCATGAAATGTTAACATTTGCAACTAAATATAAACTTAAACAGCTCAATTGGACAGAAAAGACTACCACTGCTTTTGAAAACGTTAAACAACTCTTTACTCAACAAACTTGACTTACTCGTTTTTGGTAAAAATTTTAAATTATCACTTGCTGTAGAGAACTTTTAGCCATATACTACAATTCAATTAAACATTTCAAAGATTTTCTTGAAGGTCGAATTTTCACGATATACACTGTGATCATAAACCTTTAACAAATGTTCTAAATTCAAAAATAGATAGATCACCTCGACAAATTCGACATCTTGAGTACATTGCACAATTTACAAATGATATTCAATACATTTCTGGAAAAGAAAACATTGTTGCTGACACACTTTCACGTATTCCAGATATTAATACAATTTTAGCCCAAAAAATTCTAACAATAATTTCTTTATCTCAACATTCATTCGTGTGATATTTCTTAACAACCTTTTAGACTTTTTGTTCCAAATTCCACGAAGAATAGAATTTTTGATAAAATCCATTCTTTATCACATTCTAGTGTTCGTACTAAGTACAACCGGTTTAATTCAATCAAAATATTTTTGGCCTAACATGCGTAGAGAAATTAATAGTTGGACTTCCGCATGTATTAATAGTCAAAATTCATTTATTAATTTAAACTTGTTTAATATTTTTTATTTTCATATTTTCAAATTTTGTCTTTCAATATTTTTCCAATAGATTTATTATTATTATTTAATTTTCGTGATATATAAAAACTTAATGTACATTTTTATTAAAAATAAAAATTATAACATTGAATAAAATAATATCTATGGCTTACTTTACATAAAGTTCACCAAAAAGTAACAAAAAAAAAAACCGTTTTCATACCAGATGCACCTAAATATAAGTATGTATGTTCACTTAATATAAGTATGTAAAACACTATGCGGGACTGCCATCTAGGCAATTGTGCCTTGACTATCTCATTTATGCAACTGCGTAGGTATGGCATATTGTTAACGCCACAACCAATACCCCAAGCTACAATGCCAACTTGATAGTAACGGTCGGGATCATTGGGATCGGGACACAGAGGCGGTGAGTCGCCATCGTCTGTACAAAGCTCCTTACCGTCAACACCACCAGCGCACATGAAAATTTTGCTCAAATTAAATAATTCACCCAGACGAGTGTAACAAAGATAAGATTGACCTATGCCACTTGGTATGGTAATAAGATCTAATTTCTTCAAATTATGTTGACCCTTGACATTTTTCCTGTTCCATAGATCTCCCCAACCAGTGACATAGCAACGTGAGTGATCGAAATTAGCATTCGTTGCTAGCCAATTGATGTGTGTTTTCAAAATCAGCAGTGCGACGCCTTTGTTGTACTTTTCATTACTAATGATCTCTTGGACACGCGCATCTTAATGTGCTAACGCTACGACTGCTGCATGAATATTCCATTCGCCGGCGCGCGCCACCAACATTTCCAATTCAAAGTCCACTAGACAATTTGCGGCGGGCAAGATGACATTTGGCGCGATTATGGCGCCGCCACATTGGAAGATGCTCAACGATTTGTTGACCACGATAGTATTCTCCGCTACAACTGCCATAAAAGGAATTTCGCCTCAGCCTCATTGTTCGCTGACATGGGAGAACCATTTGGGTTACGATAACCTCAATCTTGATATGCATCAGGCATACCACGGCATATCTCCAAATTGGGACATTGCTTGTCGCTATCGAATCGAAATTTTTTAGATACATTTTTGTGCGCGCATAAGGAACGCGGAACACACGCCTGATTTTGATGACACATTTTTACATTATCATAAAAAATTGGTGCATAAAACCCCGGTCATCAACGGCATTACAGCACACTTCCGAAGCGCTACACGGACGACCGTAGGCGTCGAGGCGTATATGGCTTAAATTTGAGCCATCTGTATTTATTTTACCATCTGCAGAGCAAAGAGTATGTGGAACGCACTTTCCGTTCCGACCACAAGGTGACATTGATTGTAACAGACACACGCTGATAACTGGCCAATATGAAGTCATTTCGAAGCAGGAAGTTACGGAAATTGGGACGTTAAAAATCAAATTACTACACGATCTATTTCGTTGGTTGTCTACCATCAAAACTTAATAATATACTATGTATCTGTGTTGTCTGTTATATACATACATTAAGGATAATTTCGATGCATTTAATTTTCTTTCACAAAGTTCGCATTTACACACTTCAAAATACGAATTTTTGTTGTTTTCGGCCTTATAAATTTTTAATAATTGACAAACTGGCCTCGAGCTCAATAAAATTGTCAATTATTAAAAATTTATAAGGCCGAAAACAACAAAAATTCATATATGCAAGGATGAGCACACCTGAAATGCATTCTAGGAGTTACAAAGAATTGATAAACACGAATGAAATTTTCATACAGAATTGAAAACACACAAACAACAACCACACAACACACAAGTTTATATAGCAGCAGATCAGTTGCTCTTGTTTGTAGTTGGTTTGTTTAAGGAAGATGGAAAAACGGAGCAGTCCACTCGGCTAGCGTAGAACAGCATTTAGCGTGTTGGCTTTGCAACTCCGAGCTCCTTGGTTCATAGTCTTGGAGAAGTGGTTATGAAGAATAAAAATATAACTAATTAAATAAAGAAGTCTGATGAGGAAATGTGGTGATTTCCTAAATAGTACTATAACTTCTACCATTTGCAAACTGTTGTTGTTTTTCCAAATAAACATTTTCTGCAGCTCAATAAAATTTTCAATTATTAAACACTTTAAAAATATTTAAATATAAGGAACAAGTAAAGAATACGGTCCGTTGAGTTAGAAAAAAAATAAAAATTCCACAAAAAAAAAAAATAAACGTAAAATTTGACCAACATACAAAGTAATTTACTCTTCAAGTACAAATTTACAGTAAACAATCCGATTCTGGTTCTTCATAAATCATCATTCACTATTTACTAAAGGTCTGCATGAATGCGAAAAAATGGCTTCATGAATCACTCATACAAATTTTAGCTTCGAACTCATTCAATTCATTCGTAATGAATTGCAGATTCAAACTCAAACAATGTGGACATTTGGTGCTTAAGAGGATGGTACGTATGAATTCTATCCTCAGCATAAACCGGTTTCCACAGCATTCATGTACTTTGGTTTGAATGAACATTGTGTGTGAGAATGTGTGTGTGTATGGTATGAATGGAACTTGTGCGCAGAGGAAGTTGCATGATGTTTGAGATCACTTATAAATATTCTAGTGCAGTGCGTAATTCGAATGATTGAATTATGCGAAATAGTTAAAAAGTGAGTGTGACGTGCAACGACTGTTGACAATAGAAATACGCAATTACATAATTTAACATATAAGAATTCAACGTAGACGTAAGTTTAGTTAGCCTATTTGTAAAATTTTTTAAATACATACATACATATGTACATATTACTTGTACCAAAATTAAAAGTAATAAATTTTATACAAATCTGTTTAGCTGGATAGATTCATATATGTATGTATGTACATACAAACATACAAATAAAAAAATAAAATATGAGCTAAAAATAGTCTGAAACGTGGTCCTTTTCCATCCTTTTCAAGTGTTTCAATTAGTGATAGTATTACATGCATCCGTACATACCATGCACAGTACGGACAACGTATGCATGTACATTAGTGTGGCCCAAGCTTATATGGAGAAAAAAAAGTATCTTAAAATGTCGCGGAACATTGCTAATTTTTTGCCACTTTCTTAGATCAAATCAGATTTAAAGTTTTAAAGTTTACTGGTCGCTCCAAATCGTTTAAATTTGCAAGTGTCACTTTATATGTCTCAATTGACAGCAGTGAATGCAAAACAGCTGTGCACCTTTATATTTCTGTCTATCTCCTCAAACAAATCTGAAAAAGTGTTTGACAAGTGTCACTTTCTATATGGAAATTGGCAGCAACTAATGCGAAACAGCTGTGAATATCTTTCTTTCTAATCAAACGAAGCGCAAAAGGAGTTTTCTTCAATTAAGTTCTAAAGGGTTGTACCCAGTGAAAGTGAAAGACAGCGGTGAGGAATTTGTGTTTCTTGTCCAATTATACATAGTTGTAACAATAATTACAATTTTTTTAGTTGCTAGCCAATATGTCTCGTTTGCAACTGAGATCTGCGCCAACGAATTGGCTCTTAGGTACGAAAATCGCGTTACGTATGGTTCAATATCATTATTTAATACAGGGTAAAACATTATCATCCGCGTATATATTGTCCTGTGAAGCTGTTGATGTTATTTGGCAACGTGCTCGAATTCCAACACAACGCCGAAGCTCATGCGATAGAAAACTTTCCTAGCTATACGAACAATATTTAGTATTAAAAAAAATTGCTTGCGTCAAAGAGAAAATGATATTATGCTTCGCGATATATTTCAGAAGGTTATTGAAAAATTGTTTGACATAGCTACGGCAGATGCTTTGACGGAAATAAAAAAACTGTGAAGACCGAGCATTCCTCGAAAAGCAGAGAGAAGATGTCTTTACATGCAGCATGGGTGTTGGCGACTTAGTTTCAACGACAAAGAATTTGAAGCCCCAGTGACAACATCTGAAAAATCTGTAATTTTAAAACAAGGAAAATACCACATTTTCGAATCTCCAGGAGTCGTCGCAGCATTGGATAGAGCAAAAATATCTGATAGAAGTGCATTGTTTGTTGTAGGAAATGTTGCTCAAGCATTAGGACATGACATTTCTAATGCCACACTTTCAAGAAGTTCTATTAGGCGCTCGAAAATAGAGGATAGAAAAAAAGCCGCCATACTTGACCACAAGGAATTTTCGTTAGTAAGGCCTTTTATTTGACACTAGGATGGTAAACTTTTACCAGATATTAACGGCTCAAATGAAAAAGTTGATCGTGTAGCAGTACTCATTACTGGCAATGGCCAAGAAAAACTTCTGGGAATTCCAAATATATCCAAAGCTACAGGAGAAAACCAAGCAATGGTTTGCGTCGAAGCGTTAGAAAAATGGAATATACAATCACAAGTTAAGGGACTTGTATTTGATACGACAGCAACTAACACTGGTCTGGATTGCTTGCCGCCATCATATTATGGAAATAATGTTTTCTGCTATTTTTTTTACAAGAGTTTGGCTCTTCGCAAGGTCCCGATACGGAAATTTTCAAGTGCTTAAAAAAAAAGTGACCAAATCTTGATCACACTACATGTAATGCAGGAGATGATAACCTATTTTTTAACCCTATTTTGAAGAAATTGAAAATAGAAATGCTAGAATATTTACCAAATGCTTTGAAAAATCAACCGCGAACTATTACAATTGTCTGTATTGTTTCTTGGCGGTAAAACCGACAAAGTGGCGTTTCGATCTCCGGGTGCTTCACATCATGCTCGATGGTTAGCAAAAGAAATATATGGTCTGAAAATATGTCTCTTTAAAAAACAGTTATCCTTAAAACCTAAAGACGAAGCAAATACGGTTAATATGGCTGTATTTATTTCTCTAGTTTATGTAAAGTAATGGAATGAGTCTCCGCTTGCAATTCAAGCTCCATACAATGATATTTTGCTTATACGCCTTTTAAAAAATTATCCTAACACAGTACAACATTTTTCAGTTCATTGTGTTTAGGTTTCCGACCTAAATACATTCACCGCCCTACTGCACTGTTTGCGTGAGGTTCCGCCTCAACAATTTGCATACAACCCTAGTGTGTAAATCCCTTTATTGATTTACACACCCACACATATATATATACGCAGCTACCCGTCAAACGGTGAACTAAGTTAAGGAGAAAGTTAACGAAAGTTCACTGTTTGGCGGTCCGATCACCTTCAAAATTAAAAAACTCGGTCACTTGAAGTTACTTCACTACGCAGCAAGGATCGGCCACAGCCACCACGCCGTACCAAAGGTAAAACAAATCGATTGTAATTTATATTTCCATTACTTATTCCTATCCACAATCATTACACAATAAACCAATTTAGTTTATAGAATACTAATCAGAATATTCTGTTTCGTTTTTATTTTCTTGTTAATACTCGGTGCGAAATCATTCCGTGATTCCCCACGGTGTATTTATTGGTCCTTCTACGCCGAGACTGACCAGCTTATATTCACTACAGTCCACTACTCATCCAACAATAACCCTTTGGAAGGAATCGCACATATCACCAACTCAACCGACACAGCTTTTGGCACACCTATATAACGTGGCACCATTCTGTTTTGCGTCCTGCACATACGACGAGCATACATAATCACCAGAGCTTTCTCACAGCACAGCAACTAGACACAATTTACACTTGCAGCACGAAGACTTTTCCCACCTCATCACCAGCAACACTGCAATAAGGTACGTGGTTGATCTTCAATTTCAGTGCACTTAATTGATCAAAAAAATAAATTAACTAAATAATATTCGATCATTTTGTATATTCGCGTTTACATTCCGCGCGTGTGTTAGTGAACCGGGGGTATATTCAGTGCTCGAATCACGCCACCATTTTGCGTCACTGTCACATAATTATAATCGTTTATCACAATTGAATACGAACAATAATTTATTAAATTTTTCTTTGCACTACGAATTCCTTTTTAAACGATACATTCACATACTTAGGTGCGAAACCAGTAAATTTATTTTCCTTTGTAGCAGTGATAATCCCCGTATATACACATATACGCACATTCACATATTAATTGCAGTTCGTGCTATCATTTTTGGATCACACTAGCTTTCATTACTTTGCATAATTCGGAGATCATTTCACTGAACCGCGTTTACTGCTTGACATTGGCACTTAATTATTTAAGTTATTATTTTTTTTTGCACTTAAGTTGTTGTTTATTCGACGAGTTTATTTTTTTATCATTTTATTCTCGCACACGGAGCACTGTTTTTTCTTCTCCCGTTTCACACGATTCACACACTTAGTTATTAAAGACAAAGGTCATTATTCCAAAAAAAAATATAACACTTCGTTGGGTGGCAGGTGACTATGTATATCCAATAACGTGCGCATTTGTTTTGCTTCATAATTGTTCATATATACATACATATAAATAGTCATATATACATACATATACATTTTCATATATATATACATACACATACATAATCATATATACATACATACAATAAGTTGCTGAAAAACAATAAAAGACAAATTAAATTTACACACACGTTCATTCGTTCAAAATTAATTATTTCCTGTCTTTGAGTTAAGTAATTTACCTGGTGTGGCATAATTTAAGTTTCAAACTTTTAAGAATTCGAAAGGGCAATAGAGCCTATATATATATATATACATATATAAAGATCTGCTATAAAACTCAAACGGAATAAGATTACGTTCAAACTTAATTTATATTAAGTATACTCTTTGCTTCCCACATTCAATTAAAGCATGGATACATTTATTCGATTGGCCGACGCAGTAGCAGAGTTTGAATCTGACTACAACGAAAGAGCTGCTTCCGAACATACAAAGCACTCTCTTGTCATCGAACAAGATGAGCTTAAAGCGCTTTGGAGGAAGACGAAAGCAGCATACGATGACATCATGGGTTCAGAAGGCATAACTGCCAAAGATCAAACGGCGATAAAACTTAAACATAAGAGATCGTATCAATGTTTTGTTCGCTGCCAGACAGCCATGGCTGATCTGCATGAAAAACTGTCAAAGACCAGAAAAGAGCCGGAAAACATACCTATTACCGAGCACAACATACGTTTACCTCCATGCGATACCGATGTATTTAAAGGAGACTATTTGTCTTGGCCATCCTTCAGAGACATGTTTACGGCTATATACATCCTAAACAAACGTCTTACACCAGTTGAGAAACTTTTCCATCTCAACCAAAAAACCCAAGGGGAAGCAAAAGAGATTGTGCAGAGGTGTCCATTGACTAATGAAGGCTTTACAACCGCCTGGAAAAACTTGAGTGACAGATACGAAAATAAACGTATCCTAGTCAACACACAGTTGAAACTTTTATTCAATTTAAAGGCAGTTGAGAGTGAGTGTGGCAGCTCTATTAAGAAACTGCAGCGCGACATAAACAATTGCATCTCATCACTTCAAAGTCATCAAATTGACATTTCGAACTGGGATGCAATTATTACATACTTATGTTCAACCAAACTGCCAGAATGCACACTGGCGCTATGGGAGCAGTCCATAGAAAACAAAACAGATATATCCAAGTGGAAAGATATGGATCGTTTCCTTTCAAATCGGTTTCAGACACTAGAAACCGTATCAGGCTTGAGAGCCAGTAAGATTTCACAGGCACCTAAGCCGCTAGCTCTGCGTCAAAGCTTAGATATGCCTCCAAAAAGGCTCGGCACATATCAAACTAGTGTTGCGAAGCACTTTTGCAACCTATGCCATAGCAATGAACACAAGCTACGAAGTTGTCAAAAATTCCGTAAAATGACAACAACACAAAGAATAGATTACATTAAATCGAACAATGGTTGCTTGAACTGCTTATCAGCTGGACATACGGTGTCAAGATGCACAAGCTCGTTCAACTGTAGTACGTGTCACTCAAGACATCACACACTGCTCCACCTGCAAGTTTTTTAGCCAAAAGCAACCACACAGAGGGGAACTCCGAACCCCGCAGATGACACGCCTTCCACTTCCAGACAGGCTCAGTGGAGACAGGAATCTGCAAAGGACAATGAAAAAGTTGTTAAAAATGTGAATTCTTGCTATGCAAACTCAAACGTTGGTATGCTCCTAGGTACGGCATGTGTCAACATTCACTACAATGACACTAATTTCTCGGCTAGAGCATTAATTGATTCGGGTTCCGAGTGCTCATTCATTACGGAGAGGCTCAAACGCAGAATCAATTTACCTTCAAAACGTTTACATGCCCAAGTTTCGGGCATTAACAATGCTATATCCGCGCAGGTGAAAGAAGCGTGCGAAATTCAATTGAGGTCACCTACGGACGCTCTAATCAATATAAGTGCTGTGGTGCTTGTTATGCCACAACTCACTGGGAATCTTCCGACCTGCCAAGTTAGTGCGATGACCAAGCAGGCATTCCCAGATTTGGAATTGGCGGATAAAAGGTTCTTTGTGAACGAACCGGTTGATCTCATCCTCGGCGGAGACATTTATCCCCAGATTATGTTAAGCGGCATGAAGAAAAACATATTAAACACACTTCTTGCCCAAGAAACCGTATTCGGCTGGATAATAACCGGTGGTGCGGTAACGACGAGGCCTACAACCAACGTAGTGTCGTTTTTTAACGAAGTCTCTGTAGACAAGCAATTAACGGCCTTTTGGGAGTTAGAAGAAGTCCCCAAGAAAAGAAACATAAGTGAAGAAGATAAATACTGCGAAAGACTCTTCACAGCAACAACCAAGCGAAATAACGAAGGAAGGTATATAGTATCTCTACCATTTAGACAAGATTTTCCGAATCTTGTCTGCCTGGGACCTTCGCTGAAAAGTGCATGCTCTCAGTTCTTTCGGAACGAGACGCGATTAGCCAAAAATCCTGCCCTGCAAACAGAATACAATAGGGTTATAAGAGAATATGAGACATTAGGTCATATGTCCAAGATAGATACATACGTGACAGCAGAATCGAATGATGGCTATTTCCTGCCACATCATGCTGTCTTGAAGGAAGAAAGTGCCTCAACGAAGGTCCGTGTGGTATTCAATGCCTCGTGCCCTACCGCCAACGGCACGAGTCTAAACGATGTTCTCCTCCCAGGTCCGGTACTACAAGCCGACTTAACCATTTAATTCTTCGCTGGAGATTATTCAAGTACGTCTTCAATAGCGATATCGAGAAAATGTATCGGCAAATCCTAGTGAATGAAAACCAAACAAAATATCAACGTATAGTTCATAGGAGCAGCGCTCAGGAGCCTACCAGTTTATACGAACTGAAAACTGTAACCTTTGGAATAAATTGTGCTCCTTACCTTGCGATAAGAACACTACACCAGCTGGCTGATGAAGTAGCTAACTCCCACCCAATTGCATCAGACATTCTAAAACGATGCATGTACGTTGATGACGTACTTGCCGGTGGTCATAGTATTGAGGCTGCGATAAGAGCTCGAAACGAGATAACGCACGTACTAGAGTCAGCCGGCTTGCCATTGAGGAAATGGACTTCAAATTGCAGCAAGATATTGCAAGGCATACCGAAAGCTAACTTGCTAAAGGAAGATTTTTTAGAGTTTGAAGATACAAGTACAGTTAAGGCTCTTGGCATAAGATGGAATGCTCATGCCGATTGTTTCTATTTCATAGCAAAGCCCATAGAAGAACATACCACTTTAACCAAAAGGGCGATACTTTCCGCTATCGCCAAACTGTTCGACCCGTTAGGCTGGCTCGCTCCAGTCATAATTGTCGCTAAGATCATTATGCAAAACATATGGTTAGAAGGAACAGGTTGGGATGAAACTGTGTCTCCAGCGACTTTGGATCGCTGGCATACATTTATGCAGGACTATACGGCGATCAACAACTTACGTATACCTAGATGGGTTCAATTCTCGACAACAGAGGACGTGGAAGTGCATGGTTTTAGCGATGCTTCTGAGAAAGCGTATGGAGCAAGTGTATACTTACGAGTTAATACAAAAAATGGAGTTTTCGTCACTTTACTGATGGCAAAAACAAGAGTAGCTCCTGTAAAGACTATCTCTTTACCCAGACTAGAACTGTGCGGTGCAGTGCTACTAGCTGAAACAATCGAATCAGTGACTGAAAATCTTAGACTTCGTCACCTAAAAGTAAACCTTTGGACTGATTCAACAATTGTGCTTGCCTGGATACGCAAGCCTCCTTGCGCTTGGTCAACCTTTGTGGCGCACAGGATAACAAAGATTGTAGAAAAGGTTGGCAACGGAAATTGGCGACACGTGGATTCAACATCGAATCCTGCTGACCTAGCAAGTCGAGGACTTTTGGCACAAGAACTGGTCAACAACTCCTTGTGGTGGCAGGGGCCCTCTTGGTTGCAAGAAGACTTTTCCAAATGGCCAACACAAGTAACGGACTATAACACAACCATTGAAGAAAAAAGGGTGCAAGTGCACACAATTACTAAAACTAGTAAGAATTTTAATGATATACTTGGGCGATTTTCCGATTTATCAAGGGCTTTGAGGGTCATCTCATATATTATGAGATTTTTTCAAAGAACTTACTCGAAAACTAGATCTGCTTTCCAAGCAGAGTCCTCCCTAATCTCAGCTGATGAGATCAAGGCAACGACTCAACGCTTGATAAAACTTGTTCAGGGGCAATATTATAGTCAAGAATATATGAGTCTCAAATCTGGTATGTCGATCCATGCGAAAAGTGAAATTCTGCCTCTGAATCCCTTTATCGATAAGGCTGATGTTATAAGAACGGGTGGTCGTCTAGGCGCGTCCCTGGACTTGGCGTACAATGAACGCCATCCTACCATACTTCCGTATGACTGCCGTCTGTCCCGCCTCATCGTCCAGTTCATCCATCGAGTGTCCCTGCACGGAGAAAATCAGCTGATGTTGCGCATAATCCGTACACAATACTGGATTCCTAGGGTGAAGAATATGATCCGGTCTATCATCCACGGTTGCAAGGTCTGCACTATCCATAAAAAACGGACCCAAACTCAACTTATGGGAATTCTACCTAGGGAACGCACCACCTATTCGCGGGCTTTCACAAATAGTGGTGTGGATTTTGCCGGACCTTTTGATATTACGAGTTATCGCGGTAGAGGGTGTCGAACGTCAAAAGGCTATGTTTGCCTGTTTGTATGCTTTGCCACCAAAGCTATACACCTCGAAGCTACCACTGATCTTAGTACGGCTTCTTTTTTAGCAGCCTTTGCGCGGTTTACGGCCCGAAGAGGCTGTCCAAAAAATGTTTACTCCGACAATGGCACCAACTTTGTCGGAGCTTCTCGATCTTTACGATCCGAAGTCAGGGCCTTAATGGCAGAAGCACGTACCAACACCCTAGCAAAGTACGCACATCAATTACTTTCATGGCATTTCATACCCGCTGCAGCTCCGCACATGGGCGGACTGTGGGAGGCGGGTGTGAAAAGCTTCAAGAATCATTTCAAAAAAATAGCATCAAATTGTAAATATACGTACGAGGAGTTTATGACGCTTCTATGTCGAGTAGAATCCTGTCTAAACTCTCGTCCGATCAGCCCTTCTTCAAACAACCCGTCCGACCTGGAGCCGCTTACCCCAGGTCACTTTTTAGTTGGTGGACATTTACTAGCTCCACCAGAACCAGATATTAATGAACACCCTGCATCCATAATAAACCGATGGCAAAAGCTCAAGGCCCTGCACCAAGGTTTTTGTAAAAGATGGAAGGCAGAGTATCTAGTAGAGATGCAAAAACGCATCAAATGGAAGCACCCACAAAACAACTTGCAAGTAGGAGAATTTGTTGTTGTAAAGGAAGAGAATCTATCACCGAATGAATGGAGACTGGGACGAATCTTACAACTACACCCAGGTTCCGACAATAAAGTGAGAGTTGCAGAGGTACTGACCGAAAAAGGCACAATCACCCGACCAATTGTAAAATTGGTTCTACTTCCGTCCTACAGAGAAGACAACGAAAGCGAGACAACCCCTCAATAGGTCGCCACTTATCGCCCTCTTAAAAACTCGAAACAGTAAAACGAAAAAGAACCGGGGAACCGGTACTCCACTCCCTGGCTAACCACAAAATTCCACTTCCTTTATATCCGTAGAATTCCACTCCCTTGATAACCATAGATTCACCAACAACCGTAAGTAATGTGAAACCAACCATTAAGAGACCAACAGTAAGAAAAATAAGATTTGTCTTACAGATAAAACATTTAACGAGGAAATATGTATCCACAACATTTTTTTTCATGGTTGTTAAATAAACAAATAAATCACAAATTGAATCAAAGTCCGATAACATTTTGTTTCATCTTACTTGTTCGTGAGAACAACTCTCACATACATGCATACACACAATGATTGTTAATCATTGGTATTGATGCATTCCACGACACAAATGTGTGTCTGCCTTGGGCAATATTTCGAAAATCAGCGGTTGACTATTTGTTGATGTGTGTATATACATACATACATGGATAACTTCATACGTTGTAACTCTAAAATAGTTCAGCTAATATCGACATTGCAGCTTTCACGCTGTCGAGTCAAGCAATTGAAACAGCAAAAGCTTACAATGAAATATACGTCACACAGTTGGCCAAATGTCTAAACACAAGTTGATAGCTGTGCTTTATTTGAGAAATCGAATTATACCAAAATTTTCTTTTTCAAAAGTACAATAGGGTAGATTCGGTAAGCACATTAATTTCAAGGGGCAAACAAACTATATGAACTATATGCATACATGTAACATATGCGTACATTCATACATATGCGTACATACATACATGGGCGTGCATACATACATACATCGAACTGCAATGTATGAATCTTCTATTTCGTAACAATCAATTTTCTTTATTAATTTTACAATTAAGTTAACAGTCAACTCCTTTAGAGGTAAAATATGTTTGTATTATGTGCTTTAAATTAAAAGCTATCGGGACTCAAATCAAGTATTTATTGTGAAAAGGAACTTTTGCACATATGTATGTATATGAATGGCCATATTACAAAACGCTCCTCCCTTTCAATAATTATGAAAACGTGTAAAACGCGTAACAAAGAATTTGGCTGGTTTAAAAAATTTCTATGGCTTTTGGTTGTTGTCAAATATGCCGGTTAAACATAAAGTAATTATATTGTTCTTGCATCATCTTGGATATAACTAAAACATCGTCTTTACAAACACCAACCATAAACAAAGCACACTTATTTCTTAGTATTGTTTACATACCCGTATGAACTTTTTACTTATGTTAAATTACTTCTAGAAAAATAAACCAAACCAAATTTGACAAGGGATGACGGAAAATCGTTCCAACAAATATCAACAATTCACCCTGTCGGACAAGAAAAAGAAGAAAACAATATAGTTAATGCCTGTCAGGCTTATAACTCTACGACGAGTGGACTTCTGACAGTATACCAACGACGGTTACAAAAGATTTATAAAACTAAAGCAAGTATTTGGTTTAACAAACAATGTCTAGCATCGAACGTTACACCAAAATTTGCAAGAATCAGAATAAAAGCAAACACGGAAGCGAGCCGAAAAACTATCAGGAAAGCTGAAAGGGACTTTGTAAAGAATGAAGTAAGAAGTTTGTACGCTAAGAAGGATCGATCAAACGAGGAATTGCTTTCTATTCACTTAAGACTGGCGGACGTTATACCGGTAGACATTCTCATGGACCTATTCGAACATATAAAAACAAACACAGAGCACATAATAAAGCGGGTATACGAAAAATTACAGAAAAAACTGGAAAAACTAACTGGGCCATATGAAGTAAAAGAAAAGTCACAAGGTCATGACTTTCTCACCAGACTAGTGAATCTTGCAAATATATCCATCAACGAGGAAGAAACCAAACTATTGCAGAAAGGACTTAAACACAATATAAAGGACAATAACAGGACAAGGATAGCAGAACAAGCCATTATAGATACGGAAGTAGGAATATCTTTGCTGCCAAAAGAGGACCAAGAACACGCAAGGCACACATGCAGAGATATTATAGAAAACCAAATTAAAATAAACGAAAATGGAAGATATAGCCACGAAAGTAAGATTATGAAGAGTGTGAAACAGAAATTTAGGAAGAACAACATAATAACGACAAAAGCGGACAAAGGCAATACAACGGTACTCATGAAGAGAGAGGAATATATACAAAAAACTAAAACACTAATATGTGAAATGAAGTGCCGAGAAATTAGAGAAGACCCAACGGACAGGTACCAAATAGAGATAAAGAAGGCCATAAAAGAAGCGAGCAATATTATAACCCCCCACACAGCACACTTATTAAGCCAAATGAATCCGGCAGCACCACCACTGATAGCGCTTCCAAAAATCCACAAACCGGACACTCCAATGAGACCCATAATTAACTATAAGTCGGCTCCTGCTTATAGACTCTCCAAACATCTGAAAATGCTGTTAAATGATAACTTGGAACTTCGTAACGAGCACATTGTAGCAAACACGACGGAACTCATCCATAAACTGGCAAACGTGAAAATTACACAGCAAAGCAGGCTAGTATCATTTGATATTAAGGACTTGTACCCATCGATTCCACAAACAGAAACAATAGATATGGTCCGGAAAACACTACTCGAAAAAACGAAGGACCATATAAAAACAACCCAAATCACAAACACATTACGAACTACACTGCGACAAAATAATTTTAAGTTTAATAATAAAATATACCGACAAACAAACGGACTGGGAATGGGAAATCCAACCTCGGCCATCCTCATGGAGGTATTTATGCAAGAACTGGAGGGACAGTTTATGGAAGAACTGAAAGCCGAGTTAGGCGTAGTATTCTATGCAAGGTACGTGGATGACATTATTTGCGTGATCACCAAGGACAATGAAAAGCAGATACTGGATTACCTGAACAAACAACATGGATGTATTATGTTTACGATGGAAATGGAAAAGAAGGGAACAATAAATTACCTGGATCTGACGATTAACATAGACAAAATTGCCAAAAAACTTGTCTACGAAATTTACAGAAAACCGACAGCTACAGACATCATAATACATAACACATCAAATCATCCTCAAGAACACAAATACGCCGCTATAAGACAACTAATAAACAGACTTGAACGAATACCTCTATCGCCAGAGGCATACGGAAAGGAACTAAACACAATATACAACATAGCAACAAACAACGGATATAAAAAGGAGCTCGTGGATAAATTCAGAAAAATGTATTCAGTTCAAAAAACAAGCGACAGAGAGCTAGACGAAAAAACTTGGACAGTAATGACTTATACAGGAAAAATGACATACAAACTTGCAAATTTTTTCAGAAAGTATAATATCCACACGGCGTTCAAAACTGGAAACAACTTGGGAAGGATACTTAAAAGCAGCACGAATGAAGAAGACCCATTGAACAAACAAGGCGTGTATAAACTGACCTGTGAGTGTCAATATAGCTATATAGGACAAACAGGACGCAAAGTAAGAACAAGATTCCGTGAACACATAAGGGACTACAACAAAAGGATACAAAAACCCACGGCAATACCTGAATCTAATTTTTTCAAACCATTTGGTAAACGCAAAATGTTCACCCGCAAACATAAAGAAAACCGTGAAGGTACTGCACGTACAACAAAAAGGACGGCGCCTAAATGCTCTTGAAAACATGGAAATATATAAACAAAAAACATTTGATGGGAGGATAATAAACGAACAAATAAACAGCAACTCTGATGCGATATTTGCACCATTAAGGCTTGTTTATAAAAAACAAAACAAAGACGTAGGTAAAATGACAGATACCAACATACAAAACAAACCTGCAATACCTAAATGGACTAAAATTACTGACTATATACCTGCTCTTACCGCAAAGACAGATTCGTGATAAAATATACATTTTTGGACTCTAACCGCGCGAGACTTTAGGTACCTATATTCAGGACACTTAACATTTGCTAACATTTACGATTATGCACTAATACCTGATTAATCAAATAAATGAAATAAATACGGAACAACAGACATAAACTGTACAGAACGAAATTTGACACTGAAGATGGCACAACGCCGAAACCGGTTTGTCTCCAAACCAAACTTGACAAGGGATGACGGAAAATCGTTCCAACAAATATCAATAATTATATTGTTCTTGCATCATCTTGGATATAACTAAAACATCGTCTTTACAAACACCAACCATAAACAAAGCACACTTATTTCTTAGTATTGTTTACATACCCGTATGAACTTTTTACTTATGTTAAATTACTTCTAGAAAAATAAACCTATTTACAGACACCTTTAATTATGAGCTTTTCGTAAGCGTCTTATAAACAATGTCATTGCAATTCATCGCGTTTCAACTCCTGATCTATACGCTCTTTGGCGCGAAACAGTTTCGATTGCAGGTAGAAGGAGAATCTTCTATTTCACTCATTACTTGGGCGGGTTCCCTGCCCGATAAACAGTATTAATAATAAAAGCACACCTAAATTTACCAGCAAAATTAGAAACATAAGTCTTACATATGTATGTACATAAATGTAGTAACAATGGTCATGCTATGAAAAACTTCCGTCAGCTGGCTCTGGAGCGAGGAGCTTGTTTTCTTGTTAGAGAAGTACACATACATACCGTCGCTGCCTTAATTTGGAAACACCCTTGAACACATTTTCATTTCGAATGCAGATTTTAAGATAACATATTTTATTTAATAAAAATATAAAAATCAGCAGTTCTAACAAACCCGAAACTGCGGAAATTATTTGTTGGCAGAAGGGGCATTCATACATTCACATAACGACATATAGAAGTTTATGTGCGGGTATGTACCAGACTTGGGTTTGGAAAACTAGTTGCTGTTGACATACATACGAACATATATGGAACGTATTTTGGATACATTTGTTCAAGTTCAAATACTCAAACTGTGATTATTGTTTTTCCAATTGCGACTTGTTGGTATTAGTGTTCAGGCCTAAATTATCGGAGGAGGTAATGATGGAGTTCGTTATTTCCATACTGACTATTTTTATATTTCTGTAAATCAACTACCCTTATAAAATGGTATTCTTCGAAAATCCGATAACTGGGGTTGTACATATAGCACTTATTCAATATGAATATCTGCCGGCGTTTAAATATTATTTTGGAAATTTTATAGGTACATCGCAATCATGGGTACATCGGTAGCCATGTGGGCATACGTGTTTACCGTCTAGCATCACGGATATGTAAGTGTGCAGGCTTGCATGTATTTTTGTGACTTAACGTTAAAAACTTGCCTATATGATGCTGCTCAGTGAGACTACAGTGGCCATGGCTGCCTCCTGGTAGATCACAAATCTGCGGTTTCTCATGCTCCATCATCCGTACATGTGTTGAGCATTGAATTTGCGGCACCCAAAGCACATTATCCGGACAGGCCTCATATTCAGTAAACAGACTGGAGGTGGGTTTTGCTTGTGGATCCTAGAAAAACAAAGTGCAATACGCATATTTGAATACACACATTTTACATTTTCTATATATTTGCTACTAGATATCAGGGTGTTGCTTAACAACCGACTTCAAACCTTCGGTTCCATTGGCGGGCTTCGTCCGGGCTGTGCTAGTTTCGTGATCGTTTTCCTCTTCTGGCATCACCGTGATTCACCCAGATGTAACGTTTTTCACGCTTGTATGTTTCTCCTCTCCAATTTTTTAAAAATTGGATATTACCTTTTGAAGTATATTGACATAAAAATAAAAACGGAAATCCTAGAGAGACACTGTGTGTTCATGTTATTTGGCAGTCACATATTTTCCCCAATATGAGGTATTTAAAATCGCAAGCGATGTGGGTACCGCGATGAGTGCAGATTTCTTATCATCCCTGATTTTTAAGCGAAGTAAATAGGCATCATTCGAGTGTTGTAGCACTTTGAAATCACCCAAATCAACTTCGGCCACTGTACCAATAACGAAACGCTGTGACGCAGTGGGCGGGAGTTCAATGCAAAGGACCAGTGACGAGTAAAGGTCCGGAATTTGGCACTTCCAAGCACAACACTCTTGCCTTGGTGGCGACCAGCCAACAAAATCAATACACGTCCAGGAATAAGATTGGAACGAATGGTGCGCTTGTGGTTGCTGAAGAGCGCCTTTACCGGGCGTTTCTTTGCAAAGCGCTTTGTTGGGTAGTTAGCGTTCACCACCATTTTTGGGCCCATGAATTTTTCTTCACCTTCTTAGTTTTTGGAACGAGCGGTTGCTTCTCACGTTTTAGACGGTAAATGGCGCGACGTTCGCGCATCTGTCTGTCCGAACAACGCAAAATACCGCCGCTAATGTATATAGCTGTTTAATGGATGCTTCTGGCTCTTTGACACGCTTTCGCGGATTTTTTAACATTTTCGACGGGTGCCATTGTGGAAAACACGTGTACGCCGCAAATAAATTAATGTACATAGAAAGGCCTTTCCGCCCACCCCCGTCTTACTCCGTGCTACTATGTGAATGGAATGACGGTCATTCACGGAAGTCAGCGAAGTCTCCACAATCATAATGGCCGATGGTATCGATTGCAAATAATCGAGTACTTTGCATGAGTACTCGTACTTGCAGAAAATTTTTTTAGGTACCTAACTTTTCACCAACAAGATATACATCATTAAAAGCGAGGGAGACTGAGACTGGTAATTGCTTTGCCGCATGCGATTCATCCGGTGTTCGTTGTATGCCAATTTTATTCAGACCTTTTCCGGTGGGCAGAAATTGGGTGCCAAGCTTGGCTAAATCCCCAAAAGTCTCCCAATTTTCTAATAAGCATTCATATTTGCAACTCTGTGCAACGACACCAGTGCTTCCCATTAGCCAAGTGTCATAAGTAATTACGAGCATTACACAAAGCTCACACGAGACATAATTGCGCATTTGTATTAAGCGAAAAATAACACTTGCCGCAATCAAAATTTCCACATAAGCGAAGATTTATGCACAGTACGAACGCCATCTGTTGTATATTAGCGGTTATGAGAGGATTATTCACAGGGTGGTAGTCTCTTCGGGTGTCGCTGACGAAAACTCATCACACCTAATTAAGACCGTATTCAATATTTTCGTAATACACATTTTTAATGTTGTTCACACACGATGGCAATAAATCAACACCAGAACACCTTATCAAAAATTTATAAATAAAATAAAATGGACACCTCGCACAAATTAACCTACATTCATCACGTCCCGAAAATTGCTACAAATGTATAGACATTAAATAAAATAAATTCACGTATGTATGTATATATGATTTTTTTCTCTCGCCAAAACTTGCCACCCAGCACCATATATAATTAATTATACGTTAAGTTAAAAAAAAAAAAAAAAAAAAAAACCATGAATTTTGCAGAACAGAATGGGTCGGTTCACAGTAACCCGAAACAAATCGGAACAACGCGGCGATCGTTTTGAGATCCCATGCCGGCTCTGTCACAAAAACCACGGCATACGCTTCTGCCCGATTTATAGAAGCAGCTCAGCCGAAGAACGTCTGCGAGCGGTACTGGTTCACCGCTACTGCCCAAATTGCTTGTCACCATTTCACCGACTAGAAATATGTAAAAGCACTGGGCGCTGCTATCGATGCCACGAAAAGCATCATACTACGCTGCATCTGGAAGACGATGCTGACCAAAGGCAGAATGTCATCGAGGTTGATACCAGCTCAGACGAGGTGCTATCAATACATGTTAATGAGCAGACTAAGTCTTGGGCCCAACAAGTGGAAGAGGCGGAGAGGCTGGAAGAAGAGCGTCTGACAGAAATGGCATCCCCGTCCGTCCGTACGGTTCGGAAAACATGCACTGCTCGCCCATTATTGCAGCATGAGCGTCGTGAATGCGGCTCGGGAACTAGTCCTTTCCGAAAGCAGAGACGCAGCGGCTCCGGATCTCGTCCATACGGACCGCAAACGACTCGGAAAAACAGCTCGGGAACTCGTCCTTTCCGACTGTCACCGAAAACACAAAACCCCACAACGGGCGGCTCGGGAACTCGTCCTTCCCGACCGCCAACTAAACGCGACGATTGGCGACAGGGTGGATCGGTAACGCGTCCTTACCGACCAACGCAGAAACACCGACCTCAAACAAAAGGAAGAAGCGAAGATACGCTACAGATTGTGCGGCGAGATCAATTGGCTAACTTCCGCACAGGCAGACTAGGTGACAAGGCAGTAGTGCCGCTCATGAGGGCATTTGAGGCCATTGCGCCGACGGCGATAGTAAAGATTGAGGCCGGTGGACGTCTTCACCTACTGCGAGCTCTAGTTGACTCCTGTGCGCCCAACACCATTATAGATAGCGAGTTAGCCCAGGAGCTCCGCCTCGAACGGATTCAAACGGACCGCGGGTCCATGTGCTCTATCGTGTTGCGAGGCAGGCATGGGGTATCGGAGAAGGTGTCCGCGCAAGCGCTCACGATCTCGGGGCATTGTCGTATAACCCCCCAAACAAACGTGGACCCAAAGGTCGCGCTCCCATTTCGGTTAATGCGCCTTGCGGATCCCCATTTTTTCAAGGCAGCACCGATCAGGTTGACGTTGGGTTGCGACGTCTACCAACACATAATGTTGACGGAGACTCTGCCAACTTCATACGGGGGACTGCTAGCCCAGGGAACTATTTTTGGGCTCATCGTCTCTGGCGCCCACCAAAAATAAATTGTTAAAACGTGTACAAATATTATCTTCATTCAAAAAAAAAACAAAAAAAAATGAAATATATATATATTAAAAATAGATAAGTGCATTGAACTTTCTTATATTTAGATCAACCACGTACTCTCTTTCCAAATCCGTATATCATTTCAGCATTTCATGGATGGCAAAGGGAAGGAGTATCCCTTGGACACCGTTCAATTTAATAACCTTTATGCGAGCGTGGTGGCTGACCCGTGATTCTAAAAATCGATTGCGTACCGCAAGGGGGCCGGTATGTTTAGGTTTCCGACCTAAATACATTCACCGCCCTACTGCACTGTTTGCGTGAGGTTCCGCCTCAACAATTTGCATACAACCCTAGTGTGTAAATCCCTTTATTGATTTACACACCCACACATATATATATACGCAGCTACCCGTCAAACGGTGAACTAAGTTAAGGAGAAAGTTAACGAAAGTTCACTGTTTGGCGGTCCGATTACCTTCAAAATTAAAAAACTCGGTCACTTGAAGTTACTTCACTACGCAGCAAGGATCAGCCACAGCCACCACGCCGTACCAAAGGTAAAACAAATCGATTGTAATTTATATTTCCATTACTTATTCCTATCCACAATCATTACACAATAAACCAATTTAGTTTATAGAATACTAATCAGAATATTCTGTTTCGTTTTTATTTTCTTGTTAATACTCGGTGCGAAATCATTCCGTGATTCGCCACGGTGTATTTACATTGATTGCCAACTCAATTCTGAGAACTGTATGTGAAATTAGACCCAAAAATAATAATTTCTGCATCATTCGTTTTGTCTTCTTACCTGCCAAAATATTTTTAATATCGATTTGAAGTTAGTTCTATCGTATAGGGGACTTTATCACGTTTTAGGCCCTGTTGTTTGACATAGCTCGACAGTCACTAGCCCGATTTAGTTGAAATAAATTTTAAAAAATTTAGAATTACAATTCCCTTAATCTGTTCATATATTGTTTTCCTATACAAGCAACAGTTTAAAAGTTAAAAATAAGCGCATGAAGAACATTTTTTTTTTTTTTTTTAAATTCATAAAAATACAAAACGGAAATAAGTTTCAAGTTTAGTTAATTTTTCGCAAAGTCACATAACCTATGAGCAAAATGAGACAAAGATCATGAAAATCGATGCACGAGTTTCGCTTTTATTCGCAATTGAGTAAAGGTATGCATTTCAAAAATTTGCTCGACGTGATACGATGTGTTGTACTGTGTAATAGAACCATTGGTGAGAGAGCCTACACTGCTTTCTCCAGGCACATTTGGTTTCTTTCAGAACACTTGGTTGCACTTTCTTTTTTTTTTTTATGATAGAATTCCAGCAGAAACAAAGAAAAAAATGGTTACAAATTTTAGCCGTCAGCCGCTGCCAAATGTTCCGCGACGAATACTTTTGTCTGTGGAACAAGATTTATTGTTAGAAGACTTTGTAAAAGAACAAATAATTTTTTTGATTTATTAGTTGACGAAGGAAAAAACGGAAAACAGTTTACTGTACCATTAAAGGCAGCCCTTTTGAAGTAAAATTTGAAAATTATATGTAAATTGTACTACACTTTGATAAAACAATAAATCGATTGGAGCGACCACTAATCATAGTTTTTTGCAACTTTTTGTTTTCTTGCACGGTGAATTAAGTGTAATGGCATGAAAAAAAACTTGTTCCAAAAATATATCTTGACTTACATATGTACATACATATGTATGAATTTAGCCATATGAAGCGCCACTTCGTCAATCGTATTAGATAGCTTTTGTTTAATCGACACATGCATAAAACCGTTAATGGTGCTTGAATTTATTAAAGAGACCACCGACTTTTTCCAATTCAGACAAATATCTAAGGATTTTTGGTGGGTACACTTTATGTGTTTTACTAATACAGTGGTCCACATGAAATGCGATTTTTTAGAATTATTGACACTTTTACTTTTGTTTATTTAATATTCACTAATATTTAGTAATAAAAAATAAAGCATATGTTATAAAAAAAAGCATGTACATTTGAGTTTTGAACATTTACAAGTGCAACAAAGTAAAAAAATCTTGAAGATTTATTTACCTGATGTTGATGTTTGCTTGTTTTTTTTTGCCAAAGGGGCAAATTGTGTACTGTGACCTTTGAATTGTTTGCTTACCACCTCTAAGTTACTTTAAACTCCACGTTAATAAAAATATAATGTTTAATAAAAGGGCGTTTGGTTTTCGATTTTAAATACAAATTGTTGGAAACATGCGTCACCATTAAAATTTAATAATTCAAAAGAAATATAATAATACTGAGCCGCTTCCGTATGTATGTACATACATACATATTATGTTATTCAAATATATGAAAATTTGAAAAAAAAAAACCAAAAATAACTGTGTTTTTTTAAAGAATCATTTAAGAACTGTTTTTCAGTGGTGGTTTAAACTCAGCAATCAGCTGATAAGTTAAACTAAGTTCAACCCAGTCATATTGGTCGTTTAAACTAAGTTTTAACCCCGTTTAAGGTTGACTGAAAACCTGAAAACAGAGTTTAAACTTAGCATTAATTTTAACTAGTTTCAAAAATTTTATACCGATAAGGCTATCATTCACATTTTGAATATGTTTCATCAAATATACCAAACCTTGAATAATTTATATATAAAGTTTCTTTTCATAATGATTAAATGGAATTACATACATACATATGTACATACATATGTATGTACTCGCATGCTGTTATGCTTAAGTATGTACATATCTACATATATGCATAAGTATGTGTGCACACACGTCCATACGTACATGCATAGCGATATCATTTCTGAAAAAATTTGCTAATGAATTATGGTGAATTATGATGAATTTTGATAAATTCTATAACGTTTAAGCAGCTCTTGTCTCATTGTGTTCGCATTCAAAGGTTCGGCGCCATGGCTTCGTTCTACATATGAAACGAACGAATTGCGTCTTCGGCAATACGAAAGCAAGCAACTGCCGCACAACTTCACCGCCAGCATTCATACGGACCATTTCAAATGGTTAGCGGCTTCATGCGACCGAAAAAATCGCTATGAATATGTTGTGCATTCATGAATGAATTAATTCATGCAGATGTCTACTAAGTATTTATAAATATTAAAAATTGAAAATTTACCAAGTTGTATGTATTATACTCAAAAATAAAACGGTTATTTCTTTGGTTAATTATTTATATAAAAAATGTTATTGACAAATTATAAATATTTTGAATATTTGTATATGTTGGATTATCTACAGATTCGGACAGTATCACCACATTCCATTTTAAGCAAGGCAGAGTAATTATTTCTATTTTGATCGAAATGCGGTTTTAAAGAAATTAAAGCATTAGGCGTGTTATTCTCCAACCTGGACTTAAATTTGTTGCTTATAAAAAACCTGTATCGCTTACATTATAAAAATTTATTTTACCAAACCTTTTTATAAATTGTATGCCATTCTTTTATTGGACACTGGCTCGTTAAAACTGCATGAAATTTATCTTTAAGACTTTCTGCCTTATCCACCTCAACCACCTCCTCGTTAGTGTTCAAAGAGAATATTCCCCAGCTACTTTATAATGGCAGTAAAATTAGAAGCTTCAGAACGTCATATTTAAGATTGTACGAGTATGTTTATATTATTTGGATTAATTAAAATGTGTACACATCTGAAAGGATTGTGCTCTGTTGTTTGATTCTTGAAACGAGGTTATTCAAAAATTTATTACTCAAAGTTGATTTATTAATAAAATTGAAATAAGCTTCAATAGTAACTTTGACTTGGTGGAGCTAAAAAAGTAATGCTTTGTTAGTGTTAAAAATAATGCTTTGTTTCGTCTATATGTACTTAGTTTGATTCTAATTTAAACCGTTAATATAACCATGAAATGATGGCTCAGCTAATCTAACTTCAATTTTTGCATGTGTGACACAAAAAACAGATTTTCATTTGTCCTTATCTCATTGCTTGCAACTACAGTGAAATGTTTGTCATCTTTTCCGAGAATTTGTAAATACAAACAGACAACAATATCTTTTATTTTTTTTATGTTAGTAAGTATGTGAAAATCAGATTTCGAGCCACAAATAATTGTCGCCACCAAAAAGTATGTGTAGAATTTAGTCAGTCAGTTTCATTTGGATCGTTGAAATATTCAAATCATATTTGGACAGTCGTAATAAATACCAATTTAATTATATTTTGTTTTGATTTTTTTTTTTACTGCTATACTTAATTTTGATTGGTAAGTGCAAGAAGGAAATTAAAAAAAAAATACGTGCTGAAAAAGGGAATTAAGTATACATATTCTCGTATAAGTAATTAAGGTTTTCACAAGATGTGGTAAAATCGTCCAGTTGCTAAAATATTCCTTAACTGTTAGAGGATATGTACAAATTAAATTTGTTATATTCAATCCTTGCAAGAACTTTTTACAAATATTTTACATGGAAAACTGTAACGACTTTAACACTTTACGACGTCTAACACATCTTCTGAAAACTCTAATAGTAAACAAATATATATTCCAATTAAAATTTTCAAATTGTCTCTGTTTTTTTTTGTCTTTTATAAAAGAAATCCAGCACATTTAACTACTCGTTGAATAGTAGAGAAATTGCAAAACGCGCAGTGTACTTTGTTTTTGCTTTTATAAGCTAAAATTAAACAAAAAAACAATACATCAAGTTTCTTAAATTGCACCGCAAGCATTCTAAAGCATTGTTCTACATACATTAATTGGAAAAAAATCTACACCGATTTTGAAATTAAAAAATAATAATAATAATAATGCCAACGGTTTTATCCCTCCATACCCGCCCGACCAACGCGAGGGGCGCATCCGTATGACGCAGGGATATATACAATTTTTTTTTATTTTTTCATATATGCTGCGCCGAATCATGAAAGGCAGAAGTTTGTTAAGTGTCGAGATCTAAAAATGTTCAGCTACAGAACAAATGCTCATCAGCTGATCGAATAGTAATATACATATATACGTATGTATGTATGTATCAATTATTGAAAGCATTGAGTATAATTTTCTTTACGTAAAAAAGTGAGTCTGAGTGAGTGTTAAAATCCCGACACAAACTACGGAGAGGCTCATTTAACTCAAAATTACTTTTACATGACTTCAGAAAAAGAGGACGGAAATGTCTTGAAATTCGGGAAGAAGCCTTTAGTTTTATTTCGCCAAGAAGAGATGGGCTAGAGATCAAACCTGTCAGTAACTTGACCAAAAATACTACGCCTAGCATTTCTCTGCGACTAGCAAGTGTCGGAAGATTAATGAGTTTTAAACGACTTATTTATGGCAGCAGGTTGTACTGATTATCCCAACGAAAATTTCTTAAAGCAAAAAGCAGAAATTGTTTTTGGATTGACTCTATTCGATCGGAATGAACTTGATAGCGCGGGGGGTTCCAAACAACAGATCCATATTCCAGTATTGGCCTCACTAAAGTTGTGAAAAGAGCCTTCGTATTGTATGGGTCATTAAATTATTTTGACCATCGTTTTACAAATGCAAAAACACCTTTGGCTTTGTTAACTCTAACATTTATGTGAAGATTAAAATTAAATTTCGGGTCCTTTGTAATTCCAAGATCAACAAAGTTAAACACTTGTTCGAGGTTATGGTTTAGTGGCATGTAATTTATTTCACACCAGTTAGTCATGCTATTTAAATCCGCTTGTAGTAAGGACCTTTTCTCAACATAATGATACGATCTAAAAAGCTTTACATCATCAGCATACAATAAAATTTTTAAATAATTTATTACAGAAGGTATGGCATTTATAAAAAGTAAAAAAAGAATCGGACCAAGGTGACTTCCTTGCGGGACCCCTGAAGAAACATAAATAATATTTAAGGATTTATTTTTAAAAATAACTCGTTGTGTTCTGTCAATGAGGTAAGAAGATATCCAATGAAGGAGATTAGGTTGAAAACCAAGGAGATCGAGTTTATGGATCAGTAGAGAGTGACTTACTCTGTCGAATGCTTTACTAAAATCAGTGTATATAACATCAGTGTGCATAAATTCTTTGAATCCATTTGAAACATGAGTTATGAACTCAAGCAAGTTTGTAACGGTAGATTTACCCTTAGAGAACCCGTGTTGTGTGCTAGAAATGGAAAGGAAAACCACAAGCTTGAGAGAAAGATTAAATAAATTAGTTAAGGGCTCATAAATTTGTTTAGCACATTTTTTGCGGAACCAAGTTGCGATCAAATCGGGGCCAGCCTTAAAAGATTCTATTAAGTTACTCAAAAAATAAAATACTTACTCGGAAGATATTTTTAATTTATTAGTTCTTTTGTAAACCAAGGTTGTGATTGCTCCTTTTGTACGCAACCCCGTTTGGGTACAAACTTTTGAAATAAGCTATAAATATTATTATTAAAATGCTGGACACAACGTTCAACATCACCTTTATACGTCGGCCATGATAATTTTGACGATTCTCGATCTAATTTCTTGAAATTGGCTTTCGCGTAAATAAAACGAGCGTTTGAGCTATTTGATTTATCAACATTATTTCCAAAATCACCTATAACCTCGTAATTTACCTCAATCGCAGGGTAATAAGAGTCCTCTGGAATAACCATGGGTTCGCACCTCTTTATAGACGATTTAGATATATCATCAACATAAACAAGATCCAGAAGGGTTCCAAAATTGTTTGCAGTTAAATTAATCTGATTTAGTTAGAGCTCAGCCATATCTTCTAAGAACACATTGTATCTATCCCTTGATGAAATTGGAACGATAAAGTCGTCCATGAAAGTCCATGATATGCCTGGCATATTGAAGTCAATGTTTGAAGTATGCTCAAAGCGCTCAAAGTGGTCCATGTGTTCAAACCAGGTATGCCCAGCTCTTGAGTCCGTGGGCGAAAATAGCTTTTGTGCTTTTTTCTCGGTGGAGCTTATTGGCTTTTACACAATCACGACAAATTGTGCTATGCTAAAAAGCAGTCGTTGATCAGACTTCGTATGAGCAGGTACTCTACGCCAATCACTAATCAGCAAACTTCTTCTTCTTTCATTGGCTCGATACCCGCCTAAGCGATTTTGGCCGAGCTTAGCATAGCACGCCAGTTATTTCTCCCTTACGGCCTGGTCTTTCCAACGCAGAGGAGGCCTCCCTTTTAGTCTGCTACCACCGGCGGGTACCGCGTCGAATACTTTCAGATCTTTCGCTGCGCTATATCAATGTCGTTATAAAGTTCGTACAGCTCATCGTTCCATCTTCTACGGTATTCGCCATCGCAAAGACGTAAAGGCCCATAAATCTTTCGGAGAATCTTTCTGTCGAACACTCCTAGAGCCTTCTCATCAGATATCTTCATCGTCCATGCTTCTGCGCCATACAATACAACGGGCATAATGAGAGACTTATAGAGTGTGGCTTTTGTCCGTCGAGAGAGAACTTGCAATAGTGCAATTGCATAATCAGTCCGTAGTAGCACTTGTTGGCAAGAGTGATCCTCTTTTGGATTTCGAGGCTGACATTATTATTGACGTTAATGCTGGTTCCTAAGTACACGAAGTCCTCTAATTTTCAAAGTTATAACTGTGATGTTTGATCCCAGTCGTGAATGTGCCGACTGTTTATTTGATGACAGGATATACTTCCCAGAACCATTCGCTTTGCTTCTCTGTACAGTTTGGAGAAGGAAAAACAAACTGAGCGGTTGTTAAGGCCGATGATGGCAACGCCGATGTCTCTGGCGTTACCTCGTAAATTATGTATAGAAATAATTTTCAAAATTTCAAAACGATCGGGATAGTAGTTTTGCAGTTATGAGGGACACCGACTTTGAAAACGTGAGTTGTGGGAAACACACTTTAAAGTTTTGGCTGCTTGGTAGTTAACTGTCGCGCGCTTGAGTCAGGTAGCAAAATCCGACAGGTATAAAATAGCCGATAGGTATAAATTAAAGCACAGCATTCTTGAGATATTATGCATTTATTTAAGATACGAAAACGTAGTAAAAATAGTTTAAAATCTTTGAATATCAATATTTTTCTTTGGTTTTTTTTAATTGAGAACTCAAAAATGAATCAAAACTATATTTCCTTCTTTTTCCGTACTCAGTGCAACAGAATGGCCTGTAAAATACAGAAATACTAGTTCAAATCTAATTTTACTGGTATATCAAATGGTAATTGAAAGTGTCAAAGTATTTTTTGCTATACGTTGGGGATTTGGTGGGAAATCCTCCGAAAAAAATGTACCATTCGCAACGATTCCCAAAGGGGCATGTGGAAGCGCCACATATCATTCTCGTATGAAATGTTTGCTCTCAAGATTTTTCTGGAGTGGAGACAGCAACTTAGCTATGTTTCAGCCTTTGCACTCTGCTGTAATCAAAGACTTACGCACCCTCAGTGGATTTGAAATGTAGAAACAAGAATTTTCCTTTGTCAAATCAGAGTTCCTTATTTTCTCTGTATATACATATGTACATACATATATTCGATTAAAGCATTATTTTCAAATAACTTAAAAGTATTTAATGTGTAAAATAATAATTTTAGAGTGTGCTATCTTGAATTCATTTATTTTCGCATCAGTTTCAGATATTCCTTCCTTCAGAATGAATTCGCACTGGACGGTGGTCAGCGTGTGTCTATTATCCCTGTGGTCTAGCGCATCGCATGCACAAGTAGCATCAAATGTGGATGATTTATTAAAAAAAATCTTTACAAACGAAGCAACACCGTACCAGCCAACACCCACTAAGACTACTGTACTTCAACCACAACCACAGTCACAACCTAATCCGAACCCGAATTCGAATCCGGTACCGCAACCAGATTCAGGTAGCGGAAAGATTTGTGGTCTAAACAAGGAGTGCGTTCCACGATTTCTGTGTAACGAAGATGGTGCTGTGAATACAGATATTCTTTTCGAAGGCGATGAGGGTTGTACATACTTGGAAGTGTGTTGTAATACATTCGATAAGGTAGGTGGGACCCATTTCAAATACGAACAAATACAAAGAAATTCACTGCATTACAGTTGACGGAACCTAAAGTGCCCATTAAGCCCGATCAACCACATGAAGGTTGTGGTTATCGTAATGCGAATGGCGTCGGTTTCCGCATAACCGGTGACAAAGAAGGCGAAGCACAATTTGGCGAATTCCCTTGGATGGCAGCAATATTGCGTGATGAAGTCATCGGCGGCGAAACCTTGAAAATATATCAATGCGGCGGCGCCGTTATTGCGCCGAATGTCGTCATGACAGCAACACATTGTGTGCTGAACTTTGAACCCCAAGTACTGGTAGCACGCGCAGGAGAATGGGATACTCGAACTCAACAAGAAGTGTTGCCACATCAAGATGCGCGTGTCAAAGAGATCATACGCCATGAGAACTACAATAAAGGTGCGCTGTACAACGACGTCGCACTGCTCATTTTGGAAACACCCTTCTATTGGGAAGAAAATGTGCGCCCAATTTGTTTACCCGAAGCGAATGCCAATTTTGATTACGCACGCTGCTATGCTACTGGTTGGGGTAAGGACAAGTTCGGCAAAGATGGCAATTATCAATTGATTTTGAAGAAAATCGATCTGCCTACCGTGCCCAGAGACACTTGCCAAGCGAACCTGCGCAAAACTCGTTTGGGTAAATTCTTTAATTTGGACAAAAGTTTCATGTGCGCTGGCGGTGAAAGAGGCAAGGACACTTGCGAGGGCGATGGTGGCTCACCGCTGGTGTGTCCCGATCCACAGGATCCAAAACGTTACTATCAAGCTGGTATTGTTGCTTGGGGTGTTGGTTGTGGTGAGGAAAATGTTCCGGGAGTCTACGCCAATGTGCCATACCTGCGTAACTGGATCAATGAGAAACTTTCCGCACGTGGAATTGATTTTAGATATTTTACAGCTTAGAAAATTTTGAATTTGATAGCGCCCCTTTGAATAGGGTGTGCCTTGTTAATTATGCATTACTTTGATATTCTAAAAGATGTTATTTGAGACGGGATATTTAAATACAGAGATATATTTTATATATCAATAAAAGTTATTTTATTTTCGTTGTTGCACGCTGAGTTCCTAAGTGAGTGCAAACTTTAAAAACAAATATCAGATGAAATGAAATAAGATCGCAGTGTCTTTTCCTTTTCGTTATGCGATAATTGAGCTTTCTTAATCGAAATGATATCAAATATTTATATAGTTTTTGTTCGAATATTTATTTTTTCATTGTTTTATTCAGAAGACGTTTTGACGTTGCTTAATTATCATGCGCATTTTTTTTTCTTATTGATTCTTTAAAAAAATCTTTTTTTATTGTTATTGAAGAAAACAGTAACTTAATTTAATACTAGACTTAATTGATGTCCTTTAAGCTATTAATACTAAATTACACATTTTAAAACGTACATATGTCAATTAAATTTTTTTGTAATATTTTTTGTTTTGCTGCGAACTATGTACATATGAACATATATGTACATATATAAGCGCGTATCTTTTTTTTCAAGAGTAAATTAATATAAAAAATTTTATTTTCCAAAATTATTTAAAAAAAAAAATTAGTTTTAAAGTGCTGTAAATAATGAAATATTAAATAAAAATGTTTTAAGTTTTTTTTCGTTTTTAATTTTATGACATACTTTAAAATTTTTTTTTAACTAAAATTAGGTACAGAATTTTTGCTAAACAGTTTCGCTTAAATGATATACATATGCATGTTTGTGTGTACATTATTGCACATTGCACATAATTAAAAATTAGTTATAAACTTGTAATATTCCAAAAAAAAACATAAATAAAATTCGCAAGAAGAAAGACTAAATTCGGGCGAAACCGATTAATAGTGTGAATTTTCACATTTCGACATATTTATTTCTTATTATAATGTATAAGTAATTACTCATTACTGTCATCATACTCAGTTAAATCTGGATGAAAATCTAATGTATTTTTTGTATTTAAATTTTTATAGAAATCTCTAGGTATATATTTCGTCAACAAGAGGTAACATATCTAATAAATCCTTTTTCTTATTGGCGTTTATTTGTATTGGTGACTCATAACATATTTTTAAATCATTAATTTTTACACTATTAATACCCTCGCGATGTATTTTTGCATGGGCGGTGCCCATAACTTCAGATCGCTGCTAGTATTAGACTTTACTCAAATTGTTCCAATAAATACTGAAAAATGAAATATTTTGCATTTATCAAAATTTTCGGTATATGGAAGTTGGGCGTAGTTATGGTCCGATTTCAAAAATTATTGACATTGATGTTAGTGATATCAAAGACAATATCTTCAGCAAATTTTAATTAATATGTTTCAATAGATAAAGAAAAAACAAAATTTTGGCAATTTTCAAAATTTTCGTTAAATGGTCCGATTCCAAAAATTGATTAAAGGAAAATTGGTTCACCAAGTTTCGTGACGATACCTTACACCGTTATTGAGATACAGAAATTTGTTCCTAAGTGGGCGTGGCAACGCCCCTTTTTCAAAATTTCATAAATACCTAATTTCTGAATTTAAAATCGCTCCAAATACCAAATTTTACTCAATTTGCTTTAATGGATACCGAAAAATGAGGTTTTTGCATTTGTCAAAAACTTCCGTTGTGTGGCAGATGGGCGTGGTTATTCACCGATCTTCACAATTTTCAATACTAACCTAACCTGTCGAAAGAGCAATCTATGTACAAAATTTCATTGAGATATCTCAATTTTTACTCAAGTTATTGTAAGCACGGACAGACGGACGGACAGTCAGCGCTAAATCGATTTCTCTTTTCATTCTGATCATTTTGGTATATATGTATATATAGTATACATATGTCTATATCTATCTCGTTTATTTTTTGCTGTTACAAACAACCGTTATTCGAACAAAGTTATAATACTCATTGTGTACAAGTACGCTCGGGTATAAAAATTAATTATAAATTTGTATAATTCCAACCGAGAAAAAAACAAAAAAATGTTCAGTAATCGCTTGAGCTTATGTTTGAACTGAACAAACACAAATGCGCTCAGCAAAAAAATTTTTAGCATCGCAAATTTCAGAGATTTCTTTGCATTTTGTGGGTCAAATTATTTTGTGAATGCGCAAAAATTTAATTAGTTTTCGACCTCATAGGTTTTTTTTTTTTGATGATAAGATCGTTACTTACATATGTACATTTGTATGTGTTTATTTTCTTTGCATTGTACACATTTCATAGTATTTTTTTTATTTTTTATTTAACTTATTCATAGCTTAAATTCATATATGTACATACATACATACATACATATGTATGCAATGCATTAGACGTCTGCACGAATGTAGTCATTGGCCGTTTTAACACATTCCACGCATTCTGCTCACAGCAAGCGCGATGACTGATAGCTGAGAATACTGCGCTCAGTTGCATTCAAAAAAAAGAGACATTCGTTGAACAAAGAGATGCAAATATGTTGTACAACTACTAATGCGCATTCGGATGTATGACACCACATCCGGCTGTATAAGACATCATTCGACTGAAAGATATTATGACGGCTCCAACTTTTGTCAATGATAGCGGCTACATTATGAAATCAATTAAATAGAAAAAATTCAATAAATGCATGTCTCTTCATATTTACGTACATTTTTTTTTTATTTTTATTTTTTATTTTTTACGAGGAGGAAGCATCGAAAGCCTGTACCCCGTCAGTGTGGGACTTTAACCAGCACTAAACCTCCTACTGTCATGTACCGAACCCCCCGGTACCACCGTCAGGTATTCCGTCGGGAGGTGGTTTGAGCACTAAGCTCGATCGTACGTTGTAAGTTTATTGTAATCTGTCTTGGGCCGCAGCCTCGTCCCCTTTAAGTTATTTAATATAAATAAGGCATCGATGTACTTACTTGCATATGCATGCGACGAGTGATTCCATGTAGGTAAACGTATTAGTTGAAAGTTACCAACAGGACGATGACCAGGTTTGCGTCGTAGTTCTTGACGGTTGGAACGCCCTGGGTTCCAATCCGCCCCAGACTCTTCAATCCTTTGCTACGTCTATGACTGAAAAATACTTGTATATTACTGTATGGAATATAATATTATATTTTCCTTTGGGAGCTTTGGCGGTTGGAACGCGCTGGGTTCCAATCCGCATCGACGCCGGAGTGTGCGTGTTTCGGCAGAAAGACCTTGAGCAGTCGGAAAGTCCGAGATTCCGATCTGCTCGATTATTGGGTCCAGCGGAGGTTGTGGATGCTCTACTTGGCGGTTGGAACGGCCTGGGATCCAATCTGCTGTGATGCATTAGGGCACACAATACCTCTTACCTCGTCTTATATGGTAGTGGAACTTCTGCGTCTTCTTCTTTCCTCACTTCTTAAAACCTTCATCGTCGATGAAATAAAGCCGTTGGCCAAATTCCATTCGTCTTTGCCCATCAGCATGTAATTAACGATCGCTTGTGGTGAAAGGTTTTCTCGAACTGCTGATTGGAGTATGCTCCTCTCGTGGATAAAGCGCGGGCACATTAGGAAAACATGTTCCGCGTTGTCTACTACTCCGATACCACAGAAAGCACAGTAAGGGTCGACCTCGTGTTTGAATCTATGTAGATACGACTTAAAGCATCCATGACCGCTTAGAAATTGGGTCGTGTAAAAATCTACTTCGCCGTGGCTTCTTTGAATCCAGCGCTCTATATTCGGTATACATCGGTGTGTCCATCGCCCGTTTGGCGTGCGATCCCATTTATTTTGCCACTCCGCTAGGCTTATGTCTTTGGCTTCCTTGCGTGCGGCTTTATTTGCTACCCTCATCCTTGTTAATATATATGCAGACTCTTTAGCTAGAATGTCTATTGGGTACATACTTGCAATTACCAGAGCTGCTTCATCGGACACAGTTTAGAATGCACTGCATACCCTGAGTGCACACAGGCGATAAGTTGACTTTATGCCCCGGAAGTAAGATGAGTGGCATACCGCCTCGAACCACACCGGAGCTCCGTACATTATTTGACTTCTAACTACTCCTGCCAGCAGCTTTTTGCTTCTCTGCTTTGGTCCTCTCGCGTTGAGCATAATTCTTGATAGAAAAGTCGTTGTGGTTGCTGCCTTGTCTCTAGCGTATTCAAGGTGCATTTTAAACGTCAACCTTCTATCGATTTTGATACCTAAATACTTTATCGCGGGCTTCGTGGATACAGGATAGCCGTTAACTCTGAACGTTATATCCTCCAGCTTTTTTCTGCTTGAGATAAGAACAGACTCTGTCTTCTGTTCTGCTAACGTTAGCCCCTGTTGGTCGAGCCATGTCTTTATTTTCTCCACTGCTGTGGTGGCTGTGTCAGATATCTGTTGAAGGTGTTTGGCAGATATCACCACAGCGATGTCATCGGCGAAGCCGATCACCTTCACACCCTGTGGTAGCCGCAGCCGAAGAATGCCGTCGTACATGATATTCCACAGTAATGGGCCGAGGACTGATGTATGTACATGCATAATCTACATTGAATTTTACTAAAATTTATAAATAACTATAAAATATGTAAATGCATACACATTTGTATGAAAATATGTTCATATGTAGTCGCAAATGTAAATGAAAAGAAAACAGATTTAGAAAAAATGTTCACAATGCTTTTTATATTTATATAGAATTTCATAAGACTCTCATTAAAATGTTAGAAAGTTTCAATTTCTCAATAAAACGTTAGACATTTTGGATTGAAAACTTTGATATTTGGAATTTCCGTACAAGTTTTGAAACTTTAATTGATATGGTTCTAGTTAAAGAATGCGATATTATTTTATAAAGAAATAACGGAAAGGATTTGTGTTAAAAAACATTGTAAGTATTGCATACAACTGTAGGTATCCTGTTTTTGACGCTAACGTGCAAACATATATATATATATATATATACGTACCCTGGCGGAAAAAAGCAGACAGTCTGAAAAATTAACCAATTTTAAAGTAGTTGGAAATTAACTGCTTTGAAACAAATGCAGCGTGCGTATCTTTAATTCTGCGTACTCGTATATTTATATGAGCGTAATACAAAATAATTTCAAAACATTTGTAGTGAAGAGAAACATATGTGTATAGTATACATATATGTATGTACATATGTATGTACATACACTGTACTCATAAAAACTCTCATCCGAAAACAGATGGGCGAATTGACAGCCCTTGTCGAAAATATTTACGAAGAAAACAAAACAATTTACGAGAGAAGCTAATATATTCATAAAATTCTAAATATTTATCTAAAGCTTTTTCCCAGCTCGTCCCCTCAATTTAACAATAGCGTATAATTTTTTTTGGGTTTTGAGAAAATCGAGTTTAAAGTTTTTGTCAAATCAGATGTCTATTAAAACCTCAATATCGCGGTAAATAAAAATTCTTCATAGTGGATTTTTCGATGAATACATTATACCGTTTCTTGTCTTTAAATTTACCAAGTTTTTTTATTCTACGCATCCTTTAAGACCATAATTATGTTATTCAAAGCGCAAGTCCTCCATATATGTAGGCCATTTTATTTTTTAAGGAATTCGTATGATGTATCTGATACACAATTTTATTTTGTATGGTATACGCTGTTTTATTCAATAATTTTACGGTATTTTTATTAAAATATTTGATCTCAAAAAGATCAATTTGTAACATTATAAAACAGTAATTAATTCATAGTTTTGTTAATTCAGTGGCATTTATTCATTACTTTCCAATTTGGGTTATTATAAACAAAAAATTATGACAAATGAAGGTATACATTGCGTTAATCAAAAATAACTAGAAATTCATTCGTCTTCATTCTCTTCCTCTGCTACATCTGGCTCATCTAAACAATTTCGCTTGTTTCCACCTCGTAAGTTAAAAAAAAATGACTGCGAGCCACGAGGAATTACACTCTTTCGATTACAAATTGGCAGCTCTTTATTGTATTTGCCAGTAAACGAAAAGTTGAACACCTCTTTTGTTTTTCGCGTTCCTCCAATATCAATTACTTTCAAGTCTCCATCCCATTCCTCCTTGTATAATAATTGTTTTCGTTGAATTTTGTTCACTTGGAGTAATTTAACATTAAGCCAATTTACCGATTCATTTTTTATATTTTTCTTAAGGCTATGACCTAAACTCGAAAACATGGCTTTGAGATCAATCATATCACTGTATTGAAGCCTCTCTACAGCATATGGGTTTTTCCGTCTTGCCAGTCTCATTATAGTTGGCCATTCTTCCGGCGAATAAACGCATATATGTACTTCTCTTCGCACGTTCTATTGCAGAGTGCATCGAATCTGCCTCCATTTGTGTGTGTCCGCTTTGGAGGTACTTAATTGTTATCGAATTAAGCTTCAAGGTATTGTTGATATAAATCAATAGTGTAGCAATGATACTGTTTCTGTTTTGTCCCCCGCAGCAGTCTGAGTAGAGAATAACATCGGTTACCGATTCGTCTAACGAGTTCATCATTTTCCATATTGTGGTCCCAATTTCGTCCGATCCTCGTTGACCCTGATTTTCATCCCATAGAAAACAGTAACCTTCTCCACTGGCAATGTCGCAAAATGTGTTATTATACGTGGCGAACTTTCGACTGTAATGAATCGTGCTTACGTTGCTACAAGGAGTCGTTAACACTGACTGGAGGTCAAAAGTAAACACTTTTAAATTACTGTTACTTTTAGCTGATTCCTTGTCAGTTTGCTTGTTAGTTCTTGCCTTTGTCTTATTTAAGATGTGTTCATCATAGGATTTCTGAATGGAGTCCTTGTCCTCAGCCTTTTTGTACCTCTCGCATGTCAAGCAGGTGTCCTTTTTTGGACGGTGGAAAGAATAATTATAATTCATGCAAAATATCCGGCGATAAACGTTTTCTTTAATGATAGCGTCCGGGTGGAGTTCTTTGAATAAATCGTACATTTGTGATATTGTTAAGTCGGAGGCAAGATAAAGCCGTTGACTTTTTGCTCGAGCGTAATGGCTTTCGACGGCTGGAAATGACTCGATGTGCTGTTTGATAAGCGCAACTGTCTCTTCGTCTAATTTTCTCTGGTGGCCATGTTGACCCCTCTTATCAGTAAATTCATTTTGGCACATCTTCTTGGCTAACACAGATATTGCGCCGTCTGACAAGTTCAAAGTATTTAAAAAAAACTTCTTGCATACCTGTTTGGCTTTGAGAGTATAATTAAATGTGTTCGCCCGCCGTGATCCAATTGTCAACGTCCTTTTGCACTTCTCAATTTTCACGCAATTGGCCAGGAACAGTCGCTGCCTCGAATAGTCGCCTAAATTCCAATATTCTGCATTGATCTCTGTGCGCTCTTCTTCTGAGAAGTTTTCTGTGCAATTATGGCGGCACTTACAGTCAATGGGTTTCGGAACACGTTCTTCAACTCTTTTGCAACTCTTAGTGACATACGGGTTCCCTTTGTTGCTATGATACTTCCTTTTATTCTGCACCCATTTATGACTTTCAATCTATTGATCGGAAATATTTCAGAGTTAGACGTGGCTAGACCCAAACAATATTTCTCAAAAGCTGTTTGCTATACTTTCTCTTTCGCGTAAGTATGTTTCTACCATTTTCATTCTTGTTATTGATATAACTATCACCACAGTCTGCGATTTCTTCTAAAACTACATCTGCTGTCTTTCTCACTGAATTATCTAATTCATCTGCCAAAGCCAGTGCATCATCATTCGAATCGGGGACATACTCGTCCGACGATCCTGCAGAGAAGTCTGTACCATTCTCATCATCTGTTTGAGGTATCTCTATGTCCGGCAATCCCACAGTGAAATCAAACTCATCAGTCTTTGGAGCAATTTCCACAACGACTGGTGGTTTCGTGTCACAGCCTGTTGATATTTACCTTACTTACTTCACTTATGTATATTATATAAAAGACGATACTCACTCAGATGTTTAAAATCCATATTTTTAATGAACAAACTTTCTCTGCGAAATGAATTTCCAAGCTGAAATTTCAAATGACTACAATATTTCCTTGGCATTCATGTAGTCAAAACAACGTAAAAATCGCATAAATCTTGTAAATTTCTGATAAAACTTTCGAATTTGTATTGAAAATAAAACAGCTTATGTGGGGTATAGAAATGGTCGGAATAAAACTATTTCTCAAACAATAGTGTATATTATTATAAGCTATTTTATGAGTTAAATTTTTGATAAATTGTATTTATTTCTACAGGCTAAAATGGAGTATAATGCGCATACACTATTATTCTTTTAACAACTTTGCAGTGGCAATTTCAAGCAAAATAGCGCATATGAGCTTATACACTTATTGAAGGAAATTTTTGAACATGAAATTATACACCATTTTTTCCAATGACATTTTGACCCATTTTGTGGAAGTAGAATTTGACGAAATTTTGACCAGACATAGAATCAATGATGGAGATTCTAAATATGCAATAAAAAAATAATGGCGTATGAGCACATACGCTATTGTTATATTGAGGGGACGAGCTATTCCATAGCTTAATGGAATGAAGTGCCTAATGAATGGAAAACCTAAAGAGATGCTTTTCGTTCTATGTGATATGCAAAAAACTTAATTTATAGTATACATATACTGAACAAAAATTGAAGATGAGCGAAACATAAACCAAAAATGTAAACAATAAGAGAACAGTAATTGTATACAAAAATATGTAGGAACAACAACACGTGAAAATGTAAACAAGTTAAAATACAGTAATTGTAAACAATTTTATTCAATTGTTTTATTTTTCCGGCCTTGAGCTCATTAAAAATCTATATATATTTATTTTTCTTTATAATTTTTAAGATGCATAGATGCATTTTGTATCGAAAATCGTGACCCCGAGGAAGTTATTCGCTAGGCCATTCAGGCAGTAAAAAAACAAAGTTTTTACGAAGTATGTATGCAGAAGAAACTAAATTAAATTTTATTTAAAACGTTTAAACTTACGTTAAAAATGAACTGACTTCCTGCTTTGTTTAAACAAAAATACATATGTAAATATATTTAATAAAAACTTAACTAAAATGCGTTTTTTTTAAAATAAAGAAGTTTAAAAACAAATCGAGTTAAAAATAATTGTAAAAAAAGCAGTTTTAAAGTAGCGCGAAATAAATACATTTTATTGCTGTTGTAAAAAAAGTAATTTTAATGTTCTTTCTTTCAAATATATTTGAAAGTGGTTGAAATCAAATGCAGAGTCGGATAATTAACTTGACTTAATCTACTACATATATTGAAATTCAAAATAATTTTTGTTGATAGTAAGTCGAGATATGTAAGCGTTTTAGGTTAAATTGAAAATTGCGGAAGACCTTAGATAAGATAATTTTTTTTACGCTTTATTAGAAATACTTATAAGAAATAAACAAAAAATAATTCATTGAAAATCAACAATTTTTAAAAAATAATAAGTTAAATTAAAATTATTTCACATTTCGACATATTTATTTCTTATTATAATGTACTAGAAACCCGCACCTTGTTTCACACAGGTTTATAATGTTTAAAACAACTTTTTGTTTTGTAATATTTCGGAATAATGACCCTAGTATCCTATATCTTTCATTTTGTATTCCCCCATACCGTGAGCAAAGATGTTTTCATATCAAAAAGCCAATTTTACATGGGAAACAAAACAAAATAGCGACCCCTATGAGTTCAGCTATAGGACCCATCTTTGAAATAAAATAAATACTTGGCAAGATTTACCTCCGAGTAGATTTAGGCCGAGCTTCTCTTGCGTCGTGTTCCTTTTTTATTTTTCCTACAAACTGGCTGGTCCCTTACATGTTTTATGCCAACTCCAAACGGCGTCTGCCAGGCATATGAATTTTCATGCCAGAAACATACTCGGAGTGTTTGTTAGAACACTTCCGACGGGCGACCCCGCTTAGAAAATTTTTTTCTAATTGAAAAAACTGTTTCTAAATTTTTGATGATGCTTTGCACGGGGATTGAACCCAGGACCTTTGGTGTGGTAGGTGGAGCGCGCTACCACCATACCACGGCAGCCGCCATATTTGGTGAGGATTTTTTTCCATCAAAGGTAGGAATTAAAAAAAGAAACAAACATTTTTTTTTAAGCACTCTAATGTACATATATATTTTTTGCTCTGGAAAGTTGGTTAAATGTCATAGCTGAGAAGAAAATGGTTAAAAAGAAAAACACCTGCCCGGTTTGCTAGTAATTTATAATCTATTTCAATTGCATATTTCAGCACTTACTTAAATTTCGTATAAAAAAACCAAAAATTTTTTTTTTCTAATTTTGACAACTTTTATAATAAAAAATACGAAATTATATTTTTCTGTAATTTTGAGAACTTTCATAAATTTTATGGAAATCTTTAAGCTTTGAGTAACAACTATGTTTGATAGAAATCACTTATCACCTAATGGTCATTTTCACAGTGGCGAGTTAACTTACATTCCACAGTTAACTCTCGATTTTCCATTTTAATGTCGACTTATCTCAAGTTTAACTGCCCAATATTTGTGAGTTAACCTCTTGTTAGAAATAAAATGTTGTCTATCGCACATTGGGCAGTGAATATTTAGTTAAATTACTAAAATTGAATCGAAAATTCATAGTTAACTGTGGAATGTAAGTAAACTCGCAACTGTAAAAATGGCCCTAAGGAAAATTTGGTTGTAAAATTACACTAAATAATATAAAAAATTGCACTGTAATGTACTTACCACTCAAAAGTCAAATTATTTATTAAATCTGCACTTTTGATATTAATAAAAATCACTTCAAAATATCACTTCACTTAGGGCCAGTTTTTCAGTGCAAGTTGAACTCTGTTTGTCGTTTAAACTAAGTTTAAACTCAGTATGCAGTTTTTCAGTCAACTTTAAACGGAGTTTAAACTGAGTTTAAACGGCCGATTGCGCACAGTTAAACTTAGTTTAACTTATCATCTGCGTGCTGACTATTTCGTTTTGGTTACAACAAATTTAATTGAGCGCAAGAAAACTAAGTTTAAATTTAAACTGAGTTTAACTAAACTTAGTTTAAACTGAGTTTAAACCAGCACTGAAAAACTGGCCCTTAATGAACTCTGATCGTTTTAATGTACTCCCGCAACTAACATACAAATTTTAATAGCATAATTCGTGAAAAGCAACGGTTCTTTTTGAAGAAATACATATGTATGTTCATGGTTGCCGAACAAAAAAAATTAAAATGGATCGGTACTCAGTCTTTGGAAATCATCATACAAATTTGGATAAAACAAAATGTTGTAGAATTCAATCTCCCTACTGCACAAATAAGTACATACATATATGCATATATATACATATATACAAACATACGAAAACAGTACTTTTGTTTAAACTTTAGGAGTATATGTATATGTATGTTTAAAAATATGCATGCATTATTTTTCTTTTTTGTTGCATTAATCTGGCACCATGCATAAATATGTATGTGAAGCCGAAATAAAATCGACATACATACATATATACATATATATATATATACATACGACCGAAGTGAAGTAACGCTACCGAGCTCTTTCGCGAATTCATCAAATGAATGGCTCACCACAGCTGTCGCTTAAAGCACGCTGACTTAATCGGTTGGCAGCGAACAAACACACAAACAGATTTTTTTGGAAAAAGTGCTGCTTTTGTTTAAACAATTTTGGTTAAATTAGAAAGAAATCAACTATTTTTTTTGATGCAGAACGAAAGTAAATACTTCAAAGTTTAACTTAAAGGAAGATTCATTCTAATCGGTTGATTAGGTTATGATGTATGGCTGTGTAAACCAAAAATTTATGGTTTTTTACCACATTTTGTCCGATTGCCACGCCCCCTTTCTATATTCCTTAATATTATATAAAAAAAAGTCCATCTCACACAGCTAAGCTTTAAAATGCAAAAAACCGCTTTCAAATCGGAGCATTCTGTGCGAAGCCAATTCCGGACATAGCTTTTTAGCGACTTTATTTTATAAGTAGTATATATATATATATATATATATTTATAAGTAGTATATACATATACATATAAGATAAGATAAGATATATGTATAAGTAATTACTCATTACTGTCATCATACTCAGTTAAATCTGGATGAAAATCTAATGTATTTTCTGTATTTAAATTTTTATAGAAGTCTCTAGGTATATATTTCGTCAACAAGTGGTAAGATATCTAATAAATCCTTTTTCTTATTGGCGTTTATTTGTATTGGTGACTCATAACATATTTTTAAATCATTAATTTTCACACTATTAATGCCCCGCTTTATTATATTTATGAATTGCAATGGATCTTCTTCATTGAGCGATTTCTTAAAATAAGTATACTTTCCCAAATTCTTTGGTAAATCTGAACCACTTGATCTCATTCCAATTATATTTTTCTCCTGCATTATACATTTTCCGCCAAGTAAATAACTGTTTAGCAGCGTTTCCAAAATCAAATATATTGCTTTGATCCATTTCCGTAACTAAAAATTGTTGTTTTAATCCAATAGATCGAACAAACTGAAACCAATCACGAGGATGGTGAATTTTTATTAAAGTTTTTTTTCTCTTTTTTTCTATTAGAGCATGGTCGCTATCACACTCCATGTGAGTGTGACCAGGCACTAAGAATTTGTGATCTACAGTAGTTAAATTGTTATCCATTTGCGCAAAAATTGCAAACATAGTTGCAACGTAACTATTTTTATTTTGACCTGGACAGCAATCACTATAAAAAATTGCGTGTTTTGTGTTACAGTCCATATTTAAAAGATGATTGAAAACACAAGAAGCAATCTCATTTCCACCCTCTTTTTTTGCTAAAGCTTCATGCCACATATAACATATATGTAGGTTGATTAGATACAAGGTTGAACGTCCATAATGGCCGTTTGTAAAACGATAATGAAGTCCTCAACATTGGAGTAGGCAGACATTGCTGAAGATCAAAACAAAATAACTTAAGTGAAGCATCATTCACAGCTTTTGCCTTATCAGCTTCTTTCGAGTCATATGCTTGTTGTGCTGCATTGTGATGATTTGCTTGTTCTGCCTTTAGAAAATCAACTTCTTCAGGTGTAGCAACTCTGATCTTATGTTCAAGTAAGTCGCATTTATGGCAAGTATCCAGCTTTGGTTTTTTAAATTTCAATCCAATTTTATTAAACCGCGTAGAAAAAGTTGATAACGACACAGAATGGTCGTATTTCTCGCAATATAAGCGATGCATTGTTGCCACAGATAGTGTTGGAGACTCCGCTACCATCTATAGAATACAACTTAAAAGTGTAGACGCACTGTAAGCTTACCTTTGGTTTTTCCTTTGTGCCTAATGGCAACCCTCGCTAAAGTCATACGATTCATTTGAATGATCTCTGGTTTGATTCGAAGAAATTGATTGAAAGAAAGCGGTTGGCAAAACCAAATGTAAGTACTTCTACCATAATATTTTAATATGAACTTGTTTGAAATGTAACTTTACTCCTTGAATAAAGATTTTAAAAGCCTCGGCAATTTGTTCAAATAATTCGCCGTGCTAAACTAATTGGTTGGATCGCCAACAGATAGATCACTTGGAAGGTAACGTAAAGATGTATCACGACGATTATAGTGTGACTCATATGATGGAAAACTCTTTATGAACTCATAAATTTCGTTTTCTTTTTCAGATGATAATTTTCTGGCATTTTTATGTTTATCACGCTTATCTTTAATTCCAGTTTCATTCATTTTTGCTTTAACAACTGATTTAATAAATTGTTCTGACTCGCACAAAGTATATCTAAAACATTTTTAGCATACCGATATTTTTTCACTACTAATTTCTAAAAAATAATTGTAAGAATTATCTCTGTTTCTTGGATTTACATCGGTCTTAAACCTCTTAGTAGTTTTAGTCTTCTGCACTTTAATTAATCCAGCAACAGCTGCTCTGCGCAATTGATATGATCCTTGCGACCAATAATTCTTAGGTATTTTTTTTTGCTGGTCGTAAGATATCTTATCGACACATTTTTTCCTGCATGATTCCAACCTACACAATACACGCTCGGGCACTATTTTGCCGGACCTTGAAGTATAAAGTTGTCCCTCGTTTCTCAATTTCTTTGCATATTTCCTTGACGAGACTGCAGTATCCGCAACATTTGATGTGTTTTGCTAAATTAAATTTTTTAATAATTTCAAACAATAAATACGTGAAATCACAAGAATATTTACAGCATCATCAACAGTATTACTTGAAGTTGCACTCAGATCAACACGTAGTATATCATCTTCATTTTCCGTATTATTAACAGTACACAAAGTATTACAAAATACCACTTCTAGTATAGTATTATTATTAGCACATGTATTATCATTTAATATAGCACTCATTAACTCTGAAGTAGGAGACACACTTTCAATAAAAATATTATTAGCCATTTCTACGTATATGTATGATCTTACTCGCGCCAACACTGTCTGCAAAGTGAACTGAACAGCTTACTGCAGTTAAGTACCGTTATCGTTCAACTGCATTTTAACCTTATAGCCTAAGTATAGTTAAGATGTTTTGCAAAATAAAAAATTTAAAATATCGTAAAAATTCAATTAAGTTATATGAACTTATGTTCACTTAAGTAGACAAAATTAAAGAAGGTTTTCATAACATAATAGCTTAGTTAAATATACGATTTTTTGTTTGATGAGGAATAATTTGAACTGGCTGTTAGTTATTGAACTTAAGTTTTAATGCTTAAAAATTTTAATATTGATGTAGCTAGCATTAAAAAAAAATGAAGTTGAGTTAAGATGTTATTGTTTATGCATTATTTTCCAAACATACTTAAGTGAAAATATAAGCGCTTATAGTTTTGTTAATAATGACATTTTCTAATTGAAATTCAGCTGAGTGATAGATCTTGAAGAAGAGAATACAAATATGTAATAAAATCAAAAAGCACTTATGTCGACTTAAGCTGTTATGATTTATTGCCACAGAAATAATCGCTAGCTTCTTCACATCCGTAAATATGCATGTATGTATGTATGTACATGTACATATGTATGTATGTACATTCAGCCTACTTACTGAGTGCCAGGCCATTTGGTCAACTTGGCGATTATCCCTTTTGTATTTATGTACACATATACATACATACATGTATACATACATATGTTCATGTGTATTGTACGTATGCATAGAGTGTGCGTCAGCGCTTGTGAACACATACATATGTATGGATGTATGTATCTATGTAAATACATGCATAAATATATTCTATTCCTGTAATTGTGATCCTATATCATATTCTGTATACCTTTGAAAAAAAAAATTATAAAGTTTCTGGTTCTGATTTTTGAAAATGGAAGTACACTATAGTTTCAATGGTATTATAAAACATATTCATACATAAGACTTTTCGAATTTATTCCAAAAAAAAAGATTAAAATGCATTAATTTTGCGAGCTTTCTAGGTACTTACTATATCTCGAAAATAAAGCATTAAACTACTATTGCATATACCTATGTACATACATATATTGAATTGTGGAAAAGTAATAATATCAAAAAACAACTCAGAAAATATTAAAATATTAAAATTTCAAATTTTCTTTGAGGATTATTTGGATAATTTAATGAAGTCAAATTTCCACTAATATTTTATTCACATCAATATTATTTAAGTCTTAAATAATAATAATATTGTATAAATAACATCAGTTAAACTAATTTTCTAATCAGTTATCTATCAGCTTTAATAACAAAGTAGTAAGCATAAGCGAAAACAACGCAAATGCTAAGCGTCGCTAGCTGAGCCTTACATATGTATGTATGTATGTGCCTTTGGCGGTGTCTCCCTGCACAACGTCCGCCACATTCGTCACATTCGTGCAAAATCCGGACAGGCCGTGAATGCATGAATGATCGATGACTATGAATGAGCGTAGCGAAGAGAAAAATTTGTACATCCCTTAAATCATAAGCAGAGGGTACCCATATTTGTTTATTTATTTATTTAATTAATCACACACAACAACCAGTAGTTATATTTACAGTGTATGATATCTTACAATCTAAAATATAAACTTATAGCTAGTACATATTACATATTAGAGCATACAAAGAGAATAAATATTAAAAAATGAGAAGAGACGAAAGATGGTGAGTAAAAACAGGAAGAGAGGTAGAGACCTATAATATTCATTTGGCAAAATGACGCATTAGGTACTTCGTTTTTAAAATGGTTAGTATTTTTCAAAAATCGTATCGCCGCGGGCAGGGTATTCCAAAGACGGATTGAGAAAACGAAAAACTGACGTTCAGATACTAAGCACGTAAATTTAATATTGCTTATAGAAAAAAATCGAGAAGATTTGGTGAATTGAAATCGTTCTTTCAAATAATCGGGGTCCTGTGTGACTATGACTTTGTCAATAGCAATGTCAAACATCTAAGCTTCAATAAGTCGCCGAACGGAATATTATAAATCCTTAAGGCAAAAGCAGAAATATGTTCATGACGGCTAATGCTGTAAATATATCGAGCAATGTTGTTGTACAGGATATTAATATTTCTATTGCATACGCTGTCACAGCCGGCATACAATTCACAGCCGTAAAGTAATGTAAGTAGAAGGTAAGTTTTGGCCAGAAGCAATCGAATCTTCACTGGAGTAAAGTACTAAATACTCCATAGTGATCGCAGCATTCCATAAACTTTGCCGATTGCACTAAAAATGTGATTGTTCCATGTCAGCGTTCTATTAAAAATTACACCCAAATTCTTAGCAGTGTCCACAAATTTGATCACACAGTTATTTAATTTTACTTTATTGCACTGATCAAGGTTAAATTTTTTCTTATAGATAGCAATGCATTGGGACTTATTGGGATTCAGAACCAGGCCATTATCACAGGTCCACATATTTACTTCATCTAGGTCAATGTTTAAGTTTTCAATACAGGAATTGATAGAGTCCATAGGACAACCAAGGTACAACTGGACGTCATCTGCGTATAGATGAACATTACAATGTTTAAGCACATTTTGGAGGTCATTGACATATAACACAAATAACAATGAACCAAGAATTGATCCTTGTGGAACACCTTTAGTTAGATTCAGGGGCCTTGGTATAGATTCTTTTACACACACTGCTTGTGAACGGCCATGGAGATATGCTTTAACTAAGCCTAGTGCTGACAGTGAGAAATTAAATAAATTCTTAAGTTTTAAGCACAAAATTGCATGATCCACGGAGTCGAAGGCCTTAGAGTGATCAAGCAGGGTTAAAAAGGTTACGTTGTTAGTGTCAACATTTACCCTTATGTCATCTGAGACTTTGAGGAGTGCTGTGACACAGCTCCTGTTTTTCCGAAAACCAGATTGATATTGGCTTACCAGTGAATTTTCACTAACGAAATGATTAATCTGAGTGTGCATGATGCGCTCTAGAACCTTTGATAAATAAGGTAAAATAGCGATTGGTCTATAATCACTAGTAGATTTCATGATATGAATGATTTTGGCCTTTTTCCAGCAGTCAGGAAAGGCCGACATGGTCAAGACGGTATTGAAGGCGCAAGTAAGGTACGGTAAAATTTTTGGCAGTAAGCATTTCACAAATTTCGGATTAATACCATCAAAACCAGTGGCATTCGATTTGATACCAAGTATAGTCTGGACAACATCACAATTATCAACACACTTAAAACAAAAACTAGGCACAACAACACTTATTTTATCGCTGTAACGATCGTAATATATAGTACCATTACAAGTAGACGACTCAACAAATTTTCGTGTAACAAAGGTTCGTGGGCAAAATTGTTTTTCTTTCCAATGCCAATTTCGCGGATACGTCTCCATGTTTGGTTTGACCCTATGGCTGTGCTAAATTGCCGTTCATAATACGCTGATTTTTGCAATTTAATGGCTTTAGTGACTTCTTTTCTCCGATTTTTAAAGTCACTATATGTCGCATCCGATTTGCATCGCTTCCATTTTGAAAATGCCTTGTTTCGTTTAACAATTAGGTTTTTAATGTGGTGATTAAACCAAGGACGACTCTTGACAGAGGTGGGTTTCGTTACGAGTGGCACAAATCGTTCATAAAGTATGTTAATATTAGACTGAAAAAAGTGTATCTGTTCATTTGCAGATGTCATGGTATAAATTGACCCCCAATATACTGCATCAACAGCTTGCTCTAACTGGTGATAATCAATATTTATAAAATCCCGATATGTGTAAGAGAGATAATTACAAGTTAAATGGAAGTCATAAGTAAGAAAAACTAGATCATGCTTAGAAAAGTTCGGCACTGATAATTGGTCATACATAAGTACTTTTGATCTTGAATCTACAAAAAATACATCGAGAAGTGTGCTATTAGTCCGAGTGAAGTGTGTAGGCGTCGTAACATTGACAGGCAGAAGACCGAGATTTTGCATACAAAATGAAAACTTATTGTCAGTAAGCAAATCACTATTGAAATCGCCAGTCAAAACAATATCACTGTATCCGAGTATGGTATTTTCGATAAACTCTATAAAATTAATATAATTAATGTGTCTATTGGGTATGTAAACACAACCGATAAGCATTGGTCTCTTTTTTCTCTGTAAGTACACATATTTATGATCGCATGAGTTCATGAGTTGAATGAGAACCGCATTCACATTCGTGTCATTCGGCTAACAGAAGAAATGAATGTGCTCATGCAGCCCTCTAGTGGGCAAGGAGGGAATCTTTCGTTCCACAGTCGGAAAATCACACCCCACAACGAAACGTCTGATAACGGATTGAGACTGGTCGACTTCGCCAGAGCCCGAAACATGGTAGTCTGTAGAACCAGGTTCCAGCATAAGAAGATTCACCAGGCTACGTGACTGTCTCCGGATAATAAGACACGAAACCAAGTCGACCATGTTGTGATAGACGGAAGGCATGCTTCCAGTGCACCATCTGAGGAGCCAACATCGACTCGGACCACAATATTGTCGCAGCCAAGATACACACGCGCCTCTGTGCGTCAAAAAGCGTGCCGAAATGGACACAAGGAAAGCTCGACGTCGGAAAGCTGCTATCACAACAGACAGCCACGCACTTCGCTACTCGGCTCGCACTCCTGCTCTCTGAGAGCTAAATTTCAGAACAATGGAACCACATCTCTTACACTTTACGTACCGTCGCTGAACAATCGATTGGTTTTCAGCGACGCCCGAAAAAACAACTGGTACGATGAGGAATGTCGCGTTGCCACGGAACGGAAAGATGCTGCCTACATAGCCACGTTGCAATAGGGCGCGGGAGAGATATCGTGAGTTGAAGAAGGAAGCGAGACGCATTTCTCGAGAGAAGAAGAGAAATGCCAAAATGCGTGATTGTGAAGAGCTTGAAATGCTGGCCGACAGGAGAAGCGCCCAAAAATTATTTCAGAAAGTACGACGTCTAACAGTAGGTTTAAGTGGTAGTGGCAGAGACCGCTTTGGAGAAGGTGATGATCACACAACCCCAATCAATCATGATAGAATTTATGTTCCGTTACGCGACTGCGACGAAATCCGTTTAGCAATATCACTGTTCTGTCGAGGGTATTCTGTGAGAGACCAAAGCCCACCGTCAATGAACTGATTGGACCTTATCAGAGTGGCTTTGGACCAAGTAAATCTACTATCGATCAGATATTCACAGTTCGCCAAATCTTGGAAAAGACCCAAGAAAGGAGAATGGACATGCACCACATTTTTGTCGACTTTAAAGTCGCCTTCGACAGCACGAGAAGAAGTTTCCTTTATGCCGCGATGTCTGAATTTGATATCCCCACAAAACTTATATTTAGTTCTGCATTCTCCAAACTGGATAGAGAAGCGAAGCAAATGGGTCTGGAGGTGAACGAAGGCAAGACGAAGTATCTCATGTCATCAAATAGACAGTCGGCAAATTCAAGACTCTTTTTAAGTCTTGCCTATTTCTTTCTCCCACAAATGTTCAATTGAATGAACATCCAGTGATTGTAGTGGGGTTTTATGCCGAGTTCGCACATTATACAGAAGATATTCTTTAACAATAACTGCAGTATACTTTGGATCATTATCATGCTGGAAGATGAATGATACCTCAATACGTAATTGTATAGAACTCTTTCCAAATAATCTTTAAGAATGTTTAAATAGGCATATCGGCCCATTATGTTGTCAATTATTACCCGACTATACACTTCAATTTCTGATGGCGTTTTGATATTCTGTAGCGAATGTTGTGCGTTTACGCAGATTTCGTTTCTTTACAACAGTATATTTCCTAATATTTCTTCGGTGGTAACCTGCAAAATAAAAACCACGGCGAATAGTTTGAGCATAAAATTGTTTTCCTTTTTCGTTTTCCACTTCAACTTTTATTTTTTGTGCACTTGTCTTAGGATTTTCTTTTATTTTCCGAACGATAATGCGGTTTTTAGAGTCATTAAAATATTGCCTGAATTTTTAAACGTGTTTATTATGTTTTAGATTTTGCAGTTTCCCGCAAAATTTATTTCCTTTGAATTGTTTGACAATCAAACTTTCGAGAAAGTTATTTTCCTCTTGGCGACATTGCTGGAATATTATTTTAAAAAATTTATGCATTGAATTTTTCAGTATTTACTTACTCAAAGGTATACTCGTATTAATTTTACAAAACTATTTTGATTTGACTCTTGCAAATTCAATGCTCACCAAACAAACGTTCATTGTATACTTATTTTTGTGATGTAATTCTTGAACATATTCTTGAAAACAGTGATGTAGGTGGAGGTAACGGGAAGCAAATATTCCGCTATTTTGGTGCGTGCATGACAACGCAAAGCATAATTTAAACATTTGGGCTTAAAAGTTCTGTTTAATTAAAAAATTTTAAGTGATGCACCGTAGATATGTATGTGCAATTTCAATTTTTGCGTCTATCAACTTAGATGCAAACTCCTAGCCGATATCTGCGACGAAGGAGAAGAAACACCTTCCTCTTTAAACAATTACGTACTTCAAGCTAATCCAGTGACGTTTCATTTAAGAGCAGCGACAACTCGCACTATTACTGGAATTTTAAGACGTGCCCTCTTCTTTCGCTCTTGGTAAGATTATTCGCAGCTAACCCAGAAAGAGAAATATTGTTTGAAATCATCAACGATCGGTTCCCGAGTCCTGAGCGAACAGCGACTTAAGCGAAATATTAAATAATATTTGCTTTTTTCTAATCTTCTTTCGTTTGCAGATTTGAAGCAACTTTTATTTACATATGTACATACATACATGCATATAAAGACTTTATGCCATCACATTTTCACAGTAAGTAATAACTATTTATTTGAATAAAGTAGTAACAATTGAAAAAAATCTTTCCATTTTACTGAGTTAGACAAGCCAGCGATGGTGCCACAACTGCGGCACTTGCCATCCGGATGATGTATTTTTCAAAAATGGTGATTTTTTTAAATGTTTGTATGGAGAACCCCACAGGGGGTTCCAGGGAGTGTGCCACATGGCATGGCAAACTTTCTTATTTTGATCCCTAGAATATGATTTTCATAGAGCAATGGGCGATTTTTTTGCCTCCCCACAAATCGACCCGGCCTAATGTACATATCTGAATTTAAGCTATGAATAAGTAAAAAAAAAATAAATTAAATAAAAAATAAAAAAATACTATGAAATGTTTACAATGCAAAGAAATTAAACACATACAAATGTACATATGTAAGTAACAATCTTATCATCAAAAATAAAAAAACTATGAGGTCGAAAACTAATTAAATTTTTGCGCAGGCACAAAATAATTTGACCCACAAAATGCAAAGAAATCTCTGAAATTTGCGATGCTAAAAATTTTTTTGCTGAGCGCATTTGTGTTTGTTCAGTTCAAACACAAGTTCAAGCGATTACTGAACATTTTTTTGTTTTTTTCTCGGTTGGAATTATACAAATTTATAATTAATTTTTATACCCGAGCGTACTTGTACACAATGAGTATTATAACTTTGTTCGAATAACGGTTGTTTGTAACAGCAAAAAATAAACGAGATAGATATAGACATATGTATACTATATATATATACCAAAATGATCAGAATGAAAAGAGAAATCGATTTAGCGCTGACTGTCCGTCCGTCTGTCCGTGCTTACAATAACTTGAGTAAAAATTTAGATATCTCAATGAAATTTTGTACATAGATTGCTCTTTCGACAGGTTAGGTTAGTATTGAAAATTGTGAAGATCGGTGAATAACCACGCCCATCTGCCACACAACGGAAGTTTTTGACAAATGCAAAAACCTCATTTTTCGGTATCCATTAAAGCAAATTGAGTAAAATTTGGTATTTGGAGCGATTTTAAATTCAGAAATTAGGTATTTATGAAATTTTGAAAAAGGGGCGTTGCCACGCCCACTTAGGAACAAATTTCTGTATCTCAATAACGGTGTAAGGTATCGTCACGAAACTTGGTGAACCAATTTTCCTTTAATCAATTTTTGGAATCGGACCCATATAATGGAAATTTTGAAAATTGCCAAAATTTTGTTTTTTCTTTATCTATTGAAACATATTAATTAAAATTTGCTGAAGATATTGTCTTTGATATCACTAACATCAATGTCAATAATTTTTGAAATCGGACCATAACTACGCCCAAGTTCCATATACCGAAAATTTTGAAAAATGCAAAATATTTCATTTTTCAGTATTTATTGGAACAATTTGAGTAAAGTCTAATACTAGCAGCGATCTGAAGTTATGGGCACCGCCCATGCAAAAATACATCGCGAGGGTATTAATAGTGTAAAAATTAATGATTTAAAAATATGTTATGAGTCACCAATACAAATAAACGCCAATAAGAAAAAGGATTTATTAGATATGTTACCTCTTGTTGACGAAATATATACCTAGAGATTTCTATAAAAATTTAAATACAAAAAATACATTAGATTTTCATCCAGATTTAACTGAGTATGATGACAGTAATGAGTAATTACTTATACATTATAATAAGAAATAAATATGTCGAAATGTGAAAATTCACACTATTAATCGGTTTCGCCCGAATTTAGTCTTTCTTCTTGCGAATTTTATTTATGTTTTTTTTTGGAATATTACAAGTTTATAACTAATTTTTAATTATGTGCAATGTGCAATAATGTACACACAAACATACATATGTATATCAATTAAGCGAAACTGTTTAGCAATAAATCTGTACCTAATTTTAGTTTAAAAACAATTTTAAAGTAGGTGTCATAAAATTAAAACAAAAAAAAAAATACTTAAAACTTTTTTGTTTAATATTTCATTATTTACAGCACTTTAAAAATAATTTTCTTTTTTTTTGAAAATAATTTTGGAAAATAAAATTTTTAAAATTAATTTACTCTTGAAAAAAAGATACGCGCTTATATGTATATGTTCATATGTACATAGTTCGCAGCAAAAGAAAATATATTACTAAAAAATTTAATTGACATATGTACATATGTATGTACATACATACATACATATTTATACATATAAACGTATTATAAATGCTTTAGTTTTAAAGTGTGTAATTTAGTATTGATAGCATAAAGAACATCAATTAAGTCTAGTATTAAATTAAGTTACTGTTTTCTTCAATAACAATAAAAAAAGATTTTTTTAAAGAATCAATAAGAAAAAAAAATGCGCATGATAATTAAGCAACGTCAAAACGTCTTCTGAATAAAACAATAAAAAAATAAATATTCGAACAAAAACTATATAAATATTTGATATCATTTCGATTAAGAAAGCTCAATTATCGCATAACGAAAAGGAAAAGACACTGCGATCTTATTTCATTTCATCTGATATTTGTTTTTAAAGTTTGCACTCACTTAGGAACTCAGCGTGCAACAACGAAAATAAAATAACTTTTATTGATATATAAAATATATCTCTGTATTTAAATATCCCGTCTCAAATAACATCTTTTACAATATCAAAGTAATGCATAATTAACAAGGCACACCCTATTTAAAGGGGCGCTATCAAATTCAAAATTTTCTAAGCTGTAAAATATCTAAAATCAATTCCACGTTCGGAAAGTTTCTCATTGATCCAGTTGCGCAGGTATGGCACATTGGCGTAGACTCCCGGAACATTAACCTCACCACAACCAACACCCCAAGCAACAATACCAGCTTGATAGTAACGTTTTGGATCCTGTGGATCGGGACACACCAGCGGCGACCCACCATCGCCCTTGCAAGTGTCCTTGCCTCTTTCACCGCCAGCGCACATGAAACTTTTGTCCAAATTAAAGAATTTACCCAATCGAGTTTTGCGCAGGTTCGCTTGGCAAGTGTTTCTGGGCACGGTTGGTAGATCGATTTTCTTTAAAATCAATGGATAATTGCCATATTTGCCGAACTTGTCCTTACCCCAACCAGTAGCATAACAGCGTGCGTAATCAAAATTGGCATTCGCTTCGGGTAAACAAATTGGGCGCACATTTTCTTCCCAATAAAAGGGTGTTTCCAAAATGAGCAGTGCGACGTCGTTGTAGAGCGCACCTTTATTGTAGTTCTCATGGCGTATGATCTCTTTGACACGCGCATCTTGATGTGGCAACACTTCTTGTTTAGTTTGAGTATCCCATTCTCCTGCGCGTACTAGCAGTACTTTAGGTTCAAAGTTCAGTACACAATGTGTTGCTGTCATGACGACATTTGGCGCAATAACGGCGCCTCCGCATTCATATATATTCCAGGTTTCGCCGCCGAATACTACATCACGCAAAATAGCTGCCATCCAAGGGAATTCGCCAAATTGTGCTTCGCCATCTTTGTCACCAGTTATGCGGAAAGCAACGCCATTCGCATTACGATAACCACAACCTTCCTGTGGTTGATCGGGCTTAATGGGCACTTTAGGTTCCGTCAACTGTAATGCAGTGAAATTCTTTGTATTTATTCGTATTTGAAATGGGTCTCACCTACCTTATCCAATGTATTACAACACACTTCCAAGTATGTACAAACCTCATCGCCGCCGAAACGAATATCAATGAGGGTGGTGCCATCTGTATTCACAGCACCATCTTCGTTACACAGAAATCGTGGAACGCATTCCTTGTTTAGACCACAAATCTTTCCGCTACCTGAATCTGCTTGCGGTACCGGATTCGAATTCGGGTTCGGATTAGGTTGTGACTGTGGTTGTGGTTGAAGTACAGTAGTCTTAGTGGGTGTTGGCTGGTACGGTGTTGCTTCGTTTGTAAAGATTTTGTTTAATAAATCATCCAGATTTGGTGTTACTTGTGTATGCGATGCGCTAGACCACAGGGATAATAGACACACGCTGACCACCGTCCAGTGCGAATTCATTCTGAAGGAAGGAATATCTGAAACTAATGCGAAATCAAATGAATTCAAGATAGCACACTCTAAAATTATTATTTTACACATTAAATACTTTTAAGTTATATGAAAATAATGCTTTAATCGAATATATATATATACAGAGAAAATAAGGAACTCTGATTTGACAAAGGAAAATTCTTAGTTTCTACATTTCAAATCCACTGAGGGTGCGTAAGTCTTTGATTACAGCAGAGTGCAAAAGCTGAAACATAGCTAAGTTGCTGTCTCCGCTCCAGAAAAATCTTGAGAACAAACATTTCATACGGGAATGATATGTGGCGCTTCCACATGCCCCTTTGGGAATCGTTGCGAATGGTAAATTTTATTTTCGGAGGATTTCCCACCAAATCCGCTACGTATAACACAATTACTTTGACACTTTCAATTACCATTTGATATACCAGTAAAATTAGATTTGAACTAGTATTTCTGTATTTTACAGGCCATTCTGTTGCACTGAGTACGGAAAAAGAAGGAAATATAGTTTTGATTGATTTTTGAGTTCTCAATTAAAAAAACCAATGAAAAATATTGATATTCAAGGATTTTAAACTATTTTAAACTATTCCGTTTTCGTATCGTAAATGAATGCATAATATTTCAAAAATGTTGTGTCCAAATTTCAAGTCGATCCTATCGAAATTGAAGTTATGGCTATTTTATATCTGTCGGATTTTGCTACCTGACTCAAGCGCACTACAGTTAACTACCAAGCAGCCAAAACTTTAAAGTGTGTTTCCCACAACTCACGTTTTCAAAGTCGGTGTCCCTCATAACTGCAAAACTACTGTCCCGATCGTTTTGAAATTTTGAAAATTGTTTCTATACATAATTTACGAGGTAACGCCAGAGATATTTATTTTTTCCAAATTTGTTAATATTTTTCCTTTTGCAATAACAAATTAACCGATTTTTTCCTTCAATGTGTTCCCAAAAAGTGAAAAATTTAAATTTCGAAAAACCACCCCGGCGTTACTTGGGCAAAGCGATTGTCTAACGATATAATTTTGATTTTTTGATTTCATATGATCCAGCATCAAGTTATGAGGGGCACCGAAATTCACCTTTTTTCCGAGACTCCGCAGAGTAATTGCTGCCATTGCAGTATTTTTTAATATTTCTCCACAAAAATTTAGCAGAATATGCTGCAAATATCATACTAGCATGTGCCATGGACTTATGAACCTTTTAGATTGTCTGTTCCCCTTTGCTGAGTGCCATTGGGCTGCGATTCTTGAGTCCTCCCGCTTTCTCCGAATTTCTGCTGTGTATCCCCTAGGGGGACCGCAGAACGGTTGACGGCCGTAAAAGCTCTGCCGGGCCCCTTTTTTTGCGAGAAAGTCCGTCATTTCATTACCATCCACGCCCTCATGACCAGGAACCCACCACAGAGTAACTCTGTTGTTGGCTCCTAGTGAGTCCAGTGCCGTTCTGCAGCAGTCTACCAGCTTTGACTGCATCTTGAAGGAGTCTAGTGCCCTAAGGGCTGCCTGACTGTCAGATCTAATGTTGATTGCTTCTCCATTGGTCCTTCTGCGAAGACATTCGTGAGCGCAAAACTCCATTGCATGGATTTCCGCCTGGAAGATTGATTGGGTATGACCCCATCGGGACACTTTTTTGAAATTTAGGTCCGAACACCCCGGCCCCAGTGCTTTCGTCGATAAGTTTGGATACGTCAGTGTAAAACACTTGTGATCCTTTGTTAATTACCTTCACCATCTCTTACATGAGTCCCTTTCAAGTATTATGACTTTGTAGCTCTTGGTAAAGGATAGCTTTAATCGGGTCAGCACTGTGAGATGAAAGTTCCAGTTGAGTTTATTATCTAGTGTGACACTCTCTTTTGGGAACTCGATCTCAGTACCTCCCAACATTGGTATGTTGAAAAAGTAATTTTATACAGTTAGCAAGGTGAGTGCTTGTTGGTGGCACAGTTATATTTGTTTTTTTTTTAGTACACATCCTACAAGCAATAAACATGTAAAAGTGATGTCGGTACTCTCACCCAAGCAAAGAGAGAAATATTTACAGTTTTTAAGTCTTTACTTGGTAAAGCAAAATATATATGTATGTATGAACCAATTTCTTATGTTCTACGGGTATTTTTGTACCTTTAATGGAAATGGTATATTAAGTTTGGTCCGATGTTTGTAAGCACCAGATGAATAAGTGGGCCGATATGATCAGGGTGATGAGCTGAGTCGATTAAGTCATGTCCGTCTGTTTAAACGAAAACTAGTTCCTCAGTTTTTAAGCTATTTGAATGAAACATGGCAGTCAGGTGCATTTTTTTATGATTTTTAAGTCATTTAACGAAACCAGCTAGATTAGGCGACTATAACGCATATAGGAGCCGTTTGTTCAGTTATTATATTTTTCTCCATAACTCCTACATTCATTTAAGTAGCTAGAGGTTTGAAATATTGCAAGAAGGTCCGCTGAAATTAGTTCTATAGGAGCAGCGAAAATCATAAAGATCAATGATATATTAAAGGGTGTTTTTTTTACAGGTTTGTTTTTCGAATAGAGATAAAACTGGCATTTTGTGGTCAAATCTAGCAACTCTAATGTCATTTATGTTCAGTTTGGTTTGCCATTTCACCATGAACAGGTTGACAAAAGAACAACGCTTGCAAATCGTGCAAATTTATTTCGAAAATAATGGTTCAGTTCGCGAAGTTTACCGTGAGCTCCGTCCATTTTATGGTCGACATAATCGTCCATCAGAGCAATTAATTCGGTTAACCATGGATCGTTTTCGCACTACGTTTACTCTATGTGATAATACGCATCCGCAGAGACGTCGAACAGTGCGCACCGAAGAAACAATTGCCGCTGTAGAGCAAAGTGTTGAAGAGGACCCGAATGAATCGATTCGCCACCGTGCACAGCAATTGGAGCTTTGTCCATCAACTTTATGGAAGATTTTGCGCAAAGATCTTGGCTTGCGACCTTACAAGATCCAGCTTGTGCAAGAATTAAAGCCGCGAGACCATGCAATGCGTCGTGATTTTGGTGTATGGGCCGAAAATGAGATTGATCTCGATGCTGATTTTCATCGCAAAAATTTTGTTCAGTGATGAGACTCATTTTTGGTTGAATGGCTACGTCAACAAGCAAAATTGCCGCATTTGGAGTGAAGAGAATCCACATGAGACCCTTGAAACGCCATTACATCCACAAAAACTGACTGTTTGGTGTGCTCTATGGGCTGGTGGAGTCATTGGGCCATACTTCTTCCGCAATAATGCTGGAGAGGCAGTTACCGTTAATGGAGACCGGTATAGAGCCATGATAACCGACTATTTTGTTCCCGAATTAAATGGCATGAATGTGGATGAGTTGTGGTTCCAACAAGACGGCGCTACATGCCACACAGCGCACGTCACAATCGATTTATTGAAGGAAACATTCGCTGAGCGCATAATTTCGCGGAATGGACCTGTCAATTGGCCACCAAGATCGTGTGATTTGACACCATTGGATTATTTTCTTTGGGGATATGTGAAGTCGCTCGTCTACACCAACAAACCAGAAACGTTAGGGGAATTGGAAGCCAACATTCGTGGCGTTATTGCCGACATACGGCCCCATATGCTCGAAAAAGTGGTTGAAAATTGGACCTGTAGAATTGGCTTTATTCGAGCCAGCCGCGGCGGCCACATGCCCAAAATCATATTTAAACATTAATGGCATAAAATTGACCTTCCAATAAAGCCAAATTGATGGACCTTAAAACGATTTTCTTGTGTTTTATTTCAGTTCGAAGTTCTATACCCCTAAAAAAAACACCCTTTACATATAGCTCCCATACAACCGATAGTTCAGATTTTGCATTTTGTGCCATAAGTCCTTCATTTAATCAGCTAAAGACTTGAAATTTCGCACAAATGATAATTATAATTGGGACAATTTTAGCAGTTAAAATCATTAATATGGAATATATATTACATATGGCAAAGCTGAAGACAGCGTTTTTTACTTGTTGTTTATTGATAGAAGTACCTTCTCAAAAATTATGGCCATATATCATACATATGTATATAGTACAATCACTTCGAAGACAGTCTAGTACTTCATTGGTGAGCTATTTAAAAAATATGACACCATCAAATTCGTAACAGCATTTAAGCGCTGTTCAAAAGAATCTAAAATGTAAGTTTTTTCTACAGATATTTTCTCAATACTTCGTTCGCATTTTTTTTTTTCAAATTAGCAATTAAAAAAAATAGCTCTTTCGTCATCATTAATATTAAAATATTCTTCTTCCATAATGCCTTTCGACAGTATAACTGTTGATACGGTTAGCATTTTAGCATTGTGTTGGCATACCAAACATACTCGCTACCCAACGTTGTTCTGCATACGAGTAAATAAAAATTCATCTTCCCAATAGTTGTTAAACATTTTGTAGCGTACCGTATGCTGATTTGGGATGGAATGGGGTACAGTGGTGCTTCACAACTCCCTGATTTGCGCCCACGCCCCGACGGAAGAGAAGGACGTTGGGACCAAAGATCGCTTCTGCGAACTCCTGGAGCGATATAAAAATCATGCTAGGCGATTTTAATGCCAATGTGGGAAAGGAGGGCATATTTGGTTCCACAGTCGGAAAATTCAGTCTCCACGAGGAAACGTCTGATAACGGATTGAGACTCATCGACTTCGCCGGGGCCCGAAACATGGTTGTCTGTAGTACCAGGTTCCAGCATAGGAGCATAGATCAGGCTATGTGGCTGTCTCCAGATGGTTAGACACGAAACCACATCGACCATATTCTGACAGACGGAAGGCACGCTTCCAGTGTTCTAGATGTGCGCATGATCCGAGGAACCAACATCGACTCGGACCACAATCATGTCGCAGCCAAGATACACACGTGCCTCTGTGCGTCAAAAAGCGTGCGGAAATGGACACAAGGAAAGCTCGACGTCGGAAAGCTGCTATCACAACAGACAGCCACGTACTTCGCTACTCGGCTCGCACTCCTGCTGTCTGAGAGCTCTAATCAACACAGCGATATTTCAGAGCAATGGAACCACATCTCTTACTCTTTACGTACCATCGCTGAACAATCTATTGGTTTTCAACGATCCCGAAAAAATGACTGGTACGATGAGGAATGTCGCGTTGCCACGGAACGAAAAGATGCTGCCTACAGGGCTACTTTGCAATCGGGCGATACGCAAGCCTTGCGGGAGAGATATCGTGAGTTGAAGAAGGAAGCGAGACGCATTTTTCAAGAGAAGAAGAGAAATGCCGAAATGCGTGATTGTGAAGAGCTTGAAATGCTGGCCGACAGGAGAAGCGCCCAAAAATTATTTCAGAAAGTACGACGTCTAACAGTAGGTTTAAGTGGTAGTGGCAGAGACCGCTTTGGAGAAGATGATGACCTCGCAACCCCAATCAATCATGATAGAATTTATGTTCCGTTACGCGACTGCGACGAAATCCGTTTAGCAATATCACTGTTCTGTCGAGCGTATTCTGTAAGAGACTAAAGCCCACCGTCAATGAACTGATGGACCTCTCCGAGCCGCTTATTACCAAACGAGGTTTCAGACAGGATGATTCTTCTGGAGGTGAACGAGGGCAAGACGAAGTATCTCCTGTCATCAAATAAACAGTCCGCAAATTCACGACTGGGATCAAACATCACTGTTGACAGTTATAACTTTGAAAAAGTAGAAGACTTCGTTTACTTAGGTACCAGCATTAACATCAATAATAATGTCAGCCTCGAAATTCAAAGAAGGATCACTCTTGCCAACAAGTGCTACTACGGACTGATTAGGCAATTGCACTATTGCAAGTTCTATCTCGACGATTAATTTAACTGCAAACAATTTTGGAACCCTTCTGGATCTTGTTTATTAAATCGTCTATGAAGAGGTGCGAACCCTTGGTTATTCCAGAGGACTCTTATCACCCTGCGATTGAGGTAAATTACGAGGTTATAGGTGATTTTGGAAATAATGTTGATAAATCAAATAGCTCAAACGCTCGTTTTATTTTCGTGAAAGCCAATTTCAAGAAATTAGATCGAGAATCGTCAAAATTATCATGGCCGACGTATAAAGGTGATGTTGAACGTTGTGTCCAGCATTTTAATAATACTATATATAGCTTATTTCAAAAGTTTGTACCCAAACGGGGTTGCGTACAAAAGGAGCAATCACAACCTTGGTTTACAAAAGAACTAATAAATTAAAAATATCTTCCGAGTAAGTATTTTATTTTTTGAGTAACTTAATAGAATTTTTTAAGGCTGGCCCCGATTTGATCGCAACTTGGTTCCTCAACAAATGTGCTAAACATATTTATGAGCCCTTAACTAATTTATTTAATCTTTCTCTCAAGCTTGGGGTTTTCCTTTCAATTTCTAGCACACAACACGGGTTCTCTAAGGGTAAATCTACCGTTACAAACTTGCTTGAGTTCACAACTCATGTTTCAAATGGATTCAGAGAATTTATGCACACTGATGTTATATACACTGATTTTAGTAAAGCATTCGACAGAGTAAGTCACTCTCTACTGATCCATAAACTCGATCTCCTTGGTTTTCAACCTAATCTCCTTCATTGGATATCTTCTTACCTCATTGACAGAACACAACGAGTTCTTTTTAAAAATAAATCCTTAAATATTATTTATGTTTCTTCAGGAGTCCCGCAAGGAAGTCACCTTGGTCCGATTCTTTTTTTACTTTTTATAAATGCCATACCTTCTGTAATAAATTATTTAAAAATTTTATTGTATGCTGATGATGTAAAGCTTTTTAGATCGTATCATTATGTTGAGAAAAGGTCCTTACTACAAGCGGATTTAAATAGCATGACTAACTGGTGTGAAATAAATTACATGCCACTAAACCATAACCTCGAACAAGTGTTTAACTTTGTTGATTTTGGAATTACAAAGGACCCGAAATTTAATTTTAATCTTCACATAAATGTTACAGTTAACAAAGCCAAAGGTGTTTTTGCATTTGTTAAACGGTGGTCAAAATAATTTAATGACCCATACAATACGAAGGCTCTTTTCACAACTTTAGTGAGGCCAATACTGGAATATGGATCTGTGGTTTGGAAACCCCCGCGCTATCAAGTTCATTCCGACCGAATAGAGTCAATTCAAAGAGAATTTCTGCTTTTTGCTTTAAGAAATTTTCGTTGGGATAATCAGTACAACCTGCTGCCATAAATAAGTCGTTTAAAACTCATTAATCTTCCGACACTTGCTAGTCGCAGAGAAATGCTAGGCGTAGTATTTTTGGTCAAGTTACTGACAGGCTTGATCTCTAGCCCATCTCTTCTTGGCGAAATAAAACTAAAGGCTTCTTCCCGAATTTCAAGACATTTCCGTCCTCTTTTTCTGAGAGAAAACTATATTCAATGCTCTCAATAATGAATACATACATACGTACGTATATATATTACTATTCGATCAGCTGATGAGCATTTGTTCTGTAGCTAAACAATTTTAGATCTCGACACTTAACAAACTTCTGCCTTTCATGACTCGGCGCAGCATATATGAAAAAAAAAAAATTTATATATCCGTGCGTCATACGGATGCGCCCCTCGCATCGGTCGGGCGGGTATGGAGGGATAAAACCGTTGCCATTATTATTATTATTATTATTTTTTAATTTCAAAATCGGTGTAGATTTTTTTCCAATTAATGTATGTAGAACAATGCTTTAGAATGCTTGCGGTGCAATTTAAGAAACTTGATGTATTGTTTTTTTGTTTAATTTTAGCTTATAAAAGCAAAAACAAAGTACACTGCGCGTTTTGCAATTTCTCTACTATTCAACGAGTAGTTAAATGTGCTGGATTTCTTTTATAAAAGACAAAAAAAAACAGAGACAATTTGAAAATTTTAATTGGAATATATATTTGTTTACTATTAGAGTTTTCAGAAGATGTGTTAGACGTCGTAAAGCGTTAAAGTTGTTACAGTTTTCTATGTAAAATATTGGAAAAAAATTCTTGCAAGGATTGAATATAATAAAATTAAATTTGTACATATCCTCCAACAGTTAGGGAATATTTTAGCAACTGGACGATTTTACCACATCTTGTGAAAACCTTAATTACTTATACGAGAATATGTATACTTAATTTCACTTTTCGGCACGTGTCTTTTTTTTTTAATTTCCTTCTTGCACTTACCAATCAAAATTAATTATAGCAGTAAAAAAAAAAATCAAAACAAAATATTATTAAATTGGTATTTATTACGACTGTCCAAATATGATTTGAATACTTCAACGATCCAAATGAAACTGACTGACTAAAATCTACACATACTTTTTGGTAGCGACAATTATTTGTGGCTGGAAATCTGATTTTCACATACATACTTACTAACATAAAAAAAATAAAAGATATTGTTGTCTGTTTGTATTTACAAATTCTCGGAAAAGATGACAAACATTTCACTGTACTTGCAAGCAATGAGATAAGGACAAATGAAAATCTGTTTTTTGTGTCACACACGCAAAAATTGAAGTTAAATTAGCTGAGCCATCATTTCATGGTTATATTAACGGTTTAAATTAGAATCAAACTAAGTATGTACATAAAGACGAAACAAAGCATTATTTTTAACACTAACAAAGCATTGCTTTTTTAGCTCCACCAAGTCAAAGTTACTCTTAAAGCTTATTTCAATTTTATGCTGAGGAAATAAAAAATAATAAATCAACTTTGAGTAATAAATTTTTGAATAAACTCGTTTCAAGAATGTAACAACAGAGGACAATCCTTTCAGATGTGTACACATTTTAATTAATCCAAATAATCTAAATATACTCGTATGATCTTAAATATGACGTTCTGAAGCTTCTAATTTTACTGCCATTATAAAGTAGCTGGGGAATATTCTCCTTGAACACTAACGAGGAGGTGGTTGAGGTGGATAAGGCAGAAAGTCTTAAAGATAAATTTCATGCAGTTTTAACGAGCCAGTGTCCAATAAAAGAATGGCATACAATTTATTATAATGTAAGCGATACAGGTTTTATAAGCAACAAATTTAAGTCCACACATTTAATGCTTTAATTTCTTTAAGACCGCATTTCGATCAAAATAGAAATAATCACCCCTATGCTGTAATCCGAATGTTCGTAGTTACGAATTCGTAGCTCCGTTCCGAAAGTTCGAAATTTGGTATGCTGAAATCCGATCGTAACTATCAACCGCGTTGCCAACCAAAAACAGGAATTTCGAAGTTCGTAATTAGGCACATTGCCAGAAATATACATGTACCGATATTATTGCAAATGAATAATGAAGTTTAATATCAACATTTATAAGCCATTTGATAAGTTTTCGTTAATTAAAGACAGAATTGCATAAATATGCATCGAATGTATGTACATTCTTAAGAGATGATCTAAATACAAATTTCTTAAATTATGAAGTGTGTAATATTGTCGAATTTAATGCTCAGATATATTAAAGTTTAATGGTTTAAAGATTTGTGACAAGTTTTCGCCTCAACAAAGAAGCACACACAAGAAACATAATGCGTACGATTTGTTTGTGATCTTCGCAAATATATACACACTTAATAATTCTAGTTTTTATTGCATAGTTTATATTACATATGTACATAAATACAAATGTACACATGTATATACATACATACATGCATATTTGCTTATTTTTGGGTTTATAAACGTTTATTTTTCTAAAATTTATTTCGCTCCGACACCAGTGGCTGTTCGTACAAAAATTCCGCAATTTACAGCTCCGACGGATTCTGGCATACCGATATTACGAATTGCGAAAACAGTCTACGAATTTCGAATTTACGATTACGAAAAGCGGATTTGAGCATACCGATTTTACGATTCGTAGCGTAATCGAACGTACGACGGATTCCAGCATAGGGGTGAATTACTCTGCCTTGCTTAAAATGGAATGTGGTGATACTGTCCGAATCTGTAGATAATCCAACATATACAAATATTCAAAATATTTATAATTTGTCAATAACATTTTTTATATAAATAATTAACCAAAGAAATAACCGTTTTATTTTTGATTAGAATACATAAAACTTGGTAAATTTTCAATTTTTAATATTTATAAATACTTAGTAGACATCTGCATGAATTAATTCATTCATGAATGCACAACTTATTCATAGCGATTTTTTCGGTCGCATGAAGCCGCTAACCATTTGAAATGGTCCGTATGAATGCTGGCGGTGAAGTTGTGCGGCAGTTGCTTGCTTTGTTATTGCCGAATACGCAATTCGTTCGTTTCATAAGTAGAACGAAGCCATGGCGCCGAACCTTTGAATGCGAGCACAATGAGACAAGAGCTGCTCAAACGTTATAGAATTCATCAAAATTCATCATAATTCACCATAATTCATTAGCAATTTTTTCAGGAATGATATCGCTATGCATGTACGTATGAACGTGTGTGCACACATACTTATGTATATATGTAGATATGTACATACTTAAGCATAGCAGCATGCGAGTACATACATATGTATGTATGTATGTAATTCCATTTAATCATTATGAAAAGAAACTTTATATAAAATTATTCAAGGTTTGGTATATTTGATGAAACATATTCAAAATGTGAATGATAGCCTTATCGGTATAAAATTTTTGAAACTAGTTAAAATTAATGCTAAGTTTAAACTCTGTTTGCAGTTTTTCAGTCAACCTTAAACGGGGTTTAAAACTTAGTTTAAACGACCAATATGGCTGGGCTGAACTTATGTAGTTTAACTTATTAGCTGATTGCTGAGTTTAAACCACCACTGAAAAACAGTTCTTAAATGATTCTTTAAAAAAACACAGTTATTTTTGGTTTTTTTTAAAATTTTCATATATTTGAATAACATAATATGTATGTATGTATGTATGTACGGAAGCGGCTCAGTATTATTATATTTCTTTTGAATTATTAAATTTTAATGGTGACGCATGTTTCCAACAATTTGTATTTAAAATCGAAAACCAAACGCCCATTTATTAAATATTATACTTTTATTAACGTGGAGTTTAAAGTAACTTAGAGGTGGTAAGCTAACAATTCAAAGGTCACAGTACACAATTTGCCCCTTTGGCAAAAAAAAACAAGCAAACATCAACATCAGGTAAATAAATCTTCAAGATTTTTTTACTTTGTTGCACTTGTAAATGTTCAAAACTCAAATTTGAATGCTTTTTTTTTATAAAATATACTTTATTTTTTATTACTAAATATTAGTGAATATTAAATAAACAAAAGTAAAAGTGTCAATAATTCTAAAAAATCGCAATTCATGTGGACCACTGTATTAGTAAAACACATAAAGTGTACCCACCAAAAATCCTTAGATATTTGTCTGATTTTGAAAAAAGTCAGTGGTCTCTTTAATAAATTAATGCAATAGTATTTGTTTGTATGCATGTGTCGATTAAACAAAAGCTACAGGGTGGCCCAAATAAGACCAGCTGATGTGAAACACAAATAACTTTTTTTATTTTTTAACATAATTTATTTTTTCTTTTTTGCAGATTAAAACTGAACTCTTGGAAATTTAAAATGAATACGTACAGTCCACAACAACGCATTAAAATCATCAGTTTTTTATTATTCTTCTCAACGATCAGTTGTTCTGACGCAGCGAATTTATCGCCGTTTTTTTAACGTAAGATCAGCGCCCACATCTTCCATGATTACAAGTTTAGTGGGGCTCCGAAAATCCAAGCGCAATACATCAGCATCAGTCACACCCAATCAGATGCACTGTTTGGTGCGGTGTTGTGGCCACAAAAATCATCGGCCAATATTTCTTTGAGAATGATGATGAAACGCCAGAAACGGTCTCCGGGGCTTCTTACAGAACAATGATCGACAACTTTTTGCGGCCAATGGTGGAGCAACATCCTAATTTGTGGTTTCAACAAGATGGAGGCACTGCGCATACTGGTAGCGAAACTATGGACATGCTGGGTGAAATTTTTGGTGAACGCATAATTTCAAGAAATTCAGATTTCCTTTGGCCTCCTCGTTCACCAGATTTAATTGCGCCCGATTTTTTTTATGGGGATATTTAAAAGACAAAGTGTATGTTAACAAACCACAGGCACTTGGACAGCTCAAGCAGAATATACGAGACGAAATACGGCGCCTGCAACCAGAAACATGGTGGCCATTTGTCTGATGTCATATTTCACACATAGTCACTTTAAATTTCCATAAAATGTATTTAACAAATAAAAATAAATCATTTAAAAAACCCGTTATTACAAGAGTTACACGTATTTAACACCACTAGGTCTCATTTGGGCCACCCTGTATCTAATACGATAGACGAAGTGGCGCTTCATATGGCTAAATTCATACATACATATGTACATGCATACGTTGTCCGTACTGTGGCATAATATGTTCATTAGGGGTATAACTTTTTTTGAACATCATATTTACATGGCATTACATAATGAGAAATAGTGAAAAATAAAGAACTGCGTTTTTTATTTTTTGTTTTTCTTCAAAAAGTTTCCGCACCGAGTCAGTTGAAAAAATTATCATGAATGTAAAATTTCTTTCAATTAATTTCAAAATCAATATGTTTTATTCATTTAATTTTTGTTTACAAAGATTTCTTATTTCAAATTTTATGATAAAAATTTGAGATTTAAACTGCGCTCACTTTTATGTACATCGAGGATAAATGTCTTGAAGGACTTTGGTTGCACGTTCTGCGCATATACATACATACATACATATGTACATACATATTAGAGCGCTGTTGATTTTGAATGCATTTGAATCTTTCTTTACCCAGTGGTTTAGCAAGCATTTATGAGCTGTTTTGAAAGAAATTAATGCTTTTTCTAATTTTTCAAAATCATTTATTTGAAAATGGTGGTCGGAAAACCAAACCATTGTGTATAACAACAAGTGAGATATCTTATTTGACAGTTGCTTTTGACAGGATACCTAAGATGGCGTTTGACAGGGTACCTAAGCTGGCCGCCAATATGTCGACAATTACGAATGGCCCGAAGTTGGAAAAAGCTGATCTGAAAATATTTTGGGGAGTTTAAATTTTTTAGGATATTTTACATATTCGATTAATATCCATTATAAACATATATAGATAAAATAATATTGGGTAAAATGTTGAATGCATTTTTATAAAGCCATCGATAAGCTATGATATCATTTGAATCAGTAGAATCATAAAACGTCATGGGTTTAAAGTGCTTCATCGATTCTCCTCTTTTTCTTTGCCAAAATATCTATGTAGGTCACTAGTAACCTCAATATCTCGAGATACGTCTTCAATCTCCGTAAAATAGAAAAGGACCGGCTCTCTCGGAGCCACCGTGACTGGCCAAGTAACACTGATTTGAAAAATTCGGTAAATGTGTTTGTAAAATTGCATATTACGAAGGCGGTTTGATAAGTCATAAACTTTTAGAATAAAATATACTTTTCGGCAAAAAAGCATTCTTTGTATTCCAGTTACTGGGTAATAATTTTTATTTTTTTTTGTCTAGAGTGAGTTTTTGTGTGTGCTACGAATTTAAAAACACGGTTGAAATTTTCTGAGACTACCGATTTTTTGGGGGGAATCCAGACACCCAGAACCCCTCCCCTGTATCCGTCCCTGCATTCGGGTAAAATATACGAGGAACGCCAGGGTTGCGAATTTACTTTGCAAAAACAGGTGATCTCAGCTGTTCCAAATTTTGACGTTTATCGAAAAGATATCTCACTTGTTATTATACACAATGTCCTTTACGCAGTGGTTTAGCAAGCATTAATGAGCTATTTTGAAAGAAATTAATGACTTTACAAAATCATTTATTTGAAAATGGTAGTCGGAAAACCAAACATAAGTTGACAAATTGGCAGAAGTTTTTCTCTATGTTTGGTGATGAGAATAAATGTCAAAAGGCTGATTAAGTATAGCTTTTGAATTCCAACGGGCGTTACTAAGCGATGGCAGAGTTTTAAATTTTATAAAAGGAAATATGTTATTTTTCTCATAATATTTGAACGCTTGTCCCAGCTCATACAAATATTGCATATCGTCTCGCCATTTAATGCATGTTATTTTCAATTTTTCCTTTCCTTGGCAGAAACATTGTACATATGCATGTAATACTAACACTAATTGAAACACTTGTATGAGCCCAAACGATGGAAAAGGACCACGTTTCAGACTAGTTTTTGCTCATATTTGATTTTTTTTTATTTGTATGTATATAAGTACATATGTACATATATGAATCTATCCAGCTAAACAGATTTGTTTAATTGCAATATTTGAACTATATAAACAACTTTATTACTTTTAATTTTGGTATAAGTAATATGTAGAGGAAGGGAGGGTATTGTGGTATACCATTTTTTTTAATGTTGCCTCTGGTAAATTATTGAACCTACCTATACCAAATTTTTACATTTTATACACTTCAGTCTTAGGTATTGCGACGTACTGTCGAAATAATTAATATGTTGAAGTTGGCCACGTTATTACCAAAAATTGAAAAAATCTCAAATATCCTCATTCAAAAAAGGGAGGGGTAATGTGGTATAGGTGGTAGGTCTAATGTGGTACACTATACCACATTACCATCCCTACTGCTTGTATAAAAGAAAGCTGTTTTTGCGATTTTATTAAAAACAAAAAAAAACAGTATATATTAATTAGATTATTAGAGAATTTCAATACTAAAATTAGAGATATTTATAGGCATGATTGACATAGAAAAATTGCACTGTGTTGTGAAACTAATTTTTGGTGAGCCCAAATAAAGTCGCATTGTATGCACGATGTCCATTTTTGCGATGGTTGAGTCTTCGTTGTAAATTCTTTTACAAAAAAAGCACAATGTATTGTGTGAAGGAGGACAGTCCTCAAAAAATTCTTCGTCATCAGATTCATCGAAAATTACGGTTGCTACAGAATCGCTAGAGGATTCATTCGATTTCAAGGCCTTAGTTTTGACTGTTTAATTTTGCTATAGGTCCTGGATATTTTTAATTTTTTAGCATTACTACTTTCCTCTAAATGATTTTTATACCTTTCACTTGCTATATTGTCATTGAACTCGTCCATACGCAGCGCGACATGTGATTCATTATGCACCTCTAATTTAACTTCCGCATTGATTTGTCGTTCAGGCTCAATGCTTTGCTCAATTTCTTCTGCAATTGAAAATTTATTTGGAAAAAAGTTTTTTTTTTGCAAATTGGAAAGCCAGCGATATTACACCTTTCTTAGTCAATCTCCAGAATCTAGATTCCATTTTTAAAGTATACTGGACAAGTTCACTCTCAATTGCTTCAGAAAAATACGGTCTGCGGACTAATTTCGAAGAAATAATTTCTCTTATAGGTTTTTACTTCCAGCCATTCATTGCAAGGTTGTGTGCGGAACATCATAGATTTTCGACGCCAACAAAATACCCGTTTCTCCTTTTTGAATAGCGTTTATGGCCTTTTGCATATTCTACTTATTTCACATTCGTATTTCTCCAGCTTTAGGAATTTTTACTCTATAAAACAATTTAAAAACAAATAAGAACAAAGCAAATAATCAGGATAATAATGTGGTATACTATACCACATTTACCGACTTCGCCTGTACCACATTACCCACTTTAGTTATTTTTAACGTTTCGATGAATAAAATCAATCATTCGAATTACCCACTGCACTAGAATATTTATGTATGAGTGATCTCAAACATCATGCAACTTCGTCTGCGCACAAGTTCCATTCATACCATACACACACATTCTCACACACAATGTTCATTCATTCTCTGAGAGCTTCACCTATAGTGACCACTTTGCGATATCCATCGAAATTAACCAACCGAGAAGCAACGCGCGAAAAACGAAAACTCTGAAAGTACAGAGCATCGGATGGAGAAGGAAATTGTTGGACAACAGTATGATAGAATATATGACAGAGCTGCTGCCAGACGCGCTCGACGGTAGAAATGAGAATACCGACAAATGTGCTAGTAAACTCATGAGGATGGTCAGCAATATCTGCGACGCATCAATGCCACGGAAAAGAAGTGGAAACAGAAGAGCCCCAGTCTACTGGTGGAACGAAGAAATCGCAAAACTGCGCTCTGAGTCTGTTAAACTGCGGCGACAACATCAAAGACAGAGAGCCAGGAATTCCCCTGAATACCTACGCCTCCAAACCGAGTATAAGAGCAAGCGACGGGCTCTACGAAAAGCTATACAGCAAAGCAAGCGTCGGGCCTTCCTAGAATTAATAAAGGACGTTGACGACAACCCCTGGGGCAGTGGCTATAACATTGTGCTAAGAAAATTGAAAGGGAGCAAGGCCAAGCCACCCATGTGTCCCACAATAATGAAGCGCATAGTTTTTGGGCTCTTTCCACAGCAAGGCGTACACCAAGCGCCGCAAGCATTCGCGTTAGAAATTTCTGAAATCCCGCCAGTAACAAAGGAAGAACTGCTCGCTGCTACTGCAAAAATAAAAAGCAAAAAGTCACCAGGCATGGACGGCATTCCAAATGGGATTCTGAAATACATTATTAAGAAGAAAACAAAACTCTTTTGTGGATTATACACGAAGTGCATCAAAGAAGGCATTTTCCCAAAGAAATGGAAGCGACAACGGCTAGTCTTACTGCCCAAAGGCAACAAGCCACCGGAAGAACCATCGTCATATAGGCCCCTATGCATGCTGAACAGTGCAGGCAAAATACTCGAAGCAATCACGGAAGGTGATCAGGGCCTTTCAAGGTGGCAGTATGGCTTCCGGAAGAAGCGTTCAACTGTCGATGCAATATCGGCCGTTTGTGAGATAGCGCGAAAAGCCCTCGAAGGCAAGAGATGGTTTGAAGGAGCAAAGCAGTACTGTGCTGTAATCACGTTGGACGTAAAAAACGCTTTCAATTCTGCCAACTGGAGCCGAATAATAACTGCGATGATGGCAATGAATATTCCACACTATTTAATTCGAATAATAAATAACTATTTCAGTGAAAGAGAGCTCTTCTACGACACCAACGAAGGACCAAAAAAGGACCATGTTACTGGAGGTGTACCCCAGGGGTCACCAGGGGACCGCTTCTTTGGAATATAATGTATGATGGCATCCTGCGAATAGAAAAAGCAGGAGTGTCGATTATAGGATACGCTGATGATATCGCGATCGTAGTTGTCGCAAAACACTTAGTAGACGTGTCACGCATGTGCAACGACACCATAGCCTCTGCCAAAACTTGGCTTCAAACAGCAGGACTGGAGCTAGCAGAACATAAGACCGAAGCGCTGCTAATGACCAGCCGGAAAAGAGTAGAAAATATCCAAATAAGAATAGGAGGCCACACTGTAGATTCCAGCCCAACCATCAAATATCTCGGTGTCATACTCGACCGTCGTCTGAGCTTCAAGGATCATCCAGCAAGAAGGCGAGAAAAGTCAGCACAGCACTAGCAAGACTCATGCCAAATATAGGAGGTCCGAAACAACATAGAAGGAAACTGCTTGCGTCGGTCAGTTCGTCCATCCTGACGTACGCAGCCCCAGTATGGGAAACCGCTACCTCTGTAACCTCATATATGAGAGCACCAGCTTCAGTGCACAGACTATCGTCTTTAAGAGTATGCTGCGCGTTCGGGACAGTGTCAGATGAAGCAGCAAATTTGCTAGCTGGAAGATGTCCGATGGACATATGCGCCAGAGCTGCAGCAGAGATCAAGCGCAGTCCAAGTGAACGCAGCAAAATAATGCAACAGAGCATCGACGAGTGGCAAAACAGGTGGGACTCGTCCTCGAAAGGTCGATGGACGAAGAAATTGATCCCAAATGTAGGTGAATGGATCAAAAGAAATCACGGAGATACTGATTTTTACCTAACGCAGTTCCTCACCGGGCATGGCTGTCTTCGCCAATACTGACATAAGTTCAAACATGCCGATCATCCCCACTGCCTACATTGCGATGGGAAAACAGAAAACGCAGAGCACATACTAATGGAATGCCACATATTTGATAATGAACGCTACCACCTGGAACAATGTATAGGCGGGGTGGTGACCCCCGAGGGCTTGCTGAAAGCAATGTTGACTGAAGAAAACGTATGGAAAAAGTGTGCAGATATTATCACGGCGGTAATGAAACGGTTAAGAATAGACGAGCGCAACGTGAATCGCGCAAACTAAGAACGCACGCTGAGTGAAGACGAAGAATAACGTCCAGTGCCTGCCCTGCGAAGTAATATCGGAATTGATAGCCCCGCAGGGGTGCCACAGGCCCAGCGTACGAAGGAGGTTGGGTTTAGTCCGTAGGTGCCAGGAGGCAAATCGGGCATGCGGGCAGTACGGGCTGCTCGTATCTATGAAGATTCCTCCTCCCTGGTCGTAACCGAAAAAAAAAAAAAAAAATGTTCATTCAAACCAAAGTACATGAATGCTGTGGAAACCGGTTTATGCTGAGGAAAGAATTCATACGTACCATCCTCTTATTGAGATCGAAGCTAAAATTTGTATGAGTGATTCATGAAGCCATTTTTTCGCATTCATGCAGACCTTTAGTAAATAGTGAATGATGATTTATCGAGAACCAGAATCGGATTGTTTACTTTAAATGCATTTGCTACTGTTCCAAATATGTACATACTCGTAAATTTGTACTTGAAGAGTAAATTACTTTGTATGTTGGTCAAATTTTACGTTTATTTTTTTTTTTTGCGGAATTGAAAAGACTAATAAATATATATGTATGTATGTACATGAATTACAAAAAAAGTGTGCTTCTTTGTTATACTCGCATTAATGTTATTTTGAATACTACTAAAAATTTTTTTGACAAATTAAATATTACGAATCCGAATTTGCTATAATTCGGGATCCCGGTATTGTCAATATTTTTAAAAGCTAATATTTCAAGAAATATTGGTTTTTTCTGTTTTGCTCGAAATATGAATATCGAGTAAAAGGTCGTTTGATTACCTTTCCTACCATATCAATATTGTGGAAATCGAAGCAATATATTTTTCGAAATATAAGCTTTTAAAAATATTAAAAATTCCGCTTTTACTCCTCCCCCCATTTTTTTGCACCAACAAAATGTATAAAGTTGAAATCAGTGAAAAGGGGTGGGCCACGGCCACTTTTTTATTTTTTTTCTAACTCAACGGACCGTATTCTTTACTTGTTCCTTATATTTAAATATTTTTAAAGTGTTTAATAATTGACATTTTTATTGAGCTGCAGAAAATTTTTATTTGGAAAAACAACAACAGTTTGCAAATGGTAGAAGTTATAGTACTATTTCGGAAATCACCACATTTCCTCATCAGATTTCTTTATTTAATTAGTTATATTTTTATTCTTCATAACCACTTCTCCAAGGCTATGAACCAAGGAGCTCGGAGTTGCAAAGCCAACACGCTAAATGCTGTTCTACGCTAGCCGAGTGGACTGCTCCGTTTTTCCATCTTCCTTAAACAAACCAACTACAAACAAGAGCAACTGATCTGCTGCTATATAAACTTGTGTGTTGTGTGGTTGTTGTTTGTGTGTTTTCAATTCTGTATGAAAATTTCATTCGTGTTTATCAATTCTTTGTAACTCCTAGAATGCATTTCAGATGTGCTCATCCTTGCATATATGAATTTTTGTTGTTTTCGGCCTTATAAATTTTTAATAATTGACAATTTTATTGAGCTCGAGGCCAGTTTGTCAATTATTAAAAATTTATAAGGCCGAAAACAACAAAAATTCGTATTTTGAAGTGTGTAAATGCGAACTTTGTGAAAGAAAATTAAATGCATCGAAATTATCCTTAATGTATGTACATATATAACAGACAACACAGATACATAGTATATTATTAAGTTTTTATGGTAGACAACCTACGAAATCGATCGTGTAGTAATTTGATTTTTAACGTCCCAATTTCCGCAATTTCCTGCTTCGAAATGACTTCATATTGGCCAGTTATCAGCGTGTGTCTGTTACAATCAATGTCACCTTGTGGTCGGAACGGAAAGTGCGTTCCACATACTCTTTGCACTGCAGACGGTAAAATAAATACAGATGGCTCAAATTTAAGCCATATACGCCTCGACGTCTACGGTCGTCCGTGTAGCGCTTCGGAAGTGTGCTGTAATGCCGTTGATGACCGGTGTTTTATGCACCAATTTTTTATGATAATGTAAAAATGTGTCATCAAAATCAGGAGCGTGTTCCGCGTTCCTTATGCGCAGACAAAAATGTATCTAAAAAATTTCGATTCGATAGCGACAAGCAATGTCCCAATTTGGAGATATGCCGTGGTATGCATATCAAGATTGAGGTTATCGTAACCCAAATGGTTCTCCAATGTCAGCCAACAATGAGGCTGAGGCGAAATTCCTTTTATGGCAGTTGTAGCGGAGAATACTATCGTGGTCTACAAATCGTTGAACATCTTCCAATGTGGCGGCGCCATAATCGCGCCAAATGTCATCTTGCCCGCCGCAAATTGTCTAGTGGACTTTGAATTGGAAATGTTGGTGGCGCGCGCCGGCGAATGGAATATTCATGCAGCAGTCGTAGCGTTAGCACATTAAGATGCGCGTGTCCAAGAGATCATTAGTAATGAAAAGTACAACAAAGGCGTCGCACTGCTGATTTTGAAAACACACATCAATTGGCTAGCAACGAATGCTAATTTCGATCACTCACGTTGCTATGTCACTGGTTGGGGAGATCTATGGAACAGGAAAAATGTCAAGGGTCAACATAATTTGAAGAAATTAGATCTTATTACCATACCAAGTGGCATAGGTCAATCTTATCTTTGTTACACTCGTCTGGGTGAGTTATTTATTTTGAGCAAAAGTTTCATGTGCGCTGGTGGTGTTGACGGTAAGGAGCTTTGTACAGACGATGGCGACTCACCGCCTCTGTGTCCCGATCCCAATGATCCCGACCGTTACTATCAAGTTGGCATTGTAGCTTGGGGTATTGGTTGTGGCGTTAACAATATGCCATACCTACGCAGTTGCATAAATGAGATAGTCAAGGCACAATTGCCTAGATGGCAGTCCCGCATAGTGTTTTACATACTTATATTAAGTGAACATACATACATACTTATATTTACTAGGTGCATCTGGTATGAAAACGTTTTTTTTTTTTGTTAATTTTTGGTGAACTTTATGTAAAGTAAGCCATAGATATTATTTTATTCAATGTTATAATTTTTATTTTTAATAAAAATGTTCATTAAGTTTTTATATATCACGAAAATTAAATAATAATAATAAATCTATTGGAAAAATATTGAAAGACAAAATTTGAAAATATGAAAATAAAAAATATTAAACAAGTTTAAATTAATAAATGAATTTTGACTATTAATACATGCGGAAGTCCAACTATTAATTTCTCTACGCATGTTAGACCAAAAATATTTTGATTGAATTAAACCGGTTGTACTTAGTACAAACACTAGAATGTGATAAAGAATGGATTTTATCAAAAATTCTATTCTTCGTGGAATTTGGAACAAAAAGTCTAAAAGGTTGTTAAGAAATATCACACGAATGAATGTTGAGATAAAGAAATTATTGTTAGAATTTTTTGGGCTAAAATTGTATTAATTTCTGGAATACGTGAAAGTGTGTCAGCAACAATGTTTTCTTTTCCAGAAATGTATTGAATATCATTTGTAAATTGTGCAATGTACTCAAGATGTCGAATTTGTCGAGGTGATCTATCTATTTTTGAATTTAGAACATTTGTTAAAGGTTTATGATCACAGTGTATATCGTGAAAATTCGACCTTCAAGAAAATCTTTAAAATGTTTAATTGAATTGTAGTATATGGCTAAAAGTTCTTTACAGCAAGTGATAATTTACAATTTTTATCAAAAACGAGTAAGTCAAGTTTGTTGAGTAAAGAGTTGTTTAACGTTTTCAAAAGCAGTGATAGTCTTTTCTGTCCAATTGAGCTGTTTAAGTTTATGTTTAGTTGCAAATGTTAACATTTCATGCAGAGGACTAAGTTCTGCTGCAAACATTTCCACATAAATATTTGTGGTAATAATTTACCATACCTAAGAACTTATGTAATTTATTTATTGAAAATGGTCTTTCAAAATTTGAAATGCTTTCAATTCGATCGGAAGATGGCCTAATGCCTTCACTTGATATTTCATAACTGAGAAAATCTCGTTTATTAGTTCCGAAAATGCATTTAGAAGGTTTAATATTTAATATTTGTTGGAACGATTTTCCGTCATCCCTTGTCAAGTTTGGTTTGGAGACAAACCGTTTTCGGCGTTGTGCCATCTTCAGTGTCAAATTTCGTTCTGTTAATATTTAAATTATATTTCTCAAGTCTTTTAATTATTAGTTTGCAATGTTCTTAATCTTGTTCTTCATTATCACTAGCAACAAGTATATCATCAATGTAAACAAATATGGTACAAATTCTAGACCAGAAAATACTTCGTTAATAAAACTTTGAAATGTTTGTGCACTGTAGTTTTAAACCAAAAGGCATCCGTACGAACTCAAACATTCCAAAAGGTGTGATTATTGCTGTTTTATGAATATCTTCTTCAGCCATTGGAATTTGATATTTGTTTATTATGTAAATCTATAACTAAATCATGAATAAATATGTGGTAATGGATAACGATCAGGTATCGTTATGAAATTAAGTCTTTTTTAATCGCCACAAGGTCTTCAATCATTTGGTTCTTTTTCTTGGAACTAAATGTAAAGGAGAGTTTAAAGATCTGCATATACAAGTCTTTGTTAAAAATTTGAATTAACTTTTTGCTAATTTCAATTTAATTTGATCTAGACGACGAGGTTTCGAAAAAGGTAGAACTCCTTTGGTTTCAATCCTGTGGACCGTGTGGTGTTGCGCTTTTTTAGTGTAATCTGTTTTACAGGTTATTAAAAGAAATTTATTTAAAAGGGTTTGTAAATTTATTTTCAGAAATTGGAATTTTAAGTGAAAATATATCGCGAAATCCAGAAGATCCAAAAACTTTTGATTTGGTTGTTAAATCAGTAATTTCTTTATTTCTAATATCAACTAATATCCCGAATTTCTCTAAAAAGTTAGCAACTATAACTGCACAGAGCGAAAAAGTCACATAAATACCCTCTAAACTAGAAGAAATTCTAAATGATTTCTCTATGGTTTTTCTCCAAGCGGACCCCCTTCTTATTATAAGTGAGAATATCTTTTAAATAAAATTCAGAAGACGTCATTGAAAAACTAAAGGATAAACTTTTTAATATTCTTAAGAAGAAATATTTACGATATAAGAAGGCTTTCTTATTGATAAAATTAAAAAGAAATCTGCAATAAATGAAAACACTTTCCTCTTAATTAAATTAATAAGGAATCACTTGAAAATTAGACGGTTTCCTCCTAGGTTAAGTTAATAAGATATCTTCTCATTTTTATGATACTATGTATATTTTTTCCTGGGTGTAAAAAATTATTTTAATAAAACAAATTGTGAATATTTTTTTAGAAAACTTTGTTTTTATTGTAGCTGATAATAATTAATTAAAACTATGTACATATATTCCAATATTTTTTTGGTCTTATAACTTGTATACCATTACTCAAAAAATAAAAATGAACTGGTGGACCATCTATCATATCAAAAGTAATAAGGCTGTGTTCTTCAATTTCACTTCCAATTAAATATGAATGGAATATTTCAGAAAAACTCAAATAAGCATGTCTTTTAACTGCCATGACTTAATTAAATCACAAAACGGCACGTCCATATCCATAGTTGCGTAGATGTAATATTAAATTATATTCAGCTTTAAAACTTTTAGTTGCATACACTTTTCTGCATATTCACATGTAAAACTATTCAAAACTTTAAATTTTAGCACTTCACTTTAACTTGACCGACTTGGACAACGGTTTCAAAAGACTGAGCATTTTGGTAATTGTGTTGAGAGCATTGCATTGCAGATATGTATGTATGTATGTATGTTCATATATGAAACAGAAGAAATGGTGCAATATGTAACAGTCGTTCAAGTTCGAACATGTCCATCGAAATCGATTTCAAATAACGGAACATTCGGCAGAATTTATAGAAAATGCGCCAAAGGCAACACAAGTAAAAAATTTAGATGAGATCTACTAGTTTTTAAAAGAAAAACGTCTTAATAAAGTTAAAAAGATTCTTGTAAAAATAAGTAGATATCCTTCTTAATAAATCGAAATAACTTTTCTGTTAGAATTCAGATAGAATTCATCTTAGTTTTGAATTTTTAACAGAATATTCGACTTTTTTTTTAAGAAAAATTATGAAATAAAAAGATATCGTTTCATTCTAAACTGAATATCATTTAAATAAAATTAATAAGATTCTCCTCATAAAAACAAGAAGAAATTCTCTTAAAAATATCTTTGTTTTCATCGCCGGTCATACCCCTTTGCCAACAAACGTTTTAAGACGTCAAACTTATACTTTTTATGTGAAGTTTTTGGCTCTGTGTGAAGTTGAAATATCTGCTAAAATGAAAGGGAATTCGAAAACGCATCTAAGACCTAAGTCAATTTCTAAAAGTTTTGTAATTTAATGGTTTAATAGAGGAACCGTTAGCAGCTGTCAAATTAAGATCGGAATTTCTTTTAAATGATTTGAATTTGAAAAAAGGAATTACAGAAACTATAGCGTCAGTATCTATTCAACTTTTTTATTTATTTAATTTATCATAAATAAGCGGCGAGATGACTTAATGTTATTTCCATTATTAGCCTCCGTCATAATGGAAGGTTTCAGTTTAAAAATGTTTTGATTTGATTGTTTTTATTTGTATTAAAACTACAGGGTTTATTTTAAAATTTTCTACGATACCAACAAATGGTTTGAATAATATTATTTCTTGATCTAGAAAATCGTCTTGAATTAGAATGTAGTTCATTAATATCAGATGTAATTTTGTTTTAATTTTGATAAATTGCCGTAGTAAATTCTGTTAAATTTTTAATGCATTCATTGTTCGAGAATGTTATTTATATTGACAAAAATTTAGGAGACTGAGATTGATTTAATAAATCAAAAAGTTTATCTGCAAGAATAACATTTTCATCTTTATTTTGATTACTACTTTAGGTTAAATGAATTTGTATCTGTTGTGGTAATTTTCTATTAGAGACTTCATATAACTAAAAAGTTCTGATGGAGAAGGATCGCTTAGTTCTGTATTTGAAAATAACTTTTCTAATATTTTTTCTTCACTAAGAGAAAATCTTTCACACAACGCTTTCTTAATTGTAGTGAATCTACTTATTCATAAAAGGAGGTGGATTGATAACATCCAAAATTTTGAAAATTGTTTCACGTTGTAAAACAATAAGTATATTTTAAAATTTAATATTATCATCCAGAACATTATTGATTTCAAATTGTCCTTCAACAAGAAGAAACCAAGCTTCAGGACATTCTTCCCAAAATTGAGGTAATTTAATTGTGTTACAGAATCAGTGTGTATATTTTGTGGAGTGTTTAAGTCTGCAGTTGATTTGTTATTTTGGTTTTCCACTGTTGTGACGTTGCTTGTGCGTATGGGTGAACGTGAATGTTGCATATAAAAAATGATTGGAGAGAAAGTTTACAAAAGTAAATTAAATACGTATAAGTAATACTTATAATTTCAATAATATTAGTATTAAGAATTAATATTTAGTATTTGTAATAATTTTATTTTAATTAAAGATTTAAGATACAAACTTGTTTTGCGCACAAAATGTTCAGCAAGAAACTGTTGTGGTATTTGCGTTGTTGCAGACACTGTGATGGTTGCACCGACGTTCAATGCGGATATTTAAAGTGATGCTGTGCGGATTGTTGATGCTGAAATTGATGTTGTTGATTGTTAAGATTTTGTTTAGATTGATGAAATTTGTGCGAAGCTAACGAGTAATAGCGTTATTGGTGTTCCCGTCGGTGTTGTTTTTAATTCACAAATCTCAGCTGTTGATTATTTGCGAAATTAAAGTATATTTATAGCAAGTCATTCCTTAGGCACAAACAGTTTAAATGAGGAATTGTAGTTAAATTGTTGACAACAAATTTATTTCACACGCGTTGTTTCGTGCGTGATTCCCACAAAAAAAAAAAGTTTTTTTCTAAAAGATTACTTTCAAATTTACTTTCGTTTGTATGTTCGGCTCTTTAAAATAAATCAATTAGCAAAAGGTTATTAATTAAAAAAATGGAATAATTTTATTAGCGTTTGCCCAAAATTACCAATCGAACCCGGCAATGGGTTAAAAAGTCACTGAACGGTTGTTAGGAGGATTTGTAACATACAGTTTGTAGTATCTTATCGATGAATGTCTGAGTTCGAAAGAAACTCAAAAACTCAATTCACTTTCTACATATTTGATTTTAAATTGTTTAAAATAGATATATGCCGATGAATGCAAAATATTAGATAATATAAATTTATTAAGAATCTTAAAAAATATTCGACAACTGTGTAAACAGAACTTTTTATTTCGAATATTTGTATGCCTAGGTAAGGTTAGGTTAGGTGTGGAATCTAGGAATTTTATTAACTTGCGTGCTCAGCCTGAAAGACACTGCAGTGGTCAGGAAGGCGGAAAGACTTTTCTTACGCTTTGAGCCGTCGGTGTAGAAGTGAACTGATGCTTAAAGCCCGTTAAATGCCCATACATTTGTATACAAAGTGCGCGACCCTTAAAAATATACTCGAAAAAGACGTTCTCATGACAGTCGGGTTTGAGAGTTTCGGACTACTGTAGATACATTTAATATTCTGTGAAGCCATCGGTTTTATGCCTACATACAAGACCCGACTAACCGAAACTGCAAATTGTTTACGGTATTTATAAGTTGATCGCACTGTTAGTACTAAAATGAATGTGTAAGCGAGATCTGCATATACAATTATAGTTTTGAAGCATACTAAACTGCATGAGTTAGAAAGAGATGGAATATAAGAGTTTCGGATATAATTGTCAACTCGGCCTTAAGAATCTCTTTACCTGAATCCTCTGGTAGATCTCTCTGGTATATCATACTTTATTTTTATAACCAAGAGTCTTCTTGTTGGTATAAACTCGTAGTATGATCAGAGATCAGCGACGGGTGATTGTAAAAATGTTCATACTTGAATGAACATTGTGTATTCTGCTTGAGCTGTCCAAGTGTCTGTGGTTTGTTAACATACACTTTGTCTTTTAAATATCCCTATAAAAATAAATCGGGCGCAATTAAATCTGGTGAACGAGGAGGCCAAGGGAAACCTGAATTTCTTGAAATTATGCGTTCACCAAAAATTTCACGCAGCTTGGATTTTCGGAGCCCCACTAAACTTTTAATCATCTAAGATGTGGGCGCTGATCTTACGTTAAAAAAACGGCGATAAATTTGCTGCGTCAGAACAATTGATCGTTGAGAAGAATAATAAAAACTGATAATTTTAATGCGTTGTTGTGGACTGTACGTACTCATTTTATATTTCCAAGAGTTCAGTTTTAACCCAGATAACCCTAAAAGTTATTTAGCGCATTTTTTTTTACTTTCTTAATGTCGACCTACTTAAAACTTATATAAGAAGATATTTTAAAGCTTTAAACCAAAGACAAATTTTTAAATCTATATTTTTTGAACTGTCCTATATGTAGTACATCAGGACAATAAACGGTGTAAACAAACTTATTATTCATTAGTATGAAAATCAACAAAACACTTGGTGAGCACTCCTATATCACATTTCAAGCATCTGGAAGTGGTCTTCTGATGACAAAATCCACAACGGGTTTGTTTTTCCTGTGGTACTACAAAATGGTCCAGTCGATCGTAAGGAGTTTCTACTCCTTTCGAGCTGTTTGGTCGACCTTTCTAATATGTTGGTGGCTTTGGATTAGTTGTCAGTAACGTTGTAGCAATTGCTCGTCTGAAACTCAGCTGATCAAGAAGGCCTCCTTGTTCGCGATGTATATGCCAAAGCGTTCTGAATCGCTATATCGATACAGTGAACCAGCAAAGCAAAGTACCATTTTTTGCCTCTGATTGAAGTTCTATACAGGCTTATATTTTGGTCAGAACGGCCAACTCCTCCCATGTTGGAAATATACAAGTAAATTAAATGTGGCTGTTCTACTTGTATGTTTATCCTTTCTTTCTGTGAATAACGCTTCACTGAATGAATAGGTGCAAACCCCCGCGAAATCGGAAATAAGGCACACAACGTTGTTATCATTCCATTTTACAGCAATACTATTTTGGTCACTTATTTTTGCATAGCCACGGTATTTTTTTTTTTCAATTTAATAAAATATGTTAGAGATGCTCCTTTCAGCCGATTCTCTCTTATTGTTCCCGTTTCATAAAGATTCCATTCTGTTAGTTTTTCGATCAAAGCAACTGATCTGAAAAAGTTATCGAAAAATAGATGGAACTTCAAGTCAGGCCATTTGGTACGTGGAGATTGAGCATATTCGAGCACTACGCCGGCACCAACGCCTAGGTGCGCAAATTCCGTACTTATGTTAGTCGAAGCTCTTTGATATGGTTCGAACCAGTTGCAATTGTGAACAGGAAAAATTATTTATGTACATCAAAAGCTTCTTCAGGACCAGAATCTTCATCAGAAATATTGCCATTTGCATTTAACGGAGGAAATAAAATTACTTCATCGACTTCAGTTACACTTTCTCCATCGTCTTCCAATAAAGCAAGAGCCTTATGAAGCGAAAAACCTCTGTTATAAAAAAACCCATGTAGACGTGGATTCCCCTGATGTACTATATATAGTACACTAACACTTGTTCATTGAAATTAGCAATAAATATACAAAATTATTGGATATCAATATATACATAAGAAAATACACATATTTCCCTTTAATTTCAGAAAATAACAGAAACAAAAATTTAATCTCATCATACTAAAATTAACTTACCTTTCCAAGCGGATGCTATAATTTTGCATCATTTAAATTTCACAAATTTCTAAATCAAATACAGCACACTTCTATTGCAAAAGAAAGACAAAACCCTTACTAACGCAGTTGAGCAATCTTTACTGCACATAAAAATGAATCAGCGTTATTAGTTAGCACTCGCGCAAGTGCATGATTGGACATGATTTTGGTGTACTACATATAGCACATTAGGGATATCTGGGTTAATCTGCAAAAAGAAAAAATAAATTATGTTAAAAAATAAAAAAAGTTATTTGTGTTTCACATCAGCTGGTCTTATTTGGGCCACCCTGTAGCTTTTGTTTAATCGACACATGCATACAAACCTTAATTGTCCTATTGCATTAATTTATTAAAGAGACCACTGACTTTTTTCAAATTCAGACAAATATCTAAGGATTTTTGGTGGGTACACTTTATGTGTTTTACTAATACAGTGGTCCACATGAATTGCGATTTTTTAAAATTAATTAAATTTGTTGCAACAAAAATAAAGTACTCAGCAATCAGCTAATAAGTTAAACTACATAAGTTCAGCCCAGCCATATTGGTCGTTTAAACTAAGTTTTAAACCCCGTTTAAGATTGACTGAAAAACTGCAAACCGAGTTTAAACTTAGCATTAATTTTAACTAGTTTCAAAAATTTTATACCGATAAGGCTATCATTCACATTTTGAATATGTTTCATCAAATATACCAAACCTTGAATAATTTATATATAAAGTTTCTTTTCATAATGATTAAATGGAATTACATACATACATACATACCTACATATGTATGTACTCGCATGCTGTTATGCTTAAGTATGTACATATCTACATATATACATAAGTATGTGTGCACACACGTTCATACGTACATGCATAGCGATATCATTTCTGAAAAAATTTGCTAATGAATTATGGTGAATTATGATGAATTTTGATGAATTCTATAACGTTTAAGCAGCTCTTGTCTCATTGTGCTCGCATTCAAAGGTTCGGCGCCATGGCTTCGTTCTACTTATGAAACGAACGAATTGCGTCTTCGGCAATAACAAAGCCACCAACTGCCGCACAACTTCACCGCCAGCATTCATACGGACCATTTCAAATGGTTAGCGGCTTCATGCGACCGAAAAAATCGCTATGAATAAGTTGTGCATTCATGAATGAATTAATTCATGCAGATGTCTACTAAGGGCCAGTTTTTCAGTGCAAGATGAACTCTGTTTGTCGTTTAAACTAAGATTAAACTCAGTGTGCAGTTTTTCAGTCAACTTTAAACGGAGTTTAAACTAAGTTTAAACGGCCGATTGTGCTCGGTTAAACTTAGTTTAACTCATCAGCTGTTTGCTGACTACATCGTTTTGGTTGCAACAAAATTAATTGAGCGCAAGGAAACTAAGTTTAAATTTAAACTGAGTTTAACTAAACTTAGTTTAAACTGAGTTTAAACCAGCACTGAAAAACTGGCCCTAAGTATTTATAAATATTAAAAATTGAAAATTTACCAAGTTGTATGTATTATAATCAAAAATAAAACGGTTATTTCTTTGGTTAATTATTTATATAAAAAATGTTATTGACAAATTATAAATATTTTGAATATTAGTATATGTTGGATTATCTACAGATTCGGACAGTATCACCACATTCCATTTTAAGCAAGGCAGAGTAATTATTTCTATTTTGATCGAAATGCGGTTTTAAAGAAATTAAAGCATTAGGCGTGTTATTCTCCAACCTGGACTTAAATTTGTTGCTTATAAAAAACCTGTATCGCTTACATTATAAAAATTTATTTTACCAAACCTTTTTATAAATTGTATGCCATTCTTTTATTGGACACTGGCTCGTTAAAACTGCATGAAATTTATCTTTAAGACTTTCTGCCTTATCCACCTCAACCACCTCCTCGTTAGTGTTCAAGGAGAATATTCCCCAGCTACTTTATAATGGCAGTAAAATTAGAAGCTTCAGAACGTCATATTTAAGATCATACGAGTATATTTAGATTATTTGGATTAATTAAAATGTGTACACATCTGAAAGGATTGTCCTCTGTTGTTTGATTCTTGAAACGAGTTTATTCAAAAATTTATTACTCAAAGTTGATTTATTATTTTTTATTTCCTCAGCATAAAATTGAAATAAGCTTTAAGAGTAACTTTGACTTGGTGGAGCTAAAAAAGCAATGTTTTGTTAGTGTTAAAAATAATGCTTTGTTTCGTCTATATGTACTTAGTTTGATTATAATTTAAACCGTTAATATAACCATGAAATGATGGCTCAGCTAATTTAACTTCAATTTTTGCGTGTGTGACACAAAAAACAGATTTTCATTTGCCCTTATCTCATTGCTTGCAAGTACAGTGAAATGTTTGTCATCTTTTCCGAGAATTTGTAAATACAAACAGACAACAATATCTTTTATTTTTTTTATGTTAGTAAGTATGTGAAAATCAGATTTCCAGCCACAAATAATTGTCGCTACCAAAAAGTATGTGTAGAATTTAGTCAGTCAGTTTCATTTGGATCGTTGAAATATTCAAATCATATTTGGACAGTCGTAATAAATACCAATTTAATAATATTTTGTTTTGATTTTTTTTTTTACTGCTATAATTAATTTTGATTGGTAAGTGCAAGAAGGAAATTAAAAAAAAAAGACACGTGCCGAAAAGTGAAATTAAGTATACATATTCTCGTATAAGTAATTAAGGTTTTCACAAGATGTGGTAAAATCGTCCAGTTGCTAAAATATTCCTTAACTGCAAGCATTCTAAAGCATTGTTCTACATACAATAATCGGAAAAAAATCTACACCGATTTTGAAATTAAAAAATAATAATAAGAATAATAATGCCAACGGTTTTATCCCTCCATACCCTCCCGACCGTCGCGAGGGGCGCATCCGTATGACGCAGGGATATATAAAATTTTTTTTTTTTCTTATATGCTGCGCCGAGTCATGAAAGGCAGAAGTTTGTTAAGTGTCGAGATCTAAAACTGTTCAGCTACAGAACAAATGCTCATCAGCTGATCGAATAGTAATATACATATATACGTATGTATGTTTGTATCAATTATTGAAAGCATTGAGTATAATTTTCTTTACGTAAAAAAGTGAGTCTGAGTGAGTGTTAAAATCCCGACACAAACTACGGAGAGGCTCATTTAACTCAAAATTACTTTTACATGACTTCAGAAAAAGAGGACGGAAATGTCTTGAAATTCGGGAAGAAGCCTTTAGTTTTATTTCGCCAAGAAGAGATGGGCTAGAGATCAAACCTGTCAGTAACTTGACCAAAAATACTACGCCTAGCATTTCTCTGCGACTAGCCAGTGTCGGAAGATTAATGAGTTTTAAACGACTTATTTATGGCGGCAGGTTGTACTGATTATCCCAACGAAAATTTCTTAAAGCAAAAAGCAGAAATTGTTTTTGGATTGACTTTATTCGGTCGGAATGAACTTGATAGCGCGGGGGGTTCCAAACAACAGATCCATATTCCAGTATTGGCCTGACTAAAGTTGTGAAAAGAGCCTTCGTAATGTATGGGGCATTAAATTCTTTTGACCACCGTTTAACAAATGCAAAAACACCTTTGGCTTTGTTAACTGTAACATTTATGTGAAGATTAAAATTAAATTTCGGGTCCTTTGTAATTCCAAGATCAACAAAGTTAAACACTTGTTCGAGGTTATGGTTTAGTGGCATGTAATTTATTTCACACCAGTTAGTCATACTATTTAAATCCGCTTGTCGTAAGGACCTTTCCTCAACAGAATGATACGATCTAAAAAGCTTTACATCATCAGCATACAATAAAATTTTTGAATAAATTATTACAGAAGGTATGGCGTTTATAAAAAGTAATAAAATAATGAAGGAGATTAAGTTGAAAACCAAGGAGATCAAGTTTATGGATCCGTAAAGAGTGACTTACTCTGTCGAATGCTTTACTAAAATCAGTGTATATAACATCAGTGTCCGTAAATTCTTTGAATCCATTTGAAACATGAGTTATGAACTCAAGCAAGTTTGTAACTGTTGGCAACCCAGCAACAACGCTAGTTCACAATGATTACATCTTGACAGCATGGCGGTTTTTATACGTCTTTTGCAAAGCGACCGCCTATATTTTTCTTTTTCGCTTTGGACTTGGATGTGAGCAGACGTGCCAACGAAATACAGTCTTGAAACAACGCCATTCATTGTATTCCAATACTTATAAACTTTATTTCAATAAATCGTTTCCATTAAAATTTATAAAACACAAAAGGTTGGTTTACAATTTCAACAGTTTTCAAGACTTTCCGGCACGTCGAATGCCGACAAATATTTTCTGCGAAGTCGAGCCGTGGACAGAGTACGTAGCAGCGAAAGCGAATCGTCGTTCGAAAGCACGATAATGGAAGAGTCAGGGCAGCCAGCCATGGTCGCAGAGGACCACATGAACGCCATTATCGCAACATTAAACGCGTTGAGGACATCCGTAGAAGAGCTGCGTAATAGTACCCTTGAGGTGAGGGAATACCGTCGCTAAACGAGAACGGGCATAATGCAACACTACAGCCAGCACAGAGCGAATCCAGCCAGGTGGTCGTGCCAGCGACCGATTCGCAAGTTAAATTGTATGATTTGCCAACGTTCGGCGGCAATGCGGAAGAGTGGCCACTCTTCTTAGCTAACTTCAATGACACCACAGCTGCCTTTCGATACAGCCACCGACAAAATTTAATGCGTCTGCAGAAGTGTTTGGTTGGTGCCGCAAGAGGTGCGGTCACCTCAATGTTAATATTCCCCGATGACGTGCCGAATGTGTTAAACGAACTGCAGTTCAGGTTCGGCAGGCCCGACATTTTGGTCAAATCGCAGTTAAACAAACTGCAACAATTTCCGGTAATACCCGAGCATAAACCTGATCAAATCTTGCCCTTTTCGACGAGAGTTCGCAACGTAGTGGCCTTTTTGAAGTCCGCAAATTGCCACCAACACTTAGCAAGCTTATCACTTTTAGAGCAGATGATATGCAAGCTACCAAAAAAAAAAAAAAAACAGTTCGACTGGGCAAAGCATGCCCTTGACATTAAACCTTATGCGACCATCGAACATTTTTCGACGTGGCTAAGTGACCTGGCAAGAGTCGTGTGTTTAATACCGACAGCCAGCATACACAGCTATAAGCATAACGCGCCCGCAATCAATGCCCGGCGGTTGATGCACGTACAATATGAAAGGCAAGCAGACATACATACCAGTCTGTTCTCAGTGCTCCGGCGGCCATTCAATTTCGAGGTGCGAAGCGTTTAAAAATCTGGAAGTTCAAGACAGATGGGCGGTTGTAAAGAAACGTCAGTTGTGTTTCGCGTGCCTGCGTAAAGGGCACAATACGTCAAAATGCCGATCCAAAAGAATGTGCGGTATAAATGCTTGCGAACGATATCACAGCCAACTTCTACATAGCGACGAAGTCCAGTATAACACATCACAACATATCGCGCAAAAGAATGGCAACGCACAACCAGTTTTAAATTGTTGTCTGGTACAAGGAACACCAAAGCAGCTGTTTAAAATACTACCTATTAACATTTATGGGCCAAATGGCGAGTACACCGTCCTAGCAATGTTTGACGACGGCTCAGCAGTTACTATTTTAGAAGAAGACATCGCGAAAAAGATTGGGGTTAAGGGTCAGTGTCACCCCCTTACCCTACAGTGGTACGACGACAAGGTAGTGACAGAGCAGTCCTTCAAGGTATCTATGGAGATTGGAGACTGCTCCGGTGGTAAAAGGTTCACTCTTAAAGACGTACATACGGGCAAAAATCTGAACTTACCGACGCAATCGTTCCAAAAAGAAAATTTCAATCATCTAAAAGATTTACCATTGCAAAACTACAATAGAGCAAAGCCTGTGTTGCTTATTGGGCTTAACCAAGCGCATTTAGGGGCGACCAAAAACGTTGTAAAGGCTGATGTAGACAGTCCACTGGCTGCCGAGACATCGTTGGGCTGGGTGGCATACGGGCCGATAAACTTCGTGCCAACGACAAGCGTACGGGTACTGCATATCCGAGAGTGTCAAGAACTGCATCGACTGGTCTCTGACTATTCCACAACGGACAACTTCGGTATTAACCCTACCACAACTAGGCTTGAATCTAATGCCGATAAGCATGGCAGGGCAATAATAAGGCAACCACGCGTTTAGTAAGTACTCGGTATGAAGCGGGACTAATTTGGAGAACGTTTCCTCCTCAATTTCCTAGCAGCCGGGAAATGGCGGAAAGGTGTTTGCTATCGGTGGAAAGGCGCATGAACCAAAATCCTGAATTCGCCCTTCGTTACAAATACGAGATGGCAAAATATATATATATATTTATTTATTTATAAAATATTATAGGCACAGTAAGACACCAGGTCTTTTCGTTGTACGCATATTACATAGATTATTTTTACATGACATTGAACTTAATCCTAAGGAAATATCGTAAGTAAAATAAATATAAAAAGTACAAAGTACTAAGATTGATAATTATAATACAATGAAATATTAAAAGATTTTAAAGGAGGGTGTATATATATTAGGGAAAGGGGTAGGATATTACATGAATAGATTTGTAACTGCCGTTTTGAAGCATCCAATCGATGTTACACATTTGATTGAAATTGGTAGTGAGTTCCAAGTTCTGACAGCACTAACAAAAAACAATCTAGAGGCCGTCAGAGTTTTGTATTTTGGGACAACAATACTGTGCGTACGGTTTGATTGCACAAATTTTAATTTTCGGAAAAGATAACCTAGTTGACGGTTTCTAATAATTTTAAATAGGTATACCATATTGCGGACCTTGAGATAATTTTCAAGGGTGGACCCAAGGATATTTTTGGTATATAAGGAAATATGGTCAAATTTCCTTTTACAGTAGATGAACCTAGCTGCGTTATTAAGAGCTATGTAGATTTAACTTGTTTTTAGAATCGTAGCTTAGGGTACCATATACGAGTTCAAAATAGGAAATTTGATGCACTATAAGGGACTTAACTAATTTGAGTTTTGTGCTTATCGGTAGACAATAACATGTATGCCATAGATTTCTTAATGTGAAGTAAATTTTTGTTATGCAGTGACGTATATGGTCTTCGCATGTTAAGCGAGAGTTCATTTTAAAACCAAGATTATTCACAACGTTTTGAAATTTCAGTTCCGTTCCATTTAGAACAACTGGTGATAAACTACTGAGATCAAAAGAATCACTCATAATTGGAAGCACCTGTGTTTTAAAAGCATTTAAGCAGAGACCATTCACGTGGGCCCATTCTTCAATTCTCACTAGGTCCTCATTTAATATAGCTACCAAGTCCTCACCAAGGCCAATGGGATGTGAGAGGTATATCTGGGTGTCATCCGCATATAGGTGAATTGAGGCATTTTGACAGCAGTGAACAACGTCATTAATAAATATACTGAAAAATATAGGGCCCAAAATGGAGCCTTGGGGTACTCCAGAGGTAATTTCTCCGCGATATGAAAATATATCTCCACACTGGACTTGTTGGTATCTGTTTGATAGGTAGCTTCGCATTAGCTTAATTGCTGTTGTATTGAAGCCAAAATAATGCTTTAATTTTGAAAGAAGGATATCATGATTTACGCTGTCAAAGGCTTTAGAGAAATCTAAAAGTACTAAGATGGTAAGTAATTTTTTATCAGAAGCTGGGCGGATGTCATCCATAATTTTTAACACGGCTGTGGAACAACTGTGGTTCGATCTGAAACCAGACTGGAATTCACTCAGCAGATTATGAAGAGCCAGGTGCGTCTGTATTTGAGTGGAAATAAATTTTTCAAAAATTTTGGCCAAAGTTGGCAATATGCTGATGGGCCTAAAGTCTTTAGGAGAGACACAGGAGCTGCCTTTAGCGACCGGAATCACGTTGCCAATTTTCCATTGATTTGGAAAGGTAGAGGAGGTTATGACAAAATTAAAGATGTGAGTAAGGGTAGGAAGCACAAAAGGCAATATTAGTTTTAAAAACCGCAAGCTCAGCCCATCTACACCAATTGCATTCGATTTTATAGCAAATATGCACTTTATAATATCTTCTTCAGTGGCTGAACCAAATGAGAATTCATGGGTGGGATCACTTCCTAAGCTTTCGTTGATGTTAAATGGAAAAGCAGGTGCATGAGAATTCTGTCCAATGAAGTAGGAATTCATTACATTAGCATCAATCTCACAAGTTTTTACATTTTTGGCACAAACACCCAGTGATTTTAAGTTCGTCCACAACACTCTGTTAGGCAATTCATTATTAAATTTTGCACTCAACGTTTTATATGTATTCCAACGTTCAATGGTGGGACTACGCTTCCAATATCGATAAGCCCTGCATCGATTTTTAATAAGGGCTAAAATAGCCTTAGTAAACCAAGGTTTAGTATAGTTAATTGCTTTAACACCGCGAATGGGAACATATTTTTCAAATAAATATTTTATTAATGTAGTAAAATAGCCCAATTTGTCATCAACATTTGTAAAGTACCAGCAGTGATTCCAGTTAAGTGATATGGCTTCGTCAGATAGTGCAGATATGTTTATACTTTTGAAATCTCTGTAGGTGAATGTGGACAACGGTTTTATTTTATGTAGTTCAAAGTTAAAAAATATTATCATAAGCTCATGGTCAGAAACTCCAGATAAAGAAAATTGGTCAACATGACTTACACTACTAACAACGCTTACTCCAAAAATATCTAACATACTTGGCTTGCAGTGTGGTGAAAAACCGAGTTGCAAATTTGTTTGCGATAGTAATACCACAGTTGTTAAAGCAGTTGAGCAGGTATTTAGACTTTGCATTATTGGACAACATATCAACATTAAAGTCACCACAAACGAGGACTTGCACATAACTCAAGGAAAATTCAGAAATTTTAATGAACAATGAAGTGAGATCGTTTGATTTAAGAGGGTTGTACACACATATAATAAGAAACTTTTTTACATTAACACTACATTCTATAAACAGACTTTCAACAGTTTCAGAAGTGTGAGATTTATATATAACTTTGAAGTTTAAATCAGCTTTTAAATAAATGGCTATGCCAGCCCCTCTTTTACCAGTAGTTCTATCATTTCTTACAACTGAATAATCACATAAAGCATATGCACAATTAGCAAATGAAGGTCTGAACCAGGTCTCAGTCACACAAATAACATCAATTTTTAGGTCACAAAAAGTTGCGTTCAGATATTCGAGTTTTTCAAGGGTTAAACTTCGAGCATTAAAGTGGCAAACACTGAAACCTACATGATACTCACATGCATATTTAAGAGCTCGCCTCAGATTGTCATTGTTATTATGCTTACATAGATTGTTACTCATAACACTGCAGTATGATTAATGCTTGGAAACGGTCAGTTACGATGGGAGAAAGATAAGAATAGGGAAACAAAGGGTTAAGGTCAAAAGAGGGAAACGTATAGTATACGAGTATCTTAAGAAAAATAAATTTTAACAAAAACAATGAAGCATGCTTATGAAGCATGATAGAAAAAGGGTATGCTAGAAAATTAACCATCGAAGAAATATGTGCACCATCCCCACAAGCCTGGTATTTGCCGCACTTGCCGCAGCCACTAATCCGTATATTGTTGCAGTTTCGGCAAGGTGAAATTGGAGTGGCAGCAGATATAAAGGAAATGTTCTCACAAATTAAAGTGCGGCCGGAAGACCAACAAGCTCAGCGGTATTTGTAGAGAAACGGGGACTCCAATCAGCCAGTACAAGAATACCTTAAGACGTCGATGATCTTCGGGGCAGTTTGTTCACCTTGTTTTGCGGAACACGTGAAAAACAAAAATGCGGACAGGTTTTATCATAAGTTTCCCGAAGCGGCATCAATTATAGTAAACAAACACTATGTTGATGACCTGGTTACCAGCTTTCAAGATTCAGACGAAGCCGTCAAAATTGGCCAACAGACAGTCGCTATAAATTTAGAAGCAGGATTTGAGTTGCGAAATTTCATTTCTAATTGCCGCATCGTAGAAAGAACGATGAAGAAAACACCAGTACCGACTTGTGAAACGATCAATATGGAACGTACGGACACAGCCGATAAAATACTTGGTATGTACTGGAACACCAGAGACGATACCTTTGAGTTCCATACCAAATTTCATCCGTACCACAAACAGTATTAGAAGGACTTCGAGCACCGACAAAGAGGGAATTATTGGGCATTGTAATGGCAGTCTTCGACCCTTTTGGTCTACTGGCTAACTTTTTAATATCTCCAAAAATAATTGTACAAGACACTTGGAGAAAGGGCATTGAATGGGACGAAGAGCTGTCCACAGAACTTGCGGATAGATGGTCACCCTGTTGGAACGAGTTTAAACGCATTAAAGAATTCAATGTTCCAAGGTGTTACGCACCAAAGATTTTACGCAGCAACGTAATCGAGTTGCATACATTCGTCGATTCGAGTCAGGCAGCATTTGCATCAGTTAGCTACCTACGAGTGGTACATACCAACGCAACTAATGTGTCGTTCGTAATAGGCAAAACGCGCACCGCTCCTAAAAGGTTTATATCCATACCTAGGCTTGAGTTACAGGCCGCAGTGCTTGGTACGAGGCAATCGCAATCCTGCAGATGCAGCTACACGTTCGCAAAATCCACCAAGGTTCAACAAAGACTGTCACTGGGTTAAAGGCCCAGAATTTTTAAAATACGATGAACATCATTGGCCAACCACTACTATTGAGCTGTCAACAGTGTTGCTCGAAGAAATCAAACCTAGTCGCATATTATGCTGTCAGGCAAGTAGAACTTTGATTGATTTTACTAAATACAGGTCATATTTAAAGCTCAAACGGACTGTCGCCTGGGTTATACGAGCCAAAACGTTTTTTAAAAGGAAATCCGCGTCAGGTAATATGTACCGATCAAATACACTAACCGCAGCCGAAATCGATCAAGCCGAGCGTATAATTTGCAAGCAGGTTCAGCAAGAATGTTTTGCAAATGAAATTGTCGAACTCTCCGCGTCACGAAAATTTACTAAACAAAGCGTGTTGTACAGTCTTTCACCGTACCTCGACGATAATGGTATTTTACGGCTAAACGGTCGCATCGACGAAGCAACTTGTTTGCCATTTGAAACTCGCAGACCGATCCTTATTCCGTCGAAGCACGTTGTAGCATTGTTAATCGTCCAGCATTACCACGAGGAAAACCACTACCAAAATTCTGCAGTCACAATCAACGCTGTAAGACAGAGGTTCTGGTTTCCTCACATAAAGGCCACCTTAAAGAAGATACAACGAAATTGTTTAAAATGTAAATTAAATAATGCGAAACCAAGTGCGCCAATGATGGGACAGCTGCCTGCCGACCGCTAACCCCATTTGTGCGCCCATTCTCGTACACTGGCGTCGACTTGTTTGGACCGCTTAACGTCACCGTCGGTCGTCGAAGGGAGAAGAGGTGGGGTGTCATCTTCACCTGTTTAACCGTAAGAGCAGCGCATCTAGAAGTGGCAGATAACCTGTCAACAGATGCATTTATTCTTTGCCTATGAAATTTTATAAATCGACGCGGTACTCCAGTAAAAATTAGAAGCGACAACGGCACTAATTTCATTGGTGCACAAAAACGCTGAAACACTCCTGGACATCGACCGCATTCAAGCTGAGTCCACAAATCACTACATAGAGTGGATTTTCAACTGCCCAGCGAACCCTAGTACGGGTGGCTGCTGGGAGCGGCTAATCAGAATCATAAAATCTCTACTAAGCCATACCCTACGTGAGGTAGCACCAAGGGTGAGTACTCTGCAGAGTGTACTAATAGAGGCTGAAAATGTATTAAATTCACGACCGCTTACCGATCTGCCGGTATCACACGAAGACGATGAGCCACTCACACCCAACCACTTCCTCATCGGTTGTGTCAATTCTACGCAAACGCCACATCCAGTCGACAAAAAAATATGCTTAAGAAAACAGTGGAGGATAGCGCAGAACCTCAAAGATCGCTTGTGGAAGCGCTGGGTCACCGAGTATCTGCCTCGGCTCATTTGCCGGAGTAAGTGGCGCGAGAAGGCTACACCGCTGCGAGTCAACGATTTGGTAGATTTTTCTTTTTCGCTTTGGACTTGGATGTGAGCAGACGTGCCAACGAAATACAGTCTTGAAACAACGCCATTCATTGTATTCCAATACTTATAAACTTTATTTCAATAAATCGTTTCCATTAAAATTTATAAAACACAAAAGGTTGGTTTACAATTTCAACAGTAACGGTAGATTTAGCCTTAGAGAACCCGTGTTGTGTGCTAGAAACTGTAGCGGATATGGAATACGTTAAGTGGTCAACAACAATAGCTTCAAATAGTTTAGGAATAGCAGAAAGCTTAGGAACTACTCCCGGTCTTATGAAGGAGTATAATAAATGTATCTTTCCAAGCTGAAGGGAAAACCCCAAGCTTGAGAGAAAGATTAAATAAATTAGTTAAGGGCTCATAAATTTGTTTAGCACATTTGTTGAGGAACCAAGTTGCGATCAAACGGGGGCCAGCCTTAAAAGATTCTATTAAGTTACTCAAAAAATAAAATACTTACTCGGAAGATATTTTAAATTTCTTAGTTCTTTTGTAAACCAAGGTTGTGATTGCTCCTTTTGTACGCAACCCCGTTTGGGTACAAACTTTTGAAATAAGCTATAAATATTATTATTAAAATGCTGGACACAACGTTCAACATCACCTTTATACGTCGGCCATGATAATTTTGACGATTCTCGATATAATTTCTTGAAATTGGCTTTCGCGAAAATAAAACGAGCGTTTGAGCTATTTGATTTATCAACATTATTTCCAAAATCACCTATAACCTCGTAATTTACCTCAATCGCAGGGTGATAAGAGTCCTCTGGAATAACCAAGGGTTCGCACCTCTTCATAGACGATTTAATAAACAAGATCCAGAAGGGTTCCAAAATTGTTTGCAGTTAAATTAATCGTCGAGATAGAACTTGCAATAGTGCAATTGCCTAATCAGTCCGTAGTAGCACTTGTTGGCAAGAGTGATCCTCCTTTGAATTTCGAGGCTGACATTATTATTGATGTTAATGCTGGTACCTAAGTAAACGAAGTCTTCTACTTTTTCAAAGTTATAACTGTCAACAGTGATGTTTGATCCCAGTCGTGAATTTGCGGACTGTTTATTTGATGACAGGAGATACTTCGTCTTGCCCTCGTTTACCTGCAGAATAATCACCCTCGTTTGGTATCAAACGGCTCGGAGGGGTCCATCAGTTCATTGACGGTGGTCTTTAATCTCTCACACAATACGCTCAACAGAACCTTATATGCGATGTTAATAATTCTGATACCACGATAGTTGGCGCGAATTGCAGTATCACCCTTCTTGTGGATTGGGCAAAGTACACTTAGATTCTCATCAGTAGGCATGCATTTGTCCGACCATACTCTGCAGATAAGATGGTGCATACGCTTTGCAAACTCTTCTCCACCGTATCTGAATATCTCAGCTAGCAGCCCATCAACTCCGGGCGCTTTGTTGTTCTTTAGCCGTGCTATTGCTATACGGATTTCGTCGCAGTCGGGTAACGGAACATGAATTCCGTCGTCATTGATTGGGGTTTCGGGATCATCATCTTCTCCAAGGTGGTCTCTGCCACTACCACTAAGTAGTGTGGAGAAGTGCTCCCTCCATAAACTAAGTATATTCTGAACGTCAGCCACTCGGTCGCCGTTGCCGTTGTTACATGAATTCGCCCCGGTCTTAAAACCTTCTGTTAGCCGTCGTACTTTCTAAAAGAATTTCCGGGTGCTTTTCCTGTCGGCCAGCATTTCAAGCTCTTCGCACTCACGCATTTCGGTCTTTCTCTTCTTCTCTTGAAAAATGCGTCTCGCTTCCTTCTTCAACTCACGATATCTCTCCCGCAAGGCTTGCGTATCGCCCGATTGCAAAGTAGCCCTGTAGGCAGCATCTTTTCGTTCCGTGGCAACGCGACATTCCTCATCGTACCAGTCATTTTTTCGGGATCGTTGAAAACCAATAGATTGTTCAGCGACGGTACGTAAAGAGTAAGAGATGTGGTTCCATTGCTCTGAAATATCGCTGTGTTGATTAGAGCTCTCAGACAGCAGGAGTGCGAGCCGAGTAGCGAAGTACGTGGCTGTCTGTTGTGATAGCAGCTTTCCGACGTCGAGCTTTCCTTGTGTCCATTTCCGCACGCTTTTTGACGCACAGAGGCACGTGTGTATCTTGGCTGCGACATGATTGTGGTCCGAGTCGATGTTGGTTCCTCGGATCATGCGCACATCTAGAACACTGGAAGCGTGCCTTCCGTCTGTCAGAATATGGTCGATGTGGTTTCGTGTCTAACCATCTGGAGACAGCCACATAGCCTGATCTATGCTCCTATGCTGGAACCTGGTACTACAGACAACCATGTTTTGGGCCCCGGCGAAGTCGATGAGTCTCAATCCGTTATCAGACGTTTCCTCGTGGAGACTGAATTTTCCGACTGTGGAACCAAATATGCCCTCCTTTCCCACATTGGCATTAAAATCGCCTAGCATGATTTTTATATCGCTCCAGGAGTTCGCAGAAGCGATCTTTGGTCCCAACGTCCTTCTCTTCCGTCGGGGCGTGGGCGCAAATCAGGGAGTTGTGAAGCACCACTGTACCCCATTCCATCCCAAATCAGCATACGGTACGCTACAAAATGTTTAACAACTATTGGGAAGATGAATTTTTATTTACTCGTATGCAGAACAACGTTGGGTAGCGAGTATGTTTGGTATGCCAACATAATGCTAACCGTATCAACAGTTATACTGTCGAAAGGCATTATGGAAGAAGAATAATTTAGTTTTAATGATGACGAAAGAGCTATGTATTTTAATTACTAATTTGAAAAAAAAAAAATGCGAACGAAGTATTGAGAAAATATCTGTAGAAAAAACTTACATTTTATTTTCTTTTGAACTATCTAAGCGCTGTTACCAATTTGATGGTGGCATATTTTTTAAATAGCTCACCAATGAAGTACTAGACTGTCTTCGAAGTGATTGTACTATATACATATGTATGATATATGGCCATAATTTTTGAGAAGGTACTTCTATCAATAAACAACAAGTAAAAAACGCTGTCTTCAGCTTTGCCATATGTAATATATATTCCATATTAATGATTTTAACTGCTAAAATTGTCCCAATTATAATTATCATTTGTGCGAAATTTCAAGTCTTTAGCTGATTAAATGAAGGACTTATGGCACAAAATGCAAAATCTGAACTATCGGTTGTATGGGAGCTATATGTAATATATCATTGATCTATATGATTTTCGCTGCTCCTATAGAACTAATTTCAGCGGACCTTCTTGCAATATTTCAAACCTCTAGCTACTTAAATGAATGTAGGAGTTATGGAGAAAAATATAATAACTGAACAAACGGCTCCTATATGCGTTATAGTCGCCTAATCTAGCCGGTTTCGTTAAATGACTTAAAAATTATAAAAAAAATGCACCTGACTGCCATGTTTCATTCAAATAGCTTAAAAACTGAGGAACTAGTTTGCGTTTAAACAGACGGACATGACTTAATCGACTCAGCTCATCACCCTGATCATATCGGCCCACTTATTCATCTGGTGCTTACAAACATCGGACCAAACATAATATACCATTTCCATTAAAGGTATAAAAATACCCGTAGAACAGAAGAAATTGGTTCATACATACATATATTTTTTTGCTTTACCAAGTACAGACTTAAAAACTGTAAATATTTCTATCTTTGCTTGGATGAGAGTACCGACATCACTTTTACATGTTTATTGCTTGTAGGATGTGTACTAAAAAAAAAACAAATATAACTGTGCCACCAACAAGCACTCACCTTGCTAACTGTATAAAATTACTTTTTCAACATACCAATGTTGGGAGGTACTGAGAACGAGTTCCCAAAAGAGAGTGTCACACTAGATAATAAACTCAACTGGAACTTTCATCTCACAGTGCTGACCCGATTAAAGCTATCCTTTACCAAGAGCTACAAAGTCATAATACTTGAAAGGGACACATGTAAGAGATGGTGAAGGTAATTAACAAAGGATCACAAGTGTTTTACACTGACGTATCCAAACTTATCGACGAAAGCACTGGGGCCGGGGTGTTCGGACCTAAATTTCAAAAAAGTGTCCCGATGGGGTCATACCCAATCAATCTTCCAGGCGGAAATCCATGCAATGGAGTTTTGCGCTCACGAATGTCTTCGCAGAAGGACCAATGGAGAAGCAATCAACATTAGATCTGACAGTCAGGCAGCCCTTAGGGCACTAGACTCCTTCAAGATGCAGTCAAAGCTGGTAGACTGCTGCAGAACGGCACTGGACTCACTAGGAGCCAACAACAGAGTTACTCTGTGGTGGGTTCCTGGTCATGAGGGCGTGGATGGTAATGAAATGACGGACTTTCTCGCAAAAAAAGGGGCCCGGCAGAGCTTTTACGGCCCTCAACCGTTCTGCGGTCCCCCTAGGGGATACACAGCAGAAATTCGGAGAAAGTGGGAGGACTCAAGAATCGCAGCCCAATGGCACTCAGTAAAGGGGAACAGACAATCTAAAAGGTTCATAAGTCCATGGCACATGCTAGTATGATATTTGCAGCATATTCTGCTAAATTTTCGTGGAGAAATATTAAAAAATACTGCAATGGCAGCAATTACTCTGCGGAGTCTCGGAAAAAAGGTGAATTTCGGTGCCCCTCATAACTTGATGCTGGATCATATGAAATCAAAAAATCAAAATTATATCGTTAGACAATCGCTTTGCCCAAGTAACGCCGGGGTGGTTTTTCGAAATTTAAATTTTTCACTTTTTGGGAACACATTGAAGGAAAAAATCGGTTAATTTGTTATTGCAAAAGGAAAAATATTAACAAATTTGGAAAAAATAAATATCTCTGGCGTTACCTCGTAAATTATGTATAGAAACAATTTTCAAAATTTCAAAACGATCGGGACAGTAGTTTTGCAGTTATGAGGAACACCGACTTTGAAAACGTGAGTTGTGGGAAACACACTTTAAAGTTTTGGCTGCTTGGTAGTTAACTGTAGTGCGCTTGAGTCAGGTAGCAAAATCCGACAGATATAAAATAGCCATAACTTCAATTTCGATAGGATCGACTTGAAATTTGGACACAACATTTTTGAAATATTATGCATTCATTTACGATACGAAAACGAAATAGTTTAAAATAGTTTAAAATCCTTGAATATCAATATTTTTCATTGGTTTTTTTAATTGAGAACTCAAAAATCAATCAAAACTATATTTCCTTCTTTTTCCGTACTCAGTGCAACAGAATGGCCTGTAAAATACAGAAATACTAGTTCAAATCTAATTTTACTGGTATATCAAATGGTAATTGAAAGTGTCAAAGTAATTGTGTTATACGTAGCGGATTTGGTGGGAAATCCTCCGAAAATAAAATTTACCATTCGCAACGATTCCCAAAGGGGCATGTGGAAGCGCCACATATCATTCCCGTATGAAATGTTTGTTCTCAAGATTTTTCTGGAGCGGAGACAGCAACTTAGCTATGTTTCAGCTTTTGCACTCTGCTGTAATCAAAGACTTACGCACCCTCAGTGGATTTGAAATGTAGACACTAAGAATTTTCCTTTGTAAAATCAGAGTTCCTTATTTTCTCTGTATTTATGTACATATATTCCATTAAAGCATTATTTTCAAATAACTTAAAAGTATTTAATGTGTAAAATAATAATTTTAGAGTGTGCTATCTTGAATTCATTTGATTTCGCATTAGTTTCAGATATTCCTTCCTTCAGAATGAATTCGCACTGGACGGTGGTCAGCGTGTGTCTATTATCCCTGTGGTCTAGCGCATCGCATGCACAAGTAACACCAAATCTGGATGATTTATTAAACAAAATCTTTACAAACGAAGCAACACCGTACCAGCCAACACCCACTAAGACTACTGTACTTCAACCACAGCTACAGTCACAACCTAATCCGAATTCGAATTCGAATCCGGTACCGCAAGCAGATTCAGGTAGCGGAAAGATTTGTGGTCTAAACAAGGAATGCGTTCCACGATTTCTGTGTAACGAAGATGGTGCTGTGAATACAGATGGCACCACCCTCATTGATATTCGTTTCGGCGGCGATGAGGTTTGTACATACTTGGAAGTGTGTTGTAATACATTGGATAAGGTAGGTGGGACCCATTTCAAATACGAACAAATACAAAGAAATTCACTGCATTACAGTTGACGAAACCTAAAGTGCCCATTAAGCCCGATCAACCACATGAAGGTTGTGGTTATCGTAATGCGAATGGCGTCGGTTTCCGCATTATCGGTGACAAAGAAGGCGAAGCACAATTTGGCGAATTCCCTTGGATGGCAGCTATTTTGCGTGATGTAGTCATCGGCGGCGAAACCTTGAATATATATGAATGCGGCGGCGCCGTTATTGCGCCAAATGTCGTCATGACAGCAACACATTGTGTACTGAACTTTGAACCTAAAGTACTGCTAGTACGCGCAGGAGAATGGGATACTCAAACTAAACAAGAAGTGTTGCCACATCAAGATGCGCGTGTCAAAGAGATCATACGCCATGAGAACTACAATAAAGGTGCGCTCTACAACGACGTCGCACTGCTCATTTTGGAAACACCCTTTTATTGGGAAGAAAATGTGCGCCCAATTTGTTTACCCGAAGCGAATGCCAATTTTGATTACGCACGCTGCTATGCTACTGGTTGGGGTAAGGACAAGTTCGGCAAATATGGCAATTATCCATTGATTTTAAAGAAAATCGATCTACCAACCGTGCCCAGAAACACTTGCCAAGCGAACCTGCGCAAAACTCGTTTGGGTAAATTCTTTAATTTGGACAAAAGTTTCATGTGCGCTGGCGGTGAAAGAGGCAAGGACACTTGCAAGGGCGATGGTGGCTCACCGCTGGTGTGTCCCGATCCACAGGATCCAAAACGTTACTATCAAGCTGGTATTGTTGCTTGGGGTGTTGGTTGTGGTGAGGTTAATGTTCCGGGAGTCTACGCCAATGTGCCATACCTACGCAACTGGATCAATGAGAAACTTTCCGAACGTGGAATTGATTTTAGATACTTCACAGCTGAGAAACAATATTAATTGGACATTGGTATCGTAAATAATATTTTTATTATGAATATATTATGAATACTAAAAAATATTATATGTAATAATAAAATCATTTTATATTTGTTGTAACGCATTGGTAATCTTCTTGGCTGTCTATATGAATTAATTCAAAATTTATGAATTGCCAAAGCTTTTAAAATGTGAAGATTAGATATACGAAAGATTTTCCGATTTTGTCCAAGTAGCCAACGGAACACATCGAGCATGAAACCAGATGATATCCTTGAATGCAGTTTGTCTATTAATTGTTAACATATCTAAAGGGTTTAATAAAAGTGAATAATCATTTTGATAGATTTCCCATTCGCCTGCAATACATATTCGCCATTCAAGTTCCAGTGTGTCTTGCATAGAATGGCGCTCAAAATGTACGAGAGCAAGATACTGTAAAATTTTTAAAGCCATTTAAAGCTTTACGAAAGTATTCGCTGCAATACCTTCTGGTGATGGCAAAGGCAGTCGAAGGTCTACTTTACATTTGAGTGTTTCCGATGGGCAGAGTTGAAAGCTTTGAAAATATTAAAAATTCTCTTCAGCCAAACCAGTGTTGACTTGTGTCAAATGAATGCAAAAGTGTTTGACTTTGCTTTTAATTTGATCTGTTAAATTCATTTGCTAAATTTACATACACACGTACAGGGATTCATATCACGATTACTAGACGAGTAAGGTCGGTCGATTGCGTGTAATGAACTTATGCGACCAATGTCAAGTGCTATTCATAGTACAGTTTCATATAAATATTTATACACTCTATTCACAAATTATAGCACGATCATATAAGTATTTGGATAATTAATTTTTCTTCTTATTATCGAAAATTATTTTTCAATTAAAATGCCGTTAAATAAACTACATACAAAATTTACAATGATTTAACGAAATTTCAACAAAACTGTGAAAATTAAAAAAAAAAAATTATAATTTTTTTGAGTAAATAATTTTGCAAGAAAGTGCAACTTTCAAGTATCTACAAATTACCACTGATTTTTGACTTATTTTTTTACTAATGCTCTTTTGCAATTCCTTCTAAGTATTGTACGAGTATATAAAAAATAAACCCTTAGGAAATTGCCAGTAAGTTCATTTTGTATAAACTAAAAAAAATGGCGTTTTATGCTTTTTATTAGTATTTTAATTGAAAAATGGTTTTACATAATTAGTTGATTATAATTAATGAACAGAGCGTATAAACAAGTGTATGTAAATTAAATTTAAAAATAATCTGAAAAAAATCTTTTCATCGGAAGCTTGCGTGAGTGGTGGTTAAGTATTAATACGAATATGTTTATATATAATGTATATGTATGTAAGACCGTATTTAGAGGAGGGGTTAGGGGGTGATCCAACCCCAACAATTGCAAGACAAATTTATTCAACACAAATAAATTATACAAAAAGTCAATTTTTTTTTTTTTGTTTTTTTTTTGTTTTTAAATATTTTTGAGCTTTAAGGCCGATTGGTTTATTGGAAATTATTAGGAAAAAAAACAACAATACTCAAAGCGGTAGAAGTTATAGTACTATTTCGGAAATCACCACATTTCCTCATCAGACATCTTCCTTCTTGGCTTCTGCGGGAGTCGAACCCGCAACAACATGCGCAATACTTAAGCCGGCAGCTAAACGCATTCAGCTAAGCTTACGCAGTGTGAGCTGTTGTTATTCTTCCTGCTTTCCCTTCACAACTTACTTCAATCAAGTGCGGCTGTACTGCCGCTTTTTCTACTTGACTGTGTAGTTGGTGTTTGTACAATTTCTATTTTTGTTAGAATTTGTTTGTATAAGGCTGGCTCTTCCTTTTTATACATTTTATTTGTTATTATTTGGCCATTTCACTATTTATTTTTAAATATTTTTGAGCTTTAAGGCCGATTGGTTTATTGGAAAATTATTAGGAAAAAAAAGTCTTTTTCTTTATTCCTTCGATTTGCTCTTTAAAAGAAATTGATTTCACTGTAACAGTTGCAAAATAATTTGAAACTTACAAAAGTGTTATTAACATATTGTGGAAGAAAAATTGGAGGCGAAAAGATATTTGTAAGCAACCAACTTCTGAACAATTTAAGTTTCTGATCAATGCAATAAGGCATTTTTCCCAGTAAATTTCTCTTCGTTAAAAGTAATGCGACAATGCCGGTCCATACAAGTTTGCGAAATTCGGCGAGACAGGAACGACTTAATGGTTAAGCCAATATAAGTATTCGTCGTCGATTTGATAGTGACACAGATTATTATCTATACTACCTAACCTATATTATATCAAGAGTCTCCTATTTAAGACCAACTTTTAATTTAATGGGGTTTAAGTTAGGCATTTCGAAGAAGTAAAATAGGAACACATTTCATAATAGATGTTTTTTCAAAGTTTTAGGACCATACATATGTATGTATGTGATACGTAGAATTATTTGTAGAGAATTATTTGGAAAATTCGAATATGCCGAAAAATATTTAATTTCCTTGGATTTGTATTGTGTTGATGAAATCAAGGAATTAAAATGTAAGTATTGAATTGTTAAGTCAGAATTTAAGCGAAGATGGCTAACCGTGAAATTAAAAATAAAACTTTCAAAGTTCGAAGTTTCGAGTTTTTGACAGACCGAAAAAACACATTAAAAGACCGGGCGGCCACGAAAATATTTTTAAGATGCTAGCGAAAGAAGCAAGAGACACAAGACTGAAGAACTTCGACTATTTGATAGTTCTGATACAATTATTTAATGCCACTCAAATGGAATTAAGGGCTAGAGGATAGAGAGACGCATCTTAAAGGAGATAACAGGTAAAGCAATTAAATATCCGAAGATAGCCCAACCACAAATATCTCGTTAGTAAGATACTTACTTACTTACTTAATTGGCGCATTGACCGCCTAAGCGATTTTGGCCGAGTTCAACAAAGCACGCCAGCAGTAGCGCGATTCAGTAACTTTTTTAACAACACTCGAAGTTGCCAAATCAGCTAAACAACAGAAGTTAACAATACTGCTATTCAGTAGCTCTTTTTGTTTTGACAACATACGTTTTTGTAAAATCAGCTGTGTTGTTAAGCTAGCGGCATCTAGTTTTGTGTTGTTACGAAACGTTAAAGGATATTTGCGTGTAAAAATAGAATTAATAAATGAAATGGCGTTTGCATATTTGGCATTAAATTTACTTATATCGGAGTGGTTGTGAACTAAACGCGCATTCGGTGGATCGGCGTTCACTCCGTAACGTGGACGATCCTTTCGAATTGCCGTCCACCGAGTTCCGGAAACTTTATCGGCCAAGTCCAAATGTAGTCAACAACTTTGTTGCCCAATTGGACTCTAAACTGAAAGGATCTAGAATAACTGCAATATCCACCGAGAAACATGTGAGTCATTCAATCTTTAAACAATTTGCAGTTTTACATAAACACATTAATTGTGGTAGGTGCTGTCTGCTTTGCGTTTCTACGCCTGTGGTTGTTACCAACGCCCTGTAGGAGAACAGTGTGGCATTTCGATGAGCCAGTCATCGATAAGCCGTTGTATCCACCGGGTAACAGATGCCATCAACAGTTATTTATCTGTCAAGTATGTCAAATTCCCAATGACACACGTTGTGTGCCAAGCTGCCAAGGAAATATTTGTGTCAGCACCTTCTCCATTCCATTGGAGGCACTATCGTGTCGATTTTGGCTCCCAAAAATCATGAGGAGGCTTACGTGAACCATCACGGATAAACGTGCAAATAGTAAGATTTTCTATAACAAAAAAAAAAGTAATTTGAAACATTTGTTAATGCTTTATTTTTTCAGATATGTGATCCATATTTGAAAACTTTGAAATGTGAATGCTAAGTTTCCAGGGGCAAGGTACGATTCATTTATTTGGAGCTCATGTGCAGTCCGTAGAGTGATGCAACGATCATTCGACAATGGCAATCGAATGTTTTTAATTAAATATTAAATAAAACGAAACTTTTCATTTAACGACGGAAGTGTAAAAGGTAAATAAATTTAATTATAAAAAAGAAGATATTCATTTTTAAACTATTGAACACATTTAATAGAAACTCAAGGTACATACTTCAGGTACAAATTCACAAGTAATAAGGTACAAATAAGATACAAAATAAATAATTTTAAACATAAAGGAAAATAAATTCATTTCGAAAATTAAAAGAAAAATTGAAACTTAAAACTAATTAAACTACAATTAAAAACTATTATTTTTCTCAAAACTACTATTTACACAATTGCATGTGCCCATTGGCCAGTTCAGCTTGAGAAGCGGTTGAAAGTTTCGGCAAAGGCTTTCAACCCTTCTCCCACGACAGTGATGGCCTGAGCCATAGCAAGGGTTGCATCCGCTTGCCTGTTGTTGCTTTCGGCGAACATCTATTGAAAAAATAACAAATACATATTTTTGAGATTAACGAAAAAATTTGAATTATATATCGGCTTAATATATATAAGGCGTATCTACATTTTTTTTCGAAATCGCGTTTTTAATGTATTCTGGTAGACCACTGTCAAATACACCTCCCCTTAAAAAATTAGTGGGCTATGATCGTTAATAACGGATTTATGGTTATAGAAAAAAAGAGCCCTAACTCATTCGAAGTTTTTTTTGAAAGAAAAAAGCCCTAAGTCATTTAAAGTTGAATTTAAAATAGACACACAATCAAAGCCACAACAGAAATTGCAATACATTTTGTATATATTCTTATTGTTGTGCTTTTGTATTTACTTTAAAAGAAAAAGGTATTTCCCCGAGTTTGTCTAGCACAAGAATATTTTCTGTGCTACGTTGCGTTCGTCGGTATGTTTTTGTTTGTTGTGTCAGTTCAATTAGCGTTTTTTTTGTTTAGAAACAGTTTTTTAATTGAAAGTTTTAATAACATGAATTGTGCAAAAGAAAATTCTGATTCAGATGGTGTTCCAAAAAGGAAAAATACTGCTAACAAATCCAAATGGAAACAAAATTTAAATAAAAGAAAGAGAATGGAAGGCGTGGGTATATCAAAAAAAGAACTTTGTCAAAAACCTTCTAGGCAATTAGGAGAGCCATGTTCATCACGATTTTGTGTAAAAAGTGCGGTGAGAAAGTGTTCGACGTTTAATGAGTCCACGCGAAAAGAAATTTTTAGTTTGTTTTGGGAGATGTCCTGGGAGCAAAAGAGGCAGTATTATTATTATTATTATTATTTACTCGGATGGTTGCTTTCACCAAAATCGTAATACTGTTTTGTCTAACGCCTTGTTGAATTTTTCAAAGGAAAGCGAAATAACAATTGAACAGAAGTTTTTAATAAGTGGTCATACGCAAATGGAATGTGATGTATCGCATTCCCTTATAGAGAGAAAAATAAATAAAAAACAAATAAACTTGCCGTCTCAATTTGTTCAACTCATTAAGGAAGCTAGAAAAGTTCCAGCACCTCTATAAGCGCACCATTTGCGTTATGATTATTTTTTAAATTTCGAAAATATTTCAAAGATATACATACATATCAATACGACCAGGTGAATATTGCGCACTGAAACAACTCTTTAGATATATATACTTAAGCTTTTCTTACAGGCAGGGGCATTGGAGATCATACAGTAAGCATGCTTCGAGCCTTGGCGTATGACTCGTCGGGATCAATTTATTTTAAAACAAATGTAACAGATGAATATCAGTTACTCCCACAGAGATCGAAGATTCCGATTGAAAATGTGTCCCCCGATTGTCTTTTAAAAGAGAAAATAGCCATATCTAAAAAAAAGTAGGACCATTTGCAAGATTTAAAAAATTTTCTTCCAGAAGATTGCCACCATTTTTATGATAATTTACCTTATAAAACCTAAATTGTTTTCAGTATAATAACATCTGCCTTGAAATATGTATTTTAGTTTTAATTATATATTTATTTTACTTCAAACATGAATTATTATATTAGTTTGTCCTAATTTTAACTTACAACAAAAAGCCCTAACTTAAATTTATTTTCAAGAAAAATAATAACAAAAAGCCCATCTCAAATAACTTCAAAGAAATTAAAAATAATAACAAAATTATACCAGCATTGAATTTGTTACCTGTTTTGAATAAAAATTGCAATAGAAATGTATTTTGCATCTTAAGTTTTTAAGGTTTTATTCAGTTTTTTCCTTCTCCTGAAAAGTAACGAAAAGTGTAGATACGCCTTTTCTATATTAAGCCATCGATATACAGTTATATTTACTCACCTTCAAGGCATCGGCCTGCTTTTCAGCGATTTGCTGCAATTTTTTTGAGCATCGCTCTCATCCTCCGCCAGCTTCCGTTTTACTGCTCAACGCGGCGTACTGCTTCGGCGTCTTGGGCGTGATAGTTCTCACATCGCAAAATTGCGCTGCCTGAATATCATCGTAGTCTATTGACTCCCCGTCCTCCATTAGTAATTGGAACTCCTTAAATATATTAAATCATATTTTGCTTTGTTTAATCATACACTTACCTCTTCAAGGGGCACATTATCGGCGACCTCCTCGTGGCCCTCGACATAGCTGCCGCCAATCAGAGCAACTACGCGCCTTTCCACTTCTGATAAAGGCGCCTGTTCTATAGGCCTATTGCCGGTCAGCGCCTGTTGCCTCTTCCGGTCACGGACTTCCGTGCTTGTCCGGCTTTTAAGGTCGCGCCACACCTGTTGAAAAGAGTGAATTATATATATAATATATTAACTATATAACATTAATTATATAATATATTAATATATTTACAAAATACATATATTAATACAAATTGAAACACTTTCGGAAATCTGCCGCCTTTGAACGTGCACTTTTAAAACAAGATTGGTACTTACCGTGCGCCATTGCTCCACAGACTTGTTTGCTTCCTCCACTCGTTGATGCCATTCTAAAACAAAAGCAAAACATTTATAAGCAGTATTTTGTTAAAATTAAATAAATATATCCAAAATACTTCCCTTTTGTTGAAATATGTGCCCGAAGACTATTGGCGCGATGAAATTATTTTGTTTTTTTCTCATCTCCTCTTTTTTGCTTTTCGCGTATTTTGACATTTCGTAAAGCAGAGGTGCCACTTTTTGTTAATTTGAATAAATTAGAAAAATCAGCTGTGCAGTGTGTTAACTAACAATTCAACATATTAAATTGTTAAGAGTTAGTGAATCGCGCCACAGCTTTCCGTTGGAAATTGCAAGTATAGCCAAGTCTTTTTCCCCTTGGCCCTTCCAACGCAGAGGAGGTCCTTCCTTTTCTTCTACCAGCACCAGTGGATAGCGCGTCGAAAAAGCTTCAGGGCTGGTGCTATTTCATCTATTCGCCGTCGCAAAGGTCCATAAATATTGCGAAGAATTTTTCTCTGGAACATTCCAAGAGCACGACGGGCATAATGAGAGACTTATAGAGTGTGGCTTTTGTCCGTCGAGAGAGAACTTGCAATTGTGCAATTGCATAATCAGTCCGTAGTAGCACTTGTTGGCAAGAGTGATCCTCCTTTGGATTTCGAGGCTGACATTATTATTGATGTTAATGCTGGTTAGGAAGCGAATTCTTCTACTTTTTCACAGTTATAACTTTCAACAGTGATGTTTGATCCCAGTGAATGTGCTGACTGTCTATTTGATGACTGGAGATACCTCGTCTTGCCCTCGTTAACCTCCAGACCCATTCGCTTTGCTTCTCTATCCAGTTTGAAGAATGCAGAACTAACTGCGCGGTTGTTAAGGTCGATGATGGCAATGTCATCGGCGTACGCCAGCAGCAGCACACTCTTATAAATGATGGTACCTGCCCGATTTTGTTCTGCGGCTCGAATTATCTTCTCCAGCATCAGATTAAAGAAGTCGCACTACAAAGAGTCAACCTTTCGGAAACCACGTTTGGTATCAAACTCCTCGGAGAAGTCCTTCCCAGTCCTGACGGAGCTGGTGGTGTTGCTTAACGTCATTTTACATAAACTCAGACATTGCGGCATAAATGAAACTTCTTCTTGTGCTGTCGAAGGCGGCTTTGAAGTCGACAAAAAGATGGTGTGTGTGTCGATTCTTCTCTCTCGGGTCTTTTCCAAGATCTTGCACACTGGAAATATCTGGTCGATGGCAGATTTACCAGGTCTAAAGCCACACTGATAAGACCAGTCAGTTTATTAACGGTTGGTTTAAGTCTTTCACACAGTACGCTCGCCAGAACCTTATACACGATATTAAGAACACTAATCCCGCGATAAATGGCGCAAACTGCAGGTTCACTCTTCTTGTGGATTGGGCAGAGCACACTTAAATGCCAATCAGGACGCATGCGTTCTTCCGACCATATTCTAGAGATGAGCTCGTACATGCACTTAACCAGCTCCTCTCCGTCGTACTTGAATAGCTCAGCTGGCAACTCATCAACCCAGAGTGACGGTAGATCGAGTCCATCATCATTGATTGGGGATTCGGGTTCAACATCTTCTTCAAACTTGTTGCAGCTGCATCCGTTAAGCAGTGTGGCGAAGTGTTCCCTCCATAATTTTAGTATACTGTGGACATCAGTTACAATTTGCTGCTGACTCAGGCCCCTTTAATTTCAGCGTGTAAGAAAATATTAAAGGAGAAATTCTGGAGCTATTTATTTGCGAATACGAGAATAATAATTTTCTTGCTAATTATGTATTGGTAGTTGCTACTTAACATACCTATTTGGTCATGTTTTATATATAAAAAATATAATTTTCGTTGTGTAAAGAAGGAAAAAATGAATAATTTATCAAAACCGCAGAATCAGGCAAGAAATGTATAAAATATGTTATATAAAAAAAAAGTTGGCAAACTTTTTGTTTTAACACCTCCGGAAAAAATAGCCTGCCTATGGCCTTGTATGCTTGTATGTATGTATGTGCATATAAATGTGCTACCATCTTTTGGAATCTCCACTTGGAACCGGAGCGGGAATCACAGCGAGCGCTATAAATCTATAAATGTTTGCCAAATAACATATACTTGTATGTATGTATGTATGCGTCGATTAGATGTACCCGCACATACGCACACATACTTATGTACATAATACAAATAGAGTACAAATATATGTACATATGTATGAATAAATAAAATTAACATATACACATACAAGTTTCTGGCTGATTTTCCTGTTTTGAAGTGAAGATTCTACTTATTGGCAATCAGTAGCTTTTTGATCGTTAAAGTGTTCGAGTCGGTTTTGGGTAGCAATTCGTTTGCATTTATTTTCATTTTTTTTTTTTTGGTGACTAAAAGTGCTGAACACACATAAACGTGATTTTGATAAGTAAGTGGAAGAATGAAATCTAAATGAAATAAACTTACATGAAAGTAATATAAATTTATTTTGTAATACAAAAAATAGGTTAGCGTTAAATATTTCCAAATAGATTTTGGAATTTTTTTTTTGTTGCTATTGTGACAGAGTAAATAAGTCGCAAGTTCAAATAGATTTGCTGTGACCGGCCGCTGTGAGTGTGTGTGTATTTCTTTTTTGTATAAATATGTCTGTAGCTATTAACGATCAGATGGATTAATGACTGATAGGCTCGACTGCACACGAAACCTTTCAACGCATGTCAATAAAGGGTGTTTGAATATAAATTAGTGATTTGACAGCTTTCTTTCGTTTGGTTAAAATCTTGTTTTCTCTTGCTACAAATGATGATAGCTCGTTAAGCATTCAAGTGTTCGCGTGAATATATGTACATATGTATGTATGCATATATATTAGGGTGTTCGATTATTCGACTTTTTTCTAATACCGGTTTTTTTGAATTATATGAAAAATGGCAATTTGAAAAAAAAACCGGTTGCTTATTTTTAAATACAGAAAAAACCGGGTAAACCGTTTCCTGTTCCAAGTAAGAAAAAGGCTAAATCAATCTAAATGTAACTAAATGCAATTACTTCTATGAAAGAAATCTTTTGAAAATAAATTGTAGTTTAATGTCCAAATTCAGTAAGCAGTCTCATGCTCGTGTTCTGTAATTTGGTATAATCTCAAGTCTCAAATATGAGACAATGAATTGTAGATTATTGTATTTCCTCGCTTTCACGATTTTGTTTTGGTTTTATTTAGATTTTTTGTGAATTGGTCATCACTACATAAGAAGGTCACTAGTTAGAAACTTTATTTTGAGATTAGAGGCTTTATTTTGAGTCTAATGAATGTCAACTGGTCTAATATTATGACTTTTCGCTATATTATGCCCGAATTCAGTAACTTGGTATAATCTCAAGTCTCAACATTAGCTAGAGATTATTGCTTTTCTTCGCTTTCACGTTGATTTTATTTTTATTTGTTATGACCTGCTCACAACCAGTTTACAATTTAGATACTTTATTTTGAGACGCGAGGCCTTGTTTTGAAACTAATGAATACCAACTGGTCAAAAATTGTGACTTTTGTCTTTATTAGAGACGGCGACTGCTTATTTAATTCGGGCATTAGAGACTGAGACTATTTACTGAATTTTGGTTATTTTTTCGGTAAAGCGTTACAACATTTTTCAAGGATTTTCCGTTATCTTGTGACATTTGTCTAAATACATATATAAAATTTTCTAAAATACCTTTATTCCATTTTTTTTACAAGTTAGTGGATTTCGAATATAATCTAATTGATAAGCACTTTACGTCCGGTCGTTTTGGGTCATGATTTTAGATTTTAACGAAACTTTAATATGTTGGTTTTGGGTCAATTTAAGGAGACACGTCTTTTTTTTTTTTGGCCAAAAATTTTTTTTTTGTGAAGTTCTTGCAATTTTTTTTTTTTTGGTAAAAATCGATTTTTCTCGCTCGTTTCACGAACTTTATTTTTTAAATGCGCATAACTTCGTCAAATATCAACCGATTTAAGTAACTTTTTTTTTAAATGTTTGTAATTATCTATTATTTTAAATAAATGCGTCAGAATTTACATGAAAATTTAAAAAAAAATTTTGTCTTCAAAAAATCCAAAAAAATTTTCAAAATTTAATTTCTCAAAATGTGTTTTTGTCAAAAATTTTCCAGTGAAAATATACAGTTTAAACTTTGAGTTTTGCTCAGGACTGCTTTTGCTGTTTTGAGCTCAACTGTCTTAGACCATGACTTCTTTTCTTTTTACTTTCACAATTTCAATCAAAATTTTCTTTGTTCCGCATTATATATTTTAACATATTTCCAACTTTAAATAAGAACTTTGCTAAGAATTCAAATTAGCGCTGAAGTAAAATGTCCAAACAAGAGCTGAAATGCCAGCGATGGAAAAAAAACAGCGGCATATTTTTCAATGAAGTTATTGTTATTTAAGCAGATAAACGAGAAGGTTGATTTTTTTTATTACATTTTTTCAGCGTCTACATATCAAATGACATCAGGTTCGCTTTTTAAGTCTTTCGAATTTTGTATGTAGATACAAAAACGATATCGCTGCACTGTGGGAATTATTTCAAAATTTGTGTTAAAAAAATTTACTGCCGCTAAAGGATTGAATAATTTCGAAACTTTTACTTCTTTGTTTGCGTAAATAATTTGACTTCAAAAATTGCTTGAAATTTGGTGCTTTTACTAGAAATTATTTAAAAAAAAAAATTAAATAAACTCATTAATTTTAACTTAAATTGACAACAATAAATAAATAAAAATCTTGAAATGCCTCAAAACTACTAGTCTTGCTTTAAAATTTAATATTTCTGCGAATGCATTTTTCCCTTTTTTTTTAGAATTGACGACTAACTTGAAATTGTAAGATATCAATAAGCTTGATTAGTACTCGTATAAAGATATCAAAGAATTTTCGAATGTATATGTTTTATTATAAAAAAAATTGTTATTTAATTTCTTTTATGTTTGCACTCTTGTTAAAAAAATAATAATAATTATTTTTTATTTATTTTCTTGCTGCGAAAGTGATGATTATTAAAGTCATTTTTCATTAAAATTTCTTTCATGAAACTGTTTGTTAGATTCAAATTTTGCATATAAAATAAAAGCTATGTTTGTTTAAATGCAAAAAATAAGTGGAATATTACCAAAAAAAAAACCTGAAGTTGGCGACACTCCCAAACTGATTTTTCTCCCAAAACCAAATTTAATTAGTAATGCTACTTATTTACAAATTATGAAAAATAATTTTTCTCACAGTAAATTTTGTTATTTTATTATACAAATACATTAATTTTTTAACAAAGTTTATATAAAACCAAATTTCAAATTTTGTAAAATGTCCGAAAAATTAATTTTGATTAATTTAAAAAAAAATTATTTTACAAATTTTTTCTTAGAATTTCATAAATTTTATTGTTTATCCAGTTTTTGGCTCACTCCATTTAAGTATGATACTTTGCGAGTTTGTGGACCGTGTTCTTTATTCTCTTCCGTAAAAAACTCAATTTTTTTTAGTGAAGGCAATACACCTTTTTTTTTAGTGAAGGCAATACACTTAAATTTTAATTCAAGGTATTATAAAGATGTGGTTAAAATTGTATATAATAAATAAAATATTATACTCAAAATGTAACTTGAAATTTCCGTGGTTTAAATTTTGTTTAAATACCTACTTATTGCGTTTTTATTATAACCTAAAAAAAAGAAAAATAATAGCAAATGCATGTAATCTTCGTGTAATTTCTTAAATTACTTAAATTGAAATTGAATTGTAAAAATTCTGCAGCATCAAAGAAGCGAGTATTACGAGTATAGTATTAATCAGTTAGAAACAAGTCAACTTAAAATAATCAGGTTATTATATGTTTGTTTGTATGTCCATATGTGCATACGTGTGTGTGTGTGTGTGTGTGTGGCGTATGACGTCTATAGACATTCTAACATTGATTTAAACTTAGCTGGCATTATTCTTACAACGAGAAAAATATTGCCAGGTAAAATTAACATTTTACAATGTTATTTGTAATGTAAACGAACAAGTGTTAATTTCATATTTAAAATTGCTAAGTTAACGTTATATTCGTAATTTGCAATATAAAATTTTAATGTCAAATTTCATTATAACTTCGGCAGCCGAATGTTACATTAAATTGTAGTTAAAATATCATATTGATATGGCAAAAGTAATGTACGAGTACAACAACGCGCAATGTACTTTCTTCGTCGTTTGGCACGACGCAATAATACGAACGTATGATCGAGTCTTTTCGTGTCTGCATGCGTTTGTTGTGCGCTAGCGTTTTTGTAAAGTATTTAATGTAACAAATAGCTAAGAAAAAATTGGATGAAAATTGGATTCCCATTTAATTGAATTCGGAAGACGTCAATATTTTCGCCCTGGTAGAAGTTATTTTTATTTATTTATTACGACTTCGTAGAGTCTAGTTCAAAAAATCACTTAAGAGAAATTTTTTTACATTTCATTAGCAATATGTGCAATATTTGTATACGAAATATTGAAATATTACTTAATATATGCATCTCAAATCAACACAAACTACAACTCTATTTTATATTCAATGATTTTGTGTAATTATATAATCTTTTTTTGAACAAATTAGTGTCACAATTTTTAATGTATTCTGGCAATTCATTGAAGCATTTTAAACCCTTATAAAAAAGACTGTGTTTTTCAGATTTTTAGTTTAGGCAATTTGAAATCATTTTTCCGTCTGGTATTTTTGTCATGAACCTCTTAGCTAAATTTAATACTTGTTCTCAAATAATCGGGCAAATATCCGTTCTTTATATTGTATATAAATTTCATTGTGTAAAAAAATATTTGTTGTTTTACGCTAAACCAATTCAAACTTAATAGCATTTCCCTTATTGGAGTTATTATAAGGTTTGTTTAATACAAAACGCATAGCTTTATTTTGCATTTTTTGCAGTTTATCAATTTGCGAATTTTTCATGATAAAGGAAATTGTAGAACAATATATAAAGTATGGCTCAACTATTGCTCTATATACTCTTACTTTAAAATAATTACTTAAGTATTTACAGGATCTTTTAATAATTTAGTAGCTATTTTACTTATTGTGTGGTCAAATTTTAATTTGTATCCAATTGATGACGCGCAAAATTTTGAGGCAATTGAATCGGACGACGATAGCGAGCAAAAAGCAAATTTCAGTCGCTGATTTCGGATGTCGTTGAAAGTATGTTTATTCTAGCAAAATTCAATTTATTTTACACTACTAATTTAAGCTTCTTACGATTCCAGAGACTGCATTGTAATGATGCTATTAAACGCTGTATTAAAACCAATTTCTCGTCATAACATAAACGTCGATGGAAAGAGGTTTATGTAAAAAACGACAATGAGGGCAGCAACACACAGCAGTATTGTATAATTGATATGTAGATGATTCGAGAAGAAAAGATACAAAAATCTTTGCAAAGAAAAGATACAATTCTGCCATTTTTTTTTTTTTTTTTGATCACTAAACGAACTTTATATGTATATGCGCTGACGAAATATTGTACTAGTTCAATTCATTCGTGTCAGCACTTGGTACTTATTTCAAGATTTTTCATGTCTTAAACTTTATCCGACTGGTTCGATATTAATGTGGCCACTTCCAACTTCCAGTCTTATATCCTTGGCCCAAAACAAATTTTTTTTGAAATTATTAATATACAAAATTTCACTGGTTCACCCATACATTTATATTGTATTTCTGAGGGTATTACTTTAATATGAAATAAAAAAATTTGAGTTAAATTATTTTTATAAAAAGCATTTGTTTTCATAAAATTGTTTAGAAAAATAGTTTCAGTGTTTTATTTAACATTTATAAAATAGTAAAATGATATTAAAATCCTTCAAATACATATAAATTTTTATCATATCAAATGTACATATTTTAAATGTTAATTTCGCATTTAAAATGTCCCCACTACATTGTATAATAGTGATTGTTTTATATTTTTAATATTAGTTTTGCCTTAAAATACCATAAATATTACATTTCTTAAAATAATATTTATAATGTTAGAAAATGTTATTTTCACGGCTGTTTATGGTACATTTTTCGTTCAGTGTATCAGCCAAAAATATTTATACTGTTTTTTCATTTGCGGAATTAACAAATTAGCATTCGTTGTTTCGTAGCAGCATACAAATACTTGTATGTATGTAAACAAGTAAAAATATATATTTACACTTAATAAAAAAAGAAATAGTCACATTACTAAAAACTGTACACAAACTTTCCGCGTCATCGCTGGGGCAAAACCAGTTTCATAATGCGATTAGTAAGAATGCCTCAAAAATTTGTCACTCTATCTCTCTCTCCCACAGTTTTTTTATTAGCACCTTTAGTTAACGAATGTTTGCTTTAGCTTCACTTTAATTATAAAAAAAAAAAAAATGAAATAAATAAGGTACTACGAATTTTTGCATTGCACTAAAAATAAAACCCATTTGCAATGAAATCGCCTCGAAGTCATCAACATTCAATACACGCATACATACACACTTACATACACACATACATACATACAGATATGTGTGAGCGGTCAGTTGAAGAAATAAAAAAAACAAACTAAATAAATAAATATTATCAAAACAAGTTGCAGATATTTAATGCAGTTCACACTGATATGATTTATTTGATTTGGTGAGAGGTTACCTCTTAATGGGCTGATAACAATATTTAAATATGTTAGTATATACTCAGTTAAATTGATTACGAAAAATATGTTTTGTAGACAACACAATGCTAGCGTTCTAGTTATGTTATCAGTTTGCCGCTGTTCGCTATTGGATTTTATATATTTGGACTGTGCTAGAAAAGCTGCGCCAATCGTCGAATAACTCTTTATTAGTACTCTAATAAAAATCTACTAAATAATCTAATAAAAATCTAACTCAGATGTTTGTGTTAGTAGCAATCAGCGCAATTACTTAGTTCCAACTTTTAAGTCGTGGCAAGGAATGTAGATTTCCAACTCCCACTTAGTAAATAGCTTTCTAAAGAGCTGAAGGTCTACTTATTTAGTAGCTACTCAACTACTTTTACAAAATTTAAGATTTCAAAAATCCCTCGGGCTTCTCAACCAGGTTTTTCAACCTAGGTTTTCTCTACAGTACGTGGTTTGTTCAGGAACCGGCATTTGTAAAAAAAAAACCTTACATTTTTTGGGTCAAATAATCGTAATATGGTTGGTTGGTTTAAGTGAAAGGACAAGCAATTAGCAAATTTACCATTTTGATTCCACATCTCGTGCAACCTTTGTCGGTTTTTATGAATCGCAGAGAGGCGGCTGCACTCTGAAATACTCTGCAGGAATGGTTTGCCGAGTGCCTTTAATTCTAGCAAGGGCTGGGCACTCGCACAGAAAGTGCTCAACTGTCTCCTTTGAGTCTTGGGTCTTCACAGCTGCGACCGGTTTAAGGGTATGCCTATTCTTTCAGCATGTACTCCTAACGTTTCAGCCTAGAAAACGCTGGCATAGTCTGGCAGATGGAAGGATAGCTTTAGGTTATGCTGTTCAATAAAGACCCGTGCACCTATCCCGCACTGCATCTTTGATCCGTTCGTTTAGACTGCCAAGCCGTCCAGTGACCAAACACTTCCACAAGTCGAGTCTCTACGGCTAGGAAATTTCGTATGGATCGTGCGGTTAACCTAGGCATCTGTCATTATGTAGTCAATGGGTAGCGCCTTAATCTCAGTTGGGATTCCACTAAGAATGGTGCCTTTCTATCCAGAACCCAAATGCTTGTAGCCTAATGGCACTGTTAGCAGTTGGGTTTTCGATAAAAAGATATATCGGTAATAAATCGAGTAGTACGTTCCAGACATCCGCTGGGCAAGATCTCATTGCACTCGTTACACCAGTGGCTGCTAACCTTTGAATTTATCCCAGTTTCTTGGCGACGTAATCTTTGGTGAGACCTGGCGACCATACCAGCGCCCCGTATAAGAGTATGGGTTGGACTTTAGCTGTGCACAATCTTTGGTTTTAATCCCCATTTATTGCCTAACATTCTTTAGTAGCATAGATAGCCACTGAGGCCTTCCTTACTCGCTCCACAATGTTCAGTCTCCAATTAAGCTTTGGGTTCAGAATGACTCCAAGGTATTTTACCCTGTTTGACAGATCAAGTTCCGTTCCTCGGAGCCTAGGTTTATTAAATTAAGGAAGTTTTGTTTTATTTGTTAAGAGTAAGAGAGTAAGAGGCCCCTTTTCTCAGTGTTCCCCCTAAGCGAACAGTTTATGGCCCAACTCCTGTAAAGCTCTCTCCACAATTTCGCTGATGACCGGAAGAAATTTTCCCGATACCAGTATTGCAACATCATCGGCATAAGCTCGTAATATACTTTTTATTTCTAATTTTGACTGCATACAGATGTTACTATAATTCATACAAAGAATTGGTGTTTTAGTAAATTTTTTACTCATTTCATTTTTAAAAACGAACTGTATTCAATAAAAATATATTGGAATGCAAAAATGCACATATTTGGAACATTTTTATTAAGTTAGTAAAAAACAACAACAACCATAAATCACCTACAATCACTATTTGGCTGAATATCATTTCACCACCATCAATTTTCCTTCCGCGACAAGGATTCGATTTCCCACCTTGTCTGTCCGCTACAGTTTTGAGTAGTTGGTGATTATTGTAACTTAATAAAAAAAAAAAAAAAAAATTTTAAATAATTTAAAAAAATATTTTAAAAATAATTTGTCAAAAATGCATTAAAACCCCAATTTTTCGCACTACAGCAACAACTGTATTCGGTTAAGAATTATTAAATTATGATTCCTTCACCCCAAAAATTCTTTAGTTACACTAGTCCAAGAATTTATATTAAAATTTACGTTTTTTTTTAAATGCTAGTTTCTGGACAAACCACGTAGTGTAGAGAAAACCTAGTGTGATCCGAAAATTCCAACTTTAGATTCGGGTTCAGCAGATCCAAAAGCTGTAGAAAACGTTGGGAAACCCCCTGGGATTTTTTGCATGTTATACAGTGTAATTATTGTAAGTCATCCCCAAACTTCTACTTCCAAAAAACAGACAACTATGCACTGAGACTTTGCGAATTGGAACTGATCGAAAATCTTAGTTTTGCGATTGTGGCACCAAGCGTCGCGAAACATCATAACTCCAAATTTCCAAAATAGTAAAAGGAAAGTTGCGATGGCTAGCCTTAAAAATAAAAATCGTCTTGTTCCACTGTCAGTCTATATAGTTCAGTGTTTGGCTGAGCTTCGCCAACCATTTGTGGTGTGCGTCTTTACATATCTTCTTCCACAAATGGAGGGACCTACAATTTTGTGCCGACTCCGAATGGCAGTTGTATTTTATGAGCAGCTTTTTCATGGCCGAAATACCCTCGGAGGTTTGGCATTGCCTGCCTACACACTCGACACGAAACACTCACTTGCACTTTGCACTCACTTTTTCAGTATTGGAAAAGCCCTCTGCGTTCAATATTCGTCGGTTGTGGAGCTTAAAAGTCCCCTGAAGACTGTATGAGCAATCAGGATATATTATGTAAGCCAATTTGTCATTAAACGGTGTATTTTGTAAAGACCCTCAATCAAATCTTTGTTGAAAAAAAGGTTTCTATGGAATGCAGAAGAACACTCAGGAATATAATACGTGCATAGTAAGGGCTCCTGAACACAGGTATATCGTCGGTTTTGGTTACTGCGCAGCAGACAAGAGCTAGCTATTTTACTTTGTACCATCAAAGATTCGTATTTTCCCAATAAAACGGATATAAGAAATCAATTGCGATTAATTATTATTGTTTAATGTATCGAATTGTGTTATTCATTTTATAACGATTTCCTTAAACTGATTTTATTTCGTCTTAATTTCAGTCATACGTACCTTCAGAATGAATTCGCACTGGACGGTGGTCAGCGTGTGTCTATTATCCCTGTGGTCTAGCGCATCGCATGCACAAGCACCACCAAATCTGGATGATTTATTAAACAAAATCTTTACAACCGAAGCCACACCGTTCCAGCCAACACCCACTAAGACTACTGTACTTCAACCACAGCCACAGCCACAACCTGATCCGAATCCGAATCCGAATCCGGTACCGCAACCAGATTCAGGTAGCGGAAAGATTTGTGGTGTAAACAAGGAGTGCGTTCCACGCTTTCTGTGTAACGAAGATGGTGCTGTGAATACAGATGGCTCCACCCTCATTGATATTCGTTTCGACGGCGATGAGGTTTGTACATACTTGGAAGTGTGTTGTAATACATTGGATAAGGTAGGTGAGACCCATTTCAAATACGAATAAATACAAAGAATTTCACTGCATTACAGTTGACGGAACCTAAAGTGCCCATTAAGCCCGATCAACCACATGAAGGTTGTGGTTATCGTAATGCGAATGGCGTCGGTTTCCGCATAACCGGTGACAAAGAAGGCGAAGCACAATTTGGCGAATTCCCTTGGATGGCAGCTATTTTGCGTGATGAAGTCATCGGCGGCGAAACCTTGAATATATATGAATGCGGAGGCGCCGTTATTGCGCCAAATGTCGTCATGACAGCAACACATTGTGTGCTGAACTTTGAACCCCAAGTACTGGTAGCACGCGCAGGAGAATGGGATACTCAAACTAAACAAGAAGTGTTGCCACATCAAGATGCGCGTGTCAAAGAGATCATACGCCATGAGAACTACAATAAAGGTGCGCTGTACAACGACGTCGCACTGCTCATTTTGGAAACACCCTTCTATTGGGAAGAAAATGTGCGCCCAATTTGTTTACCCGAAGCGAATGCCAATTTTGATTACGCACGCTGCTATGCTACTGGTTGGGGTAAGGACAAGTTCGGCAAAGATGGCAATTATCAATTGATTTTGAAGAAAATCGATCTGCCTACCGTGCCCAGAGACACTTGCCAAGCGAACCTGCGCAAAACTCGTTTGGGTAAATTCTTTAATTTGGACAAAAGTTTTATGTGCGCTGGCGGTGAAAGAGGCAAGGACACTTGCAAGGGCGATGGTGGGTCGCCGCTGGTGTGTCCCGATCCACAGGATCCAAAACGTTACTATCAAGCTGGTATTGTTGCTTGGGGTGTTGGTTGTGGTGAGGAAAATGTTCCGGGAGTCTACGCCAATGTGCCATACCTGCGCAACTGGATCAATGAGAAACTTTCCGCACGTGGAATTGATTTTAGATATTTTACAGCTTAGAAAATTTTGAATTTGATAGCGCCCCTTTGAATAGGGTGTGCCTTGTTAATTATGCAGTACTTTGATATTGTAAAAGATGTTATTTGAGACGGGATATTAAAATACAGAGATATATTTTATATATCAATAAAACTTATTTTATTTTCGTTGTTGCACGCTGAGTTCCTAAGTGAGTGCAAACTTTAAAAACAAATATCAGATGAAATGAAATAAGATCGCAGTGTCTTTTCCTTTTCGTTTTCGTTATGCAACTTGGTTTGAATGCTCGAATGGAAATTATTGACGTGGAAAAAAAATGTTTCTGCCTGAATTACCCAAAAATGATAATTGGACTTTCTTTATCGAAATTACATCAACCGGCAAAGCAGCGTGAACCATTTTCATATATTTTTTTTTTAGATTTCACGAAAATGTCGTCCAGTAAAATTTTAAATGTGAGTACCATTTGATACGACAACTTACGGCCTAGCAAGTGAATTAGAAACGCATTGCCCAGCCATAAGAAAGTTTCACAAGCCTCAGCTGTCCACGACGGATTTGAGCTTTTAAACGCGATCTTATGCAGTTCCAAGTCGGTAGCTACTCACTCGAAGGGGCCTCTGCTCGAAGCGCCAAGTTTAGAGTGTTTATATAAACACCTGAGCGGGGATTTAAAAGTTAATTTATTTGAAAAAAATGTACAGTATAGAAAGAAAAATCGTCCTGCATAATTTGGCTCGTTTTGAGGTAAAACCACTTCAATTAACCGGCCGACATTTGTCTGCCGCTTTTGGTAAATCAAACACTCTATTTATATAGTTTTTGTTTGAATATTTTTTTTTTTTTTTATTGATTTATTCAGAAGACGTTTTGACGTTGCTTAATTATCATGCGCATTTTTTTCTTATTGATTGTTTAAAAACTCTTTTTTTATTGTTATTGGAGACAACAGTAACTTAATTTAATACTAGACTTAATTGGTGTTCTTTTATGCTATTAATACTAAATTACACATTTTAAAACTAAAGCATTTACAATACGTTTATATGTATATATATGTATGTATGTCAATTAAATTTTTTTGTAATATTTTTTATTTTGCTGCGAACTATGTATGTATATAAGCGCGTATCTTTTTTTTATAAGAGTAAATTAATTTTAAAAATTTCATTTTCAAAAATTATTTTCAAAAAAAAGAAAATTATTTTTAAAGTGCTGTAAATAATGAAATATTAAACAAAAAAGTTTAAAGTATTTTTTTTTTGTTTTCAATTTTATGACATACTTTAAAATTTATTTTTTAAACAACAATTAGGTACAGATTTATTGCTAAACAGTTTCGCTTAATTGATATACATATGTATGTATGTTTGTGTGTACATTATTGCACATTTCACATAATTAAAAATTTGTGATAAACTTGTAATATTCCAAAAAAAAAAAACAAAAAAATAATTATAAATTTGTGTAATTCCAACCAAAAAAAAAAAACAAAAAAATGTGCAGTAATCGCTTGAGCTTATGCTTGAACTGAACAAACACAAATGCGCTTAGCAAACAAATTTTTAGCATCGCAAATTTCAGAGATTTCTTTGCATTTTGTGGGTAAAATTATTTTTAATTAGTTTTCAACCTCATAGTTTTTTTTTTGATGATAAGATCGTTACTTACATATGTATGTATGTGTTTATTTTCTTTGCATTGTAAACATTTCATAGTATTTTTTTTTAATTTTTTATTTTAATTTCTTTTTTTTTTAAACTTATTCGTAGCTTAAATTCATATACATACGTATATATCTATATATGTATGCATGCAGAACAGCGAATTGCTTACATACAAACAAATATATTTAATTCTACATAATACATTTGCGAATACGAATACATACGAGTGAGTACACATTTTCCAAATTGGCTGACAATATTTTGTTTATATGTATATACTAACTAGCAAGGCATTGTTTGATTGATTGATTGATATACATACATACATACATATATTAAGAATTATTATTATAATTTATAATTTATGTATAGCGTATTAGTTTTTTGATTTTTTTTTTTTTTTAAATTACACATATTTATGCAAATTTGTTTGACATACTACGAGTAGTTGTATTTATTTTATATGTAGTTATTTTTATGCGATTGGCTTTTTGAATGTTTCAAAAAAGTGTATAGTATGAATTATGTCCGTCTTTCTTTATGTGATGATACAGCAATTTTGAAAATCGTTTTCAGGTTTTAAAACTATATTTGAAAGTAAAACTTAAACTTGTCTATGTCTTTTTTTTTTAAATTTTTTTTTTTTTAATTCGTTTGTGAATATTTCGATGTGTTCAAGCTTAGTTTGGAGTTTTTAATGTTTTGATGGCAAGTTAAAAAATTATTGATTCTTTTGTGTCCTAAAAATTTTTATTAGTGAATTAGTGAAACGAAATCAGCTAACTAAAAGTTTACGTTACGCGACGACACCTTAAGAAATGTAAAAATGTACATATGTGCACACTCAGTTGTAACGTGGCTACCGTCTATACCCGCTATAGTTAGTCGATTTCGAAGCAATGCCTTTGTAAATGTTTATTTTATGTTTTCTTTTTGGCAAAAATTCAATTCAACAAAACTCGTTTGCACTTTATTAATGTCTTAGATGTGCTATTATACAATAACGTAATTTACATTTCTATTGTTAAATATTTATAATGTAATTAACAAATACTTTGTATGCTAATTAAATTTTGCATCTCACATTTTTTTTTTTTAATTTAAAATTTTTATTCAATTTTTATTTCATATCATCTTGAACCCTAAGCTCTAATTGCGATTTTCACAACCATTTGACTAGAATAATTATAATTATGCTACACAATAACGTTTTTTTTTTTTTTTATTATTTACGATTCTCAATACTACATATGTACATATCATTAGACCATTTCAAAATCACAACATACACTTTTTGCCTACACACCATAGTATGAGTATAATTTAATTCTCCGCTACATTTTCAACAACAAACGCCGTGAGATTTCAGTAAATAATGGAAAAATATTTACGGTTATTTTTTGTGGTTTTTATTGTGTTCATTACAATTAACTAACGTCACACTTCGACAGTTCAATTTAGTTAGGTTGAAAACTTGATACATAAGCGTTGTCATAAATGTATATAATACCAATGACAGACGAGCATAGCTTATCTAGATAAGCAACCTAATTGATATGCACGAAAATTATGTGCATAGGTACCATGATTCAATTATAAAAGTTTAGGTAAATAATGACATTCGAATTTTGACACTCACTTATAAAGGAAGTATGGAAAACGGGTAAGATTTTGTAAGGCTTTCTTAAAAACCAAATAATAGGTCCATTCCTTTACTTTACCTGTAAGTTCCTAAAAAGTGTCAAAATGCAAGAGAGTAAGGTAAAAACGCTCTCTAATAGAGAATTACAGGAAAAAGTGCGGGAATGCAAAAAACCATTTTTTTAGCCCAAGAAGCGAGTGTCAGAATATTTATACAAAAAATGGTAATAAAAACACTTAAAAGCAAGCAAAACTATCACAAGAACTTACGATTTTATTTATTACTTTAGCACTTTTCATTTTTAGTGAAATGTTTAATTTTTTACACAAATTTTGTAATTTCTTTATTTTGTGCTTTCACAACAATACTACTAACAGCTGATTTTGACACTTTTTGGATATTTACAGGCCAAAAAACTTCTGACTAAATCCTGTAACTTCGGACAAGAAGAGAGTCGCAGTTACTCTCTCAAGTGCGCTCTCAGTTACAGTTTTTTTGAGTACGGGAATGCTTTTTGGACTAAATCCTGTAAAAACTGTAAAAAACAGTAAAAAAACTGTAGATAAGGAATGGACCTAATAAGTAGTAAAATGTTAGTGATTTTTTTAATTAAAAATATCGAAGACATTTCATTTAAATTAAGAAATACAATAGCTACGCTTACAAAATTTAAATAATTGGTAGATATTTTTTTTTTCAATTTTAAACTAGCGAATAAATGTTCAATCTATTTGTCACATGAACTAAACGATTTTATGGTATAACACAAATATAAGTTATTTATTCGGTTTATTAATTTTAGTTATTTACCATCGGTATCGGGGTTATTCTTAATATTGTGATGAACTCCTGGACGTTGAAAGGACCAAACATTTTATTCCGATAAATAGTAAGTGACTTTATGGAGTTAGTGGAGTTGTAAGAAAACCACAACAATTCGAGATTTTGGAAAGAGAATCTCTATATATTAAAAGAAAAATAAATCAAATTTCATAACCCAAGAATTTAGCTCTTACAAATTCTTGTTTTTGGCATTTGTATGATTATTATGTCACATTATTTTTAATTTATTTAAACCTATTTATTCTAGAAATAACAAAACTTTCCACTCTGTCACATTGAATTTATATACGCGTGAAAAGCGTTTAAAGAAAAATCGTGTCATTTATACACATTTACATGAAATATTTACGCGACGAGGTCAATCTTGAAATCAGAAAAAATGCTGTCATTAAAATCCAAATTTAAACTTACTGTTCACGCGCACATATGAAACAAAAAGTGTTGGCTGTTAGTTTTTGGTATTAAAAAGTTTTGAAGTATTTTAATATGGCAATGCTTTTGACTTTTGACAGAACGTTACCTACTATTGTGAAGGAGCAAAATTTGCTACAACTGTTAGCAAATTAAACCCAATTATAAATTAAAATGGGATTTTTTTAGATTACTTGTGGGTTTGAAGAATAGGAATTCAATGCAGTTCGAAAGATTTTCGCAAACTGCTTGGCAAAAATTCACAATAATTTCACTAAAAGTACTGCGTCCTATCCCGAATAGATTTGCAACAGTTCTATATTCCGCTGCAGATGCCAAAGCGAACAATAATGTAGCCACTCTTTTATGAAGTGTAATACATGGCTTCATATTGCTGTCCACCTATTTAATGCCCACAAATTTTTCACAAATTCTCCGAAATCCGTTCCTCCTGGCATGAAAATTTTCTTTGAAATAATTTTCGTCCATTGAAAGCACGTCACTTTCTCAAAAGCAGCTATAGCGTTCATTCATGGAATATTATAAGTACATGTGGATAAATTATTTATATCGTTTACAGCAAATAAAAAATACTGACACATTTTCACACCTGCCTTTCTCTACAGTCGGGAAGTGTAACCATACAAGGCTTAGGTATGCTCGGCAATACATTGGTTATTTTGAACTTTAAGCGAATAATTTTAAGCTTTTTTTAAATGCGCAATGTTGATTTTTTTCCAATAAACTAGCTGCCAATCGTATTTTTCCCTTCTCTCCATTTTGAGCTCAATTTCATTAGTTAAATCAGCTGTTATCGAAATGCAAATAAGTGTCGTCTGTCAGGCATAAAATATTCTGCAGATATATGTGGCCGTTTATCTGCATCAGTGCCAAAGATTATATGATAGGAAACTCTCGTTCTCGTGAGAGCGCTCTCAATGTGTACATTTTTTATAGCATTTTCCAATGATGCCACTATGAAAGAAACCAAATGTGGTAATTACCATTGCATTTTTTTGAGATTATATGAATTTAATACGACCATTGCGTTATGCAGAAGTAAATAATACAAATACAATGAAGTAACAAGTAAAATACGGGTATTAATGAAAAAAATTATAAATTTATGAGTTCTGCATGAATACTTTAAAGTATACCAACAATTTTAACTGAAATAAAAAATATCAATTTTAACATAATCAAACATATCAATTCAATCGAAATGTGTATATGTTTGAATTTATATACAGTATGTAGTTAAAAAGTATTTAACAAAGTAATATATAAGCAGTTTTCTTTGAAAAATATTTTTATTAGCAATTTTAAAGACGCTTTTTCTAAATAAAACGCAACATTTTTGTGAAAAGTTCTAAATTTTACACATTGCTCTTTACTTTGAGATTGTAACACTTTTTTTTGAAAACAACAAACACTCAATATCTTATTCTGCACAGTTAGAAAGCGCACTGATTTTATTGATAATTAACACATTTTGACTCTGGCATCTCGCTATTTTACTTGTCAGCTGATAATAGGGGGACTCATTCGGTTTTGTTGCCAGCATGAAAAACGAGATCAGTCCCCCTATTTTAATAGCGGTTGAGAGAGTTTCGTATCATATAATCCTTGTCAGTGCGCTAGCCTGTCAGCAGTACTTTTCACCTACTTATGCACGGTTCTCATTATGTCATATCGTCCGACAACATAAATTGCCTAAAAACTGTGTCTGTTAGAAAATATTTCACGTGCGTCCATCTTGAAAGAGTTAGTCGTTTTTTTTTCTTCTTTTCAATCAATGTGGCTTCTTGCACTTGACTCTAATGTCAGCCAAAAGTATAAATGGAGAAGAAAAATTCTATTTGACAGGGTTTCTCCATTATTTTCATTCTTTGTCAAAATATCATTAATCGTAAAGAGCCAATTAAAAATATGTAAGTCAAATTGGGTATAATGGAAATGTTTGCTTGCTTTTCCATGAATGAAAACTTTGAACTGAAGCCGTGTCTGCACGCGTAATAAATGAAGATAATATATGAAAAATATGGTGTTAACGAACATAGCTTTAGTATACACTCTGTTCACAAATTATAGCACAAACACATACTGACACATTTGGACAATTTATATATCCTCCATTTATATCAAATTATTTTCAAATTAATTCACTAAGAAATATTATCAAATACAATTTTCTGAATTAAAAAAAAAATATGTAGAAAACATTTATAAAAATTTTTGAATTTTTTTAGGTATGCAAATATGTAGCTCATACAGTTTTAGGACAACAAAGTGCAAGTTTCTAGTACCTAAGAAATACCACTGATTTCTGAAAATTTTTTTACTGGCGCTCTTTCGCAATTCCTTCCATATAAAAAATAATCGCGTTAATGCATTGTTTGGTGAAAACAGCCAGTAAAGAAATTGTCAAAAATCAGTGATAACTCGTAGACACTTGAAACCTGCACATTCTCGCAGTAAAATTGAATGCGCCAAAAAACTGCATACTTAAAAAAATCCTAATTATTTTTTTTTTTTAATTCGAAATTTTGATGAAATTTTGTGAAATCATTGTGCAACTTGTAAGTAGTTCATAAAATTGATGATTATGGCTTTTCTTAGAGAATGAACCATATTATTTTCCTTAAAAAATAATGTTAATTAATGTGAAGAAAAATAAAGTGCCAAAATCTGTCAAAATTTGGCTGTGCTATAATTTGTGAATAGAAGCGGTAGAGCAAGCCTGATTAACAATGAAATCAAAAATTCATTTGTGTTCATAACAATTCAGATTTTTGAAACCCACACACTACTTGAAGAATATCTTGTTTTTTTTTTAATTGGATACTCTTTAACAAGATTATCTGCTTGATTTTTTTTGTAAAAATATATTTTAAGTTTCTCACGATTTTTCATTCGACCAAAGCAATTTGAACACTTCTAATGTAGCGAAGATGAAATTATTTACAACAATTAACTTTATGCACATCGTTTCTGTTCATAAATTCAAATAAATTTCAAAAATACAAAGAAATTGGGTTTGTGATTTTCTTAATTTCGAATAATTTTCCAATATGAAACAGCTTTTAACATGAAGCTCTTAATCATTGAGCTTGGGAAGTATGTAATTTAATATATATTTTGGAGTACATACATACATATGTAATTTTTTAAGGAAGACTTTTTAAATGTATATATGTATTTGTGTAATTGAACAATGAGTACATATTAAAATTGTTATGATGTTAATCATGCATATTTCTTTGCTTGGAAGTTAATGATTTTTGAAAAACTTTAGTGAATTAATTAAAATATACATACATATCTTACATTTACGTAAATAAATACTTTGTATACATTGTATACCTAAAGTGTTATACGCACATATGTTAACATACACAAATTAACAAATATTAATATTTTACATTATATTGCATGAATTTTAAGCATAACGATTTTAGGTACATATTCGTGTTCGTATATATTTTTTAAGATATCCATATTACTTTTTTTTTATATATATTTATTTTTAACCGTTCTCTTGGATTTAATGGTCGTCACATTTTTTGTTTAAGTGAATTCGTTTAAATTTCTTACAGCAGCGTAAACACTAAAATTCAGCTTTATTGCTTTTATATTTTGAAATATTTTTTTTTGTTGTAAGTCGCAAAAAAACATGAATAAAAACAAATAATATGTAGAAAAACTTGGACTTCTCTTATGGAAGGAATAATTTTACTTTCAGTCAAAGATTATAAAAAGCTTAGAAAAAATGGTATACAAAAATGTAGAGAGTTTCATGTAGAGAGCACATATAAAATATCTAGTTTTTGTTATTTTAAAAACTCCCTTTGTTTGTTACCCACACTTGCTAAAATAATTTTGTTGTATGTGTAGGAGGAGTACAGCAAAAAAAAACGTATCAAAAATTTGTGGCATTTGCTATTAGTCGAAACTGTTATGGAACTTAATAAAAAAAAAAAAACTTTCGGTGAACAATATCAATATTTACGTACTTATGTGTGTGTGTGTGTTATATTTGAAATTTATTAAAAATGTAATCGCTTATGCAAATACATCTGTTTAATGTTGTTCTTATTTTTTTTTTTGAAGTAATAACGTTTTTACATTGAATGATATGTTAATGCAAGTTGAAACTACCAACGTATGTATGTATGTATGTATTTTTTAGTATATATGATATTTATAATATTTATAATTATTATTTTATTGTGATTTATACAAATAACAAAATACTATTATCTGACTGCCGTTCGATGGAAGTTCGCTGGCTGGAAATAAGCGTTTAATTTGTATGTGATTTTTTTTTTGAACAATGCCATATTTTTACAAAAGTTATAAGCAGCAGGTGAATCAAGTGTACGAGTTTGTTAACTTTTTCCAGACATATTTAATATCACGTTCATTTCGCTTATGGCAATATTAAACTTTACTCGACTTTCCTACTCCACTTTTGGTTTATGAATAAAGAATTGAGTTTTTTTTTTTTTTTTAATTGAAACTATATTACAAAAAGCTTGCTTTATTTATTGGACAAGCCTTCGATTTTTACAGTTTTCATTTTTATAAGTGACAGTTCAAATAACATAAATTAATGTCAATTTATTTAATTTATATCATAAATATTTATTTTAAGATAACAAAAACAGTGGAAAACAATGAACTAAAATTGTCTCAAAATTTGTCGCTTAACAACGAATTACAAACAAGGAATAAATTACTTTCGGGTCTGGGCACTCACGCCACTGTTGACAGTTAAAACATTACACAATTGGAGGATTTCGTTTACTTAGGAACCAGAATTAACATCAATAACTATGTCTGCCTTGAAATCCAATAAAGAATCTCTCTTGCCAACAAGTAGGCAATTGCACAGTAATGTCCTCTCTCGACTCCATAAGTCTCTCGGTATGCCCATTCTATTGTATAGCGCAAAAGCATGGATGATGGAAACATCAGATGAGAGCGTTCTGGGAGTGTTCGAGAGAAAGATTCTCCGAGAGATTTATGGACCTTTACAACTTTGCGACGGCGAATACCGCATACGATGGAACGATGAGCTGTACGAGCTTTACAAGAACGTAGACATAGTGCAGTGGATTCGGGGAAGAGGAAGGCCTACTCTGCATTGGAAAGACCAAGTGGAAAAAGACTTTGCTATAATTGGAATTTGCAATTGGCGCCAGTTAGTAAGAGATATGGAAAGCTGGCGTGCTTTGTTGACCTCATACAAAATCGCTTAGGCGGTAAACGCGCCAAATAAGTAAGACTTCAACTCTGAAAATATTTCCAACCGCGACTTTGGGATTTTCGGGGAATATAACAATTCAGCATTCATGGTCGAGAAGGCTAATGAAGTTTTTATAAGGTGCGCAGGTGCGGAAATAAAAGGTCCTAAGTAGTAAGCATTTTTCCATCGTTTTTTGCAAATGGTCCAACTAAATGCTGGCAAACTCGCATCTTCGGGCGTTCATTTGGAAGGCTGAAGTTAGAATTTAATCAATTTAAAAAGCTTGCCACCCCTTTTTAGAGTATTTCACGCCAAGAACACCTTTGGCACTTTTTTGAGCGCATTGAAACTTACACTTTGTTAGACTACAATTGAATGAGCAACAAAGCTACATTAACAGATTTTTTTTTAAATATGATTAAAAAGTTTGAAATTTTTTTTGCAAATTTAAAAAAAAAATTTTATATTTTTTTTACAAAGTTTGAGATATATATGTAAAGATATTTATGGGTTCATTTAAAAAAAATTTTAAATACGTAAATTTCGAAACACTTTGGCGTTTAAATTTTGTAACTCGGTTCTACTTAGATGAGGTTGGGTGTGGCTCATCTAGGCTCAGTACCATTTCAAATACAGCAGAGACCATCAGAAAATGTTATCAATAAGTGCTACTTAACGGTAGAAATCATACAAAGGAAAAATTAAACGGATGTTTCCAAATATTATCATCAATTTAAAAATTCAATAAAATTTAATTATCACTATTTGAAGGCTCTGTCCAAAAAAAAATAAAATGTGCTGTAAAAACAGTAGATTTGGCTAATAAAAAAATTTTCATCCCTCTTTGCATCAAAATTTTAAATTAAATTAATCATACGTTGTCTCGTTGCGAATTTTTTCACATTTCTCAGACTTATGTATTTAGATTTACATATTCATAAAAGTGTATTTATATATTTACAGTCGTATTTTATATTAAATTTTTAATGTTAAATTTTTTTAACTAACTAAATAATTCGCTATGAGTTATTGGCGACTTGGGCAAACAAATTTTGGTTAAAAAAATTATCTTCACACTAAATGTCGACTTTTAACAAGCTCCTAGAGAATCAATTAAATTGATCCAAACGTGTTGAAAGTGTATATTTGTCGCTTAGAAATGCTTTAAACATATTGACGGCATATTAAAAGCAAATTTTATACAAAACTATATTTTTGAGATTGAGTGATAATATTGATCGTCTAAGAGCTGCTTTACGTGTGAGTCGTTGAAAGATAAATGTCGCATGAATCGCAAATTTAATTTTATATTACACTTTATTTTCCTTTTGTTTATTTTGTTTTAACAATAATACTATACAACTTGATTTATAGAATAAGTTAGTTTTTCGCGTAGGTTTGATGTCTTCTGCGTATCTTCGCTGCTCATTCTAATTCTAGTCCTTTTCTTCGCTTTGATCTCTTTCTTAATGCACTTGTGCTTAATTATAATATCTTGGTTTTTTTGTTTTTTTTTTTTACTAATACTAATTATTTTTAAATCACTATTTCGCGCTTAGTTGCTATAGTCGTAACATTTTTGTTTTGTTGTTGCTCACATTCGCCAGCTTACCAACACCTTCGCTTTTGCTCTCTCTCATGCTCTCCCTATCCGATCGCTTGATCTCTCTTTTCTCCTACTCAGCTGGTACTATTTTCTGATCCAAATCGGGTTTCGTATCATCCGGATCGAGACTTAAACAATCAGCAAAGTAATGCTCCATCGATAGATAAACATGTTCAAGTACGCCGGTCAGGTCATGACCCTCATCGGCGTATGTCTAGAGTGAAAAAAAAAAATGTGTACGATCAGTAATTTGTTCGATTGTTAAATTAGTCATATTGTGGGTGAGGGGGGAATAGGGTGTTTGGGGGTTCTTGATATGATTCCGCACCACCGAATATATCTACTGCCTTTTGTTACTTAATGTTTACCCACCTGATATCTGTACAATATATTGGCATCTGTTAGTGATTTAGCCAACTGAATGCCATGTACGTAGGGTGCCGTGGAGTCGGCTAAGCCATGCATTAGGAAGAATGAATGTGATTTAATGAGTCGCGCACGTTGCGTTGCATCGGCCTCGACGTAGCCTTTATAGTTTTCGGCCGGCAAGCCTAATATTCGTTCTGTGAAAGCAGAATCTGTGGGGAAATCAAAAAATAAATATCAACTACATATTTGGATTTCAAAATGTTTCTGCAGTTAGGAAGGTTTTCCCTCACTTATGATAGATACTTAAATTGCAATAAAAAAATATGTTTTTTTTTTTTGAAATTTTCGACTTACTGTAGTAAAGCCAATCTGCTATTGGTGATATGGCTATGCCACATTTATACACTTCCTGCTGCGTACCGAGTACCATCGATGTCACATAACCCCCATAGCCCCAACCCCAGATACCCACACGTGTCTCATCTAAAAAACTAATTGTATCCAAGAGATATCTGCACACGTAGACACAAAAGAGATTATTTAGACAAAAGAGATTAGTTTTATATATAATAAATTTTTATTTTTATTTTTTCAATTACATACCTTAAAACAGAAATCTGATCCAGCACTTCGACACCACCCAAATGTCGATACAGTTGCTTTTTACTTTGGCCCTTCGCGCCACGCACATCTAAGCGTATATATATGACATCGTTACGCGATGACATATAAGTGCCCCAGTCTATTCGAAATTTTTCCGAAACCGACTCGGAACCTGGGCGGCCATTACTGTGTAGAAATGCATAATTAATTTTTTATTTTTTTTAAACACCACAAAATACGCTTGAATGTAACAAAGAATTCACTTACACTTCGACTACAACTGGAAAGGCGGCATCCCTTAGTTCTTCACGCCAACTAGGCGGTAGAAGTAATTGCACTTGTGCCCGACTTCCATGTGGTAATGGTATCTCGAATGAACGTTGTGTGGGTAGCGCCAACTTTTGCAGGCGCTCTGTGAAGAACGGACGGGTGTCGTAAAGTATTTTCACCAAACTGTGCGATTTCTGCATATGCACGCCGGACACAGGCAAACCGGGTCCCTGGCATTCGAGTATGTAAAATTCAATACCGTATTGAGTTGCTATGGAAGACACTGGTGTCATGAAGGCATCGAAATGGGAACAATTTACGTAGTAGTAACGACTGCTCCAAAGCGCCTCGCCCAAATCGCACGTAATGCACTGTGGTTCAGTTCTAAAAACACATAGAAAATAGAGAGAAAAACTTACAATAACATCATACTAGCTTGAGATCACTATTGATCTTACTTTCTACTCTCATCATTTTCGGGGTCTTTCACCATATACAAATGCTTCTGTCCGGGCTTTTTATCCTGCGTACCTAGATAGTATACCAAGTGATTGACAGTATCCCAGCACAAGATTTTCAATACCTGTTAAAGAGAGTTAAAATAAAAATTAAATAAATTAAATTCTTAACACAAATTCTCAAGCGTCATAGCGGCTTACCTCATAACGTCCATGTGATATGACGGATATACGTTGTTGCGTAATTGTGACATGCTTGATGTGTGTGAAATGTTCATTGCCAAACTCTTGTATACTTGCCAATATAAGAAAACTATTACCGTCTAAAGCGAAGACAGGATGTGGAAGTATATCGAGCCATTCATCCTCTGGAGCGCGTTCTGAGTGAATCTGCGTGTAATTAGCGTAAGAAAAATAAAGTGTTTATCAAAACGCTATGTGGAACGAACAGTTGGAGGTCAGATATGAATCCATTAACTGAACAAAAAGCGATTCAACTATCTCGACTAAAGGAAAGCCGTCTATAAGATTGTCCAAAATGTTGCTATAGAGGAATGAGTTTCTATACAACCCCAACCCAAGCACGCAGACGAAAGTTCAGCAAACCATTCGGATAGACGAACATTGATTGACCTTATTGGTCAATTACTTATTAAGCGAGTAAAAGTATAAAAGGTTCTTGTCTGAAACAAATCATCAGAAAAGTCTTTGAAATTTAAGCATCTGTGGCAAAGAGTTGGTTTTATTGAAATTTTCTATTAAAATCACTTTTGAAAATCACAACGTTGTTAAAAAGCATACAGTGTTCCGTCAGAAGCCCAATATACGAGTACCATAAACCTTTAATTTGGCCTACAGCAAATGCAAAATTTTGGACGGATGCAGAGAGAAATGAAAACCACCAAATGAGAGCTAGAATTACGGACTTATGAAGAGCACTTATCTAAGTGGACGGAGCTGACGTGGACGTCAATTTGTTCACACTCAGAATTTTGAGGTATTCCGGATGAATTTCTAAATGGGTTATATTATTGAATGCTTCAGTGTATTCGAGAGGAGCATTTTGTCGAAAATTTAGCTAATCTGCTACTTGAATAATACGTCAAAAAAAAAAGTGTTGCTGAGTATTAAAAATGACAGCGACGATGCCGCATAGTACTTTGGCGCTATACGGTAAGCACTTAAATACAAACCCCGATCGTTGGTATGCAGAAACTCTTCCTCGGTTCTAGACAGTCATACACAATTTTCACAATAGCTTTTAAGCCCGTTTTAATGGAACACCGGAACTTTAGAAGAAATGTTTAGCTTAATACTTACCTCAGTACATGTCCAATTCGTGTCGGCGAGACAGGTCGCTATGATGCTGTAATTCTGAGAACGAGTCATATAAACAACAGAGACTTGGTGATTTAGTTCCGAAATCCAACCAGCCGATGTTATATAAAAATCTCTGCAAATGGCAATTATAAAAAAAGACAAAAAATCAAATTCGTCAACCCCTTGGCAACTTGCAATACTCACTGCCCATCCAATGCAGGCGGGGGCTTCAACAAATAATATCGTATATCCGTCATATTACTAGCATCAACCACGTACAGTGTTACCTCGGGATTCATAGTGCCGGGTGTTGGATAGCGAACATTTTTCGTTTCCGGAAATGAACTTTCCGATGTCATGCCGCTACCAGCTATAATCGCACCCGACGCTAGCCACGGGTATGTCATCATGCCGACTTTGGTATCATTGAAGGAGGCATACATGAAGTGTGTGCCATCTTGTGAGGACCATATCGCTTCGGGTTTCTCGAAAATTTCCTCTAAAAAAAAAAACAAGGTACACGTGCAAAAAGTGATTAAGTTGTAACTCATGTTGATTAGTTATAACAATATCATGAAACACAAATTTCAATAGATAATCGATGTATAGTTTTAGGCAATTTTTCGACTGCCTTAAAATCATACTAAAACTTATAGTTAAATATTTAAACAAATTTACTCGCACTCACCCTGATACAGCCAATCGGGCACGCCGTTGTAGATTGTATTTTGATATCCTGTATTCGTGATACGTATGTCCTCTTCGTCATTGGGTGATTGTCGTAGGTAGATATCGTTGTCGACAACGATGACCAGAGAGGTAGTGTTGCCCAGCCAAGCGGCATATTGTAGACGTGTACGCTGCACCTTGGGCGAGTCCTTTAGCTTCACAGGCATATGGTGATCGTTTTCAACATCGTAGATTGTATAAAATGCGGTAAAGGATTTTTGAAAAATCTAAAACGAAAAAAAATGTTTATTGCAATTTTTTTTTACTTTTGAAAACGCAACAATGCCGACAATTATGCAACAAAAACTCTCTCTAGTTATGCTATTTAGTAACCCACCTTCTTAACATTATGCCTAAAAAGAACATATCGCAGATCGTGTGAGCACTGATAGCCGCGTACATTTAGCTGTCGTATTGTATGATTCGTAACGAGCGTGCTAACCGAATTGCTGGTCGTATCCAATATGGCCAATCCGCCGTCGTCCGACTGGAAGACATACTTGCGTGTCGTTACCCAAGCGGGCTGTAGGCGTGTGGGCGTCAAATCACCCTGCAGGTATTCGTCGAGTATCATGCGACGACCCGACCAATACAGCAATTCATCAACATAACTGGATTGAAATGGGGGAAGGAAAAGAAAAATTGTGAAACACAAAATACATAAAAAAAAATTTTAGTTTTAATAAAATTTTTTGTTTATTTAATATTCGCTCACCCTAATAGATAAATTGCCGTTATTATGCCAGCGATTACAAAACTAATAACTAACAGTGAAAATATTATGCTACGCCAATTATGGCCTTCATCCAAATCCAAGTCATCGTTCTTCTGTTTAGGATCTTGCACCTGCAACGTTTCGTCAGGTGGTAAACGCCATGAACCGCTGCCACCGCCTCGATCCGATGTCACATTGGCATGCATTGCAATTTATCTCTAAGATTGGCAGGAAGTTGCAGATTCAACAGTGCGCTACTATGTAGTTGTACTTAAGTATTTACGAACGAAAGTCCAGCAAACTTGAATACAACGTTGTGGAAGAAAGCGTTGCGTTGTTAAATGTGTAGCACTTTAGCTTTGGTTGATTTTGGAAGTACGTTATGTAGCATAGTGTTATCCAATGCATTATATACTTATGTATGTATTATTGCGAGACTTGGAAAAAGGAGTATTGGAAGATATTCTAAAAACAAACAAAAAAAAAACATGAATGTAGATAAAAACTACAATAAACATTGTTTTATACAACTAATTTTGCTATTCAAAGAAATAATCAAATATATTTCAATGTTATTTATAGAAATATTATAGTTATTCATAGATGGCAACTCTTATCTAAAGTATAGTTGGTGTATATGTTTTTGATACTAATAGTGTTTCATAGTATTTTGTTTTTATAATTTTTATATATATTCGTTGAAATATTTTTTGAGACAAAAAATTTTTTTTTTAAATCGTAAGCGGCTTCTGTCAAAAGTATGTATAAATTTTAAAATATATTTGGTATGATTCATAAATTTTTTTTTTTTTATGAATTTATTCTAAAAATCCAGAAGAATGGTAACCATCTTTTAACACGTTAAAAATAAAATAAAAATTCAACCAATTTTTAATATTAACTAATTTAAAAAAATTACGTGTTCATTTTTATTGTTTACGTAGGTGGCAACCCTATTTCAAAATATTCAAAGATTAATGTTTTTAGAATTACTTTTGATGGATATGAATTCAATATTCTACTTAAATCATTTTAATTGTATTTCTTTAATTATACGCCCATATACAGTCGCTCACAAAATTGAACTTATTACCGTTCTCTCTGTACTAAGGATGGGAAAATGAAAAAAAAAATATCGATATATATCGTTTCGATATTTTTATACAATATCGATTAATATTGATATATGCATAGTAAAAAATATATGTATATATTTCGAAACATTGTATATCAATTTTTTTTTACCTCAAGGTGCAATTACTTTAAGTATTGTCAAAATATTCTACAGTTAAAAAAATTATGCGTATCTGTCAGTTTTCTTAATTTTACTTATTTTTCAAATACATATTTAAGTAACATTTAGGGAATCAGGGCGGATACAGAAAATAATTTTGGGGGAGGGGTCCAAAAAATATTTTTGCAGACAAATCATGATAGATGAACTGTTACATACATTTAATTTTTTCTGCGTGTAAGGTTCTGATATTTCGAGTAAAGCTAAGTTGAAATATTTAATTAATTTTAGTTAGATTTCAAAGAGAACCGGTGTGATATGACGAAAATTCATCCAAAACTCGATTGGCTTCACAAACTACAAAGCGATATTACGCACAGTTACGTTCAAATCAAATTTAATTGAGCTTTTAGAAAACTTAAAAAATTTCGAATTTGAGACAAATTAAATATTCGGAAATAAATATCGAATATCGATTATTATTTTTGGCCTAACCCTACTTCGTACTACGTAAAATCAAGAACCCAACTAGCTTTACATTTGCGTTGTCTTGTATTAAATGTACCGTGCGTTAGTTAATGGTATTTTAATTTCAAACAAAACGTCAAAAGAAAGCGTGATTAATTCTGTGACTTGAGCTCGAAAGGTAAATTCGGTTTTGCTGAGACTAAAAGTGGTCCTTGCTTCTTTTTCAATAAATTAAATAACTTTAATAACAAAGCTAAGAAGCAGAATTTGTATACAATTTTCATTGTTAAAGTGTGAATATCATCAGTAGTTATGGGAAAACTCAACTGCAATGGCAAAACACATTCCGAAATTTCTGCTAAATTGATAGTCTTCGTTGGAGTGGTGAACGAAATCCGTCGCCAGTTTTTGGATTTATGAACAAAAAATATAGGCAGATCGTAAAAAAATACTTAATCCTGACAAGGGATCGTCAGTAGAATAAGATGTACGAAACTCCAAAACGCGGTGGAAATAAGCCATTGCAAAGAAGAGGACAACAATATACAAAGTTTTAGCAGAGACAATCCTTCGAACTTTGCGAAGTTCGGAGTTAAAAGAACGAGCAAAAATTAAAAACCCCTACTTACTGATCTGCCCAAGAAGCTACGTTTGGCCTTCATGAAAAAAAAAACAAAATTGGATCTCAAGCGACTGGGAACAAGTTAAATGGTTAGATGAGACAAAAATATATCGTTTTGGGTGAGATGGTTGCGAGTGGATCTGGAGAAGCAAAGGCGGCTCAATTATGGTGTGAGGCTGTATGGTAGGTCGGCTGAAACTAAAGAACGAATGGCGGCACAATCTAACATTAATATTTGAGAAAATAATTTTTGACCACTGTGGAGATCTTAGAAGTGAATGCTTCGAACATTGTCTTTTAACAAGATAATGACCTGAAGCATACAGCTAAGGTTGCTTTAAATTGACTCCAACATAAAGAAATACCGACGCATAACTGGCCGCCATAATCTCCAGAACTGAAACTGATAAAACATAAATACATTTTAATAAAATCGATGGCTGGAGTTTTCGTTGCCATAACAGAGTTATGGCCTAAAGCACAACAAGCTTGGAATTCTATTGCACTAGAACAATGTGAAAACATGGTAAACAGCATGCCTAGAAGTATTAAAATCCGGGACCGAATATAACAGTTATTTATGAAAACTGGCATTAAAAATTTCACTATGAAGGAAATGTTCTACAGCGAAGTGAAATGTAATAATCGATTTTTTTTTTCATCGAGAATCAAATTTTACATTAAATAAAATTTTTTATAAACTTTTGTGAAAAATTTAAAAAAATTTTATTTATTTTTGATTTTTATTAAATAAATCCAAAATAACAATTATTTTTTGATTTTTAGTTTATAAGTCCGAAAAAACAGTCATTTTTTAATTTTATGTAAATGATCTAGTAATTTTTGATTTTTATTTTATAAGTCTTATGATAACAGTTATTGAAGACTTTCATTTATAGAAGTCATCAAATCATCAATAACAAAAAAATCTGTCTGTCCCCCAACAACTTCTTGCATAATGACTTTTATAGGAATGACCTAAAAAATAAAGTCAGTGACTGATTTATATTGATGACTTATATAAATAAAAGTCAACGACTGACTTTTATTGATGATTTTTATAAGTATAAGTCTTTAATAACTATTATCATAAGACATATTAAATAAAAATTAAATTTTATGAGTGGATTATAATAAAAATCAACAATTATTATTTTTGATTTATAAAATAAAAATGAAAAAATAACTGTTATTTAAGTAGTAATTACATAAAAGTCTCAAAATAATCGTTAATGAGCGATTTTTTAAATAAAAATTTGAACTGTTACCCTCAGGGACCGAATATAACAGTTATTTATGAAAACTATTTAAAAAAATAAATAAATAAATAAATAAATGAATATAACTGTAATACATGAAAGTACGAACAATTTTTGAAAATGGAAGGGAATGTAGAGGAGGAATTTACCAATTTTTTAAGCTTTATTTATTAGTTTTTGTTTCTATGTAGCGCATCGCCGTTGGTCTACAATCTTATATGCATACGAGTACATACATACAAATTAAACTAAAATTTTCTTTTTTTCTCATAATTTTAACGTATTCTAAATCACCAATTACTTATTCGGATTTGTTTTACTGGATTTGAGGAACTATTTTATTTGCTAATTTCTTGTAAAAAATAAATACAATTTTTTATCAAAATGCATTTACATATTGTACTTCACAAAGTTCAACTTAGTCAATAATAGTGTTCGCGATGCAAATAATTGTTACGAATTGTTACGAAATATAACGATTTTTGTCAATGAAATTTCATTTTGAGGGGAAATTGCAAATTCTTGCTGGACAAATTTTATCCAGCTCAAATTTGCAAGCAAGAAATCAGCTGATCAAAAGCAGCTGATTACAATTTAGATAAAAACGAAATTATTATTTAAGAATTTTAAAGGTGAAAATTATAAAATATGAGTGTTAAACATGCAAGATGCAGATAATCGCTAGTTTGGTTAAGGGGGTCCTCTACTCCCAAGACCTAAAATCGAGCGGTTTTTTTGGAAATTAATTGCGAAGGATGTACTGAATGGATTTAAGAAATTTGTTTGACTTATTAGAGACTCTAAAAATATATGTATAGTATGTTCACTGAATAATTCAATAAAAAAAGCGGACCAATACTTTAATAAAAAGTCTTACTCGGCAGCTAAACAAACACTACTTTCGTTAAAACGAGTTTAAAGATAAATTACGGTGTAAAACTTGATGGAGACGGGTACATTACGGAGCCCAGAAGCATGCAAAGGAATGTGATTTCTAAGAAATCCTCTCTGTGGCGTATTCTTGGTTACATATAGATTGAAATTAAATAAACAATCGATTATTTTTAAACCGCTAGAGTAAAGGACCCCCTTAAGTTTCGTTAGTGAAATGTTTTATGAAAATACTAATGGATTGTTTTTAATTTTGCATTTATGGTTGCAATCAAGAATGCAAGTTTCTGCTAATTTTGCGTTCGTAAAATTCTCAGAAATTTCGTTGCTGGATAATTCTTGCTGGACTTTTAGACGAACTGACCTAATAGCTATTGATGGTTGTTTAATAATTGTCAGAGCTGATAAGTTAGCTGCGTGCTGAGGCATATTCAGCGTAAAGTACGTAAGATCGTGCGAAGTTCACAAAAGTTATGCGAAGTTGTGCGAAGTATGCATAACTGGCGCTTTACATGTGCGATACAACGTTTTTGTTTAACATATTTACACTTTTCCGCCTCTATATTTACTGTTAATCACTAAAGTAAGCATACAGTGAAGAATCTTGCTTTCAGTTTTAAATATATTCAGTTGTTATACTAAAAATAAAAATAAAATGTTACTATTCACTTAACAAAAACATCAAATCAATGTTTAGAAAAGAAAATTGTATTTTAATAGAAAAACAATAGAGTAGTTCTAATTAAAGTGAAAGTATGTAAAAATTCACATCACAAAAGTTATTATACATTAAATTTTTAAATTAATAAAAACTACATTTTTGAATTTAAAACGCAAAAATCATTATTTGCTTAGGTAACCTTTTGATTTCATGATAGTATTAAGCCGAGATGGCATAAATTTTACTACGTTCTGCGTTGTAGTGGGAGGTATCTGTAAGAAAATACATCTCTATGGTCTGCACATTGACAACCCGAACACATCACCATTTTTAGTACACATTTCAATATTGTATTAGCGTTAGGAAAACTTGAATTGAATTGTAATAAATGAATTACTCGAGAACGGTCGTGTTTCGATTGCTAGTACGCATTCGTACTTTTACAGTATCTATTACCACTCTTCCATAAAGAACCCTTTTTAAGTCTTGCCTATTTCTTTCTTCCACAAATGTTCAATTGAATTAACACCCAGTGATTGTAGTGGGGTTTTTAGCTGAGTTCGCATATTATACAGAAGATATATTTTATAAAAATATATTTATGTAGGAATGTTTATTAATTAATTATATTATTAATTATACATAATAATCTTATCAAATATTTAACGAACAAAAGTTCGTTGGCTTGAACAAAATCTATGCTTGTATGGTTGAAAATACGAAAAGCAAAAAATCTCATAGATCAATGGTTGCTTTTAGTCACTTGAAAAATGCACTTTACAAACTAAAATTCTTCTAGTTTTTGAATTTTAGTGTAAATTTTGTAAACACTAATGTGTTAATTTTTTTTTTTTTAACTGGTAGTCTCACTTCGTAAATTCTATGGTTTCCTAGCAAATTTTCGCACAACTTTTCGCATGCAATCGAATTTTAACCTTTTATTTTTGAATTTCGCCAAAACCTATTTCATGAAATCAGTAGCAAATTTAGAGCAAATTTTCCGAGGCCTGCTACAGTGGCTGAATGCAAAATGTGATTTAATAAAACAAACAAGAATGAAAAGCTTGCGAATGTTGCCCAATTTTTCGCACAGCAAAATGTAAATTAATATTATAAGTTAAGTTTAAAGACGGTTTCAGCGTTGTGCCATCTTCAAAGCATTAAACGTAATCTTCGAATACTATACGGAACGAGGAACAAAAATCCGGAAATAAGCATTGAAAAAAAATCGAAAATTACAAAAAAGAGAAAATTACTGATTTTTATCTACCTGCAGGTACAAACCAAAAAATAACAGCTTAACAGACGGGAAACGACACTGAAGATGGCACAACGCCGAAACCGCTTTGTCTTAAAACCAAACTTGACAAAGGCTTGATGAAGATTCGTTCCAAAATCCATCATTTCACACCCTGTCGGATGATCAGAATATTTAAGGTTAACATGATTTTTGTAAATTTGAATACCTTTCATAGAAATGGTATATTAAGTTTGGTCCGATGTTTGTAAGTGCCAAATGGATAAGTTTACCGATATGATCAGGATGATGAGCTGAGTCGATGTGTCCCTCTGTTTGTCCGTCTATCCGTCTGTTTGAACGCAAACTAGTCCCTCAGTTTTTGGGCTATTTGAATGAAACTTGGCAGTCAGGTGCATTTTCCTAATTAATTAGACATTTGTCGGAATCGGCTAGATCGGGCGACACTAACTCCTATTTTTGAGCAGTTAAAGACTTGAGTTTTTGCAGAAATATCAGTTATTATGAGGACTATTTCAGCAGATCAAAATTGAACATTTAGCTCCCATACAACCGATTGTTCAGATATTGCACTAAGCACGAAACATCCTCCATTTAAGCAGCTCAATTCTTGAAATTTTGCATACATTTTAATTATTTTTAGAACTATTTTAGCAATGAAAATCATTAAGATCTGTTAAATTTAACATATAGCTGCCATACAACCGATAGTTCAGATATTGCAGTTTGTGTCATAACTCCTTCATTTAATCAGCTTAAGACTTGACATTTCGCACATTTAAAAGTGAAAATCATAAAGATCAAAAAAATATAACAAATAGCTCCCACAAATCTTATTTATTATTGTGACTATTATAGAAGTCAAAATCAGTTATATCGAATAAATATGACATATGGCTCCCATACAATGCTTCCATCTATAAAAGATATTAATCCTTCGGCATAACTGAATACAACCATTTTTTACTTGTTTAGTTTTTGCTTTTATATACAGACTTTTACATACATTTTTTTTTTTTATTTTGCTGCTACTTTTTTCTAATATATTTGTACACAAACCTCAAAATTTCTTTACTGTGTATTGATTTCAAACATTTTTAGGCGTACGATTTTAGGCATCAGAATATTTTCAGAGTATTGGTTCTCCTTTTGTTAGTAAAAATAATTAAAAAGTACTCAAAAATTTAGTTAACTTACTCGACAATATACTAGACAAATATGGCCGACTCAAACATTTATGTACGAGCATGTATTTCATACAATTGTGTTTTATAATTTTAGTTAGAAGATAGAAAGAGAAAAATAAGCTCTTTTGCAAGGAGTTTCATCTCGCTTAATCTTCAGCGGTCATGTTATTGAAAAAATTACGATGGCTGGTGAAAAAGAAAATTCTGTCAGACATTATTCCAAAGTGCTGGTAATTGCTAAATTAATCTACATTTGATTGTAAGAACTGGAGAATATTTATTTATAGTCTATAGTTTTCGTAAGAAGCAAAATACTTCCTTATTTGGGCACAACTAAGTTTATTGACGAGAATAGAACCTCTGGAAATATTGTAACGAATCCATGGTCTCTGACTTTCACAATATTTTCCGAGCTGATTTGACTGAGCAGTAAAATAATAGCAATTCGACACAGCAGAGCTTCTATATACGATGGGGAGATAGTATATTCTCTTCAAACCTTGTTTGGCTTTATCGTTGCGCCACTTTAAGAGTAATTTTTCCACTTTATGCCATCACATTTTCTCACCTTATATGTATAAAGAACACTGTCGAAAGGCTTAGCGAAGTATACATTTTAAGCGATATTTTAATATGAATATGTCCTCTCTACATTAAAAAATTACCTAACTTTATTTGTTAAACTTAGTGTTCTTTTGGATAGTCACAGCTCAAGTAAGAACAAAAGATCCTAGCGAAGAATTATTACTTCAATTTTTTGTTAGAAATATAGAACCAGAAGACAATATTTGTGGACATGGCAAAGAGTGTGTGCCACGCGCGCTCTGCAACTCCAACGGCTACGTCGCTGTGCACGGCGAGGGACTTATTCAAGTTCGATTATTAGCGCACGAAAGTCCTTGTGAATATCTGAAAACGTGTTGCAAAATGACACAGTAAGTAACTATTTATTTTAATAAAGTAGTAACAATTGAAAAAAATCTTTCCATTTTACTGAGTTCGACAAGCCAGCGATGGTGCCACAACTGCGGCACTTGTCATCCGAATGGCGTATTTTTCAAAATCACAGCTGCTGAAAATGGTGAAGCGGATTTTGCGGAATTCCCTTGGTTGGTCGCCATTTCAACAGTTGAGCAAAACTTTAAGTTTTAGAAATGCGGCGGAGCAGTAATTGCGCCGAATGTCATCTTGACCGCCGCACATTGTGTGAGGAACAAAGAGCCGACCGAGTTGAGCGCACGCACGCAGATGAATGGGAACCGCAGGTACATCAGGACTCGGATATTAAGGAAATTATTTGCCATGAAAACTTCAGTCCAAGCACAATCGCTTATGACATTGCGCTTTTAATATTAGAGACACCATACACTTGGGCTCCAAATGTACAACCGATTTGCTTGCCCGAAGCTGATGCAAATTTCGATCAATCACGCTGTTTTGCCACTGGCTGGGGCAAGGATAAATACGGCAAAAGTGGGCATTATCAAGTAATTTTAAAGAAGATCGAATTGCCGATTGTGCCCAGTGATACTTGCCAAGCCAATCTGCGTAAAACGCGTCTGAGTCGCTCCGTTCACTTGGACAAAAGTTTTATTTGCGCTGGTGGCGAAAGAGGCAAAGACACTTGTAAAGGTGATGGCGGCACACCGTTGGTGTGTTCCGATCCACGAAATCCCGAACGTTACTACCAGGCGGGTATTGTGTCTTGGGGTGTGGGTTGTGGCGAAAAAAAAATATTCCCGGTGTCTACGCGAATGTGCCTCATTTGCGCAGTTGGATTAACGAGAAACTTACGGCGAAAGGAATTGATTTCAAACATTTTACGGCGTAAAATTCCAGTAGTAAAGTGTTTTTTTGGAGAATTGTCATTAACTTTTCAATTAGTTATTCACGCTATAGGTAAAAACAAATTAATAAAGACTTGTTTAATGAGTTATAATATATATTTGTGCGAGTAAATATTAAGGAAGAGCATACAAATTGGCTGAGCTCACCAAAGGATTTCTAGCAGCAGTTCTTTAAAATCCCAAGCCTTTTTTTAAATATAAAAGTAATTTTCTAAGCCCGAAAGCAAAAATTTTGGTTGTAAGAAGAAATTTATATTTCCGTAGGATAGCGCTCGATACGAGGTTAAAGACCCTGTATAACTGTCACAAAAAATTGTAAAACACCACTTTAAAGTGCAGAACTAAACCCGTTTGAAAATGAGGGGCAGATTTTCCAAAAACAGCTGAGACGTTATCAAAAAAAAAGCGGTTATTATTATAAAGAAATTTCTAAAACTTGAATGTAGAAAAATTTGGCGAAATCTTACAAAAGAAAATTGGTGAAGTCTATGCTGCAAAGATAATCTATTGTTTTAAAACAACGAGGATATCTAATAAAATAATAACAACTAAAAAATTTGCTTATTCTTCACAAATAATCTTTATATGTATGTATGTGTACTATCGCGAATTTTGCCTCTAGTAAATGGAATGAATTTGCTTATTTTGTTATTTTGTAAAATACTATGCATTATTTTCTATATTTTTTGTTATTGTACCTGAATATTATTGATTTTCCTGTGAAATAAATTTATTTTAACCGATTGTTTTAAGATACATTTAAAAAAATTATTGAGACTTATTATTATGAGGAGGTGTACTAATACGAGTTTAGCTGTACTGAATATCATTTTTTATTCTTATCTATACTTAGAAAGCTGGCAATCATATTCTTTGAAATATTTTTAGAGAAAAACAATTTTTTTTAGATCGCTAGCGACTTCTGTCAAAAGTAGTTATGTGTAAAATTTAAAATATATCTGGTTTAATATTTTATATTAATTTATTTTAATGAATTTATTCTTTTAATTTAGAAGAATAGCAACCCTCTTCTAAAACAAGTTAAAAAAAAACTCCAAACAACTTTCGTATATTACCAATTTTTAATATTAACTAACTAATAATAGATTTCATTTCTTACATAAGTGGCAACCCTATTTAAAAATATTCAAAGGTTAATGTAAGAATTACTTTTGACGGCAATTATTATGAAAGATCAGGCAGCACAATTAACGTAAGCCCATCTCTCTAAAGGCTCAATTAGTCAAGACTTAACTTAACTTAATTTAAGGTTTGGTCAACCTTTTATATGGAAAGCCCACGCAATTAGTCAACACCTAACTTACCGTAAGAAACTTAAGAATCTCTTGATTTTAGATTTTTAAGTTTCGGCCTTACGTAAATTGAGAGCGGTGAGAAAAACAGGCCTACCAAATCTTGATTTTTACGATATTTAAAAGTAAATGTATGCAAATATTAGATACATTTAAAACGAGTTTTTTTAATATGGTAACATAGGCGGCGAACCGTCAAATAGCTCAAAATTTAATTTCAAACAAGAAGAAAATTTAAACATAAAAATGAATGACGAAAAGTTTATCGTATCCTCCAATAAAAATGTTCTATAAATTCTGCCCTGGATGTTAATTGGCACAACAAAAAGTCTCCATTTATCGGGTGCATTTGCCACCACCTTTTACTCTGACCAAGTAACGGCTTCTTGCATATTTTGTACATTTTGTGCTAAACTTAAAAGCATTCGACACAATTTAATTTTCCTTGACATTTTTACAAACAATATGCAGCGCTTTATTTTCTATTTTGTGTCAACGAAAATATACAAAGAACAATATGCCACAAAGATTAATCCTCAAAAATTAAGTTCACGTGTTGAGTAATCGTCGCCAATAATTAAGTAAAGTAAAGTTAAGTTAAGTTAAGTTTAGTCTTGACTAACTGAGCCTTAACTTTAGAGCTGTCATACGTGGCATATTCTGATTGGTCAACTAGAACCAGGGTTGGGCATTTTTGCACTACCACTAAATTGCACTACCACTGTCTATTCAGTGGTAGTTAAACAGCAAAATCCACTATCACTGAAAATTTAGTGATAGTGAAAAAAATGCACTATCAATAAACCTTTAGTGATAGTGAAAAACAAATTGCACTACCACTAAATATTTAGTGATAGTGAAAAACAAATTGCACTATCACTAAACCTTTAGTGAAACATGAGCTTTAACTAAATACATTTGAATTTATATTTTATGGCCGATATTAATTATCAACTAGTTTGTTGATAAAAATGTTTCTTGGTATATAGGCGGTATAATTAAACGTTGTCATTAAGCCAGTCCAACGAAATAAAACATGATTTCTTGGTGTCAAGTGCAGACTACTTGATTTGGCAGTCTCAAAATTGCACTGCAGCTCAGTAGTAATGCGATACAAATTAGCAAATATTTTACTTCAAATTTTTATAAAAAAAAACATAATACGAAAGTGTTATGAATCAACGTTTCAAACTGACTTCAAAAACAAGCAATATCAGAAAGATTTGCATAAAACATAAGACTTTTGGTTTTCTCCGCTTGATCATTCTCATACTATAAAGAGAATTCTTTATTCGTTGACCAACACTACCTTCGAAGTCATGGCGATATAACATCATTCTCAGAGTTGCTGAATTTTTATTCGATGTCATTCATTACGTTCTTGGAGAGCTCCTAAATGTTATCATTCACTTATCTGCAACATTCAACGCTGATACAAAAGTATTTCTTTTTCAAAAACACTATAAGTGCTGCATCATCTGAACTTGTGTTTCCACAATCTCTTTTCCCCCCAAGGGAAGATATTGAGTTGTCTCAACATATTTTCTTATAGCTACAGCGTGAAATAATATGGAGTGTCGTTTCCGATCAAAACTCCTAACAATATCGAGATTTGCCAATTTGTCCTTTGAACTGCGTAAAGTATGCCGCCGATGAGCCAAGGAACTTAAATCATATCTTAAAACTCTGCGAATATTTTTCCATGCTTCGTGCAATGTAATAAATTTGCCTTCGCCCAAAAAAAATCAGTTTGTAAATTTACTTAACATTCAATTAACATTGTAAGCCATGAGCAGTTTTCATAATTATTTGCTGAAAGGTGAAAACGAGTGAGAACAATCTGATAAGCGAAAATAATAATAGTATTTCAAGCAACTACTTGCATTAATATATATGTATGAGTATGTGTGAATATACGAGTATACACACAAATGCATTTGTATAATAAGAAAGCAAAACGAAAAAAAAACAAAAAAAAAAAAAATATCTCTTATGCAATCCAACACCTAAACGAGTGCGGAAATAACAGAGAGCGCCGAACATTCTTCCCTCACTCAATGCTGAAGTGCTTGAAAAAAAATAAACCTTCTCATCCTTGACCGAAACAAAAGAACTAACATTTCATTTCAATGACTATTTATTAGAGATTTTATCATAATTACATAATTTCTAGACCAATAAACATTTGAGCGCAAGTTGTTGTTGTAACCATTCAATGATCGACCGACCGACCGACCGACCGACCCACTTGAGAGCACTTCGCCTTATGACGCATTATTGGCGCGCAGAGGCGAGAAAGGCGTGAAAGGCGTGAAAGGCGTGAAAGGCGTGAAAGGCTCAGCCAGCGACGTTAACTACTCTGACCTTACTCAACAAGCGGCATAACGAATGCAGATGTACAAACATACACACCCACACACACACACACATTTACTAACTTACATACATACATACATATACATATATGCATTAGTCATTCTTCATTACCATAGTTTTCGTTGCAAATAATGGGAAAATGGGGGAAAAAAAATTAAGAATAAAGCGGCAAAAAAAAAATGATTTGTACTTTTTTCACACAGAATCTTAAATTCATTGGCGTGTGAAAATCGCCAAGTCATTTATGGGTGGATACAGATAAGAAGGTGGCGAGGCAAACTGTTAAAATACTGCTTGTTGTCGTCGTGGTTTTGTGTTAAGATGAATTCAAAGGTCAGCACTTCTGATTGACGATAAGACATTTGATTTGCATTTTGGTTCGAACATGGATTTTTGTAAATATGTATGTAACATACTCGTATAATTGTGAACACTACTCGTATAAAGAAATCAAAGAAGGAAATATTTTCAAAGGCGCACATTTTCTAACAATAAAACTACTTTAACACTTTTGTAAAAAAGAGAAATTTTCGTTCATCTTGGATATAGAAATGGAAAAATGAAAACTCACTTCACTTCTGTATAGGGTTGCAATAACGCTTATAAAATCAATTATGTTTGTGATATCGATATAAAAAAAAAGATAAATAACGGCTGATCGATATAATATTGGAAAAAAGCTTCGTCCAAAAATAAATATCCTGGTATCGAAAAAAAAAAAATATCGCCGATGTCAATATATTTGTTTTTCAAACATCCCGATTAAAATATCGATATCGACTTAAAAATCTTCGATATAGCTAATGTAAGTTTTTGATGGGTCTGACTTTGCAAAATCTTTCTTAATTTTTAAAACGATAACAATATTCCAGTCTTAAAAAAAACACCTTATAAGCAACGTTGGTACAATCGGGAGTTAAAAAAATTAAAAAACCTCAGAAATAAATTTAAAAAAAATTTAAGTCAATTAGGAACCAGTTCTTTCGTCTTAAATATGAAGCCTATCAGAAGCAATTTAATTGCTTAGACAAATTTCTTTACAGAAACTACATTATTGATGTAGAGTCTAAATTAAAATCAAATCCGAAGACCTTTTGGCAGTTTATAAAGTCTAAAAATACAAGTGCCAATATACCTTCATCAGTTTTCTTTCAAGGTAAATTTGCACGTTGCCCAGCTGACGTTTCCAATCTGTTTGCTACATTTTTCAGTTCGAACTTCACCAGTGATGTGGGCGCTTCGCCACTTGATTATGATCTCATGGTGAATTCCTCTTTTAGTTTTGGATCCTTAAATTTGTCCCTCGAAGACGTTGCTAATGGTAACTCCAAATTGAAAGCGCCTATTAAGGCCGATGTTGATGGTTTGTCAGGCATTTTGCTAAGGAATTGCCCAGCTTTAGTGCTCCCATTGCAACTCATTTTTAATAAGTCATTAGCTTCAGGGGTTTTTATCGACGATTGGAAATTTACCTATTTTACTCCGCTTTTTAAAAGCGGGAATAAAAGTAATGTTTGCAATTATAGGCCAATATCAAAGTTATCTTCCGTATCAAAAGTATTTGAGAGTATTATTGTAGAAAAAATGTATTTTGTATCTAAGAGCTTAATTTCGCCAAATCAACATGGCTTCGTCTCCAATCGGTCGACTGCTTCTAATCTAGCGGTCTTGAGTGAGTACTGTATTAATTCCTTCTTGGATGGTTTTCAAGTTGATTGTGTCTATACAGATTTCTCGAAGGCTTTTGATAAAGTTTCTCATTGGATTTTAGTTAGCAAGTTATCTTGCATGGGCTTCCATTCTAATTTTTTGCAGTTAATTAAATCTTATTTGCTGAATAGACGCTGTGTAGTCATGGTAGATGGTGCAACATCTAAGCCTTTTATAGCGTCTTCTGGGGTTCCTCAGGGGAGTATTTTAGGTCCTTTACTCTTTGTGCTACATATTTATAAATGACATTACCAATTGCTTCACATTTGCTAATTTTCTGCTGTACGCTGATGATTTAAAAGTATTTTCGGTTATAAAAAGCTCAGCTGATGCAATTAAGCTTCAGGCTGATTTAGACAAGCTGCAATGCTGGTGCATTAAATCCCGCCTTGCTTTGAATATCAGCAAATGCTTTAAAGTCACTTTTGCTAAACTTCACAATATTGTGCCAACGTGTTATAGTATTGCTTCATCAGTCTTAGAATCTCTCAATGAAAACAAGGATCTTGGCGTAATTTTTTCTTCTAATTTTACTTTTAACATTCATATTTCTCATATTGTTGCAAAGTCTTATGCGACGTTAGGTTTTTTGTGGCGTAATAGCACGAAATTTTCTGATCCCTACACGCTTAAATTATTATATACGTCTTTTGTATGCTCTAACTTAGAATATGCAACGATCATCTGGATCATTTGTTAATAGTCTGTAAGGAAACTTTTATATGTTCAATAGACTCAATAAATAAATAAATAAATAAATATATATCGATACTCGTTTATCGTTTGCATTCCTACTTCTGTGCAGTCAATTGGATTACAACTGAAGTTTCTATTTTTAACGATTAAATGAAATATCGGCAAATCGAAGCCTTCAAATTCAAATTTTTGATTTGAACAAAATTATTTTGAAAAAAATATCACCGTATCAAACTTCCATTATACTGATATACGCTCTTTCAGTGTTTATAACCTGTACCCACGAACTCAATGGTTATAAAATCATACAATTTTACAGTGGCTTAAATCTTTTTTTTTTGTTGTAATGAATAACTTTGATTTTTTCTAAATTTTATTATTTTACGATATAACGAAACCTTAGACAAATCGTGAATACCTTAACTGTTATAAACTTTTAGATAGTTTCCGAAATATTTAATTACATTGATTATTTGCGTTTTAAACCGTTTTAAACTAAACATTTTTTACACTCGATAATAGCCAAGCATAGATAACGATAGCAATATCAAGAACGGGTTACTATAAGGATAGAAAAAACTAATAGAAATTTAAGAGGGTCCTCTACTCCCAAGGCCTGAAATCGAGCGGTTTTTTTTTTGGAAATAAATTGCTAAGGATCTACTGAACAGATTTAAGAAATTTGTTGTATTGAATACCAAAAAAGGAAACATTGTCGACCTTGAAACGTCATTGAATAAATTGATTTTGAAACTGCATGGGTCCCGCTAAAGTGAAATTCTTGCCATTTGGGTAATCTGTAAACAAAAATTAAATATTCTTTATAATCACAGAACTGTAACTTTACATTGGCTATGTTTTCCCGATACAGAATTTTTTTATTTTGCAAATTGTAAAATTTATGCAACGATTTGTGAAAATTTTCTAAAAATAGAACTGAATAATTCAATAAAAAAAATTTGAAATCGGACCAATACTTTTATGAATAGTCATACTGGAGAAAACGCGTTTCAAAATAGATAACGGTGTATAACTTGATGGAGACGTTAAGCCCAGAAGCATGTAAAGGAATGTGATTTTTAAGAAATTCTCTCTGTGGCGTATTCTTGGATACATACATATACATAAATTAAAATTTAATTTAAAAAAAAACTATTTTTTGAAACCGCGAGAGTAGAGGACCCCCTTAAATTTCGATAATGATAAAAATTTATATTTATGTCGATATCGTTCTTGATAATGATGCAAAAATATCGATAATAATATCGATAGATAAAATGAAAAATACGCGATAAGGAATTCATATTTAAGTGCGTAGCCATTAATCCAATTTAAAGAAGAAGTCTGAAGAGGAGGTTTGTTGCACTTGGAAATAGCAGCTACAACTTCTGTCGTTTAGAATTTTCTATTTTTTCAAAAAAAAAGTATAGAAAACTAACCTCTAACAATTATTGTTAAAAATCAAATAAATGTCGGACGTTTACTTGATCATAATTACTTATTTAGTGTTTATAAAAAAAAAAAAAATAATAATTATAATAAAAATTAATATATTTATCTTTTTTAAAAATTGCTGGGCTAATATTTTTTACGACCTGTACATTAAAAATGTTTGAAATAACATATATGTATGTACATATGTACGTAGGTACAGAAATTCGTTAAAACTAAAAAAAATGCCTCATAAGCGAATACAAACGAAAGTGATTGCATGAGCCTGAAGCACATATATGTACATACATACATACTCGTATAAACAGACGAACACTCATACATACATATGTACGTACAAATAAATTTATTTTTATTCTAACTTACTATTTGCGAGTTTTCGTTTATTTTTGTGCTTCGAATTTTATGTTTAGATTTGCGATGACGCAGACGCTACCATGACGTAGCATACTTTCAGGGGTTTGAGAGGGCATAACGTCGCGTCAATATGCAAATTACCTAAACAGCAGTCAGCAGCTAAAGGACTGGCTGACTACTACTTTGTACATGGCGGAAGGAGTGTTAATGTTGGTAAACAAATACTTTTTTGTGAAAGTAAATTACAGGGGTGCAGCGGGTTTTTTTTTATATGTAGCTGTCAGTGCATGAATGCTACATATATGCGAATGTGGAATAGAAGCAATAAAGTTTGCAATTTATTAATGGCAAACCTTTTTTTTTTTCATTTTGATATTTAAATAGCAAAAATTATAGTTCTTTTATGTGCAACATTTTTTAATATTTATGTATACGTATATATATATTTAATATTTCAATAATTTAACAATTTCATATATTTTCATGATAAATTGTGATAAATTATCATATTGGACACTGTCCAATTGTGAACTTATTTTTCAAGTCTTTGGCGAAAATAAAACCAAAGCCGAAAAATATGTACTCTCACAATTATAAGCAAAATATACGATTGCTACACATGCTTCAAGTTATGAAGCGCGTATTTTTAGAGTAATTTCTTAGCATAAAAATGCGATTCTTTCATTGTATTCAACACTACTGATATTATTTAACGCGGCATATTTTTAGGCGCCGTAGTATTGACACTAGTCATGAGACTTTTTAAGGGCTTTCACTTCAAGGTATGCGCGTTTTTTTTTGTAAACTGAGCTTGTGGGTTCTACTTTGTTTGCCATGCTTGAAAGGCTAAAGGTTGTAAAACGAAAAAATGTCAAAATGGATTTTAAATAACCCAGTACTCGATAATTGTTTGACGAGTTTCAGCGCGAGTTTGAAAAACTTATTCTTCTCTGGTCGTAATTTAAAATTATTTTACACCGATGTACGATCCACTATAAACTACTTATTTTGCATAAATGGTTTGATATTTTGCACGAATTTCAACATTTCAAAATTAGTTAAACGCATGTAGGTCACAATAAGTGATAACTCATCGTAAGCCGTCCCTTTTAATACAAACAAACACAATTTGAAATGAGTGTACTAAGTGAAGCGAAACATTTCTATTGTGCCTTTACGCTAATTTCTAACTTAAGTTTATTTATTATAATTTTTTTTTCTTTTTTTTTTTTTTGTGAATTGTGGGGGTGTGGTTGCAAACAAATGAGTAAGTAATTAAGTTTGCTGTTGAACATGGCGCGAGTATTTGGCAAGCCTATGTTGTTGTTGTTATGACTGCCCGCAAATCGCCGCCAACTGCTTTACCACCAACGTAATATAAGTTAATTTAATAGGGAGCGACATACATACACACATACATATGTATGTATATACAGGCAAATATTTAGGGATTGCTGCTGTGATTCATGCAAAGCTCACGCGCGCACATTGCAACATCCTTTATATACAATACTAATAGGAATACACACACACACACACACACACATGTACACACAGCTTACATAGTTAAGCACAATAAAATGTATTTGATTATTTTCTTTACTTATAAACTTCTTGCGTTTCCATTTCCGGATTGAATTTACGAGTATTGTGTGTAATCGTTTTTACGGCGCGTGGAAATCGTTCTGCCTCCGCGAAGAGAGGGAGTAACGCTGCAAGAACTAGTGAACTTTCAAGTTGGCATAACCATGGCAGTATTTACAGTTATCAAAATGGCATAAAATAAAATAGATGTATGTATGTATGTAGTCATAGCTACCACATTGTGAGACTTGCTTTAAACGCTTGAATGTGCTTTAACTTTGAATCGTTTCTAAGCAAAATTAGCAATAACAAATAAAAACATATAATTTTCGGCCCTGAAAAAAAAATTTGAAAACCTGTATTTATACATAGTTTTTGATTTATAATTTTTTTTTTCTCAAATTAAGCTACACTCAGTTAACCTTCCGGTCAATGGCCAAACTTTCACCATTCGTTCAATAACCGGGTATCCGGGTACCCACGTATAGCGTGTCAGGTAGAAAAGTTATTAGTAAGCTGGCTATGTGGCATGTCATATTAATATGGAAATTATAGACAGTTTATGGTCCCCACACAAATGGCAATAGTGAGACGCTATGGTTTTTGTACATTCAGATATGTACTTGGCATACCCCGCCCCTTCACCCCGAACAATAAAGAAGAAAATGGATCAGTCGTAGTTTTACAAGCGTAGTGAGCAGACGTTGGATGTCTGTACTACCTTAACTTACAACTAAAAACGTATAAAATTTACAGTGAAAGTGGAAACAAAAATTTACAAAATTAATTAATGCAATTAATATTGGTAATAAATAATCGTAATGAGTCCAAATACGATGAATGATTCATCGAGTTTTCAACGGTAAGGAGAGATTTACTTGTTTTATTTTCGAGTAAATTATTTTATATTTTCAATATTTAATTTAATTATTTTATTTTCGAGTAAATTATTTTATATAATGAATACCAAAAAAAAATTGTGAATAATAAAGAGAAAAATCTTGCTAATAGAATTACCCGCTCTCAAAGAAGAAAGCATTGCGAGAAAACATTTGAAGCCGAAATATCTGACGATGACCACGTGTCCGGATAGTGTGAAGACGAAAATGGAGATGAAGATGGTACTCAGTGGGCTGCGACAGCACAATGGATATGTGACAGTCGTATTTATATTTAATATGATGATAATGATATAATGCATAATAATAAATGAGCATCAATCCCTCCTGAAATTACAACCGATATTGTTTAATATTTATTTAAAAGTCAAATTACCTCAATACTTTAATAAACAGTCTCTCTATTGTGTATAAAACCGGCATTCATACATAATAACTACCGGTACCCGGGTGTCTGGTTATTGAACGGAGCAGGTATCAACTTTGATTGTATTATTATTAAAGAATTAATTATAAAAAAATTTTATGGCAAATTGCTGTCAAACTACTTCAATTTTGGTGAACCGGGCAGTCATAAATTTTTTTTTAGAAAAAGTTAATAAATTCTATCTACGAAACTGAACGGGTACCTAGTCATTGACAGGATGGTTAAAAAAAAAATGTCTAAAATGATGGTAAAAATTTCAAGCTTAACAGTGATATTCTTTCGTAGTAAAATTAACTATAGTACAATGTGATAAAGAGTTTTAGTTAAACAATAACAAAAACTCTATATTTCTCATATATTCACTGAAATACAAACGATAAGCGATCGTTGTTCTGGTGGTTTTGTTCCCAAGAACACTTCAAAATCTAAACCGAAATGAGAAAAAAAAATTTGGGAATAAAACTTTACACAGGGGGCGTAGTCAACAGTTTTTTGATAACTTTTATTAAGTTTATTATCGAGTTCAATGAAATTGTCAGTTATTTGATATTAATAAAACGCTGGGCAACATTGCCGAGGTGAAATAAAATGCGAATAACACTTTCGAGTAAAGTTCTAAAAATAACGAAAATGAGTATCTGAATTTTTTTTTGTAAAAAACTAAATATGAACAAAAGCCTTTAGAATTTTCTCACGAAAAAAAAATTTAAACAAAAGTCAACAAAACTTTTCTGAAAAAAAAAAATGTGTGCAAATCTGCGAAACTTAGAAAAACCTCAGAAACCCGCTCTCGAAAAACAAATTAAGAAAAAAAAATTACTCAGGAACCTTGTCTCGAAGAACGGATTAGAAACGAATGAATGTATTGATAGAAGATAACGAAACGGCGATTTGCGTGAAACATTATCATATGAACGTGATCTATAATTTATCTATACCGGTAAAAAAGCGAAAACCGTTCCTAAACCGAAGAAAAACCAAGTGGGAAAAGTTTAAATCAACCTTTTCCAACAACATTAATGGTTTAATTAGCCAAATAGACTCAGAGCATCAACTGGACAAAGTCGTAGACGATGTAACTAAAGCCTTCCAACGGGCCGTTAAGGAAGCCTGTTCGCTAAGGACACGGCGCACACTGTGAGATTTAATCAATCTGGCATCTCGAAATTCAAAAAAAAAATGTTTTCGTAACTCGCTCATATTTTTTTTTACGTGAGAAGAGACCCCAATTGTTACGAAAACAAAGACAAAAGAGAATAAAAAAATGTTATTGGCGTGATAACAGCTATCAAACACGTGCAATTGCATAGCATGCTACAATTGATTTGCAAGCTTGCATTGATCACAAAAGTTTGAGTTATCAGGTCGAAGTTGTGAGTGGTTCTTTTGGCCTAAAATATTTTTTGTATTGAAGGTTATTACTTAAACTTAAAATTTTTGGTTTATACAATATTTATTTTTGCACTCAAGTATTTTGAAAAAATTGTTTTATAACCACCTAAAAGGTAAGACAAATTTTAAAGTTTTCAAATCTTTGATAGACTAGAACTTCCAAGTCCCACGGAGTTCCGTGATGGGAATGCCAGCAGAATCTTTGTTAATGTGCCCAAAACAAATTTAAAAAATAAAATCCTGCCCATTTTTTGCCTTTTTTTAGTATGAATGAAATATCGCGAGAGGAGCTATTTTGGATTTGGTTGAGCAAGGTGAAAAGCGAAAAAACAGAAGCGGTCGAAAAGCACGTTATATCAATTTTTGGACCAGATGTTGACGATACCAAAATTAAAGATCGTATAAAAAAGCTTTGCTTCCAATTTCAATCGCGATGGAGCAAATCTCACCGTGATAAAGCAAGATTTATGCATGACAATGCTATTTGGCTAAGTTCAAAAATTTCTGCTGTTGAGTTTGCTCTTGATCACGCACCATCAACTTCAAAACAAATACCTCAACGCGGAAGGCGAGAAAAAGAGTTTGCTGAAAGTGCTTCGAGTACACAAAAACGGAAATGCAAAGAGTTAATATCAAATGTAGCTTCGGAACAATTAACTATGGCTACCGCAATGCATCTGAGATCCTGTGGAAAAAGAGACTCAGCAAACATTGTCAAAGAGTTGTCGGCTTCATCCCCTTCGAGAGGTACAGCTATAAAAAGAGCAAGGGTAAGCATTACTGAAAAGAAAAGTCTTACACCAGATCAAGCACTGGCCATGATCGTAGACGAAAGTTTATCAACTGAGCAATACCGTGGAATACGATTGCATACGATACCATACAGTCCGAAATTGTATCCATGCTATGACCTCGTTAAGCAATCAAAATTATTGTGCTACCCAAGCCTTGTTACTGTTACTGAAACATATGCCGAAATCGATTTGCAATCCTTAATAGACCACACGGTGAAAAGATTAATAGATGCACAATATGAGGTTTTTAAGTCGTTCCCTGCCATTCAGGATGAATTAAGCATAATAATAAAATGGGGATGCGATGGAGCTGAACAGAACCGTTACAAGCAAAAATTTTCGGATGACAACATGTCAGACGAAAGCATGTTTTCTCTTTCGATGGTGCCTCTTCAACTTAACTCTGGAGCTGAAGAAAGGAAACATATTTTTTGGCAAAATCCAGCTGCGTCTTCGACAAGATATTGTAGACCGATCAAATTTATTTTCACGAAAGAGACGCGTGAGGTCATTAAAGCGGAAGTGGAGCATATTCGGCAGCAAATTTCTGTTTTGAAACCAACTAGCTTTGAGCTTCACGGTTATAGTTTCACGGTTAAAGCCAATTTAATTCTATGTATGATTGACGGCAAAGTCTGCACCGCTCTTTCAAATTACACGTCATCGCAAGCGTGCTATTTATGTGGTGCAACTCCAAAAACTATGAACGACATGAATGCCTTATCACAGCGCGAAATCGATGAAAATATGCTTGCTGTTGGTCTTTCACCTCTACATGCCTACATAAGGTTTATGGAGTGCTTGTTGCACATTTCTTACCGATTGGAAATAGAAAAATGGTACGTATCAAGCGATGAAAATAAGGAGAGCGTTGCAAGAAGGAAGAAAAAAATACAAGACAGGTTTAGGAACGAAATGGGTCTTCTTGTGGATATGCCGAAACAGAAAACAGGAAACACAAATGATGGCAATACGGCCAGAAGATTTTTCAAAGAAGCAGAAAATACATCGGATATTACAGGCATTAATGTCGATCTGATCAAGCGGTTTCGAGTAATACTTATTTGCATAAACAGCGGCTATTTTATCAATATAGATGCGTTCCAAAATTTTACGTCAGAAACAAGAGAGCTTTATTTGAGTTTATATCCTTGGTACTATATGCCAGTAACTCTCCACAAAATATTGTTTCATGGAGGAGCTATCATTTCTTCATGCATTCTTCCCATAGGAAACTTTTCTGAAGAAGCGCAAGAAGCACGCAATAAAGAGTCTTGACAGTATCGCGAACTGTTCACAAGAAAAACGTCCCGAGTTGACACCAACATAGATTTATTGCATAGGTTGCTTATCACGTCAGACCCTTTGATTGCAAGTTTGCGTTTACCCCCAAAAACCAAGCGTTCTACTTTACCTTCTGAGGTCATTGCACTTCTGTCTGACACCCAACTAAATGATGAATTTGATGATTTAGCATAAAAAACTTTACTTGCAGTTCTCTGGAATTTTTATTTTTGTATAAATTCCTTATTTTTTTTTTATTTCTAATTTTCGCTTTTTACTTTTGTATAATTTGTATATAATTTCTTTATTTTGGTTTTTGATTAATATCTTATATTGAATATAAATGTGTAAAAAAAATTTTCCCCAACTAGGGTTTTTGAGGATAGTTCGGAACTAGTCCCCTTTGACACTAGTTGGAACTAGTTGTCTTTCATCATATTGAAGCTTATAATCTCCTTAACGATCGTGCCAAATTTCAAGTTCATATCTCTACAACTTCATATAAAAATTAATTTTGAGATGCTAGATTGACTAAATCTCACACTGTGCGGCGAGTAAGAAATCGTAACCTCCATGGTGGTCGACTGAAAGTGCAACTCTTCGGAAAGAAAGCAGAACAAAATTTAACCGGACCAAGTTACCAAACTCTTGGAATGAATTTAAGGATAGTTAACGATGCTTAAAGTATGCCGTAAGAAGCGCTAAACAATCCTCCTGGAGAGACTTCTGTCAGAGGATAGAAAGCACTTCGGAAGCTAGCAGACTAAGGAAAGTACTGTCGATGAGTCCAAACAATATAAGCTATCTCATAAAGGATGACGGAGATTGGACAACAAACAGCGGGAAAACATTAGAACTCCTAATGCAAACACACTTTCCAGGGTGCTTGGAAACCAGAGTCAACATAGCTTGTACTCGATCTGAGAGCAACAATGACTTCTCCATGCTCTCTATAACCGAAGGGAAAATAAAACGAGCCTTTAGCAGTTTTCAGCGCTTTAAATACCCGGGACAAGACGGGATCATTCCTGCCGACCTTCAGAACACTTCGGAGCTGATTGCGCCTATACTCGTACACGTCTACGAGGCGGTGTTACGGATGGCCGTATACCCCGGATATGGGAAGAGGTAAAAGTAGTATACATTCCCAAAGGAGGAAGAACGACCCATACGAGACCGAAAGACTTTAGACCAATTAGTCTATCGTCCTTCTTACTCAAATCGTTTGAGCGGCTACTAGACGAGCATATTAGAGATAATATTGGCAATGGACTTACCACCGCGCAGCATGCCTACAGCAAAGGAAGATCAGTGGAAACAGCGCTACACTCCCTAGTCAAGACGATTGAGAGATCATTGCATTACAAGGAATATACTCTAGCTGCCTTTCAAGACATCGAGGGTGCTTTTTATAACAATTCTCCCGTGGCGATCACCTCATCACTGGTCAACCTTGGGGTGAATAACTTACTGGCCTCGCTCATTGGACGTATGCTTGTTGGAAGAGAATTAAGTGCTGAGCTAGGTGGATCTTCCCTCAGGAGGTACCCAGTCAGAGGAACGTCTCAAGGAGGAGTAATCTCACCACTCCTCTGAAACATAGCCGTAAACGGGCTCCCCGAAAAACTCAAAGAGGCAGGTGGCAAAATAATTGCATACGCTGATGATATCATCATAGCAATCTCAGGCAAACACCTCTCCACAATGACGGACCTGCTACAAAGATCGTTAAATAGCTTAACTCTGTGGTGCAGTAGCCGAGGGCTTGGAGTAAATGCATCAAAGAAGGACCTGGGGCTCTTTTCAAGGAAGCACAAGACACCAGATCTCGTACAAATAACTCTAGGGAGGAAAAACCCTCGTAGTAAAGGAGCAGACCAAGTATCTGGGACTCATTTTGGGCAGCACGCTTAACTGGAAGTCGAACAACCAAGACAGAGTGCGTAAAGCGACAATAGCTCTTTACACCTGCAACAGGACAATTGGGAAAAGGTGGGGAATGTAACCAAGAATCATATACTGGCTATACACAGCGGTGGTCAGGCCGATCTTATGTTACGGCATAGTAGTATGGTGGGACTCCCTCCAGAAAGGTGTAAACTTTAAAATTATGGATAAAGTTCAGAGACTGGCGTCCATTCTTATAACTGGTGCGATGAAAACAACGGCATCGAAGTCACTATAAACCGTACTAAATCTACTTCCGATAGACCTGCATGCCAAACAGGTAGCAAGTGCTACGGCGATACGCTTGAATACCCTAAAGAAATGGTCAAACAGTACCTACGGTCACGGCAAGATACTAGCGGAATTCTCGAATCTTCTTGGTCTGGAGGATTATGCGCTTCCGCCCACGGCGTTTACGACCCTCCTACCTTCAAAAGAAGAGTGGAAACTGAATGGAGTTGGAAATAACGAGTCCATCCATGTATGCACAGATGGGTCAAAGCTTGAGTGAAATGTAGGTGGAGGTGTATATTCCCGGTATCTGGGGATCTCCTATAGCTTCCGTCTTCCGTACCACTGTAGCGTCTTTCAGGCGGAACGGATGACGATATATAAGGTCACACAACTGGTAAAGTGTGATACGATACCCGAGATTGATATCTACATTTTCACTGACAGCCAAACGGCAATAAAATCTCTCACAAAACAATCAACGACGTCCATTGTGGCTATGAAATGCCGCGCATTTCTTAACGAGAGGGCTGAGTCATTTCGCCTATGGGTGACATGGGTCTCAGGTCATAGCGGAATAGAGGGAAATTCTAAGGCCGACGAGCTAACCCGACGCGGTACTAAGCTCTCGACCGAAGATATAGATGATGAACTAAGAATACCCTTGCAAACTTGCAAGCTTCGTATAGCCGAAAGGTTTACAAAATTATCGAACGATTAATGGCGGCAGGAAACAACCTGCAAAATATCGAAACAACTGTGACCGACTTTCAGCGCAAAACGCACAGGGCAATTACTAAACATGAACAAACACGACTTGAGCATGCTAATATCGGTCATAACAGGACACTGTCTTATAGGCAAACATGCTTTCCGATTAGGGCTGAGACTATACGACTTCTGCAGAAGCTGTCACGATGAAGAAGAGGAAGAGACTAACTTCCACCTTTTGCGCCAATGTCCTGCTCTATCCCGAATAAGATTATCCACTCTGGGCAGACAGTTCTTCAATGACCTAGAAGAGGTTAGAGAGATTGAAATAAGAGATCTCCCTAAGTTCATTCGAAGCACTAATTGGTTTTAGGCGGTGGTTCCTTCGTTGGGAGTTACAATCCCCAAATGCCGCATCACAATGGGCCATGAGCCTAAGTGTGTCTGTAATGACAACCGCACTAACCTAACCTAACCTAACCTACATAGCGTGAAATGAAACCGAACACTATTATGTTCGCCATAGCGTATACGTAACTTTGAGCGGCGTAAAAATTAAATTTTTTTTTACAAAAAAAAACCGACATGAGAATATCTGTTAAACTTTTAATGAAGGATATACTAGTATGAAACTTCCATTGGCTAACCTCCAATATTAATTTTGGAATATTTTTGAATATTTTTACCAACTACATGTCGGTTGATCGGTTTTGGCCGGGAACCGTCTGATTCGTCTTCAAATGTGTCGCTGACTACTTTCAAGAGTATGTGTCACTTGTAAAGCATATGGTTTCTTAAAGACAAGAGTTTCCATAAATGAATGCTTTTTCTTCTGGTGCGGTTTGTGTAGAGATTTCTTGCTCAGTACTTGATTTTCTCTTATACTTTACACTTTACCCATCTGCACAAGTTAATATTCTGGTAAATGTGTAGCTAATGTTACCATCTGTATAAGTTCATATGAAATCCATCAATTTTTTTTTAATAATTATTTATTTTATTCATTTTTTGTAAAATATTTTATGGCTTTTCATGTATATAAAAAAACAAACCAAAAACTCTTTTATCCAAATTTAATACTTTGCGCAAAATAAATTAAATTAAACAATTTTTTTCTTTTCAAAATATAAAAATAAAAAATTTTAAATAAAAAATTTTAAATAAAAAATTTTAAATAAAAAATTTTAAATAAAAATTTTTTAAGAATCGCGCACCTCCTCCGAACACTGTCCACGATCGACCAACATTAATACCTATTTCCAAAGCCTGCAGAAGAGGTGTCGTTTTCATGACTTTACAATAGTCATTTCACTAACAATCGTATTAAGGGGTCCTCTACTCTCGCGGTTTCAAAAAATGTATTTATTTTTATTTAATTTTAATTTTAGCTGCCGAGTAGGACTTTTTTTATTAAATTATTCGGTGAACATGCCGTTATGTTTTCCAGAGTACGATTTGCAAAATTTTATTTTAGAGAAGCTAATATGTCAAAAACTCACGTGAAGATTGAACATTTTCACAAATCGTTGCAATATAAAAAAATTATGTTTTGCGAAAACATAGCCAACGTAACTGTGATTATAAAGAAGATTTAATTTCTGATTACAGATTACCCAACTCACCAGCATTTTACTCAAGCGGGACCAATTAATTTAATCAATGACGTTTCAAGGTCGACAATGTTTTTTTTTTTTTGGCATCCAATACAAAAATTTTAAAGTCAAAACATGTACCTTTAAAATAAATACAAAATGTCTTACATCCATTAAGTAGATCCTTCGCAATTTTTTAATTATTCCCAAAAAAACCGCTCGATTTCAGGCCTTGGGAGTATAGTTTTTTTTTATTTCAGGGTAAACTATTAAGAGATGGCTTACAGGGCTATTATATATTTATACGATAATTAGAGTACCAAAAAAAATATATATAAAATAAAAACAAACAATTTTTCTGCTCTGTATGTTTATACTTATTTTGACGGCCGTGATGACACTTGACGCGTTGAAAACATTTTTTTTTATTCTTCATTTTCAAAATTCGCATACTTGTGCACACACACACATTCAGATGAACATACACACAGACATTTAGATGCGTATATAAATAATGTATGTATAATAAAATTAGAAACAAATTTTTTTTTTCACAACCTGCCAGTGGCAAAGTCAAGTTCGACATTGACGACTATTTCAATTTTATTGTGTACAAGTTTGCGTGTCGCTTGCGAGCTTTTGTTTATATTTAGCAATATAATTACATGTGTTGTTGGTTGCACATTTGTCAGCAGTGTCAGATAGAAACAAAACAAAACAAAACAAAAAAACAAAACAAGCAATAGAAAAATATCAAAAATATATGCAATAATAAAATTGGCAAGTGTTTCTTGTATAGATGTGTAAAAATAAAAACAAACCACTTAAGTATGTTCGATGACATTGTTGTCACTAGCCAAAAACACTCGCCGACCCCCGACAGTCACTGCCCGACCGACGCGCTCGCTTGAATTCGCAAAAACGCGACGCATTGTGTGTGAAAAACCAAGAAATCATGCTCAAAAAAATCAATGCGTGCAATCAGAGGCGATAGTTTTATAGCGCAAGTAGTACAATAAAAATTGTTTTTATGTGTGCGGAAGTACTTCGGTGGGTGTGCATGCGAATATTTTTTAAGTGTTTTCGTTGTTTGCTCTTGTTGTTTGTTCTTGTGAACAGCACAAATCCCGAGTTGGTAATACCCCCCCCTCCTATGCAGCTGTTCAGCACAAAAACGTACGAGCGTGAATTTATTTTCAAAATCATTGTTCCGTAAAAAATGCTCACAGCACTCATCGCTTAATTTGTGATACACATGCGAGTAGATATCGTATGTATGTATGTATGTATGTATGTATGTGTACGCATGAGGGTGGTACAAAAATATGTATGGAGGAAAATAGGCGTATCGCTATTTTGTAATGCAAAAACGCTTAGTGATCGCTCAAAATGCTCGAAATTTTGTATTTTATTTACAAACAAAAAAAAACAAATTATTCAAAGAAATGTTATAAAATCTTTAAAATATTTATTTTCATTCGGAAAGCTCCGTGTTTATCTTCGGTCAGAGTGTTTAATAATTTCATGTATTTTAACCACCAAAAAAAAAAACAAAATTCTTCAATGAAATGGTATAGAATCATCAAGAATCAAACTTTAGATCACCGCAAAGCGTATTATTCTATAAAAGAGTGATTTTTTTTTTTTTTTGTTAGTCTTTAATTATTGTTCGATTATTCGACTTTTTTGTAAAACCGGTTTTCGAGTTATTCGAATAATGGCATATTGAAAAAAACCGTTTCCTAATTTTTTAATAAATAAAAAACCGGGTAACCAGTTTTTCTTCTAAGGAAGTAAAAATTACACCAATGTACATACACGTAACTTAATGCAATTATTTGTATGAAAGAAATCTTTTGAAAATAAAATCTAGTTTAATGTTTGAATTCAGTAAGCAATATCCCCCCGCAATCTCAGTCTCTGATAGAGACAAAAGTCACAATTTAAGACCAGTTGACATTCATTAGTTTCAAAATAAAGACTCTAGCCTCAAAATAAAGTCTCTACATAGCAGAGCTGTAAAAACTTGCAATCAACTTTTTTAGCAATCAATAATTGAACTACTAATTCGATTGCAAATTAAAATTTATTGCTTTTTTGTGATTGAAAAATCAATTATAAATCATGATTGCAATCACTTTGATTGTAAGAAATTTTGATTGCAATCAAATCACTGATTCAATCAAACATGATTATTGCAATCTTAAAAATGCAATAATTTATTTACGTTTATTACGTTATACAATATTTGTTATGAAGTCACCTTATTTGTTTTACAAGCTTGACATCTGCTGGCAAAAAGTGGTTGCTGCTGAAAAAAAAACCTTTCATTCACAAAACACAATAAGTTGAGAAACACTTTATTGTTGTTATGCATTGACGATATGAAATAAACAGTATCACTTTGGAATTAGGTTACAGTTATACGTCTCCACGCATTGATAGCAATCCATTTGTTCTTACGAGAGTCTCTCTGAATGTTTCCAAAAACGTAGAAAAAAGTAAATTGTTAAGGAAAAAAGTTCAAGTTCTGAAAGACTTGAAAAACTAGGTGGAACCTCATACAAAATCGCGAAAATCGAAGAAACTTTATGAAATCAGAAGTTACTATTGAGTTTCAGAGTAGCCCTCGTATTTTGATTTGTTAGTTCGAGTATGCAGTAATATGATAACACATTCTGTAGGTGATGTTATAAGGGGAATAATATAGTGAATCAAAGTAAAAAGTGGTCAGGCAAAGGTAAACGGTGAAATCTTCAATCGAAAATGTCAGACAGTGAATTGTTCGGTGATTTTTCTTCGAATGATTATCAAAATGACCCCAGCATTTCGCTGGCAGGACAGCAACCACAAAAAAAGAGTAAACCAAAAGCTTCATCTCGTAAGAGGAATGCTGAAGAAGCTTTTAACGTAGCATCCACAAGTCAATCGTCGTCGTCAGAAAATATTTTGGAAATCGCTACCTCAGTGTCTTTAAAATCAATTTTATTCGCTAAGTATTTTGAAATATTAAATAGGGTTTGTATTGAAGCGTAAAGTCGTAGTACCTATAAATCAATAAAAATTCGTGAGTTTTTGATTAACAGTTAGACGGAGATCGGTACCTACGTTATCGCGATGGAATTCTAGCAAGTTGCCAAATTTGCAAGACGGGTTCAAAGCAAATAACTTCTAATTTTATTCGCCACCTTCGAGAAAAACACAAAAAAGAGTATGAAGAGTACAAAAGTGTTAAAAATGATAAACAACCGCAAAGCCCAGCATTGAAAAAGTTTTCAACAAATTGGTTGCTCGATTCATAGTGGAAGATATGCTATCAATTTCGACTGTCACATCTGAAGCGTTTAAGATGTTGATTAGTTATGCGAACCCAAAATTAAGGGTTATGAGCCGACCAACAGCTATCGCAATGATTGATTCAACATATGGGTCGATTGTCGATAATATTCAAAATATGACTGCCTCCAATAAATTTTTCTGCACAACTGCCGACATTTGGTCAACAAAGCATAAAAGCTTTTTAGGGTATACTATTCATTGGATTGGTGAATCGTTAACTCGGAAGTCAGTGGCATTAGCTTGTAAGCGATTTTGTGGTTCCCACACATTTAGTGGCTGCAACAGATTTTCTGCAAATTTTGAAACAAAACATGATATTGTTTGAAAAACATGAAAAGGTGATTTAAAAAATGCAGTACATTTTTATTATTATTTTATTCTTAAATTTTTCTAGATAATGCAGAAATGCTCTCGTTTATGGAAAAAAGTAAATAGGCCTAGTACATCGGAAAAGTTAAGGACTGCAGTTGGATGCCAATTGAAATATCCTTTGGCTACAAGATGGAACTCCATGCACGATTCAATAAAGGACCTACTTAAGCACAATAATGATTGTAATCAAAAATTAACTGCAATCAATTTCGTCTTAATGATTGCAAAATTGTGATTTTGGCAATCAAAATATAAGCAATCAATGTTAATTGCAATTAAAAAAGAATGCAATATTTGGTATAATTTGCGATTGCAATACAATTTGAATGCAATTTTTTTACAGCTCCGCTACATAGTGACCTAGTGGTGAGCAGGTCACAAAAATTTAAAATAAAAACATAAGAGAAAAACGTGGAAGCGAGGAAAAGCAATAATCTTTAGCTCATTTTGAGACCAGACATGATATAAAGTTACTGAATTCGGGCATTAGTCTCTAATAGATAAAATTCACAATTTTAGGCGAAAATTAATGCCAAATTTGTCCCAAGTCCTCTACTCACAAAACAAACTCCCTCTATTGTCATCAGGCGATAAGCAGGTCCCACAAATTCAGACAAACACAAAATATAAAAACGTAAAGGCAAGGAAGGGAATTAATCTTCAACCCATACATATACTCAAATTTTAAAACTTGACATTATACCAAATTACTGAATTCCACATTAAGCGAGCTAGAAGAACTTATTGTCAATAAGGCGTTATAAAATTTTATGTACAAAGTTTTACTGTCCTGTTATGACATTTTCTAAATATAAAAAGTCTTCTTAATTACATTTGCTTCGTTTTCTCCGCAAGTTATTTGGATTTTGAATATATACAATGGTAATATAATGGATGTAAACTTAGTTGATGTGCTGCCGTATTTCTTTAAATTTACCACAAGGTTTGGAGATAAAAAAACCGATTTGTTTGATATTCGAAAAATTAAGATTTCAAAAAAACGGCACAATAATTTATTAAAAAACGGGTTTGAAAAAACCGAGTCAATCACCCTAGTATTTTCACACATTTGAGTCTAAACCCGATCGAATTTGGAGTGAATACTGTTTCCGGAAGATAAACAGAGTTTGCAGTTTGAAAAACTATAGTTTTTTTCATGTGTAAAAAAATGCAAAGAAAGTTTGAGTATGTAAGTATTGATTTAAAATTTGTTCTCGGTTTACAAACAAATATCATCTTTTTTTTTTGATACAGAAAAACCCGAACTTTTAAATTTTGAATTTTGTTTGGACCTCCCTTATGTTTACATATAAATATGTATATCTATGTCATCACTTATTGTGACGAAATAAAAATATTATGACGTGATGGCTGAGTACTGTAAAGCATTGTGAGAAAGGAGCGGAAATTTATTAGTTACAAATATTACTTCCGAGTTGTACATAGGTACGACTTTTCGATATTTCTTGCCTTTGAAGTTTAAGTTAATATATTTTTTGAACTCTTTATATTTAAAACTATTATGTGCTTATCCACCAAAGAGTCAGCTGTTTGGTGCTGCACATTTATTCGAACGGCAGCTTTTCCAATTTGATGTGAGTTATAGTAAAACGTGCTTAATGCGATCTTATTCCCATAACTGCAATTAAATGCTCAGCAAGAGTAATTTCCACTTAAACTACGGCAAGCATTAGACTCAATATTAAACATCCTTCCAATTGATATTATGGGGAAGCAAATCGCGGCATGCGTCGCTATCAGACTGTGTGTGCTGCCAGGCTGGAAGGCTAGCAGGGAAGGTCATGCAGCAATCACAAACAAACTATGTTCGCATGATACGGACTACTGGGTGTCAACCATAAACTTCACAAAAAAGTTAAATATCTTGGTCCCAGACAGAGACTGGTACTCTGATGGAATCACTGTGGCGGAGGGGTCACTTCACTTCTACACTGATGGCGCAAAACTCGAGAACAGAGTGGGAGTTGGGGTGTTCTCAGCCCAAATAGGATTGGAAAAATCTTTCCGTCTCCCTGATCACTCCAGCGTTTTTCAGGCTGAGGTCGCTGCGATACAGGAAGCGGTAGAGCATTTAAGACCAAGAGAGATATGATGCGAAGAAGTCTTCATATTTTCCGACAGTCAAGCTGCACTCAAAGCACTGGACTCGGTCAACAGCAACTCTAAAACAGTGGCAGCCTGCCGCAAACCTCTTAACGAGATAGCTGAGCAGTATGTCTTTCACCTCGTATGGGTGCCTGGGCACAGCAACATACCAGGTAATGAAACGGCGGACGAGCTTGCAAGAGTGGGTACATCCATCCGCTTTCGTCACAATGGAAGGGTTTAGGTATGCCGCTCGCTTCCTGCAAGCTCCTTCTAAGAGATTCAACTCTTAAAGAAGCAGGAGCCCGATGGCAAAATAATAACAACTGTATGTATTAAGTCAAAACAAATGTGGCCAGAGTGGAACGTCAAAAGGTCACAGGGCCTGCTCCTACTGTAAGCAGAGTAAGTCTGTCCTTAGTTTTAGGACTTATAACAGGTCACGTACTGACCGGAAGGCATGCAGAGAGACTGGGTGCCCCCTATAAGGACTTTTATAGCAGAAATGAGGAAGAGCCCGAAACCATAAGGCATTTTATTTGCGAATGTCCCGCACTATGGAGGATAAGAATGAAAGTCTTAGGATCTGCGTTCTTTTAAAATATGCAAGAGACTCACGATGGTTCGAGTAAGGGGATCTTTGATCCAGGTGGTACCACAATGGGCCTATTAATGGCCTAGGTGTGTCAGTGTGATCGCTGACAGCCACTTCAACCTATCCTAACCTAAGGCAAGCTTTGAATTGGCGATTTCCTAAGCGCTCACATACATTTTATGCATTTATGATTTGGCGAATTTAACACGAACATTTGCTAGAATTCAAAGGTAGCTATAAAGTTTCTAATCGCCATTCAATGGAAGTGATCAGTTCAAGAAGCTCAGGACTTCCGAGTGGTTTTACCAAAGTTTCGGCTTGCAATATTAATGTTGCCGTATCCTTAAACCGCTGAGAATCCGGTTGTTAACAAGGAATGAAATCCGCCACTTAAAAATAATTACCAATGCAAGGGATCAAAAAACTCTCGCAAGTGATCTCAAGAGTCCCAGACGCTTAATAATTGGACGGCCTTTGGATGTTCTTCTTAGAACAATAGCAGCCATTACCACGATTGCAGACAAGTGATAGAACGCGAAATTAAGGAAGACTATACGACTTAATGCGAGATTATTTGGAATCTTTTGATTGGCGGCCACGATCAAAAAAAAAAAATGACATAGCATTCCTGTTGTTGTTGCCTACCTATCCAGGATCAACCCCGACACCCCCAACACGTGCCCGGCATGTGAAGAGTCTCCGCACGACACCAATCACCTATTCATATGCCCGGCCAAACCTACTCAACTAACACCCCTCTCCCTATGGTCCGACCCTGTTGAAACAGCTCGTTTCCTGGACCTTTCGTTAGTTGAGCTTGACGATAACGATTGAGGGAGTCCGCCAGCCCAGTGGGGTGTAGCTAGCCGCTACAACAACAACAACATAGCATTCCTCGTTCCTCATGCTGTAGAGATATCCACGAAATTAGTCATGGGGTTGTGAGCAACTGTGTGCTATAGATAGCGCTCCAATTCTGCTTTAAATGCCGGATCACTCTGGTAATGATGAAACCACTTCATCTGATACCGAACGTATTTTGACGTTGCACAGAGTCTTATGTCTGAGCTGTCCCAAATACTCGTATTCGGGGGTGGGTTAATTTTTAGTTTCCTCAGAGTCAGTTTAATTTCCTCTTCGACTTCAAGAGCATCATTCGGCAAGACTTGAGAACTTGCTCAATCAAAATAAGTCATCTTTTTAAGATATTTGCTTTTAATTTTCCGTGACTACAAAATTCATATAAATTTCGCTGTTATTTTTTTTTTGTTTATATGTAGATATGTATATTTACATTAACTTATTAGCATATATGTATGTATATGTGTTTATTTGGCACACGTCATTATTTCTCAGCTTATGATTGCTCTTCAACGGCACAGCCATGAAAATGTGTCCAATTTATTTTTAATTAAAAGCGCTAATAATATGTATTTTTCTATTTGTGACAGTAAAAATAGAAATACATACATAAATGCAGCGACATTGTGAATAACAAACGACGACAAAAAGTTGCAATGGCGCGACAAGAATGTATTTATATTTTAGAAATTAAAACATATGCAGTTTTCAACTAAAAAGCGCTATAAGCTTACAAAAACAATTAAAAATCAATTAAAAGTTTCTAAGCAGTAAGTTCTTGAATTTTAATGTAAATTAAAAATTAAAATATACAAATTATAAACAGGCAATTTCTGTATTTACACACAAACATATATTTGAATTTTTTTAGAAAGTACGACAACTAAAAGAAGGTTTCAAGACCGGGGCGAATTCCTGCAGGAATGACAACGGCGCCCTGTTGACTTATGTATGTCCACACCATACTTAAATTATGGAGGGAACACTTCGCCACACTGCTTAATGGTTGAAGAAGATGTTGAACCCGAATCCCCAATCAATGATGATGGACTCGATGTACCGTCACAAGTCTGTGAGAAAATTCAAAAGGTTATAGCACGGCTGATGAACAAAAAAAGTCCCCGGGGCTGATGGGTTGCCAGCTGAGCTATTCAAGTACGACGGAGAGGAGCTGGTTAAGTGCATGTACGAGCTCATTTCTAGAATATGGTCGAAAGAACGAATGCCTGCTGATTGGAATTTAAGTGTGCTCTGCCCAATCCACAAGAAGAGTAAACCTGCACCTTGCGCCAATTATCGCAGGGTTAGTCTTCTTAATATCGCGTATAAGGTTCTGTCGAGTCTGGCGCTATGATGACATGGCATGTTGTGATGTTCTGGACGATCTGTCGGCAGTTACATTAGCACGAGTGATTTTACGAGCGCGTTCGCCCGGGAGGCTAAGAACCCGGTTCTTAGACGAGAAGTGGGTATGAGCTAAGCCCTGTATCCACTATAGCCTAGCCACCTGTTTAAGTAGTCAGTTCAGGATAAGGACTGGGTAAGCACGCCGCAAGCAATGGGCTTGGCTGGGAGAACTCCGGCTCGGAACATTTTAGAGAGAGCTGCAAATGCTTGTCCGATCGCTGCTATCACAAAGCTGTGAAATTAAAATTTTGTTTTAGATTTTTTGATTCACATAATTTAACTTCAACCTAAAATTTTCTTCTGGTGTTCATCTACCCAGCCACAAATTCGATTGCCAATCGTCACATGATAGAGCTGACGAGGGACGAGGGTCGTCGCTTTGCATTGCCCATAACATGCTTGTGAATTAATATTATAGCCAAGTGACCTTTAACGAGTTTCACATTGAACTGTAGACATCAGTAGAAACGAAAAGTAGAATTTATTTCAAAGATCGTCGAGTTTTTAGTTACTTATTAGCTACCCTATTCGATGAATACAGTTTTTTAACTTCTTAATAGTAGATAAAAAATGCTAGACATTGCCGGTCAATGAATTTTAAAAAGCAAATAAAATATTGATATATCAAACCTTAAAGGTACTTTGCACATAATAACAAATATTTAAAGTCATACTAACTAGCCTTTCAATTAATCGAGTTTTCAAAAAATGTCAGTGACAGGCATTGCTTATGCGCTTGTTGCGTTGAGTTTTAATGTATGAAATTATTTGAAAAATATAGATTTAAATAATTTGTAAGCAACACAAACCCTACTTAGCAAATATACGACCAGTAAAGGACTCAGCTGTGGTCGAGTGGGTAGGCGGTGCGTGCTATAACTCGATATGCCGCTGACTGCGAAGTTCAAATCTCAGCCGGGGCAAGTAAAATCTTAATTATAGAAATGTTGTTTTCTATTAGCGTTCACCCCTCGGCGGCAGGCAACAGCAAACCACCGAGAGTATTTTTGTCATGAAAAATCTGCTCATAAAATACAACTGCCGTTCGGAGTCGGCACAAAGCTGTAGCTCCCTCCATTTTGTGGTACAACATAAGAGACGCACACCTCAAATGATAGGAGAAGCTCGGCCAAACACTGAGCTGAATAGTGTGAGCGACAACTTAATAATAAATATATATATACATATGTAAATAAAGGACTCAGCTTTTAGCAGAACTGTTATTTTATAGTTTTCAGAACTAAAGAGGATAAAATTTAAAAGCAACAATGAAATTTATTAAAAAATTTGTAATCAAAAAAAAGTTTTATCTAATATGTATTTGGCGAGTTAGTAGAATTTTCCATATTAATGGATTCCACTAGACTTGGCGCAGACAACGAACTCCGGAGTGTGCTGCTGTTCACGGACCAACTTCGACTGCCTGATTTTAGTAGATCCTCTTTTCACCGTCGTTAAAACTTACGAACTACATCATGGACAGGCATTTCCCTTTCGCTCACACTCAGCAACACTCAGGACTACGTTCAGCCACAGCCTAGTTCTATCTCACTCTTTCAGTGTTCTTTTCGTGAGTACGTAGTGTATTCTTTCGATAACATTGAAATGACTGTACAATATCAGTGAACAGCAATGAACATACTACAAAAACGAAAAGGGTAGAATAACACTTTGAACAAGGCGAATTCATACAGACACAAAGGGATCAAATAAATTGCATACTCCGACATATTTAAGTACTTTTTACTTGAATCTTACTCTTTATTAATCTTCTACGCTTTTCTTTTACTCTCTTTCTTCCCTGTTATTACCATAAATTTAAATTTTATTTTAATACCGCAATCTAGCGGCGCATCTTAGATACCAAACAAATAAGAGGGAGCTATTTTTCGGGCCAAAAGTGTATGACGTAACAGCAGGGGTTCCACAAGGATCAGTTCTTGGATCCTTTCTGAGGTGTCTTTAGCCTAGAAATGCCTCCACATACAAAAGTAGGGGAAGCTTTGCAGACGATATCACGTAGCCGGCGAAGCTGCACTAAAAATTAAAACTTCGCTTAATTTATTGCCCTGAACGCTGGCCAACCACAAGACCGAGGCACTTTTAATAAGCAGCAGAAAGGCAGTGGAGTTTTTCAAACCCTCTATAAAATACTTGTGTGTGATGTTCGACTATCGACTAAATTTCAAGTTCCATTTGGAGTAGGTGTCTAACAAGGCATCGAGAGCGCAGTCAAGCTTATCGCGCATTATGCCAAACAGTAAAAGAGTTCCCTAGGGTATCCTACTGTATGCGGCGCCAATCTAGGCTGACGTGCTGCTTGTGAAAACTTACGCGAAAAATATAACAACTGTCTATCGGCTATGCGCCTTACGAGCGGTCTCCGGCTTTTTGCACAGCTTTAGACGAAGCATCCTACGTTATAGCCAGACGAATTTCCGTAGATAAAATGGTCGATGAAATTAAACGCATTTACGAGCGTCTTTGCAAAGACAACGAAAGAACAAGCCGGAAAGAGATAGAGGCTGAAAAAAGACGCCGCTCAATAGATAGCTGGCAAGTTCGTTGGAATAATAGCTCTGCAAAGGGCAAATGGACATTTGAGCTGATACCAAACATTAGAAAATGCTAGAGAGAAACCACGTTGACACAAATTTTCAATTAACACAGTTTCTCTCGGGACATGGGGTGTATCGCAAAAATGTATGGTACTTAAACAAATTTATTTATTTATTTATTTAATCAACAAACCAAATGCTTATAGACTATGTGATAAGTATACATACATACATACATACATATTATCTTAAAATAAAAAAGAGTAAAAAAATAAGGATAGAGAAAACTCCTATGACCAGTGCCTTAATATCATTTATGAAAAGCACAAATAATAATGGACCTAGGTCCAAGGACACTACCTTGAGGAACACCAGAGGAAGCAACAAAAGAATAAGACGAAACATTATCAACTCGAACGACACAGATTCTATTATCCAGATAGGATGTGGTTAGTTTGGAAATGGGCCTTTAATTCTTAACGTCGTTTCCACTTTTATGGATAGGTGTAATAAAAGTAGATCTCCAGTCATCAAGAAAAACACCAGCAGAAAGTGAGCTGTTAAAAATATGCCTCAATGGCGCAATCAGTGCGGGACAATGTTTGAATAAAATTACCGAGAAGCCATCTTCATCAGTGTGAATGGATGGCTTAAGCCGATTGATACCGTTAGTTACATCTTCGTCTGTCAATCTTAATTTCCCGAAATTGATGGGAATATCTAAATTTGGAAATTTGCCTTAGTGAACAAAATTATTACAATTCTTGTCAGAAACAAAATTAGAAGAAAAGAATTCAGCGAAAAGATTAACCGCTTCAGAGTTGGAGTTGGCTAATACTCCATTAAGTTGAACCGATGTGGGAATATTTGAGCAGCTCTTCTTTGATTTTATGTAACTCCAAAAGAACTTAGGATTACATTTAATATTGCTTTCTACCCTAGATATATAGCTACGATATAATAATTTGCTGAGCCTGTTAAATTTAGCTCTATAAAACACGTAAAGCTCACGAAAATTACCATCATTAGAATGCTTTTGCTTTTTGTAGAACTTATTCTTCAAGTTTCTTATACGTTTGAGTTCTTTAGTAATCTTCGGCCGCTTAACAGGTTTAGAATTAAGGACTGGGATGTGATTAACACATATATGCTTTAAAGTAGATTTAAAAATATTATAAGAGTCAGTTACATCTACGTTTCCAAAGATCTGACACCAATCCCAATCAAACAACTTATTCAATTCCGGAAATTTACAAAGAGAGTAATTAAAAGCAACCGCCTGACTGACTTGAAGGTAATTCAAAGTATTGATAAACTTCAATCTCTAGCAACCATGGACTATGGTGTATATTTGGGGGCGAGATGCAACTAGCTGCATGCGAGAGCTTGAGAGCTCCTTTAAAGAGGGCGGAAACTTCATTGACTTCGTACTCCAGTCAAATAAGAGGTGGAAAGAAATATGCGCTCACGTAACGCGCAGCCATATATGTACATACATACATCTTAGCCGCAGAGAGATGGCAAGACGTTGTTAACATTAGACGTAAAGTGCAAATAAGCTAAGCAGCTCCGTGAGGTTATACCTTTTTTGGCAGTTCCGCGAGGAGAGTGATTGTGGTGTAAAGAGAGTTTAGTAATAACGTCGGTGTAGTCAATAGCCTGCTAGTCGTGCATGCTGATATTATAATAACTGTACTCATGAAAGTTTGTTCTTCACGGGTGTCATCCCAAAAAATAAAAAATAAAAAAAATCTTCCCTTCTGCATTTCAATGCCTTAGTGTCTCTCCTTACAGAAATGCACACTGTCCGCTGTAGCGTCGCTAATTACAATTGCGCACCCATCGCAAGGGAGCGCCACCGCCAACACGAATAGCGCCAACACCATTTTCCTTACACAACTGCAACAATATTTAATTACAAATATTTTTAGAGGTAGTTTCACTTATATTTTTTTTTTGACAGAAACCGGGTTCGACGGCAGACGCATAATATTGCCACTACTTTGAAATAGACATTGGGGATTTTAATTATAATTTTATTGTATTTCAAACACAAGACTCGTGTTAATTTTAAATATGTATTGGATGTATATTGTTTCCACCACTGCAATGGAATTTCATTTATGAATGTAAATGTACAATATGTGGTATATTCTTAAAACCCAGATGACGATAGGTAGTCAGAGTTAAGTGTATTCAAAGCTGTACTAAAACTTCCAACAGAATTGAAAAAAAAAACAGAATAGTGGGATTAAAATAAAAGCTTATAAAATTTGTTAAACCTTCAAGTTGCATTTACATGAGGAGGTTTTTTGACAGGCGATTATTGTCTGGCAAAGTTGACTTGCATTCGCCCGGATAAATTAATGTCTTATGTTACATTTGAAGACTTTGGGGAAGTCGAAATTGATGTTTGAAATTAAATTGCTCAAAAATGTGACAATAGACTTTTTCCAAAAGTCTAAGAAAGTATTATTAGTTCACGAAAATCTTAAATTATTTTAATAATTGACTATTTTATTGAGCTCGAGGCCAGTTTATGAAAGATTTTTTGTGAAAAACAACAACAGTTTTTAAAGGTAGAAGTTATAGTATTTTTTTCGTAAATCAACACATTTTTTGTTTTTTCACACAAATTTTCCATAAACTGGCCTCGAGCTCAATAAAATTTTCAATTATTTAAAACATTTACTAGGCCAACAGAAAAATAACAAACCTTTAAATTATTTTATTTTTATTTTTGATTTTTATTTATTTTAGAATTTTTTAAGGATTTTCTTCAGTACAATTTTGCAGGAATGTGTATGACAAACGACAAAATGTAATACAAATTATACTCAATATTACGAAAACTAAATACGTTATCAAAAAATGAATAGCCCCATTTAATAAATAGTTTGATAGATGGAGAATCACTGCATTGTTAACTTTATTTGCAAAAATACACATAAAACATATAATTATCCGTGCGGCAATAGGAAAAAATGTACATTAAAGATTTTAAAATTTTGTCCAAGTGTTCAAAGCACGGAATTTATATGAAGAACTGTCGTTTAAATTTTAGTAACATACGACAAAGTTGGACGCAATTGCTTCGATTTTGCACATGCGACACAATTTTCCTCAAATCTCGATGAATCCAAAAACGGATAACTCCATTTCAAAGATCAGAATTATTTTAGTGTAACTGCATTATTAACTAAATTTGGCCTCAAAAACGGGCGACGATATGTAGGTACGAGTATGTCCTTTAAGGCAAGCGATTTTTTAATCGCCTCATACTATATATAAATGAAGCTTTGCACATATTCAATTTATCTTGTTGCCATTGTTTTTCTTAATGCCAAAAAAATTGCGGATTTTTTTTTATAAGAAATTGGTAGCACGAAAATCCGGAACACTGTTTTTGTCTAATGGTTAATATGGCGTCTGAAATGAGGGAGTGAAAGTATCACTCAAAATAATTTTATCATGGGTAATTCAATGTGTGCGAGTGTGTAACAAACTCATTCGAGGCATTTTGAATTCTATAAAACTTGAATAAAATTAAAAAAATAAATAAAACACATATAAATTCTCTCCACTTGTAACTGTTAGATTTTACAAAGAACTATGCAATTAACGCAAATTTTGCTGATGCAATATTAACATTCTTAAAATTGAAAACATTCCATGGTTTCATTTAAATAAGTACTTAGAATTTTTTTTTGGCTTTCATAATTTCAACACTCCACATTTGCATTCCCCTCATTTCAATTGAGTTAATGCTAAAATAGTAACATCTCGCTGCTTCGTGTCGACATATAAGAGCGTCATCGTATGGAATGAGCCATCATTATGAGTGCATTCATGCATAATTTTTCTACGTAATTGCTGCTTTCGTCTAGTAAGTATAACATTTTCTTATGCCACACACACACACACACACACACACACACACCTGCGGTATTGTAACTGCTTTTGCACTAGTAATTTGTACTTTCTTCAATGTTGAAAAAAATTGCATTTACAACGAAATTCAATGATAAGCCCAAGGCTAAACTTACGCCAAACGAATGCGAACTGTACACCTGTTCATGTTTTAACAAAAATACACACACACACATACATATCACGTTCGTGCAAACTAGGGATGTCAATTTTTGGCATTTTATTGATTCCGGGATTTTCGAGATCTGAAAACAAAAAACCGGGTAACCGAGTTTCAGGAAGTTTTGATTCGTAATTTTTTAAACACTGTTTGAGATCAATATTAACCAGCCGATTTTGGTTCTAAATAAATCATCATTTATTTACAAATATTCAAAATTAAGAATTTACCAAGTTTTATGCATTCTAATCAAAAATAAAGCGGTTTTTTCTTTGCTTAATTATTTGTTCTTGACATCGCTTTCATAGTAAGGCTCATTTTCTACTCAATGAGAATATTCTCCAGCTTCTTTATAATGGCAGTGAATTAAGAAGCTTTAGAAAGTCATATTTATGATTATTTACATTAATTGGAATTATTAAAAATATTTAGTACACATCTGTTGTTTGATTCTTGAAACGAGTTAAATAAAAAATCTTATTATTAATCAAAGTTCATTGCTCAGTATAAAATTTAAAGCGATGTCGCTGACGGGGCGAAGCTGTTTTATCAAATAGTGTTACAAATAATGCCTTGTTTTGTCCTTGAAAGGAAGATTCTTATCATAAAAATTTTATAAATTTAAATTTCTTTTAAATTTTTTTTTTGTTATCTTTTGGCGCTTACACTATATAGCTGAGTGTTTGGCCAAGCTTCTCCTACCATTTGTGGTGTGCGTCTTTATATTTTACCACAAATGGAGGGACCTACATTTTTGTGCCGACTCCGAACGGCAGATGTATTTATTGAGAAGCAGAAAATGGCAGAAATACCCTCGGAGGTTCGGCATTGCCTGCCGATGGGTGACCGCTATTAGAAAAAACTTTTTCTATGATTAAGATTTGTGTGCGTTCACGTGAAAAGGTCTCACTTCGGCGGTATTGGAGTTATGCATTTAGGCGTCTTCGGGGTTGATTTCCGAACATTTTGAGACAAATTAGACCATCCTAACGGAAGAATTGAGGGAAATATAGAATTTCGAAGGTGAATATCCGAAAAATGACTAATTGAGAAAAATCAATTTGAAGTTGAAAGTTCGATTTTATTCATTTCTACTCGGACGTTAAATGAGTGTTCGTTTGAATCGAACAGGAACGTAGTCAACATGAAAAAAAAATACTATTAGATCATTTTTCAATCATTACACCGCGTTACACACATTCTGTCCTATGAACCAAATATACTTTTTCGGAAAGGGGAGAAAAAATAAAAATACACGTGTATCGGCGATTTTCATGTACACGTCAGAATCTTTTTTTTATTTGTAACCCTTTTTACCCTTTTAACCGATTTTTAACCATTTTTCCGTGATCCAATCGAGCTTAATTTTTGCTGGCAGACTCGTGGAAATGTCTGTATCACGTCACATTTAAAAAAAATAGATTTATATCAATTCTCAGATTGTGACGTGACGTACATAAAAATTACCGATACACGTGTATTTTTATTTTTTCTCCCCTTTCCAAAAAAGTATATTTGGTTCATAGGACAGAACTAAAGCTCGTTTTTGTAACGCAGTGTTATTATATGTGAAACAACTAATTAACAGCAACTCGACAAAGTGGGCCCTTTTCTAAATATTTGCTTTTTCAACTAACTCAACCGATGATCACAGAAAATTATGAATGAGTTAACGTTTGACCAATGAATCAGGAAGATGGGGAAGTAAAAAAATTGAAATGGACACAACAGTGAATATTTTATTATAATTAAAGATGAAACCAAGACAACAAATTAGCAGTAATTCATTCGTTACAGTCATTGACAGTAATTCAATCCACAGATTGTAACCATTCCGTACTGAATTTTGGTGGCCTTCTTCATCACAGAATCCACAACGTGGTCTTTTTCTTTTCTTTTTCGTTTCTTCAAAAAAAGTACATAGAACACGGAAATGCCTCATATGTCTCCAATGCGACAAAGTGGGCCCTTTTCTTTTTTTTTCAAAAAATAAAATTAATTACTTCTATTATAACTAGGAAGCTAAATTTGGTGTCATTCGACGTGTAAATGTATATAGTTTCATAATAAACCATAATAAAAAATTACGAAATTCGATCCATGTATCGAAAAATCTACATATCTCGGAAATTAGATGCGACAAAGTGAGCCCTGACTGAGATTCGAACCTCGAACTCACCGGCGTTTCGAGTTATAGCAAGCACTGCTATCAAATCGACCATAGCGGCCACCTTCTTTTAAATGTATTGTTTTCAAAAATCCCGGAATTTAAATAGACTAATCTCGGGATATTCAGGAGTTAAATAGTACCGGGATACCGGGATTTCGGGATTTCGCAATAAACATTTATACCGCAAACGTACGTTCATACATTTTCGCACTTGTACGAATAAATGCAGAATATGCAACACAAACCCACTCGCGTGCGCAAGTAGTGGGTAGTTATTTATTACGAGTTTACTTGGTGGACTCAACTATCGCCTTTTTTTCCTTTATAAGCATGTGCATTGATATGTACATATGTATGTATGTGTGTGTCGCATTTGTCCAGACGAAGTCATCCATTTATTGCTGCATTGAGTGCATTCATGACGCAATCGTAAATGGCAATGGCTACAAACTACATTGGATTCTTTCACACAATTCACCTCCCGCATCTATCAAGCAAATCAACAAAAGTCCATCAAGTTTTCTTTTCTACCGCCACGTATAGGGTTTTGTGGGTCATACAAATACTCAGAAGTACACACACAAAAGTGAATTTGTCATGAGCCCAGTACAAAATTTGGGTGTCTCGAATCGGGTTAATATCTACTATGTATGGCATATAGTGAAAGAATTTATTTGTTTGTATTAAAATGTATTTGCTTTACTGGCAATTTTATTAGTTTTACTTATTATTAAAATAAATATTTAAGTCACTATAAGGGAGTAAAGCTAAGTTAAACTGTTATTACAATCAAAATTATTTATACAATGGTTTCATTTTAAAATGTTCATCAAACCAGTATTCGTTGGATATAAGCAACAGAATTACAATTTCTTTGATGTGCTTCCCTGTTAACCAGTTAAATAAAGAGCAGAAGCAGGCCTTGCGGACGACACTGAGAAAGCTTGAATAATTTAATTAATTTTAGTTACATATTTTTTATAAATTTCAGAGAGAACCGGTGCGATATGACGAAAATTCATCCAAAACTCGATTTGCTTTGATTTTTTTTTTGGGTTCACAAATTGTTATAAATGGATATTACGCACAGTTACATTCAAATTAAATCAAATTGAGCTTTTAGAAAACTTAAAAAATATCGAATTTGGTACAAATTTGAATATCGATACATCGAGCTTAAAAATATCGACGTAAATATCTATTATATTATTTTTTTAATATCGATAGCTCGATATATCGATATTTTTTGCCCAAACCTATGTATTACGAAAAACATATCGCTTAATAAAAGTCAACTTCGTATACAAAGTTGATGTGTTTCATTTTTAAAAGAACACAAAAGTCTACGTAAGTTGCAACTATTATTTGAATATTTTTACAACAAATTGCTCGCCAAAGGGGTTTTTTAGAATTCTCTAATAACAAAGTTTGTAGTCAATGGGAATGGATTCGCCATACAATCTGCCCCCTTACACTAGCCGTTTGAAACTTTTTAATCTTCCTACTCTTTCAAGTCGCAGAGAAATGTTAGGTATAAGATTTCTGGTAAAATTAGTCAATAGATGGATCTTAAATTCATTTCCTCTAGAGCAAATTAATTTTAATGTACACTCCCGTGCAACGAGAAACTTTAAACCTCATTTTCTTGAAACTATGCAGAACTAACTTTGAGTTGAATGAACCCTTTCGGGGTTTATGCCGAGACTTTAACAATCATTCCAGCACCTTTGATGTATCGGACTCACTTTTTATAATTAAAAGCACTATTCTAACCTCTCTTAATAACAGCCAACGATCGAATATTATTACTTTGCATTTCCCTTACTTTGTATTCGGTTGACGAATTCTTATTCTGTAGCTGAGCAGTTTGGGATCTCGGCGCATAACAAACTTTCTTCTGTCACGACTCGGCACCAAAGATTTGTATATATAAAAAACATCCATACGTGAGGCGGATTGAGCCCCTCGTCTCGGTTGGACGGGAAAGTGGGTTTTCGTTGGGTTATAAGAATAATAATAAGTGGCAACTCTACGCTCTTCTTGTCCAACAATTCATACAATATGTGCTATTTGGATGATAATGGCGTGAAATGTTTTCAATATATTCTTCTATATACAAAATACCTTCAAAGGTAAGTTTGATATCGACCACCAAGGAAGCTTTGTTGTGGGTACAACTTCAAATTTGGTCTAACTTCAAACTTAATTTGTGAAGAGATTATATAAACTCGTTCCAATACTAGTTCCGTAGATACTTGATAAAAATGCATTTTGCAATTACACAAAATAAGCAGTAGATATTTATTGCTGCTGGGTGAAGTTTTTTCAGTATTCATACCCACCTATGAATGTACGTATGTATGTATGTATGTATATTTACTTGTGTGTATGTTCACACATGTGGTTCTTTACCTTTGGCACGCCATCATCATCATTCTTCTTTCAGCAGTACATCAATTACAGTAACACAACATTCATTGCAGCAAGGATTGCTTTATCACTTTGATCTGTTGATTCGTGTATTTCTGAATTTGTGGTTTGTATGGTTGGCAAATGATTTTTAAATTACACAACTTTAAAATACAGATTAAAAAAGTTGTTACTACATAGTAACTGAATTTCTTGTTTACCATTTTGGTAAACGGTTTGCCATGGCACGGCTAACTTTATTAATAAATTCAAGAGCACTATGGTGTGTGGAGAAAGTATGCAATCATGAGTTCTTATGAATAGAACATTGCAGTTGAAATATACTCTAATATCCACCGCGTAGAATTACTTGTAGACACCATAGCTGAGTTTCACGCAAGCTCGAGTTTTCTATGCTTATTTTTTAGTCATCGATTACAGCGTCATTGCTTCTTTCTTCTAAAATGCATACTTTAGATATCCAGCGAACATCTAAGCAAAATCTAACTTTCATTGACAAACCTCACTGATACATTTTTGCAACAGTTGTAGTAGCTTTTCTGCTCGAGTCGCTGACTTGACTTGCTTGATGGAGTTTAAACGCACGCGCCTTTAAAGTTGGCATTATAAAAATCACTCGTTATGTCAACAATGATTTGATAGTCCACCAGAAGATTTAAATCGCAGCTTGCCCAACATTTCCAGAAATTTAAGTATAAAAAGCAAGATTGAGCTGAAAGTTTTTAGGTTATTGCAGTCTTCCCCCACCATAAATAAATCCGATATGTAGCAAGTATTTATGACAGTTCACGGACTGGTCACCCAACCATGTCTACATACAAACTGTGGATATACATATCTCCGCTTGAAGGCAACCTATAACATCAGAAAAATGTATCTCTAAAATAACTAAGTTTCAAAAAGAATCCAATTTCATTGAAGGAACCATCAACCCTCTTGAGTGTTCACAGTTTGCAGTTTCGTCCCTTTTAGAAGAGTTCGTTCCTCGATGACAAAGCAATATTGTAGAAATCAATTCGCTTGATATCGTAAAAGTCGAAAGCCTAGAATTGTATCCGCAGTTAGGGAGTGTACGTATTGCTTTTCCAGCCATGACCGTCCCAGGGTCATACCCCGTCTGTGTGCCATGAGCAGGTGCTGTGGAGTCTCCCCTGCCGTGTCACAGAAGCAACGCTGATCGCCCGACCAAAAACCCCAGCTTGTACAGGTGATCTTTTAGTTTACAGTAACCGGTCTGAAAACGTGTAATAATTATAAGTCGCTCCTTGGGAAGGTCTATATTTCTTTTTCTTCTTCTTTAAAGGCGCTACAACCGTTTGCCGGTTTGGGCAGAGACCAAACAGCTTCGCTAGTTCCCTCTCTCCTTCGCTAGGTTTCGCCAATTATTCACACCAAATGAAGACCGGTGCTTCTGCATTTGGTCTTTCCAGTGTATTCGTGGGCGGTCTATTAGAAGCCTGTATCATTTTTAGATTGTACCTCCCAAGGAGACACTTGAACTGTCTTAGACCAGCGAAATTATTACCAGTGTTAGTTTCTCAGTCTTTTTGTCTCATTTCGGAGCTCCACTCTTAGAGCACCAGGTTCCACCACAAGAAACGGCTCGGGTCCAAATGAGGGTGGAGGCCGTTGCTTTTCTGGCAAGCAGGTAAGCTGCCTCATTGTCATACACCCCCATGTGACGTGGTAACCTGGGCGTTCAGTCTCTCTAAGCACCCAATAACTAACGAAGATTTTACTTCATAGGAAGAGAGGAGCAAGCTATAACCGCCGCCTGACTGTCAATCGAAATTAAAATGCTCTTATTGCTTTAGTTCCTGCGCTGGTTTATATTCGCACACATAATGATGGCATAGACCTTCGCTTGGCAGACACTTGGAACCGGGACATTAGATCTGAGATCATCGGCGCGTGCCCCAACACCCTCCGGAGTCCTTGAACAATCCGGATACCACCGCACAGGGCTCCTCTGGGTGTGATAATCTAGAATTGAAGCGCTCCAAGTGGCCTTGCTGTGTATCTCTACCTCAAACTTCCTGTTGACAGTTACCACTTTGTGTAGGTCATCTCGAAGGAAGCACACTAGCATGCATACCACTTAGAATTATATAGTTTTAGGTTACGTTAGGTTGAAGTGGCTCTGAGTGATCACACTGACACACCTAGGCCATTAATAGGCCCATAGTGGTACCACCTCTTACTCGAACCATCGTGAGTCTTCTTCATATTTTAAAATCCTGCTAGCCTCTACACTGGCCAGGTCGCTTAGGTTGTTTAAGAACGCGCAGATCCTAAGACTTTCATTCTTATCCTCCATTTCTGCAGCCCTGAAGAAGTCCTTATAGGGGGCACATTGTCTCTCCGCATGCCTTCCGATCAGTACGTGACCTTTTATAAGTCCTAAAACTAAGGACAGACTTACTATGCTCAGTAGGAGCAGGTTCTGTGACCTTTTGCCATTCCACTCTGGCCACATTTGTTTTGACCTAATACATACAGTTGTTATTATTTTGCCATCGGACCCCTGCTTCTTTAAGAGTTGAATCTCTTAGAAGAAGCTTGCAGGAAGCGGGCTGAGAACACCCCTCCTCCCACTCTGTTCTCGAGTTTTGAGCCGTCAGTGCAGAAGTGAAGGGACTGCTCCGCCACAGTGATTCCATCAGAGTACCAGTCTCTGTCTGGAATCAAGATATTTAACTTTTTTGTGACATCCAGTGAGTAATAGTTTTAATCACACTTTAAATTTTTTGAGTAATGCAATTTATTTTAACAAAATTCGCAACTTAAAATATTTTGGCTGGCAAATTTAAAACGAATTATAATATGCCACCAAATATAAATAAAAATAGCAACAGTAAACTCCATAGAGACGCGGTGTCTCCATTTCATGCACATTTAAATATGCACACATATACATTTTTTTTTATTTTGTTATTTTATATACTAAGTGTATTACATAATGGATTGGATTTTTTTTTTTTTTGAGTGAATGCAGTAGCTTCAATCCTCTGCAATTCACTTTAAAGCAAATAAATAAAAGTGTAGACGAGTTCACAAATAGTAATGCTAAAACAAAAGGCAAAGGGGAAAGGAAATGAAATGAAAAAGTGCAAATTCATACAAATAAATTCCATATTGAATATTTTACACGCAGCTGAATAATATACATATATGGAGTTTCCAATGTTTTTATAGCTCAACATAACTTCCTAGAATTGCATATAATTTTGCATGTCTGCAAGTAAGCAAATAAATATGAAAATAATTTGAAAATAAAAGCGATAGAAAAATTATCACACTCGTTTAAATGGTGTCATTGATGAAGCGGTGAACCTTGTGACAAACGCCTGCAACTCTGTTTTTAGAGGCAACGCGAATCTTGGCAAAACTTCTGTAATAATATAGAAGAGAACTTGAAAGCCAACAGGCTGAGAAAAGTTCTATCCAAAAATGTTCCTAGCGTGAACTCTATCCAGAAACCAAACGGGCACAGGGCATCTACATGTGGCGAGATGTTGGAGCTCTTAATGACAATCCACTTTCCCAGGTGCTCTGACTACCCCAACATCCCAGGTACCACAACCCACTCTCCCCTAGGCAATACCGTGGGGGACATAGTGAGATATGATAGAGTGAAATGGACATAATTGCCGCTCTTCCAACCATTCAAATCTCCAGCGCTAGACGGAATTTTCCCTGCACATGTACAAGCAGCCAAGGACATCCTATGTCCTCTGCTCAACCAGATCTTTACAGCCTGCTTTACGCTCACCCATATACCACATGAGTGGACGAAGGAGAAGGTGGTTTTTTTTACCAAAGACGACAGAGCGGCTAATGCGAAATCGAAAGATTTTAGGCCCATAAGCCTCACCTCATTCTTTCTAAAAACTCTTGAGAGGCTCATAGATGAATATAATCGACAGAATATTAGAAACGAAAGCCCTTCATGACATCGTCTCAACGCTCCAGAAAGGATTAGCCATAAGCTGTTATCTACTCACTCCGAAGGATTGGAGTGCAGCAGGGTCTGGTGGACTTTGTGGGGCTTTTACTCAAAAAGAGATTTATTTTCTCAATACAAGAGAATAGTTCGAAATCCAAACACGTTGCCACAGGCACGACCCCCCGGCTAGTGCTTATCACGGGAGCACTGCCTTCTACACCCACCAAATCTCTGCAAATAATGCTGAATCTTCCACTGGTGGATCTTTATGGCGAATTTCCAGGCGCGCCGTAGTGCGGCCAGGCTAAATCCGATTCAGCCGTGGAAAGATTATAGATCCGAACACGCGCAGGTCGGGGAAACTTTGCCAGATAATCTAAGGATACTAGATTATACTACTCCTCTTCTATGTTTTGAAAATTAGTTCTCCATAAGAATCCCAAAGAGGAACGAATGGATAAGTACAGTGGATCTAGATCCAGGATCGACGGCTATTTATACAGACGGTTCCCATCTAAATGAAATTAATTTGATCGAAACCTCAGTTTTTGCCTACCGGACCACTGTAGTGTCGTTCAGGCGGAGCTAAATGCAATAATGGAGACAGCTCTTAACCTCATAACTTACGCCCCTTTAGAACGAGACATAACTATGTACTCAGACAGCCAGACTGCTATTAAATCTCTAAATTCCCACAGTACACCCTTCAAGGTAGCCATTGAGTGCAGAAGGACTCTTAACAGACTGGCATGGAATGTGATCCGTGTGCGTGTGCGATGCGGGCATACCTCTAGCATCCTGCAGGTACAGATTAAGATTCAAGCTTATGGAGCAAGTAAATTCCAAGTGAACCTCAGAACCCACCTGTCATATTACCGGACAAATCTGGCCAAATGTTGATGTGAAGCGCTCCTCTCTTCGACTAGTGGTTAGAATAATAACCGGACACTGCCACATGGACACTCATGGAAAGAGACTAGGTTACCCAATCAATGATTTCTGCCGCAGCTGCCGCAACGAGGAAGAGGTGGAGAGTATTGAACATTATCTCTGTCACTGTTCCGGTCTAGCCAAGACGCGCAACCAATTCCTCAAAAATTACTCCATGAATTGCTTGACCAACTTGAATTCGGCAAACATTCGAACTTTACTATGCTATACTTCTCTGCACTTACCGCACTCGTTTATTAAACGAAAGACAAAGTAGCGTGTCTACTAGTAATCGTCACTTGGTAGCTACCAATTGTCTGTCGATACAACAACTTAAATGTATATATATTTATATATGCATGTAGTATATATAGCGCTTTATTCAGCACAAATAAATGTCACACAACTGTGTTAAAAAAAATCGCAAAAAAAAATTTACTTTGAGAACTTTAAACTTTAAGAATTAAAGCAGTGGGACACGTCGTATGAGTAATATTGTTTTTATAAACCATATTTCCACTTCAAACACCTTCGGAAATTTCCAAAACTTTTCACAATAATACGATTAATTGAAAATATTCATATATTTAAGTCAAGCATATGTGCACTCACTAACAAAATCTATGAAGGAGTAAAGTCTTGGTTGCTAACAGACGGGGCGTATGAGTGATATTATAAGGAAATAGTATTTTTTCATCTGTCAAGCGTTAAAAATTCTTAATGGTAAACAAAAAAATATCTAAATAATTTCGATAATTTGTTATTAAATATTGTGTCAACACACAAATAAAGTCTACGAAGGCTGCACCGGCAAATTTCTTACAGTGCATTAAACCTTTAAGTCTCGCTTTAAATGTTGGCTATAAGGCAATATTTCAATGAAAATCGAGTTTTTTTTTGATTTTCTTGTAAATTGACTATGTTGTAGAAAAACTTATAAGATATGACAGAACGACTCTTTTTGCATAAGTTAAGTTAAGTACTTTCTTATAGACAAAAGATAAGAGATCAATAAAAATTTTTTATTTTAAGTAAAATTTTTCATAAAATAATAATAAAAAAAATCAATTTGCTGAAAATCATGTTTGATTTTGAAAACTTAAAAAAAATAAAGGTGATAGATCGTATTTCACAGAATAAACTGACCAATTTTTAAAGGGTGTCTCCTTATAGGGCCTGAGATATTTATTTTTCCGTGAATTCCGAATTTTTCCGAAAATTTATTCTTGATCGATTTCACACATATACTCGGACACAATCTCGTTGGAGCGTTGGAGTCTAAATTGAAACCTGATAAATCGCTATTTATAGTTCGATCTGACTAAAGAAACAAAAGTTTTAAACAAAAACAAAATATTGGAAGTGTCGTTAATTTTCTCACTGCAGTATATTTTACGTGATATAAAAATTTAAAAAAATTGGAAAAAAATTTTGCAAGATATAAAAACAAAATAGCGTTTTAATTAAAGAATTTTCAAAAACTATTTTCCCATCGTTTCGGTATTTTTTGCTTTCTTTAGCTTCCGTGATATATGTAGAACAGAAAGCAAATTCCAAAGTCGAAATATTTCCAATACATATGAGCAATTCGATCTTTGAAAAACATTTTACATGTGATTGATGATTTTTAGTTGTTTTCTAAAATTTACAGAAAATTAATTACACTTCTTTTTTAATTCAGACGTAACTGAATTTTAGAGACAACCAAATTTAAACCGTTCAACAAATAGTTGCTGGAAACTTCTAACAAATTTTTTATATTTTTTTACTGTACTTAACTGCCAAACAAACACGTTTTATTAATTTCAGATTTCCATTATTTTTCAATTTAAATACTGCCAAACCTCTAATAAAAATCATGTAAACTCAAGCTTCTAACTTCATACAATACTCATAAAAAAAACTGCAACATGTTTTAATCAAAATTGTAAACTACGAAGGCGGTTTGATAAGTAAGTGACTTTTTGATTTTTCCTCTATTAACAAATTTTGAAGCTAGCTGAGTCATTTAGTTTGCCATCACCGAAACCAAGGTAAGGCTTGATAAATACTATGGGGACCCTGCACCATCAATTTCAATGGTCAATGGCCAAACGTTAAGGTCACCCAAAAGAGGTCGTTACACCAGAAATCGTAGATAAATTCCACGGAATGATATTGGATGGCCGGAGTATAAAAGTTGGGAGGTGGCTGAGACTGTAAGCTTCTCAACTCAGCGGGTACATCACATTTTATACGAATATTCTGTGCGATGGCAAACCATGGCATAAATCCATTAATTTGCCTACGAACTGCTACCCCATCCAGCATATTCTTTAGATTAAGCCTCATGCGACTATTTCCTATTTCCAAACCTGAAGAAATAGCTAAGTGGTAAAAAGTTTGGTTTAAATAAAGAGATCATCACAGAAATAAACGCCTAATTTGAGAGTCTTGAGAAAAGCAATTATATGGAACTAATAAACAAATTGGCAAAACGCTGGACTAAGTGTTTAGAGTTAAAAGGAGATTATGTTGAAAAATAAAACGTTTTTGTTGCGGAAAAAAATATTTTATTCAAAAAGTAACTGCCCTCGTTTTTTCTTAGAATTTTAAGGAAATTTTTAAGTATACTATTTATTACTCCTTTCAATTTTAATATAACAAATGTAAGTTTTAAGTGACTTCAAATAAATAATAATAATAAATAATAATAACACGTTTTTCCGAAATTTTCCTACATTTTGTTGTACCACAAAATGGAGGGTCCTACAAATTTGTGCCGACTCCGAATGGCAGTTGTATTTTATGAGCAGCTTTTTCATGTCAGAAATACTCTCGGTGGTTTGCAATTGCCTGCCGCCGAGGGGTGACCGCTAAGAGAAAACAATTTTTCTTTAATTAAGAATTTACTTGCCTTGACTGAGATTCGAACCTCAAACTCGGCGGCCTATAACACGGAGTTATAACACGCACCGCTACACAAATCACCATTGGTGTTTGAGCTTTTTCTTTACCGAGTGCTTTTTTTGCACAAAAAAATTAAATTAGCCTCATGCGTTATATGGAAACATGCGCAAAAAAAAGTATCACAAATTAAGGGAAATTTCTCAATCACTTGAAACTAGCATACCATTATAGGCACTAAATTAGAATGGGTCACAAAAACACTGCACAAACAGGAAAATGCTACAAATTCTGAGAAAAATGTTGTACTTTTTTGTTTTCAGATTTTAATAAAGTTCCAAACGGGGGTTTATTTGGTTTAAGGTAAAAAACTAACTGTTTTTTTTTAATTATTATTAAAAAATAATTAAAATGAAATTAAAAAAATTATCCGTCATATTTATTCAAAATGTTAACCATATCGGTTTGTATAAATATACTGTTTTTTTTAATATTTCGACTGCAGCGCCAGCTAACATTTTTGCTTTAACAAACGTTGCGGGAAAATTGCGCAAAAATAGTAAAGTTTTACAACTGGCATTTAATTTGGAAATGCTGATTTTTATTCCATATAATCACTATTTTTTATTATGTTGCAATATTTTTTATGTATTTTTTTTTTTTGATTTCCATTAGATATATTGTATGCTGCGTAACATATTTTGTTTAAAATCGATTGAAAAATATCGTGAATATCATAAAAAAATATTTGTACCTACGCATAAAATGTGTAATACTTTCCCCAAAGTTTGCCGCTTTTGTTGTTGAGAAATGGCGAGCACAAGGCTGCTTTGGACGCTTTGCTGAAAAATAAGGAATGCCAGCTACATAAGTAGTAGGGTGATTGACTTGGTTATTTCAAACCGGGTTTCTTAGGTTCTTTTTCATATTTTTATTGTACGGAAATAATAATTTTTCGAATATCGAATAAGTCGTTTTTTTTTTTGTATCTTCAAAACCGGTTTTTTTACCTAGCCTTTGATAAATAATGGAAATACGGCAGCACATCGACTAATTTTACATTCATTTTATTACCATAACATATATGCGATATCAAAAAAAATTGCAGAAAAAAAACGCAGGGCAGTAAAACCTTGAAAAATTGTATTAGGCTTTATTGACAGTAAGTTCTTCTAGCTCGCTCAATGTGCTTAATATTGGAATTGAGTAATTTGGTATAAACTCAAGTTTTAAAAATTTTAGTCTATGTATGAGTTGAAGATTATTGACTTTCCTCGATTTTACGTTTTTATTATTTCTTGTGTTTGTCTTAATTTTTGTGACCTACTAATCGCCTGATGACAATTGAGAGACTTTGCTTTGAGTGTAGATGACTTGAGACCAAATTGTGACTCTTGTCTCTATTAGTGACTGAGGCTGCTTACTGAATTCGGACATTCATTCAACTACATTTTATTTTCAAAAGCATTATTTCATAGAAATAATTGCATTTAGTTACATTTTTGGACATTGATCTAGTTTTTTCTTACTTAGAACAATAACCTGTTTAGCCGGTTTTTATTGGATTTAAAAATTAGTAACCGGTTTTTTTTCAAAATGCCATTTTTCGAATAATTCAAAAACCGGTTAAAAAAAAAATTTAAAAAAATCGAACACCCTAATAAGTAGATATGTTAATGCATATTTTTGTATGTAAAAGTTGTTATTATGCGATGAGATAAAGCGTCCTAGATTAGCTTAGATACTTACACAATACATACACACACACACACACACACACACACATCTGTGTAAGTATAGTTTAAACTTTTATATAATGTGATGTGCCGCGATTAGGTTACTTACTTGTTGTTGTTGTTGTTGTTGTTGTTGTTCGATAAGAACGTGTGTGACAGCAATCAAAGGACGTGAATAAATACATATTCAGAGCATTGGAGGACGAGTCAGTATGTTGGCTGATTTTATTGTAGATTGTTTCTGCTGCGTGTACGCTTTTCAATGCACACGTACACACACACCCACACACACCCACACACCCATGCATACATTTACAATAAGAAACGCGTAACAGAACACACACACCACTTCAGCTTGCTGCCGCGCGCGCATTCGTAATTTAACACTAACCGCACACTCAATTCAACTCTGCACTCCACAGCGCGCACAATGCGACACAGCACAACTCAACAACTGAACTCAACGCAACTCAACTCAACATTCGTTACATTCGTTTGCGTAGTTGTTTCCTTTAACCGTTTACGTGTAATTTTAATCATATTCGTTGTCACGCTTCACAGTTGAATCAGCGTTACTAATTTAATGCCACACCGTCACACAAACACTTACTTAATTATGCGTATGCGTATGTGTATGTGTATGTTTGTTTGTATGCATGTAAATAACTACACGTTCACACGAAGTAGCTGTACAGTAGCGAATAACACATAGAAATAAACGTACCGGCACGGGTAGTAGCCCGTTGCGCCCGTGCGCATTCACGGTACAATGGCGCGAGGCGAGGGTTACGTCGCGTCGTCAGTGGCGCGACATAAGCGGCGAGGCAGCCAGCCACAAGGCTGTTGGCAGAATGGCCGCGTGCGCGAGCGCCCACTTCTTTTCTTTGTTTTATTGTTTTTTTTTTTAATATTTTAATTTTTTTTTTTTTTGGTTGGAGAAGAATACAATTTATTTTGTTTATTTGCGCCGCTTTGCTTTTCTTTCCTTTCGCTGTGCTGCCTTTGTATATTTCTCTTGTTTCCTTTTTTCAACTTTTGTTTTAGCACTTTTCTTCGTAGTTTTTATTGTGGTTTAACGACGACAACGATGAGTACTGAAATGTAAAATAAAGAAAGCGCATTGACGCACAACGCGAGCGATATAAACATACAGGCGCACGAGCGAGCGGCCAGCGTTGGGTAGACAATGCTCGCAAGTTAACAAGTAATTTGTATGTTTACAATGGCGGTTCAAAAAAAAAAAAAAAAAAAAACTGGAACTAGAAATTTCCATGTAAGTGCTAAACTATTTTCTATAAATGTCTTTGGAAGACTTTAAAGAAAAAAATTTAAGTTTTGAACATATAACTATTTTATTCAAATATTTTTGAGCTTAAGACCGATCGGTTTACTGGGAAAATTAGTATTGTTGTTTTTTTTTAATAATTTTCCCAATAAACCGATCGGCCTTAAGCTCAAAAATAAAATAAAATTTTATTTTGTTTTAATTTTTTTTTTAAATGAATCATTTTTTATTGGTTCTACGAAGGAATCCAAAAAACAAATAGTTTCCAAAAGACCCCCATAAAAATTAGTTAATATTAAAAAAATTTAAAAAAATCGATTTTACATATTATTTTCTGAAGCTTCCTTAAGCAAACCAAATTTCGCCGAATAAAAAATAGTGATTTCCGAGGACACTACAGAATTTCTTTTGTATTTGTTTGAGCATTAAAATTGCAACTTAACCTTAAAAATAAAAATTAGTTAATATTCAACAATGTTAAAAAATAATCGATTTGATATAACTATTTTGTCGAATAAAAAAAATTGTGATTTCCGAGCACACTACAAAATTTCTTAAAAAAAATTTTTTTTTGTTGTATTTTGTTGAGCATTCAATTTGCAACTTAACCTTTTTCACATGCCTTTTCGAACCGCCCTAATACATTTGCAGTCTATTACATAAAACTCTATGTATGTATATGTATGTATGTATGCACGCTCATCGAATTTTCTTCGTACTTTCAATTCGCGTTTGTAGGTGTTTAAACGCTATAAAATATCGGCTGCTTCCGTCTCAAACACAAAAGGAAACGCCACTTCAACCGGAAGTTGAATAAAGATTTACGTGCGCACGTTTATGTGTGTGTGTGTGTGTTGTAGCCAATGGTATTGAGCGCTTAGTTAGGGCTTGTTGGTAGCCTTTTGATGTAAAAACTGCAGTGCGCCGTACAAATCTACAAACACACACACACAAAGAACAACTTCTTTGCTATTGGCAATGTTTGCTAAATTAATCTGTAGACAGTTAAGCGCTCTATTCCAAGCGCCTTTTATACCAGCATTGCCGGCAGCAAATTCTACAAATAGCTTTAACTGAAATTTAACACTTTTGACTACGTATTTGTTTTTTTTTTTTTAAATCCCACACATTTGTAGTCTAAGTAATTTCTGCTAATCGAATAATTCAATGCCTAAAAGACTGACCTTTTATGGTTTGTGTGTGAAGCGGTGGCGGCATAGTTTCCTTCCTTCAACCACAATTTCCTGTCCTGCCGCAGCAATTTGCGAATATATTTAGTGCAGTACTGGCTATTTATTGACTAAATACTTTGGTGTATATTCGTCCTCCGATTCGCCTGTTACTTCACTCTTGAAACAACTAATGACGACTCAACGAGTCATTCTCTAATCGCAGTATTGTTTTAAAAATGAGCAGCCAAGTAGTGTAACCTAAAATGTACAAAATGTATTGCGCAATTGCTTCAGCTTTAATATTGAGAGCTAAAAATTTTACACGAGCACTTTGGTACTAAATACTCATCGAAGATGGCTATTGCGCCTGAAACTATGCATATAAATTTGAATAATGCTGGGAGAATAGTTCGCAAATCTTTGTTTTCTATATAGTAATAATAATAATAATAATAGACCCAACGATAATAACCCTCCTTTCCCGCCCAACCGGCACGACGGGCGCATCCGCATGACGCACGGATTTTTTTTTTTTTTTTTTTTTTAATATGGTTGTGCCGATTCGAGAGAGAGTTTGTTAAGTGTCGAGATCTCAAACTGTTCAGCTACAAAAAAAATAATTCATGAGCTGGCCGAAATGTTACTATGTACTAACGCAAATCAATTGAAGAGGGAGGACGGCGCATTATTCTTGATGTTAAAGAGCGAGTCTCACACATCAAAGGTGTTGGAAAGCAAGTTAAAATCCTGACACAAACACAGGAAAATTTGTTTTACATTGATTCAGAAAAAGGGGTTTAAAGGGGTGCTTCGAAACACGAGAAGGGACATTGAAATTAACTTCTGTCAAAAGAAAAGGACTATCAAACGATCTCGTGACCAACTTCACCATAAACATTATGCCTAGCATTTTTCTACGATTTAAAAGAGTAGGAAGATTAATAAGTTTCAGCCGACTAGTATATGGTGGCAGTCTGTGAGTAGAATTCCAACTAAAGTGTCTTAAGGCAAATAAGTCGTAAAAATTGTTTTTGAACCGATTCAACGACGGTCAGAACGCACCTGATAATGCGGATACCATATTATAGAACCATATTCCAGTATCGGTTTAACTACGGTTAATTCTTTCGATATTTACATTTTTTAAGATTTAAAGGCATGAAATTTAAGTTATACCACAAAACTATGCTTTCTAAATCAACCTACAGCAAGGATCTTTCATCAACAGAGTTGTATGATCTAAAAATTTTAATATCATCAGCATACATTAGAATTTTTGAAAATTTTAATAGAGTAGTTATATATATATATATTAATAAATAGCAGGAACAGAATTGGGCCGAGGTGGCTGCCTTGAGGAACTCCTGAGGCCACATCAACCACATCCGATGCAACATTTTTATAAATGACTCTTTGCGTTCTGCAATGCAGGTAGGAAGCTATCCAACGAAGTATACAAGGTTGAAAACCAATAAGATCAAGCTTATGAATAAGTAGAGGTTGGCAAAATTTATCGAAGCCCTTACTGAAATCGGTATACATATATGACATCAGTGGAGTTATTTTGACGGAACGACTTTGACACATGAGTTGTGAATTCAAGCAAATTCGTAATAATAGATTTGCCTTTACAAAATCCATGTTGAGAATTAGTAATTGATGAAGACATTAAAAAAGTTAACTGACTAGTGACGAGAGCCTCAAATAATTTTGGAATAGCGGAAATCTTGGCTATGCCACGATAAATTCCAATATTTGAAATATTTCCGCTTTTATGAAGAGAGATTATAAAAGATTGTTTCCATGCGAAAGGAAAAACTTCCTGTTTCAATGACAAATTAAATAAGTTTGATAAAGGTAGGTTTTCCGCACAATTTGTAAGAATGCATGTTGGAGGACCAGGCTTGGATGAGCTTTTAAAAGTTTTCAGATAAAGGAATACCTCCTCTGGGGTTATTGTAGGTAAATTGATTGAGTTATTTGAACTTACTTGATACGTAATAAAGTTCATATTGGAGTTAATGGCAATTTTTAGACTTAAAAAATAGTGCAAATAAATTAGCAATCTGTTCTGAATTGTTAGAAGTGATATTTTCAAATTTCATTGCGGACGGAAACTTTTGTAGCTTTCGCTTAGAGTATACGAAACCATAAAATGATTTGGAATCAGAAATAATAGAATTTTTCATTTTGCGTATATATGCTTTATAACATTTTTTGTCCAACTCAAAATATCTATGGCGAAGAATTGAATATTTTAAATAGTGCGAATGCAAGCCAGTTTTTTTTATACAGTTTAAAGCTACGAGACCTTTTATTTTTCAAACATTTCAGTTCCCTCGTAAACCACAATTGTGTTGGCTCTGAATAAGAACATTTAAGTTTAGGTACAAGGTTCTCAAACAATTCATACAGAGAATTATTAAAATGATCAACGTTTTTCTCATTATTTTCATTATATTTTGGCCATATGATTTTAGATAGTACTTTCTTAAGCTTTTTATAATTTGTTTTCGCAAAATTAAATTTAGTGTTAAAAATGAGTATTTTAAAGCTTTGATCCTGTATACATCCCATAATTTTGCAATCTAAATGCAAAGCTGGATGCAAGATGTCTTCGGGTTAAACCAGAGGGTCACATCGATTCACAGACGTTTGTAGTCATGTTGTCGACGTAAACCAAATCCAGCACCCTTTCAAATTTATTATGAATAACATTAATTTGATTACAGGCAAAGTTTAGCTATCTCATCCAAAAATTCATTTGTACACATTTTAGATGAAAAAGGTACAATATTATGGTGAACAATCTTCCACGATATGTGGGGGAGTTTAAAATCACCCAAAACTACCATGGAATCTGAGCAGTTGGTCATTGAACTAACTGTTTTGAGTAGAGCAATACAATGCAAGTAAACAAAAGAGCTTGATTGAGGTGGAATATAGCAGAGAGCTAAATAAATAAAGCCCTTTCCTGACTTAACACGGATGCACTTTAATTCGATAGAGCCGATAACAGAAACCACAATCTCTTCAGTGAAGAGTGTACAGCGAAAAAGACACCTCCGCCCAACCTGCCCAAGCGGTCGTTTCTATATACCTGAAAATAACTGCAACCGAGTCAAGAACATTGGGTTTAAGCCAAGTTTTCGGTAAATGAAATAATTTTAAAATCGCAGTAAAAGCTTTTTAAGTATAGATCAGTAAGCTGGGTGTTCAAACCCCTAACGTTTTGATAATAGATACTTGGATCCGTTTGCCGAGAAATCCTTGCAACATTACGATTGCTTATGTGAGGTTTATATTCGAATTCGCGCACAAAAGCGCCTTCCGGCCAAAAAGAACTATCTAAAAGAGTGTTGAAATGATCGAAACAAATGTCAATTTTTAAAAGAGGATATATTTCTCTCATAATTAAATTTAAATTAAGGTACTTAGCGTCAGTCAGCTGAACTAACTATGTACTACTACTACAAAATGTGCGCTGTGTCAATTGAAATACTCCATTTATTTGAAAAAGCGAAGTACTCAATTTCTGACTTTTTAATAAATATATAATTTATATATCGCTATTATGGATTTTGACAAAATCTAGTGCCTTTATCGGGAAGACTGTGCAGCGTGTCGCGGCTAGTCTTTTCCCCGAACAAAAAAGCATCAACTCACTAGTAAGGTCTCGAATTATTCAGTAAAAGAACTCGCTTCATTTGTCTAGCCATCCGAAGAAAAGCACGAATTGATTGTAGAAATTGAACTAAAACATTCCATAACCTAGAATGATAGAGAAGAAGATTGCGCCTTCCAGGGTGCCGTTACTTAAAATGTTTCTGTTTTGACAGTTGAGTGACGTCAAGACAGTGACAGTGTTGCCACTAAGATTTTAATTTAATACCAAAACTCTAAGAAAAAATTACCAAACCCCAAAAAATGTTACCAAAACTCTTTTAACTCGTCAAAACTTCCCAGCAGTTTTTCTCGATTGTTGGTTTCTTGAGTTATGACAGTCTTTAAGTTAATGAGCCATATGTTAATAAGTAAATTTCTTGTGCAATTGTATGGTTAAAATTTTGAAAGTTTTTTAGTAGTAACTTAGTATTTAAAACTTAAAAGTAAATACTTTGAAAAAAATGTTCAAATTTACACTTTAGGTAAACAATTAACAAAGTGGCAATTCACTTTTACCCCTCTTTACGTCACGTATTCTTCGCTATCATTCTTGTTCCATAACGATATTTTTATATCGTCGACTATTTTTGCAACCTAAACTAACAAAGTCCAATGGCGTGCAAGTAATTCGTAGAGCGAATAACTTTTATTGGACCATCATTGCACTGACATCCCATTCTTTATACATTCACTACACATCATTCTTAATGATAACACCTTTCAATACAATTTCCAACCTATTGCAACATCGAGCAACTGCCGCTTTTGGTCACATTTGATTTACAAACTTGTTACTTTCTTGGCTGCGCCCTCGACTAGACGCCATTTTCTAAACTTAATAGAGTAAAAGTTTCCACTTTTCACTCTTTTATTTAAACGTCTCGACTACTTTGATTTACTCAACTTATTATGTTCCCTTGGTGTTGGTTAGTACAGTCAACGAGTGTGCATCTGTGCCGTCGCAAATGAGAGTTGCCAAAAAAGGCTTTTAGAATTTTACGCCTAAAATGTACTATGCGAACACACAATCATAGAAAGAAATTATAAAGTAATATTTATGTATGTGTGTGTGGAAATAATGTTAGAAGGCATATTTGGCGTAAGCCATCTCCTTTCGCGCCCAACGGCAACAGTCAATCATGAAGACAGCAATGGACGCGCAAAACGCCGCCCAGCCTTATGGACCGCGTGCATAAAATATTGCCCAGAAAGGTTATGTATGTATGTACATATGTACGTAAAATTGGAATCGAAAATGTTGGCAAAAATGATTTCCTTTTTGGTTTCCACGTTTGCGTTTGCTTTACAGCTGCCTGCCAACGCAAAACGCCTGCTGCCAATTTCCGCTGTGTGACTGACTGGAGCGCTTACGTTGTTGCTGTCGTTGTTGTGCCATTGCCTGCGGCTGAAACTGAAGTTTTGTTGAGCATGGGAAATTGGTTTTTGTTTTTTTTTACTTGTTTTTTGTTGTTGGTATATGAGGTTATATGGTTACGTCTACAACAGTGGCTGCGGCTGCGACTGTGGCGCTGCAATATTTTGTCGTAGGTGGCAATGTGCTGGGACTCAGTGGGACGCGCGCTCTCTTTACATTGGCACATTTTATTTTCTTTTTTTTACTTTTTTGTCTTTTCTGCGCTGCAGCTTTCTTTTCTTGTAGCTCTAGCAGGTTTTATGAGTTTTGTATAGATATTTGACCGACATTTGATTGGTGGTGGCGGCGCACGAACACATTACAATTGAATTTTAAACTTTTTATTTTATTTTTATTGTAAGCACAATATTTTTTTTACTTAAATTTGGATTGCTTAAAACTGATGCATAAGAGATTTAATTACATGTTGGAAAAAAATTAAAAAAAAAAATGTTGGAAAAATTGCCCTAAAACTATTCACTCAAAGTGTAGCTAAATTAATAATTTTCCACATAAATATACAGAATTCAAGCGCCTATTTTGCCAAGAGCGTGCAGCTCAGCCTTTTCAATTATGCAAAAAAAATTTAAAACTCAATTTTTTGTTTCTTTTTATATTATATAATAGTGCATACTTAACTCTAAATGAAATTACCGGAAAAACCTGCTTACAAAAAAAATTCTCTAAACTAATATTTAAAAATTATTTGAACAAAATTAGTGTTGCTGCAACGCTTACAACAACAACGCCAACACATGTTATGTACGTTTGTATGTAGGTACATACATACATTTGCACATACCAATATACATACATACATGCACACACACACACTTATGTATTCGAATTTTAGATCGCTTCGCTTTCGCACTTCATTTTTTTTTTGTCCTTCCTTTTTCATAAATATTTGCTTTTATTTTTCTAGCTTGCTGCCAATTAATATTCACTCCTTTTATTTTTTATTTATTTCCATTTTTCTTAACGCTTTCTCAATGTCACTAAAATTGTAAATGAAAAAATTAAAGGCACAAATTTGCACACACTTTCACACATACTATGTATGTATGTATGTATGCACAGCGATACTTAGAAAACGCGACGCCAACAATTTTGCACCATTTTGTTAAATATTTCTGTTAAATTGCTAATAATTTAATTATTTTTTTGTTTGTTTTTTATTTTTGCATTTAATGTCAACTCAGCGGCAATAAGTCAATTTATTTTGTAGTCTTTTTATTAGCAATAAACAGTTTTTATTGGGTTATAGTTAGAAGGAATATACATATGTATGTATATATTACAACCGCAACAGAAGGATTTGTGTGCTAATGGTCGGACAAAACGTTCGCAATACCACGACGTCTATTTAATTCGAATCATTACCCAGCAACAGCCAATCCGGGACTGAAAGCTCTTATCTAATGCCGATTGCCAAAAAGCACAAATGCCGCCAAACAGCAGCAGCAGCAATAGCAGCAGCAGCACCAGCACCAGCAGGAGCAGCAGCAAGAGCAGAGCCAGCTGAGCCAGCAGCAGTGGCGAGTTGCAAATTTTGGTGAGCAAAAGCAAAACATCGTGAGAATAAATGTATGTATGTATGTATTATGGGACGTCATTATACTACACCGACCTACGAACTGACTGTGCGCCAAAAAAACACGCAACTATATACATATATACATACATACATACAAAACATACATATGTACATACATATGTATGTATGTACTCGTATGTCTCGCACCTTGCCAAACATCAAGATATTCCCAAAGCAGCAGCAACAGAGACTAATCGCCGCCAACTGTCAATGGCTTATACTGCACAGTGGCATGATTCGTGCAAAAAAAAAAATGGAGGTGAGTTTGACACTGAATTTCAATTTACATATGTATATGAAGAGCATGATTCAAATATAAAAGGTTGGATTCAATTACAAAAGGTTAGCTCGATAAACAGCTAGCTCGCTCACTTTTTGTCAAACGGCTCCCTTAGCATCAAAACCGTGTTGCTTCTTAAAAATAATAATATGTAGTAGTAACCTCAAAATTTTTTAATACCAAAAACTAAGAGGCAACACTTTTTTTTTGACAGCAACACGGATTTTTATGACAGCATTTTTTCTGATTAAAAATTGACACCGTCTCGTAAATATTTCATGTAAATGTGTATAAATGACGCGCTTTTCCGTTGAATGCTTTTCACGCGCATATAAATTCGATGTGACAAAGTGGAAAGTTTTGTAATTTCTAGAAGGAATGGGTTTAAATAAATTAAAAATAATGTGACATAATAATCATCCAAATGCCAAAAACAAGAATTTGTAAGAACTAAATTCTTGAGTTATGAAGTTTGATTTATTTTTCTTTTAATATACATATAAAGATTCTCTATCTAAAATTTCGAATTATTGTGGTTTACTTACAACTCCATTAACTCCATAAAGTCACTTACTATTTATCGAAATAAAATTGAAGTGAGCACCTTGACCTAGCCGTCTGTGCTTCGTAGTATATGTAACCTTTTGTAAGGGAGTGTCAAAACTCCCTCGTCAATATTGATCTAACCTTTAATTATTGAATCATGGGATAACTAAGCAGCCTTCTCCCTTACATGCATTTTCTAAGCATGTTTTTGTGTGAGTTTTTTTTTTTAATATTTTTAAATTGTTGTAGAAAGTAAAATTTTTTACAAACTAAACAAAATTGTCATCACTTATTCGTTTTGTCTGTTCGACTTATTCTTATTCGTTAAAATTATTTTTTTTTTCAATTGCGTCAATTGAGTAAGTATTTTATTAAAGTTGACATATTTTTGCATAAATTAATTCGTTTCAAACTCAGCGATATTTTTTTATTAAGTTTCCACCACTGCGCCTCGAGAACTGCCTCTCGATAATCTTCATCGGATCTATTGTACAAAGTTAACTTAAAAATACTTGCGAATGCAATTTTCTTTATATAAACTAGGTTTGTGTTGACACATCGACGAATTTTGAATAACTTTTATTTATTTATTTCTATTGCTATTGGCTTCAGTAGCAACAGGCAAAGAAACTGGCGATAATTTCACTCACTTCCTATCTGCAGCAGATACAAAATCCGCTGAAAAGAGATATTGAGAGCAAGTTTGTGAAGGCAGGAATAATTCGAGATTGCAAGATTCAGACAATAATATATTTTTTTTAATTCGTTTGGAAAACATGGAACATCTTAGAATTTTCTTGCGTCCATGAGAAGCTTTCAATATCAGGGAAGCTCCCCAAAGTAAGACGGATTTATTCACAAGCATACATACATAGGTAAGTATAATGTAGAACACCGTAAGACCGGCTCGTATTTGAGGGGGTTAACTTTTTTGTTGATTTGCATTCTGAAATTATTTTGAAAAAGCTCAAAAAAATTAAATTTAGCCTTAATATGCACTACAGTATTTACCGGTGTAAAACTTTTTGAATAAAATTATAATATTTAGCAATTTCTTCAAATTATATTTCGTTATTCACTCTTATTGTGAGTTTCGTTTTCGCCCGAAATAGTTCACTTTTCATTGTTTGCTTATTATAAATTTCGGGCGGAAATTTTCCGCTTTCGGAAATTATTTCCCCTTATCGGCAACACTTATTTCGGGCGTAGTAATAGTTCGCAGATTAGTTGAATTTGTTCACTTTATTTTGAGAGGCGAAAAATTTCGCGAACCGAAAATGAAAGTAATTTAATTTTATTTTATTTACATAAAATCGCCTATTCCAGGAGCAAAACAGTAAACAAAGTTAGTTCAAATAGGGACAATATTAGGTAGAATGCAGAAAAATACAGATATTGGAAGAGGATTTGACAAAGAAACAAGAAAAATGTAGCTGAGTTATGAACAGTTATGAACAGCAAAACAGCAAAGGATGAAGCTGAATAGTTTGGGGTCTGTAATGAAAAATTAGTCCGAATGGAAAGGGGTACAATATTTTTAACTTAAAAATAAAAAAATAGATTTGGACTGGCCAAAAGCGGTATGTCTTCCAGCGTAGACCGTTTTTCCCACTTCGGGAATAATATGGACTCGTTAATTTTGATAATTTCTTACGAAAACATGTATCTGACTCCCGATTGCCCAATTTTAGAACTGTTGCCTACACCTTTTTAGTGTCCACCTTCTATGAAAAACCGCAGGCACGCATCCCAACTGGCGGAATAGCAAATTGTAGTCGTGCTGGTGATATTGAAGAAGTTACTACAAATCTTATAAATACTTGAACGCTTCTTTATTGACTAATATACATATTTCAAAGATCTGGAAAATTGTTAAATTTTGTCAAATAACTATTGAATTTGAAGTATTTGATAATTTTGCACTTCAAGTATACACATTTCAGAGTTGTAATTTCCATGTTCGAATTTTCGAAGCGAAATTAATTCCAGGTGAAACTCACAATAGGCGGATTCAATCCGGGTGAATGGAAAAATTTCGGGTGAATTTTTTTTCGGGCGAAACTCACGATAACGGTGATTAATAGTAGTAATAGTAGTTAATATTCTACCACTAATAACCTATTTGGTGCAATTTTCTACCACCTTTTCGCAAAAGGGGATTACATTTGGCCCCATTTTTATTTCCTTCGTAAATGCAACCTTTTGTAAGAAAAAACCAAATTTGGCTGTCATTATTTACCAAACCTTTTATAATTTAATCATGTATGAAAAGTAAATTTTATGAAATTAATTTTGACATACTAATTTAAGTTATTCATTTATTTATTTATTTTTTTGTTTATGGCGTCAATGAACAAAAATTCTTACAGCCTACACTTATTAGAAAGTATTACATATTATTATAAAATATTACTGACATTACTTCAATAAGAAACAAGTTGGTTACGGAAAATACTCTTTGGCACAGCGAGATCAAGTTTTAGAGAATTGAGAAACGTACGGAATTCTTGCAAAGTTATATTTAAGGGAGCATTTTTACTGTAGAGAGTTTTGTTGAAAGCGACCCAGAACGAATTGAACACATCGAAAATGAAAGAAATAAACAGGAAGATTCTTCGATTATGCAACGACATTAAATTAATTAACTGAAAATAGGATGTCCGCTAAACTAACTTAAGCCTATTTATGTGCACCTGCTAAAAGGTCTTCAAATAAAGGAAGCATACTCCAATATTGACCGAACAAAAGCAGAGTGTAAGGCGTAAGTTTATATGCGTAATAAAAGTAAGTTTCGAATCGAAAAATACTCCAAGGTCTTTAATCACACTAAGAGACTTAACACCACACCACAAAAATAATCTGTTAAGATCAGCTTGAAGTAGAAGCGAGTAGTTATTAGATCAAATAGGACCTAATGGACCTTGTGGTACACCGAAAGTGAGCACAAAAGTTTTTGATCAAACGCCATCAACAACAACAGAACTATGTAGTTCTGAGTGATAGGTAGGCATTTATCCATTGAAGGAATGTCGAATGAAACCCAAGTTGGGAGAGTTTGTGAATTAAAATCTTGTGCGAAATTCAATTGAATGCTTTGGAAAAATCCGTGTATATCGTATCCACTTGATATCCTCCTTGGAAACTTTTAATACAGTCATCAGTGTAAAAACGGCGAGATTAGTTACTGTGGATCTTCCAGCATCAAAACCGTATTGATTGCGGCAAATTACGCGTGTTTTTTTATTATGCTTTCAAAGAGCTTAGAAATTGTAGTAAGTTTAGAGATAGGGCAATAATTACTAACATCACTCTTTTTCCTACTTTTAAACTTTATGTTTCCATGCGATTTATTGTAGATAAATTTCAGGGGATCTACTAAAGAAACGCAATGGTTTAACAAAATGGCGGACATGCCGTCATCATCTGTCTTAACGCCATCAATAATATCTTCACCTGTAAGAATCAGAGAGTCTACATCGAAGGAAGCACGCACAATATCATTGATATCACAGCTCGTTCGTTTGCCAAACTTCTCCTAACATTTCTGCGTTTTTATTTTTGTGCCACAATTTGAGAGCATCATAGCTTTTAGCTCTTTCATGACACAAATAAAATCATAGCAATTTTTTTAAGACGTCTTCAGATCGAGCACTGAGTGGCGTTATTTCGGTGAATTTTCGGAAATATTTCGCCAACATTTCGAGACCTTTTAATGCTCATTCATTCGGACCAGTCTGGTCAATATTAAGGATCCAATAGGTGCTAGTCCCGTACAAGAATTAGAATTGTTCAAATCATTTTCAGTTACTATGGAACCATCTCAGTATACCCGTCCTATTGTAGCATGGAAAATTAAGCTATCAGCTGAGATAGTTCTCGGAGTGCACGAGAGAAAAGATTTTGAAATATTTATCTATAGCGACGCTATTGCCCTAATGAATGGCGCAGACGGATGGAACGACGGAATTCTTGAGCAACTATAATTCAAGTATTCTTGTTTCCCTTGCAACCAAGATGAACTCCCGCCAAATATGCTTGGTGGCAAAATATTTTGTCAGATCTAAACCATTCGCTGCTCAACCCATATGATTGAACAAATAAAAAACACAATCGTCCCACTGTTTCGTGAATAAACTTGTCAATTTCTTAAGTTAAAGGCTGTGAATAACAAAAATAAAGAAACTACATTGCGCGAGAACTAAGGTGAAAGGTTACAAAATAAAAAATGCTCAGAGAGTTTGAGGTGCTTTTGATATTAACTCTCACTCTCATTGCCGCTTTCTCTCGCGCCGTTAGAGACACCATTGAAATGGTTGGATGATTGTTGATGTTATTCAGCCATTGCTGTGACCATTCCTGTGGGTGGACATAGTAATGAAAGTCTATTTGTGACATCCAGACTAAGAACCATGTGCGCGCATGTTAATGTTTGAGTCTCAAAGCGCAGATAAATTGTAAAATAAACAGCACTTTTGACACCAGCTACAGAAAGGCGTTAAGTTACAACGAAAACGGAGAATTAACCACAGTTTGTGAGTTTTTTTTTTTGTATTAAAAGGGCAGCACACTCGGTGAAAAATATTCTAAAAATGAACGTTAATTTTTAGCAATTTGAAACTAAACCTTTGTTAAACTAAAATTTAATGCACTACAAAACTATAATCTGTTCACAAATAATGGCACAACCACATATTGATAGCTTTGTGCACTTTATGTTTTTTTGCTAATTAATTAAAATTATTTGCCAATGTAATGTAATGTACGATGATTTAACAAACTTTTATCAAAATTTTCAACTTAAAAAAAAAAATTTCTAGAATTCAAATTTAACAAAAAATTTCTAGAATTTTTTTTGAGTAGGCATTTTTTTGGCTCACTCAATTTTAGTCTGAGAAAGTGCAAGTTTCAAGTATCTGCAAGTTATCACTGATTTTTAACAATTTTTTTACTGGCAGTTTTCTCGCAACGCAAAACCGCAATTTTCTTTTTTGTGTATGGAAGGTATTGCGAAAGAGCGTCGGTAAAAAAAGTGTCAAAAATCAATTTTAATTTGCACTTTGTTGTACTAAAATTTAATGGGCTTAATATTTGCATACCACAAAAAATTCAAATTTTTTTTTTAAGTTCGAATTTTTGATGAATAATTGATAAACGTTTTCTAAATTTTTTCATAACATTTTAAAAATTGTTTGTAATGGTATTTTTTTAGAGAATTAACGATGTTTTAATTGGCAAATAATTTTAAATAATTCAAGGATAAATAAATTGCTCAAACGTATCAATATGTGTTTGTGCTATAATTTGTGAATAGAGTGTACATATATGTACATACACACATATGTATGTATGCTTGAAAATTTTAGAATCGAAAAGTTTAGAAACATACACAAAGTTTAAATTTTACTTTAAATGATTTTAGTACAATATTGAACCGTAGTTTTATTCAAATTTAACAAAAAATATTTTTCATGAAAAACATTGTAAAATAAATAATTTGTTTCTTTTGTATGCATCTAAACTTACTGGTGAAATCAAAATGAAGATATCCTTTAAACTCTTTCCAACTTCTTTGAATACTTACATACATACATATGTACATATGTACTTGGCATTTTTAAATTCAAATTTTGAAATTTCAACATTTGTTAACTGCTAAAAATTCGCAGCTTTCGCTCTCTCCGCCTTCGGCAGCTGTTAAAGTACATTATTTCAAGTATTGAATTTAAGCTGCAACGCAACTTTCTCTCTCTCTCTCTCTCTCTCTCTCTCTCTCTCTCTCTCTTTCTCTTCTTCTTTCTAGCTCTATGTCAGTTGTTTGCCGACTACTTCTACTGGTAACTTGTGTGCATAGACTACCTGACGCTAAACTGTTGTGTCCTTCAAACACCAGCTAACACCAGTGGCACATACATAATTGAAAAACGTGCATTTGTAACTATGTGTGTGTGGGTGTATTAAAGTGTGTGTGTGTGTACGTAGCATTGTTCTCTTCTTTTGCTGCATAACAATGGCGGTTGTTTGCATTTATGTGCTTGCTTCGCATCTAACACTTGTACGAATGAGAGTTTATCGGATACCAGTGCGTATGAGTAACATTCATGTTAAGTTGTCTTTTTTCAATTGTCTGACTGTATGCATTTTTTTTTTGCTCTCATTCAACTTCGTTAACATGCTAATTTCACGCACATTCAACATTAGTGGCGCTCGTAAAGCTTCAATTAATTTAGCTTAACAAATATGTAGATAGTTCAGATTTTTAACAGGTCGACCATAGGAGATGTACCCGCATTAGACGCATTAAATGTTGTCACTTTTCGTCTTGCAAACAACTGTTGCTATATTTCGTTAAATTTTGGTAAATATTTTCGTACATATTTGATGGAAAGTAAAATTTGTTTTTACTATTGATTTCAAATTTAAAACGGCAAGACAGATTAACCAGGTATGACATTTTATTTTTGAGCTTACATTATTTTTCAATTAAAATGCAGTCCATTTTTTAACAAAAATCATATACATATGTATGTACATACCTAAGTCCAATTGACATTCAATTTTAGTAGAATTCACCGCTTTGGGTGTTTTTTTTCTTTATAATTTGGCCTTGAGCTCATTTAAACAAATAATGAAATAATAAAACAGGTAAAAAAATTATTTTTAATTTTTTTAATTAAGTAAAACTTTGATCTTTAGGTTTTTTTTAGTTTTTGCTTAGGAATGTACCCTATTTTAATTGCAACATAGAAAAATGTATTAAAATAAAAATTAGCTGTATTTGGGGTGCGGTTATAAATTGATAGAAGGTACACATTTCTGTGTATGTTCATATATGGTATATCGGACATTTTTTTAATCGGTACATTTTTTTTAAGGTTTCAAACAATTTTTTTTTTTAATTTTTTCGAAAAATTTGGACTGAATTCAAATTTCAAATGTTTTTAATTTATAAAAAACAAACTATTTTTCACATAAAAAATCTCTTTTCATTGGGCTTATGTGTATTATTTTAAAGAGATTGTTGCCAACTATTTGAAATGCTAAAATAACACTGTCCAACAAATGAAGACTTTTTGAATGGAACAGAATAGCGACCCTATAATTCTGAAAGGGTATGTTGAGTAGATCATTTTTGTAGAACAAACTTATGGTCCAGCACGTCTGAGTTTTTTTTTACCGTGGGTCAAAGTTTTAATTTTTTGGTCGAAGGGAGCATTATAATATATGAAAAAAATGTTGTAAGTTAATGTCTGAGAGAATTCTTATGGTCAGAGTTGTATTGTGGATCTGTATGAGGATTATTTTTGTGGAAGATCTTAACCCTCTAACTAGTCTCTTTATGGGTCAATTTGACCCTTTTTTTCGAGAAAGTCAAAAAATATCCTTTAAAAAAGGACATTTAAGGATTAAAATATTCTACGAAAATGTTTGGCGGAAAATTTCAGTGGGGGTCACCAAAGACACCATTGTTGTAAATAAAGCTCTTTACGATTAATTGGCAAAATTACACACCAACTTCTATAAAAAAATTATAATTTTGTTTTAATAGTGGTTTATTATAGTATGTAGTACTATGTACATATTTATTTTTTTGCTTCAGCAGTAGTATGACAATGGATTAAAGATTAAACTTAATATGCTTTCCTGTATTTAGCTTGACGTGAATGTTCCGGTTTCTGTACAAGCCTGTTAAGGTTTCTGTACAAGCCTTTATATCCTGATGAAACCTTTCACCGTGTTCATCTGAAACCGCTCCAAGGTTTTCTTTAAAAAAATTGAGATGAGAGTGCAGAAAATGCAGCTTTAGTGACATCTTAACGCCAATATTGTTAAAACCGATTAGCATGCTTTCAATATTTTTTGCATAGTTTTGTGCTTTTGAGTTTCCAAGGAATTCTGATATAACCAGCTCCATAAAGTCAAATGCTGTCTTTTGCATATCCGACAGATGACCATAAAATTCTTCATCTTGTAATAATTTTCTTATATCGGGTCCAACGAGCATCGCTAGAAAAGGTAATTTACATTAAATGAAATAAATTATTTCTTAAAACCGTATTTTACCTTCTTTTAATTTTGCTGCAGATAATCTGGGGAAAATTGTTTGAATGCGTTTGAAAGCATTTCCTTGTGTATTTAAGCTTTTAATAAAAATTTTCACCACGCCCAACTTAATATGCGTTTTCACCTGCTTTGTATATGTTGGCGTGTAATTTTGCCAATTAATCGTAAAGAGCTTTATTTACAACAATGGTGTCTTTGGTGACCCCCACTGAAATTTTCCGCCAAACATTTTCGGTTATTTTTTGATTTTCTCGAAAAAAGGGTCAAATTAACCCATAAAGAGACCAGTTAGAAGGTTAAGATCTTCCACAAAAATAATCCTCATACAATTCCACAATAGAACTCTGACCATAAGAATTATCTCAGACATTAACTTACAACATTTTTTTCATATAGTATAATGCTCCCTTCGACGTGCTGGACCATAAGTTTGTTCTACAAAAATGATCTATTCAGAATTATAGGGTCGCTATTCTGTTCCAAAAATGCTGTTGGACAGTGTAATTAAAAAAAAAACCAAGTTGAATGAAATACGGTGGCGCTGACCTACACTGACTTCTAACGTTATTAGTTTTAATGTTATGGCGGCGCTGTGCATACACCGAAGTCTGTACTAGTTATTTTTATTATCTCGCTCCTTTTAGTAATTTATGTGGTTTTCTTTTTTTTTTTTTGTTTGCTGTTTTTATTAGTAAAACAAGTTTTCGTTTTCTTCACGCAAAATATGCGCATTTTTGTTTGATATGATTATGCATCATTCATTCATATATATGTATGTATGTGTGTGTGTATGTAAAGTATTACAATTTTAATTTAGTTAAGTAATTTAAAGCTCTAGCTGTCTATGATTGCTCCCAAAATTTTCGATTAACGATACATCATCACATCTGTGCTCTGATACATGCACATATAAGCATCACAAAACAAACGTTTCGCATGTTCCGGCAACATTTTGTCATTTGTTGAAGTCTCATTAACGGCACGTGCACCCTCGTCCGACAGCCATTTCGGTAGATCAGGCACAGTTATCATTTCGGGTATATTGTAACCATTTTTCTCACCTAAAATATGATTTCAAATATGAGCATATTCTAGGCAAAATTTCTTTACATGTATGCATGTATGTATGTATGTAGGTATGTATGTACCTTTGCGATCGGCCATCGAATCAAAGAAACACCAAGGCGCATCTGGGCCAGAACCAGCCTTAACGAATGCCACATAATGTGAAGTCTCTATGCAAACAACGGCAAATAATTCCATATATAGCCGTGGTACAGACATATGCTCAGCCATAATGCGAAAGTCTTGCGGCACTGACAATTTCTTGGAATTATGATTTGCTCTAAATTGGAATTGAAATTGAAGATTAGAAAGAATATTATTAAATTTAAAGCGATAATATAAGGGTTAAAAAACAAATAACCCCCCAACCTTCTTGCGTGCATATGCACGGTATCGCGACATTTCAAACAAAATGCTGTATTCTCCAATCCAACGCCACCTTGTAGCACACCATAGCAATCGCGACATTCATACTCGGCTAAGTGACCACAAACAGTGCATTGGCGGGGAGCTGTTCAATGAGAAAAAAAATAAAAAATATATATATACATACATATATAGTTTTTCTTATTCGTTTGCAAATTGTTTGTTAAACTAACAATCCTCAATGATATCGGTGACATCCAGTAGTTGTGATGGCAATATTCTTGGATACATCTTGAAGTTTTTACCAAAACGTGGCATTTGTATAATCAAGCAAGACGGCACTTCTTTCAATTTAATATCGGATGAATGAAAACTTTGTTCAAATAATTGCTGCACAGTTGGAAAGCACAGGCGTTCATCCTTTTCGACGAACAGCTGATAGAAATAGGCATCTTGGCCGGAGCTTAGCTATATGTAATTAAAATAATTATGTAAATAACTATTATATATAAACAATTAGTTTTATCGAGGGCTTGGGAGTACTACTTTAAGTTTTTTTTTTATTTTTTTTTTTTATTTTTTTTTTTTAGTCTTTGCAAGTTAAATGTCAAGAGGAATATTTGAAATCATTTCCCACATTATCGACCACAAATGAGCTTTGCTATAAAATAACCGTAACAAGATGTATTGACATTTTTTTTTTACCTTCAAAAACGGTTCGACACGCATTATTTGCGCCAACAAACTATTAAGAAACTCTTCGGGGTCCTTCTCTTCACTGGTCAGTCCACTAACAGAGCTCAGTTTGTCCAGCAATTGACGCAGTTTCATAACACGATCGGCACGTACGAAAACATTTTTGCGCAGTGGATTAACAATTTCTTCACGCAATACTTTTTGAACCTCTGTATAGTTGGGTATATCCTGGCGTGAAAAAAAAACATAATCGATTAAGTAAAATAAATAACAACATCTTTGTATGCATACATCAGCCTCCTGTGGTCGGAAAAGCAGCGAATCAAAGACAGGTGTGAAAGTGAACATGGAAAATAATGTAGCATCCAAATAGCAAGAATTATGATGACCTTGTATGCCTTTGAATTTGCCACAATTCTCTTCCAATTCCTCCAAGCTTTTGATTTCTAAGAAAGAAAAAAAAATATATTTAAGTACGCATGTGAAATGAAATGTTTCTCAGTTACTGGAAAACTTACTCAAGGGCGCCACAGCACCTGGTACTGATGGACATTCGACTTGTCCGAACATTTTTGAATCAGTCGGTATACTTGCAGCTGCCTTGCCATCTGTTTCGATAAAACGTCTATCGGTGGAGCAACGCTCGGAGGGCACGAAGAGCGCACGACCGTCCGGACAACGAAAGTATCTATTGAGCAGCGAAATTTGTTAGGTTGATTATTATTAATATTGAAGCGTATTACTAAAAGCAATGAATTCACGACTCTTCTGCAGTTCTTTCGGCGATCAAAAGCCTCTACTTTGCTTATACAATTATTGTTGAGCGACGATTTTAAGAGTCTACTCAAGAAGTTTATTACTCATTTCGATCATGAAAGCAATAAATGGCTGTTCAATAAGAATTAAACATAATTTTTTGTTTGCCATAGAACGACAAACTGCAACTGAAATGATCGCAGAAAAGAAATCACCAACCGGAAGTTTTGTCCGCGTTTGAAAATCTTCGGTGGTACTTAAGTAAGTATAAAATACTTTTTTGTACTTCCTCTACATGTGTACATACCTGACGCCATTAAATGTCCCATTGTTGGTTGGCAATGTTCGATCATCCTGTTCCTCCTCCAGCTCCACACCGACCATTATTTGCTTACGTCCTTGCGCCAATCCAATCCAACGTATAACACCATATAAATTCTCTGATGCTTCTGGTATGGAAACCTCCACCATCGAACCTACACCCAACGCAGTGTCAGGTATATCCTGCAAATGTGTGTAATTAATCCGTTCCACCTCCGCCGGTGCATCAATATCAACCAAGTTATCATAAACAGGTGAATCGCGTGAATTAGCATATTCTGTATAATTACAAAAAAAAAAACAAAAAAATTAATGAAAAGAAGAAATTGGATATTTAAGATTTGTTAGATTTTTCTTTTAGTTAATTTTAAAGCACTACATTAATTTAGTTTGGAGTTATAAATAAAAATTTTCTTTAGCATGAGAAACAACAGCACACACAAATTGCGTTCAATAACCTGGCGAGATATTTGGCGAAAATTGGTATGTGCCACTTGGCCCGGATGCGAATAGTTCCAATACGGTTAACGGTATATTATTGTATATCGATGTATCACTAGGAGTTAACGAGCTGGCGCTACGAGTCTCCATTTTGCGATATAATTTTTTTAAATTAAGTTTTTACTATTCCCAAAACAAAAATTGAAAAGTAAACATTTGCTTTCAACTAAAAACCGTACTATTTATATCGAGTGTTGTACAATATTTGGTTGGATATAAATACTTATGAATGTATGTACACATGTACATACATACATACATACATGCATATGCTAGAGCAGGCAAAGAGATGTGCGGTTCAAAATGGTATTCGGTTAGGCTGTGAGAGCACATAAACCGCAAAAAAAATGCTATTAAATATTTATTGATTTATTTGGTAAAACAAAGTTTCTTGTTATAAATGCAATTAAATTTTGTTAACAAATAAAAGAAAATACATACATACATACATACATATATATGTATCTAGAAGTATAAATATAAAACAAATAAAATTTAACTAAAATATTTATATGCAAATAAATTCTAAAAATAAAGTAAAGTAGAATGAAGGAATAAAAAGAAAATATCAATAAATTTAGTATAAAAAAAAAATTATTAAAAATTTAATCAAAATGAAAAATTGAAAAATCACTTAAAATAAAATACATTGCAACAGAACCTGTTAAAGGAAAGTGAAGTAGTAATAAAAAAAAATAAAGGAGACAAACAAATTAAGAAAACAGAAAATAACAACAAAAAATTTCAAAAATAATAAAACGAAATGTGTATTAAAAAATTGTATAAATCAGTAGCAGAAACATTTAAAATTAAATTAAAAAATAACGGAAACATACGCACAAATATAAAACAAATAAAATTTATCTTAATTATTTATATGTAAGTGGCCGCTGTGGTCGAGTTGGTAGCGGTGCGTGCTATAACTCGATATGCCGGTGAGTTCGAGGTTCGAAACTCAGTCAGGGCAAGCAAAATCTTAATGATAAAACAAGTTTTTTCTAAAATATAAAGACGCACACCACAAATGGTAGGAGAAACTCGGCCAAACACTGAGCTATAAAGTGTAAGCGCCAAAAATTATTATTAAAAAATAAAAAATTTTAATTATTTAAGTGATTAAATTAGTTTAAAAAATATGAACAAAAAAAATATTGAAAAATCACTTCGAATAAAATAAATTACAACAGAACAAGGGAAAAAATAGAGGTTAGAGTAAAGTGAAGCAATAATAAAAAAAAACGAGACAAACAAATTAATTAAAGAGAACACAACCACAAATAATTTCAAATATAATAAAGAGAAATATGTATATAGTAAAAAAATTGTATAAATCAATAGTAGCATTCAAAATTAAATAAAAAAAAGAAAATAAACCGACAAACATAACGCAAAAAATAATGCATAGAATGAATGAAAAGAAAAAAAAACATTTAAAATAAAATAGAAAAAAACTAAAAATAATTCATAAATCGCTTAAAAAATATAAAAAACAAAAAAAATTAAAATAAATAAAACATTATAATAAAATACAAAAGAAATCATTAAAATAAATGTTAAGTAAAATAAAATACACTTCAATAAAATATGTAAAATGTATTACAAAAAATTAAGTAATTGAAAGCTAAAAAATAGAAAAAATGTAAATGTAATGTAATACTATCAAAAAAAAGGCATAAAAAAATAAAAGAAATTACAAACAAAAAATGTCTTGTATTGTATTGCTCAAGTTCGTGTTATAAATAAAACTTATATACAATAATAAATTAAATAAATAAAACAAATTTGCAATTTAAGTTGAGCTCAAAATACAACAAAAATTGATAAATTTACCAAAAAAAAATTCCCCTATGTAACAGTTTAAAATAAAATAAAGTTGTAGAAAAATTTAATAAATATATTAAACACAATTACAAAGCTTTATACCCATAAACGAAATAATATCATGCTGAACCATTTTTTTCTCTTCAACTACTCTCAAATGCTGCATCACTAATTCCATGTATTGCGGCGCTATAAATAGGCAGTGGTAGCCAACTAGTTCGAAATTCACGCTGAAAACTAAATTCATACATATATATGTACATACTTACAACCGTATGTAAATTTAAAAATTTTACTCGCGATATTTAAAAAATTATTTTTTTTTTTTAAGTTTCAATGTGTCTTTGCGAAAATTTTCTTAAATTCAAAAACTCTGTTGTTTTGCTGGTAACAATGTATATAGTAGATGTTTGCGTTTTTAAGAATACTACAGTAAAGTTTTAGTTTTTGTCAGATATAGTAGTTAAAAGGGCTTTTTCTCGTCGTCAAATTTATGAAGTAAATACGATGTACATATTATGTATGTATGTACTTATGTACATCTATATAGATATGTACGTATGTTGATAAGTGCATCTATTGTGGAGGGTTGTGTGTTCCTCAGTTAAATATTTATACAAAAAATACGTTTTGTAATTTGAATTAAATCAGTAACTTTTAGACTTGGGTTCTAAAAATGTGTGTGTGTGCTTTTGCACCGACAATTGCTAATATAAAAATCAAGCTAGCAAGAAAGTTTTAGCTCACACAAAATTAAATACATACTATTTGCTGCAATGGCGTCGCTTGTTACATCGGCGCCAGTAAAACCTTCCATAGCCACATTTCCAGTTGCCTTCATACCACCAAAGTGTGTTAGAGGATTGGGTGATTTATTGCGTCTACCTTTCGACTGCGTAGAGTCTAGACTCCCGTTGCCGGTCGTTTGTTGTGACTTTGTCAATTGCTTGCTATTCAATATATCGGCAGCGTCACCCGCAGTACTTGGCCAATTGTCGCCTAATAATTCCGCCAAGCAAACTTCCTGTTGCATATTTTTATCAACGACAATCACATTCGATTCATTCTTAGTCGATTCATGTATATCGGCGCTATCTATAACAATTATTTCACGATCATCCAAGCTCATTAGATTTAAGGGAAGAACGGTAGTGGCCGTACCATCGGCGTCTCTGCTTCCACCAACGCCGCTGCCACTGCCGCTATTTGTTGACGTGGATACGGATGTGTTTCGATGTTTCAATATACTTGTTGGCGCCGTGGATAAGGGTGTAGTTGTTGTTGTAGATCCACGTTGCCTTTCCAAACTGCGTTCATAATTCTCAATGGAATTCTTACAAGCATCATTAACTATCGATATAATTGGTGGACCATTATCCAACTCATCGGTGCGCTTCAATTTGCCACTGTTACGGTCCATTTCTTTGCTTGAAATGACCTTGGAATTATTAGCAGTTGGAGAACTTGGAATGTCGTAAAATTGTGAGGTTGGTGCCTTCTTCTTTGGCTTTTTTTGCTTTCGCAATGAATTAGTATTATTGCCAACGCTTCCTCCGCCGTTCGCACAAGTGGATGGTGCAATAGCAGTGCGTACCTTATTTATTGTTTCACCGATAACATCTATTGCAGATAATTTCTTTTTAACTTCGCTTGGTAACTGCAGTAGAGTATCGGCTGTTGCGAATATAGAAATTTTTGCTTCGCATGACATATATTGAACCGAGAATGGAATAGTCTCGGATTGTGGTGAGAAACCGTTGTCCAAATGCTAGATGGTATATAATTGATTTTAAATAATAAGGGTTATATTAAACTTAATTTGAAAATTTTCTTTGCTCATTTTAGATGTATAGTTCAGTTTAAAAAATTACATTAATTGGTATTGTTTTCGCATTATTTGTTAAGCATTTTCTCTTACTGCAATAATTATGTACACATTTATCACTGCAATACCAAATAAATCTTTTTGTCATAATCAAAATTAATTATGTAATTGAGAAGGATTATAGTTTGAAACCTTAGCCCAAAGAAGTGATATATTTTTCAATAAGCAACCTAAGACACTTTTTTTTTTGATATATTATTAATGGACCTACTGCTATCACAATCTAAAAAAGTTCATACCAACAACTCCACTCCGAAAAAATAGCCAACAGAATATATTTCGTCCACAGGCCCAATATATCGTATGATGCAGTCATAAAACTTCGACTCTCGACCAAACGTGCTGCCCGAAACGCGCACTAAATCATTAAGCGTCAAAGACATTATCCATTTGCAATGCTCTTCTTTTTTTACCAATTGAATTCGGCGTTCGGGTTCTTCAATGCTTATCACAAATGGCCATAGCGCTTCACTCACTTTCAATAAATTTCCTTGTGGACATTCATAGAGGTTTTCAAATACCGCTGATTTTCGCACGAGATCAAGTATTTGTACCGTAATCATTTTCTTATTGCCTACCGAAGGTGTTTGACTCTGGAATAGTTTTATGAGCGTGCCTGCTACCTTAACTAATTTGTCCGATTCAGAGAAATAATCATTTGGCACTTCGACGGGAACATGCATGCGAAATTCGGTGGTGCGAGTTAGGATTGCATATTTGGAAGAAGTCCTCAGATCCATTTTGTGGCAACAGTCTTTTTTTTATATCTTTATTGTAAAATTTCAATATGTTAACTGGTGTACAACTAAAATTGAGAAAAATTTTTAACAAATCAAAATAAATAAAAAGGAGAAAACGAAATAAGTGAAAAATGATAAAATAGTGGGTCGAACAATAAGGCGGAAATACAAATTGTATGTGTAGAAACTACAAGTTTACATGATGCGAATGAATCCACTTTTTTTGCACATTTACTTACTCTATTTTACACTCCTTTACAAATTAAATCGTCCTTTTCACCTTACATCCCTTTTGGACTGTGTTTGGCTACGCGAATTGTTTTATTTACCTTATCGTAGCAACAAAATAATAAAAACAGAAAATTCACGTCATTGATGAGTCAAGGCGAACGAACAGCTGTTGGTAAACAAATCTTTGCCGTCGGGATTCTTAATGAACGGCGTTAAAATTGCACTCGTGTCAAAGAATAAAAAGGTGTTCACATAGCTCTTTAATATGGCTTCTTTTCCTAATTCTCATTACAAATTTGACAATTGCGATTACTTACGTAAAGAAATTACCAAAAATTTATTCAGTTATTGTTTTTAAATTTGGTTTCTGGTACCAGAGTTATCTTTATTTTATACTTTCACGTCAAAGTTTGCTTATTCTGAAATCGTTTGTTTCGTAAACGGTAAATATTTTGTTATACATACATATATTAAAAAAAATTATATTCTAAACAATACACATGATACAAAAAGAAATTTGACTTTTTTCTTGGTCGTTTTTAACGTTTCGTTAAATAGATTATTTTACAAAAACATATAAACGTACTTTGATGCAACGTTGCGCGTGAAAATGGCAAATGAGTGTGGTAGAAAAGCGAATAGCATAAGTAAAGTATGTTGTGAAAATCATCCCGAACCTGCCAACTGGTGGTGACGAATTCCGCTTGACATTTTTCCAATATACATAATTGTGCGTATACACACGTATAGTAGCGCACTGTGTCGCATAATTTTTGTGAATTTTACGCTCGTTTAATAACCGCACCGGAACCAGCGCGTCTATGGCAGAGGCGGCAAGTGGCACACAGTCCACCACCGGTCCAATTGGTGGAAACAATGGTGCAGTTCCGGCTGCAAATAACGCAGCCTCAGCGGCGGTCTCTAGCAATGTTTCATCTGCTACGAATGCTAGCTCCAATCCAAATGCGGAAGTCATACGCGGACAACTGTTCGAAGTTGGGCCACGCTATAGGGACTTAACTTACATTGGCGAAGGTGCCTACGGTATGGTGGTGTAAGTATTATTACCAAATGCAGCAGCTGCCGCAACAGCATTTCGTTTGTATGTACTAATCTCATACGCAAGATCCCTGCGAAGGCACAGGGTGTGGCTAAAGCATATGCAAAAAATTGCCCATTTTTTCGAGCTCAACAGGCCCAAGCTATCACAGTATATATTTCCATAAGCAGTTTCGTAGTTTTTTTTATTTTATTTTTGTGATCTACTTTATTGATATCATATTTCAATTCATCTTTTGCAGGTCGGCGCTGGATACACTAACAAACGCAAAAGTAGCTATAAAGAAAATTTCGCCGTTCGAACATCAGACCTATTGTCAGCGCACGTTGAGAGAAATCAAAATTTTAACCCGCTTTAAACATGAAAATGTGAGTAAGCTACCAATAACTTACCTCTTCCCTTAACAGAGGCTCTCCCCTACTTGTTCTATTTGTAAAGTGATTACTAATCACTTGTTTGTATGTTTTGTTTTCTTATTCACTTTGTAGATAATTGATATTCGAGATATATTGCGAGTAGATAGCATAGAACAGATGAGGGATGTATATATTGTACAGTGTTTAATGGAGACTGATCTTTACAAACTACTTAAAACTCAGGTATGGATGTGGAAGGGTACATTTATCAAGTGCATTTTACTATTAAATATTATGTCGTAATCTCATATATTGCAGAGGCTTAGCAATGATCACATTTGTTATTTCCTTTACCAAATATTGCGTGGTTTGAAGTACATTCATTCGGCGAATGTATTGCATCGAGATTTGAAGCCAAGCAATCTTTTGCTAAACACCACTTGTGATCTTAAGGTAAGTGCAGTGGCGAATTGTATTGTAATAATTTGTTTAATTTTTTGGAAGTGACAAGTTTTTCTGTGCAATTAGATTATTTCATATTTTTTTTGTATGCTACTTAAATTGGTTTAAATAATTCAATATATAAATTTAACGGTGTGTCACCAAACCAACAGATCATATGTATGTATATAAACTTTGTTATAAATTCAACAAATCAATAATTAATTTAATCGTAAATGACAATTATAAAATAACCGGAATGACTCTTAATATAAAACTTGAATTAATATTCATAGGTGTGTGTATTTAATATGTTTTGCTTTTAACATTTTAGATTTGCGATTTTGGTTTGGCGCGGGTTGCTGATCCGGATCACGATCATACCGGCTTCTTGACAGAATATGTTGCTACGCGATGGTATCGAGCTCCCGAAATTATGCTCAACTCAAAGGGCTATACAAAATCGATCGATATTTGGTCGGTCGGTTGCATATTGGCGGAGATGCTAAGTAATCGCCCTATATTTCCAGGCAAACATTATCTGGATCAGTTGAATCATATTTTAGGCGTATTAGGATCACCTTCGAAAGAAGATTTGGAGTGTATTATAAATGAAAAGGTAATATGAATAATGAAAACTCAAACATTTTAACATTGATAAGTACAAATATGCATTCATTCGTTCATTGTACAACATGAAGCACTAGTTAGACGCTGATATTAAGGTGGGCTTCTCTGTAAGACGATGAGTAAACAAATGATGCGAATTCGCGTTAATACTCATCTAATATACACAGTGATGATTTCTTCTCGCATGATATTACAAAGATAAAGAAAATGAGTTTTATTATTTTAAAAAAAAATTTTTAACTATGCCAACTACTAAAATTGTATTAAAATTCTGCCGGTATATGGTTTAAAAAAAAACCCTTTGTAATATCGCATACTAAACCACGTTTTTTCTCGGTATTTAAATTCGGAACAATTTTCTTAATACATATGTACATATGTTAAATTATATTCAAGTATCTTTTTTTTTATTATAATTCACAATTTTATTGAGGTTTATTTTGAAAAAAAAAACCATTTTAATGGTAGAAGTTATAGCCGCTATTTCGGAGATCACACATCTTCTAATTTTTTATTATTTTTCACGGGATGTCTATTGATCGACGAAATATCAACATATACGAGAGTGAAAACACTGAAAGCTTTAAATTGCATTTTCACTATAATTTTAGTTATTGATTATATTGTTTGTCAGACGTTATCTGACTTGATGTAAGCATACTGTTATTCATCGTTATTCTTATTTCTTATTTTTTTCCTTTAATTTTAAGTTACAGTTGTACTAAAATAGATCAATGAGGTCTTATTGTACTAATTTCATCCATGTTCCTTTAATTAATAATAATAATTATCAACTTACAATATATGAATTGTTGTGAGGTCAAAAATAACAACATACATGAATGAAATTTGTTGGAACGATTTTCCGTCATCCCTTATCAAGTTTGGTTTGGAGACAAACCGTTTCGGCGTTGTGCATCTTCAGTGTCAATTTTCGTTTGAAAGGATGACGGAAAATCGTTCCAACAAATATCTACATTGATACATATCCTTCACTTACCAAAAAAAAATCTCTCATAATCTAAAAAACACAAAAATTTAATTAATATTCAGGATTTTTAACAAACTGTAGGTTTTTTCTTATTGCTTGAGCATATAACTATTTAATTTTAATTGTATAAGTATAAGTAAACTCTTAATTTTAAAAACCGTTTCCGTCGAAGTTTGATATTTGAGATATGACAGTTTTATTTTTAGTAAACTAGCAATATGAAATAACACATATCCAATTATATTTTGAAAAATGTGCTTTTTTTTTTTAAGTAAATAAAATTCATTTCATATTTTTGTAGGCTCGTAATTACTTGGAATCGCTGCCATTTAAGCCAAAAGTACCATGGGCACGCCTCTTTCCTAACGCCGATCCACTAGCCTTGGATTTATTAGGCAAAATGTTAACATTCAATCCGCATAATCGAATACCCGTAGAGCAGGCATTAGCCCATCCTTATCTCGAGCAGTATTATGATCCCGGCGATGAGGTGCGTGCCAAATATTAACAATCTTAAATTACGCTCTAAATAATACTAATCATTTCAATATTATTACTTATACAGCCCGTTGCGGAGGTGCCGTTCAGCATTAGCATGGAGTTGGACGATCTTCCAAGAGAAACATTGAAAACTCTTATTTTTGAAGAAACGCTTAAATTTAAGGAACGCCAACCAGATCAAGCGGTATAAGGATTTCTTAGTGTGCTACGTTTTCAATGGCGCTAAATGCACAATGCATTTAAATAAATAAAAGATACACATTGTAAAATCATGGAGATACGAAAAAAAAAACTAAAACACAATGCCATTTCACCAGTCAACCAGTCAGTCAGCCCGCCAGCCAGCCAACCAGCCACTAGCTAATACTAGCTACGTAGGGTGGACCGCGATCATTCGTTGATTCAGACATAATCGCCATCAACTCACACTTGCAAAGTTATAAAACTTAGTGCACTCAGTCAGTGTATCAATGAATCAGCCAGTCAGTTAGTCAATCAGTCAATCAAGCAATCAAACAAACATACAGACTTTCAAACTTACTAACTCAAGCACTTTGCCGTTCATTTTGGCATACTTTTTATTGTGATTCTCGTTACAAACATATGCATACATATAAATTGCACTTTTCATCTTGTTCGTCGTCGTCGTCGTCGTCGTCGTCGTTGAGTCCTCATATATAGTTATTTTCTAAGCTAATAAGATAAACCAAGTATTTTCAATGTTTTCCTGTGTTGTATAGCGCTGTTCTCAATTAAAACTATTATGGAAAGAATGTGGAGAAAAAAAAAAGGAACATGCATAAGTAGTTACAAAGTACGTAAATTTTATATCAAAATTCCATTTATCAACTAAAAGCAAAGTTGTTTCTTTATTAGCAATTTCTATACATTAATAACATATATACATATATATAAAAAAGAAAATATTAAAACACATCTTTGTCTGTTTCTGCGGTCGCTGTAGAAAATGAAAAATAAAAACAATGGAAGAACAACAAAAAAATTAAATGAATGAATAAAAACAAATTAAATAATAAACTGTGAATAATAATATGAAATTAGCCAAAAAAAAAAAAAAAAAATTAAAAACAAGCAAATTAAAATAGCAAAAAGCCACACAAGAAAAAAAATTTGTAGAAAGTATGCAACAAATGTTCGAGAGAAAAACGAAGAGGTGAATAAAAATAAGCGAAAGTTTATATCGTCTACTAGAATCTACGTATTACAATTTTTTCGCTATTTGTGCACATATTTATATTTTAGCGTTTATTAAGTAAAAATTTAAAATTTAAAAAGAAATAAATATAAATTTAAAAAGAAATAAATATAAATTTAAAATAAATAAATAAAAAAAAAATGGCAAAGCAACACATAAAATATGAGTGCAAAAGAAATGGTAAACCGCAGTAGTAAAACAAAGAGCATAAAGGCAATGTAAAATAAGGTTTATAGTGCAAACAAATAAAACCGCACGAAGAATATCGCTTTTAGTAATATAATGAATAATGAATGTGCATATGTATGTACATACCTAAAATCAGGCGAAGATGTCACGAACGTCACTTGAAGGCAATTACTTGAAAAAAAGGTTAAAGATTGATTTTTTTTATCCCCCGAAATAACTTGAATGCAAGGATATTTCATTGTGGGTATGAAATGTGGCACAACGCCGCAAACGGTTTATCTACAAGCCATTGTCTACATAGATCGAATTGTAGATGTTTGTAAATGCATATACATATGTACGTGTGTATATGTACATAGGTACACTAAAAACATTTGTTTTTCTGGTTTATTAAAATGAATTACAATTGTAAGGCCAACTGTACGATCAGCTTAGCTAATTCTTTAGAGCTTTGGTCTAGCAATCGGTGGGTCGCACTTTATTTTTTTGTTTTTTTAATAGATTTTACCCATTACTCATCGATAGATGGGCTTCTGTGTGCATTTCTGATCCGAAAACTATTCCCTTAAGGGCGTATTCTACTTTAGAGACCGGAAAATTACCTTTTTTTTATAATTTTTTGTCAAAACAAGACAATCAAACTAGTATTTTTCTAGTTATCATGGCGACCGTTTTGTAAACAATGGGTTTCTGAGAAAAACGCGTTGAAAGATTCATGAAAACACCACCGTGCACCGTGCGTAATTCAATTTATGGCTTTGTATCTCGAAAAGTCTTTACGATCGAGTTATAATATTTTGCAGACATATTTTACATATAATGTACGATGAAAATGTGCAATAAAAAAAATCGAATTTTTGAACCATCTAAAGTAGAATACCGCCTTAAGAAATTATATTCACAGACAGCTTTGGGGCGCTTACACAATTTGACTTACATAATCGAATATGTACATATGCATTACAGTTACGAAATTATTCAACTATGTTAGCGCTTCATCAAAAATGTTGTAAATAAATTAAAATTAATAATTCTTTGTTTATCCAATACTTTTAAATTTTTCGCACACTATGCTGCCTAAAGTGAGTGAGCTGCTTATCTTTTTTATGTGAAAACGAGCTAAGTTGTTGTGAGAAAGTTTGCTTTTTTTTTTTTTCTTTAAAAAAATAAATTATATTTCTATGCGAAGAGGGTAGTATGCTCTTATTTTAAAGAGTAAGCTCATCAGAAACTCTGCAATTAGGTTTTTGAGCACTGTACGTACTATTTTACCAATTAATCTACACAATAATCACAACTGAGTACATACAAACGAGGCCAATAGCAAGTGACGTTTGCTGTACATTTTCAAACATATATTTATTAGTTTGAGTTTGTATGTAGTTATTATATATGTACGTATATATGTATATGTATATGTAGTTCATAAAAAACATTGAAAACTAATTCGAGTTACGCATTGTATAAGGCGCTTTTGCAATTTAAATGTTTTTAAATACATTTATTTTTTTATTCATTCTTATTCTCCACTATGATTGTATTGTAATTGTGTTTTAGACGTGTATTATACTAACATACTTGAGAGAATACATAATGAAAAAAAGCGTACATGTTATTATTTTGTAAGTTGATTAAAAAAGAAAAAGAAAACTTAAATTTGAAGAGATAAAAAAAAAAGCACTGCAAGAACAAAGTTGGAGCTGTTTGATTTCAGAGGATGTATGTACATATGTATGTATGTATGTATGTACATATGCGCCTAATTGATGTGGGTACTCAGCAAATACATACATACATACATACATACATGCATATAGAATAAACTCCATATTAACTCGAGTGCTGTAAAAGATACCACGTTGCATATGTGTGTGTGTGTGTGTCAGGGGGAGGGTGGGTGTTTGTAGGTGCGCGTGGCATGTGTTTGGCTGCAGTACGTATTATATACATACATACTTACATACTAATATGCGCTATATCTATTTATGTACATACATACATATATATGTAATTCTGTATATGAAATTAAAATTGAATATGAGACACTTAAAGTTATTTACTTATAATAATTACTTTTAAATATATTACATATGTATATCACGTTTTAAGCATCTTATGTAGTATGTATGTGCAATGTAACGCTGTAACTCGTAGGCATTTACATTAAAAAAAAAAAAGGAAAAGCATTAAAAAAAGGAAAAGCATTAGAAAAAAAAACATACATATAGCCTTTTGCTAAACGTGGACGAGTAGTATAAAATTTGAGCACACCTCAAATACATTCATATACATGCATACATACATACATATATTTTGCCTTAATTTATACATACATACATTGAGAGTGCTGTATTAAATTTTAAATTTAAATTTAAATTATCTACAACTTTTTTACTATAATTGTCTGCTTACAGTTTCTAGTTTATAATAATTATTATTGATCTTAAACATTTATGTATTTTTCGAACTTAAGTTTTAATTATAATCATTTAAAAACAAACAAAAAAAAAAAAAACAAAAAAACAGAAACAAATTTTAAACGGGTTTTCTTTTGCAATAATAAGTGAATTATTAATCGATTGAATGAAAGTGTGTACAGTAATGAGGTAAACTAATACAAGGTGGCGCAAAAGTAATCCTACTATCAGAAAATGATATAAATTGTGCGATTGACCCCTAATGTCAGTTCTCTTTTGACATTTGTGTAGTAAACACATGCGAAATACACGTTAATAAACAATGTTACGCTAGACTGCTCCAGAACGCGGAATATCGCTGACTATTTATTTGACCAATAATCGGTCGGTGATTTCGTCGCAGATTTCCTGGCCGTCCAACGCCTACTGGTGAAACACTGCGACGTTTAGCCGCTCGCCTCGAAGAGACTGGCACAACACGAGATGCTGTCAGGCGTGGCAGACCCCGGAGTAGCCGTTCTGCAGAGAATATTGCCACGTGCCACGCAAATTGGTATCAGTCCGACGGTCTTTACAGCGAATTTTGGTACAAGATTTGAAGATGTTTCCGTACAAAGTCCAGACGGTGCATCAGCTGTTAGCTGCTGACCGCCAATCGCGGCGTCTAACATACGCTCAAGCCATCCTTAATCACCACCAAGAGAAAGATGATTTTTCATCAAAAATAATCATGAGTGATGAGGCCCATTTCCATCTTAGCGGGTACGTAAATAAGCAAAATTTACGCTTCTGGGGCACTGAAAATCCGCGTGTAACCCACGAAGAGCCATTACACCCGTACAAAGTCACTGTATGGTGTGCTGTTTTCGCTGGAGGAGTTATCGGACCTTTTTTCTTCGAAGACGTCGCGGGCCAAACGGTTACTGTGAATGTTGAGCGCTACAGAGCAATGATCAACGAGTTCTTTTTGCCGCAACTTGATGAATTGGGATTGGAAAACATGTGTTTCCGTCAAGAATGTGAGGACCTATCGCCGAAAGTTTTGGCCAAAGTGATGGAAAATGTCATAAAAAGGGCTCAAATGACAATCAACTGTGGCGGCGGCCACTTACATGACAACATATTCTCGACTTGATGTAAAAAAAATTAAAAGACCAAATAAAAATAATCCACAAGAAGAATCAAACTTTTTCATTTTTTCTTTAAATTACAGCCAAAAAACATCGGAAGTTTTTTTTGCGCCACCTTGTACTTTGTTCTGACTGCGCCGTTAACTCGAGTTTGTGGAATTATTATTTCATTTTATACACACACACACTTTTAAAACATTTGTAAATATCTTCTACATATGTACAAAAATCAATTGCTGTTCGTTTGTCTCGCTAAAACTCGAGAATGGCTGGGCCGATTTGGCAAGTTTGAACGGTGAGAAAATATGTAAAAATTGGGAGGAAGATAGCAAAAACATGTTCCCATATAAACAGTTCTACATTGATCATGATAGAAGATGGATGTTTATTGATGGCAAATAAATGTTGTCTGTTGTTTGGGCATGACAGCACCAAATGGTCCCATGCGCGATGCATTTCACCACGAGTTACAAAGAGAAAAACAGTAAGATACTGAAGTATTGACTGAAACAGTTCGTTCAGATGTTCCGCAATTGAATGCACAACAAAGGATTGCGTATGATACTTTGATATAAGCTGTAAACCATGGAGTTACTTCCTTCAAGATCAGATCGTAAAATGATCGTAAAACTCTAGCGTTGGCTTCACCTGAAATAGCTGCAACATTATTAGAAGGTGGACGACCACTAAACATACAAATCAACGAAGCAACAGTTTGCAATATCGCCAAAATAAACAGCGCATGGCGATGATTCTTCAAATATGCAAATTGATCGTTTGGTATGAACGCACGATGGCTCACAAGAGGTCACTGGAGGCACTTAACAGAACGATAAACGAGCCATTCATCTGTTATCAGTTGATTTTCGTCGGACTCTTCCAGTTATTCCCCGATACACAGTTGCTGACGAACTAAACGCATCATCTTATTTTGCCGCTCCAAATAACAACTAACAGGCGAGTGTTTTTGTAACATGACTACACTGTGATTGTGTTCTCGAAGCAGTTATTAGATATTGGAAATGGTAAGGTCGCAGTTGATACCATCTCACCGACTTAAAACAGGAGCTTATTCAGCGAATTTTTCCGGACATAGAACAACACTTCAACCACCATATTTTATTGGCTTAGGCAAAGAGCAGCAATTTTGACGATCAAAAATAAAGATTTCGATGATCTCAATGCGAATATTCAAAATTTGCTTCCAGGAGAGTTGTTTTCTTACAAATCAGTTGACACAGTTACACACCAAGATGACGTAGTCAACTATCCCAGTTTTTAAATTCACTGGAATTGCCTGGATTACGAGCTTACAATTTAAAATTAAAAGTAGCGATCAGTTGTGATCATGCTGCGAAACATTAATCAACCACGACTTGGCAATGGAACGACACTGGCTGTGAAAAAGCTAATGAATAATGGCATCGGGCGAAGATCATCAAGGGAAATTACAAAGGGTAGGATGTCTTGATCCCGCGTATCCGATGATTTCAACGGATTTACCATTCGATTTTAAGCGGCCTTTGTGATAATCATAAATAAATCGCAAGATCAGTTGTTGCAAGTTTCGGAATCAAGGTGAAGGTTCCCTGTTTCACGCATGTGTAATTATTTATACGAAGGAAATTAAAACGGTGTGAGATAAGTATGCTGAACGTGTGTGAGTGTGCGTGTGGGTTAATGTGAAATATACATACATACATACATATATATTGTTACTGAAACATATCCGTCCGAAATAAAATGCAACAATTCAAATAATTTCATTGTAGGTCAACTTTATTTTGTAAGTTCCGAGAGTTCTGAAAAAAATGTTGATCGGTTGGCGACATTTCGATCAATCCGACGGCGAAAGTAAACCAGACGTAAGAACTCTACTCGGCGGGAGTCCATTTTACCGAAGGGACAGTTTTAATGTTGTGCGGATAGGTGATACGAAGTTCACCGGGTCATCTAGTCTAATATATAAAATTCTTGTGTCACAGTTTTAGTTAACATATTCCTCCGTAACAGCTCGAACGATTTTGAAAAAATTTTACATGTACACATATTCGGCAGGTCTGAGAATAGGTTATTATCTATTTTTTTATACTCTTAAGTGATAAGGGTGGTCTATGCCAATTTTTTTTTATATATTTTATGCACAACATTTAAAATTTTTTTTTTGTTTCGTCATAGGAAAATATGTACATACAACCCCAGATTTTATTTATTGAAATAAGTACTTACATACATAGTAAGCAATGTAGTACTCTACAAGATGAGGACGGTTCGTAGTTTGGAACATCATTTAGTTTCGAAAGAGTCCTTATTAAGGGAGCATACTTTGCATAGTTAGATTTTGAAAAACCGAGGTAGAAGACTGGAACACTGCGTAGACTACGCATAGGAACATTAAAAGTTATTCTTTCTAAAAGGTTAGGGCAGTCAACTAAACCACTCAAAAGTTTGGTAACAAAAGAACAAGCAGGATACGCATATCTGATATTATCTGAATGCAGTTCGTGAAGTTAATTTTGAAGTGCACTGGAGTCGTACCTGTTTCTAATGACCGAATATATTTTAAGATCGGCAGCATATATGTAAAGGGTATTTAGATGAAGCGAAGCAAGACCAAATCTCATTTATAAATGAAATAAAGAGAATTGGTCCCAGAACACTACCCTGTGGAATGCCTGACGTAGCGATAAAAGGCAGTGAGTAAACATCCTCAAATGCAACCACGCAGTTTCTGTCAGACAAATAAGATTTTATCCATTCAAGAAATTTAGAGTGGAAGCCCATGCTAGATAATTTTGACACTAATACATTATGGGAAACTCTGACGAACGCTTTTGAAAAGTCAGTGTAAATTGTGTCAAATTGGTAGCCTTCTTGAAAAGCAAAAATTGCAAGATTGGAGACCCTTAACAAAACCATGCTGATTTGGACAAATTAAGCTACTTACAGAGAATAAAAATATCGTCTTAACAACACATTCGAAGATTTTTGCAACTGTAGTTAGTTTTGATATCGGTCTATAATTACTAACATCATTCTTGTTATCACTTTTAAAGATTGGTGTTATATAAGTCTTCTTCTTCCAATCATCAATGAATTTCCCGGACGCTAAGGACATGTTAAAAATCAATGTCAATGGTTGAATTAGCGAGCGGCATTTTTTAAAAAGTATGGCCGAGAGGCCATCAGAATCCATTAGGTTGGAGGATTTAATTGAATCGATACCTCTACTGACATCATCTTCCGACAATACCAGCTATTCAAACGAAAGAGCACATTCAGGAATGAAGACATTGGCGTTATTATGAACCGAGTCAGACACAAAGTTTGAGAAAAAAAAAAACTCAGCAAACATGTTAACTGCTTCTTCAACGCTACTCGCACATTTATCGGTTTAAACGACTGAGGAGGGAATATTTGTTTTGGTATTCTTGGATTTTATGTAACTCCAGAATACTTTCGGATTTTTTTTATATTAACTTCATAGTTATTAATATACAAATTTTAAGTAGAGTAACTTATCTAAGTCATTACCTAAATTTCTTTAGATATAGTTGATATTGCTCATAATAAAATGGTAATTTAGTTACTTTAAATCTTTCAACCCATTTTTTTAATGGCCATATTAGTAATTTCATCATTTTCACAGTGTATTGCGAGTCATATCTACAAAAAAGTGTTAATGCGAAAAGGAAAATTGGTATAAGCTTAAGGATGTTAGGTTTAAAAAAGTGATTCCTGTGTTAAATTTAATATGGATTTGGAAATTTGTTTACGGATATGACTCGTTTGCTTCGATAATGAATATTCGACTTATAAGACGTTGCACTTCCACTATATACCACCGATCAGAATGAGGAAGTGCTCATTCCGAGAATAACATTCAAATCGATTTGTCTTTTGAGTTCAAACGTACTCGTATACAGCTTCCGGTTCGTCTAGCATTCGCCATGACAATAAATAAAGTGCAATGTCAATCTAGTCTAGGCAATTAAATGTACTACATACATATGTATGTGGCATGTTTGTGTATTCGAAAGCTAGACAACAAAACGAAGAACATAGTACATAGTTTACCACAAAGCTTTGAATTTATCGGAAACGTTATTTCCTCAACCCATTTACAGTCCGTACAAATAAAAGGCATTAAATATCCGACAGGGTGTAAATTTGTTGTATATTGGAACGATTTTCCGTCATTCCTTGTGAAATTTGGTTTTGTGACATAACGGTTTCGGCGTTGTGTCATCTTCAGTGTTGTTTTCGTCACAACTGAGATCAGAAAGTGTTTCATTTGTTTCTAATCAATTTGGGGCGAGACGAAGTTCGGTGGGTCTGCTAGTACGAGTATTTGCAAAAAACAAATTGTAAATATAAACAGAAATATTTTTTTATTTGGAAGTAAAAAAACAAACGTCAATTAAATTCAGAGTTTCTTAAACAGCTAAACGAGAACGCTTGACAGTTGTTCATAAACTCAAAACCTCAAACTCGAGTTTACGGCACAGTCAGAACATAGTAAAGCGTCAAACGAATAGGAAAAGCCATTTCAGTAATGATAGAAATATTTATAACAAACAAGATACTTATGTAGTATGTATGTGGGACTATCACAGAATTTCATTAAGTCTACGAAATAAACGTATCACCGAATTCGAATCGTAGTGCGAAATATACTTTGAATGTAATCGTTCGTTGAAAATTAGATTCAGTGTTCGCATTTTTTTTTGCAAATTTTCCAAAAAAAAAAATTTGAACTGCGCCGGGTTCAGTGATAGCTTTTGGGTATTTCTAACATTGCGAAGGGGCTTACACACCGGGCGCAGCAGGCAATTTTGTACACTCGTTATTCATCTTAAAATAATTACATTTTAATAAATTACCCGCCAGAACCAATAATGTAAACTTTGAAAACATGTGAAGTATAACAAAGGTGCTACTTTGGGGTCGGTAGGCCATTGAAAAGCAGAGCCATTTCTCGACGAACTAAAATCTCGCTTAACAAAGCCCTCATCATGCCCGCTCTTCTAGGTATATACATAGCTCATAGCGATGAGAAGGCTTTGGGGGCTTTCGAGACTCATATTTTCCCCAAGTTTAATGGTCCTGTTCGCGTGGACGCCGACAAATTCGAACTCTGTTAATACCTCAGTATAATCTCAAGTCTCAAAATTTGAGGCTTTAAATTAAGAGATAGTCATGACTTCAATCACGTCAGAGAGACGCTGGGCTCGACTTACAGACAGATGTAAGTTAAACTTCCTGTGACCCAGGCCATGTACCGAGGGGCTTACATTCGGATACTGCAACAGGCTGAACTTATACAGAACTTGGGTGAACGCCAACTTTGAAAACATCAACCATTTTATTATTTTATTATTGGAAAGCATTAGTACACTAAGATAGTAAGATCTTTTATAGTACAAAAAGATAAATAACCTGTACAATTTTAGATCTTAGTATTATAGAATTTTCACTTAAAGAGTACCATTAGGTAAAATTAACGAATTAAACTAGTAACTACAGAAATAATCACAAAATAATTACATAGGGATTTGAAAGAAATAGCAGTAAAGATAGATAGATGGTCAACCTGTCGTATTATATGTAGGTCACTAAAATATTTAAAGATGGATTTCTTAAAATTGCTCTTGCTTAGTTTGTTTCTTACATTAGCAGGAATAGAATTTCAAAAACGGATAGCGCTGACAAAAAACAGTCTCGCCGATGCTAAAGTGCTAAAGTCAGGGACTATAAGATCAGTTACTCGAACTGACTTGGTAAATATGCAGTTACGGGCTTTTAGATATGCCCATATTTCGCATCCCAGGAGACTTCGTTTCCACGGCGAGATGTGCTTAAATCTTGACAGCCCATAGACGTAGCAAGTTACATTATTAAATAATTCCTCAACTTTACGCACCGAATCGCCATCAACTATAAACTACCTTAGCCTTGGTAATTTGTGGCATAATGACTTGTAAAGCAAGCCGACGTCTAGTTCTTAATGGACATCCTCAAATTTCGCAGTGGAATACGCTTTTCCAACCAATGCATTGACATATTATTTGCATGTTAAGTTGAAGTTTATAACAAATCCCAATGTCTTACTACAGTTTAGATGTAAACCATTAGCATTCGTCCAACCAGAGATATTAGATTGCTCTGTGTTAACAACACAACACAGTCGATCCACCTGCGATAGAGGTGCAGACAAGTAAAGCTGATTGTCATCAGCATATGCATGAAGATTTGCTGACTGGCAAACAAGAAACACGTCGCTATGAAATAAGCTGAATAAAACATCAACCATCATCATCTTTTCTCTCGCTTTAACCAACCAACCCTTTTGACACCATAGGCGTTCTAAACCCAATCCATGGAGACCGCGCACGTTTTAAGGCCACTCCAAAACAAAAGAAAAAACGCGAATCAGGAAGAGTTAAATTCCACCACCTTCACATTCGCTTAATTACAATGACGACTTTACGTATCACCACTATTAAACCGACTAATTTTTCACTCTCTACAGACCGGCTACCTTCGAAATGTTACCTTGCCTGAAAAGTGATTCAATTACTCTTAGCGAACCGACAATCGAAAGGTTCGGCATATTGTATTCACTACATTTGTGATCCTTTACAATAATACACCTATAATAGAACCGCGAAGTACTACGGTCATCTTTTCTTGTAACTTGAATGATAAGTTTTCCGCGCTCTTCAATCCACCGAGGGTTGACACCAGTCCAATTTACAGTTGAACGCCAAGTTTGTCATGAAAAACGACTCGTGATTGTGCTCTAAAGAGAAGTTCCACCGAAGCATTGCTCTAATACTTTTTATTGTAAGTCTAGCGAAAAAACAAACATCACCGCATTCGTGATGGAAGAGCTACTCATTTCGAATCGAACAAAAATGTTTTTTCTTGATGCTGTGACCTCAAACGCAAATTTCGAATCGAATTGGATGAGATATCGCGTGCTGTGATTCGTTCGCAGTTCTGAAGTTATTTTGATTACACATTTATAAAATGAGTCACACACCAATTCGTATTTCCCAGTGAAAAAGTATTTATGGATTAATAACAAAATCGAGAAATTAAGAAGTAATGACTTGTTCAGCAACGGTGCACGCTCGCTGAGATGGACTTCTTTGGTCAAGCATAGCGTTTGCGTACGTGTGACGTACGGCGATTGTTGACCTCGCGACTATTCTGCACCACTGTACGTAAGCGTGTAAACTATTCAGCACAATAGCAAACCAAGTCAGTTGTAGACGATATTGCTATTTCGTTGTCTCTGCAAATTTAGGGCCATTTTTACTATCTTCTGTTAGAAACTAGCGGCGGTTAGCTAGAATTCAGCGCTTGCTTATCTGACGGATGGTCTTAACCGGCGCTTTTAGTTCCGATTAAGCGCTTAACCGGTGATGGCGCAAATGAATCTTAGAAGAGCATAATGTGCGAGTATTGGTGATTACTCACATTCAACTTTATACTCAGCACTAACTAATACGACGCATGTCCTGAACGGCTCTTATAACCCGATAAGCGATTAGCCGGTTTTTAAGGGGGTCCTCTACAAATGTGGTTTCAAAAAATCGATTTTTTTTTTAATTTTCTACGCTAAAATATGTTAGAAATCCACTCCTAAAAGGTTTTTAACGGCATACGCATTAGTTTGGTTCATCGGGAGCTTTGAACATGGCTGAGCGCGCGTCCATTCACTTCATCCATATCAAACTTTAAATGCGATTTCCCAAAAGTCGTGTTTTTTCAACTGGTGGGCAAGTTTTTACAGCTTCTTTTTCTAGTCAAAAACACGGGAAAAACAATTTTTTGTTTAAAACTAAACCATTTTGCCAAATTTTCAAATTTCGGAAAAACCTTCTGTGAGACGATAGCCAAGGGGATACAAAAAAAGTTCTTTTGTAATTTTCTGTTTGAGATGAATTGCATGACCGGAATTCTGCCAACCGTTTGGCCTTACATTTTTGAGAGGGGTGCATCCAAGGTCAAACAAAATTGAAGAAAAATTCAAGTTTAAAGTTCAATAACAAACGATTCGAACCAAAAAAGTCTCACCCCATTCGCATTAATGGTTCTAATGCAATCCGTCCTCAAAAAAGTGTTTAAAAAGGCGTTATTTGTAGAAGACCCCGTTAAGGAATTAGCGCTAAGACTGTTGCCTGAAAAACCTATAAGTCGGAGTGCTTCCACCAAGTGTGCCTTCTTACTTTAGCTTGCTTGTAAAACTGTGTATGGCCACAACTAAATTCATATGTGATAAACCAACACGCGCATTAAAATTACATTTATGAGTTAGCGTGTAAATTTTCTTACTTTCTTCCGCACCCCTTTTACGCTTCAAATAACTTCATTCGATTTTGCATGCAATTTTTACTTTCCTATGCTCAATTAATAAGACTACAATATTTTTTTTCTACCGTTAAGAATTTATTTCAAGAGAGTAACTTTAAAATTAGTCGGAAAAATGTCTAACAACATGTGATCAATTGGTTTTTTTCTTAAGCATAGCATTTATGTGCTTATTGTAATTGAAGTTGCTTACACTTCTGTATACTTTCCACATTCAATTTCGTTTGTATGCAGTTTTTTTTTATTCATATTCTTCTTTTTTGTTTTAAATATATGTATGTATGCATCTTTGAATAAGCACTATGTCTAGGTGTAAATATTATATTATTTACTTGCTTTTGTATATTCCACATTTTGTTATCAAATTTGCATAATAACCCATTGATTTACTTTCATATATTTTGGGCCAATTTTCGTTAAGTTGTATCAAACGCTCGCACACAGTCGGTTTCTCACGTTCGCGCTCGCTCAATTTCTCTAATGTCGCTTATACAAAACAAAACAAAAGATCTTTATGTATATGGTATGCTTGGGTATATAGTAAATTGGGCTTGGTGGTGGTCATCACATCGTGGATACTCGCTTTCAGCTTCAGCTTATTTGCATTTTTTTTTAGTTTATAACAAGCGAAATAATCAAAAATTTATTTTTAATTCAAAAACGTTTCTAAATCTTCTTTATCATCCTAGAAAAAAAAAAACCAGCTGGAATATGATATCCGAATATTTTATTTTTTTTTTAAGTTTCAACAACGAAATCCATTTTCACACGATATCAACCACAAACATACATACATATGTATGTATGCCTTGGCACTGCTTCCAACTGGACAAGTGTAATTAAAGCAGGCATCATTGTCTTTTTAATTATGAAAATTTGTATTTCCCGGTTCAAATGTGTGACGTGGAAAGCTGGCAAAAATATTAGCATCAAACCAAAATCAAGCTCCTCGCTTCTCTAGTAAATTCGAACTTACTTACTCGTACAATAGGTTTTTCTCTCCACATTGTGTAAATATTTGAATCTTTTTTTTCTTTCTTTTTTTGCTAATAATACACCAATATGTACGATTATTGAAATATTGTATTGTAATAGCTTTTAAATATGTATGTATGTAAATTGTATGTGCGGGTATGTTAGGATTTCATCAACATGTCAATTAAATTTGCAATGAATAAACGTATGTACAAACAACTATAAGCTAATGTTATCTTCTGCATGGTAAATTTGTTCTTTGCTGGTGATGGCGTACATATATTTAGACCCGTCTAGCTATTTATCTAGCTTTTGTAACTATATATGTAGATGAGTAAGCTAGGAATTGCTTAATCATCGCCTCATGAAAAGATTGTATTTCCGTCTTTTAGTTGGAAAACTTTGCACGTTAGCTTTTACAGACAGTTTTTTTACCTTACTTTTTACACATTGTCGCTTTTCGAAGCAAAAAAGAAAAAATAATCATTTCAGTGTTGAACGAAGCGGGCTATTTAACGAAAATCCGCTGTTTTTAAATACGTTTGTATATGTACATATATGTATGTACATATATATGTATGTAAGTTACACTTTCTAATTTTATACATCAAAACTCATCAGCAGCAAAACAAACAAAAAAAAACAAAAAAAATTAAAAATAAAAGATAAAACAATTTTATCACCATCGACTGTAAATTGTTCTCGTATAAACGACCTAACAATGTTAACGCCCAATTTGAAATTTCGGCAAATGCTTAAGATTAATATATAGAATCGTACGTAAAATATTTTAACACATATTGTATATATATTAATTCAAATGGAATCCTTTCTCTTTTGTTGCAGTCAGTAAACGTTCTTTCATAATTTCCTCGGTTTGGTAATCGGGCAGCTTTAGGTAATGCACACATGTATTCACCGAAGGATAACTACCATCGCCAGCATCCACTTTGCGTACAACTGTTAAGCGAGGATGCAAATTGGCTAAACCACCTGGTGGTAGACTACTGCAACCTGTGGTAAATTGTAGGAACGCTTTACGCTCGGGTCCCGTCATGCTCATTAGGACATTGACAAAACGCAGAAACCCAGGACTAAAAAGATAATTAAAACGAAAAATAATTTAAGTTGATTTACGTAGAGAAGAGATTTTAGTTATTATTAAATTAAAAATAATGCGCCATATTCATTGTCAAGCTAAAATCGACTCTAAAGCGTAAGCTTTTTTGACAGATATCTCTTCGAAAAGTATGTCGAAAAGAGTCGACTTAAACTTGACTATGATTATGGCCCAATAATTGTATCACATACTGTAATACATCTTTGCTATTTCTATTTGATATGATGTGAACTGTTTCAAAATTTCAATAATATCTCCCCGCAATAAAACGTAGTAGCAGATTTTGCACTCTATGATTTTTATGTAATAAAAGAAATCGTTAATTTCTACACATTAGCCCCAAAAAACCTTTTTTGGTAACGCGTGATATGTATCTAGCATACATAAACTACCAGAGAAAGGATGAATTAGAAAATGATGCATGTCGAAATCATGAATATTTATAACTTATATCAGGGCTGCTCAACAAACGAAACGATACCATTTTGTTTTGTTAACGAGCAAAATTAACTTAACGAAATGAGTTTGTTGCGTTTCGGCGCCATGTTATCAAAACGAAATCAAATCGTTAATGTTGCAACGTTATAAAATTTCCGTTTTCGTTAATTTTAATGTGCCTAAAAGTATGCAGCGCTTCTGTTTGCGACGAGTGAATCTCCAGTGTTTTTCTTAACGTTTTAACGTTAACGCCAGCATTTCGTTTCGGTTAAAAACGTAATGAAATCTATTATGATAATTGCTTTAACGATAATATTTTGAAATGTTTCAACCGAAACAAGAGAAAAAATTTCGGAACGGTTAAACTTAACGTTGAAATGCATCCTTGACTTATATAGATACGGTACTTGAAAAGCCGTTTAAGATGATTTATAAAAGAAAATATTCCACTTCTGAATTCAATCATTTTTAAAAATTTTCGGCAATTAAAAAATACTAATCGAATTACCATACAAGTATATTATTCCCACTTTAAATTCATCCTCTATACAATATTTACCCATTTACTTAAGTATGAACCATTAGAAAACAGCTAGCCAAGTAATACTTATTAGCATGATTAATAAAACATATTTTAATCCATAAACACTTACCTGTCTTTGGAGTATCCAAGCTTGGGTTCTGTGTAGTTGATGAGATCTTCACGTGTCCATTGCGGATGTTGTTCGCCACAAATCATCATTCGCGCTTCAGACGGACTAAAGGCAGCGAGTTTTTTTAGTGGAAATACTTCACAGAAACCACGATGGAACGCTTCCAACTGCTTAGCAATGCCATCTTGCAGTAAGAAATTTATCAACAAATCGCAGTACTCTTCTAAATTATTCAGCGTAACATCAATGTTAGCGCCATTTGGTACTAGTTCAGCGTAAGAATAACCGTAAACAGATGAACTAGGCGAATAGGTAAAAGTCAAGGCTAGATCATCTAAATCGACTTCTTCATTTTGTTTAGTATGTAATTTTAGTGCTGCTAAGTAATCACGTCTTTGATCAGGCGTAAGCGAAGCATCACTCTCGACAGTCTGTTTGCGCGCAACTAATTCTTGCAGCTCTTTTATGAATTCATAACGAATGGGATCGATTTCGGCGAGATTTTCATGACCTAAAATGCCATCATACCAGCAGCTATTTGTGTTAAACTCCGTATTTCCACTACCACCAACACCACTTAACAGTTTTGAGCAAGTATCGGCCAATTCGGAATCCTCTGATACTACTGATGAGGTCATCGGATCTTCGGAGACAGGATTCGATTGAATTTGATGTACGCCACGTGATAGCACTTTATTGTGGCATAAAAGTTTTAGGAACAAATTCGAAAGTGGTAAATCCACTAAACGCATATCCTGCAGCACTTTCGCTAAGAATACGCCAAGGAACCAAAAGTATTTCGACACACGATCACAAATTTCCGAATTTTGCGGTAATGGTGCTGGGAAAAGTCCATTTTCGCGACGATTTACATAGTAGCCGATCGGCTTAATGTCATCGTTGGCGATAAGATGTTTATTTTGTTCGCTGGTTTTATCGTGCAATTCCTGATCGGCATCATCACAAAGCCACATGCAAAGGTCAGTGCGTTGCAGTTCTGCTGAGACCTAAAGACAAATTTTAAGCAAAGATGTATAATTTTGAGTCGATAAAAAAATTGCGTCAAGTTCTTACCAATGCGAAGAATTCTAATGTGGGACCCAAACCAGTACCCTGTTCGCCAACAAACTCGACCTCTAGCACTGATTTACGATTGCAATGCACCTTCATCACTTGCATGGCCCATTCAAGCAAGTTCTCGTTGCGAGGCACCTTAACACGCTCATGCTTCAAACGCCCAACGCGGAATTCATGCTGATCATCACGTCTCGGACTGAGTCCGGGCATGCGTTGCCGCTCTAAGGTCACATCCCGTTGGGACTGTAGGCAAACAATACTACGCGAAGCGCCAAATGCAGTGCAGTTGAAGTACAATTGACGCGTTTCGAACGGAAATAGGAAAGGACAAGCCTGATTGAGATCTTCACACCAATTGGGCAAGGCATTGCTAGCCAAAACTAACGGGTCCTGTATTTGCTGTTGAAGTTTGTTTGTGATTTTCTTGCTCATGAAAAGTTCGGCTGATAGATTGACAACAGTCAAATTAGCTTCAGCGAGTGCACCACAAGCGCCAGCTGTTGGTGCTTCGTTGGCAGCCTCCTTTTGATTAAGTGCATTCAATTGACTAAGCAGCTGCAAAACGTCATCCACCGAGCAGGTAACATTCTCCGAAGTTGTAAACTCACCACGTATGGGTGAGTTAGGTGAGAGTGTTGAAGCGCCACTCTTGGACGACACGACTGGTGTATTTGGACCATCATCACACTCTACTACAGTGCCACTAATACCTGTGCCTAAACTTTCCTGAGGCGTCACCTCACGATAAACAATGGTATAAGTCGGTTCCCAGGCTTTGCGAAACTTGTCGGTTTTGCTTAGCTGCGATACTTGCAAAAGTTCTTGTACTGCGCGGAATATCGTCCATTCACTATTACCCAATTCAATCTCAACGTCCGGCACACCACCTATGCTGGGTCCGCGTAATATAAGCGATAGTACCGGCTGAGGTAGCGGTATATGTTCGTGTTGACGCAACGATTCAGCACTGGTACCTGGTGCAGGTATATCTAAATCGGATGTTTGATTAACATTTGTACGTCCAGGACGAGGATCGAAGGCTGGGATAAGAGCGGAGAATTGTCGCTTGAGAACGAATTCATCATCCCATGATTTGCGCTTGCTCACTCCTGCCAAACGATTTTCCAGCGTCTCATCGTCCATGAAGGTAAGTAGATTGCGAGAAACCATTACTTGCAGTAATGTGTTCTAAATTAATAGAGATACACAAGAGAGAGAGAGAGAGAGAGAGAGAGAGAGAGAGAGGAAGAAAAGTTTTAGTTACAAACAAGCTTTTTATTACAATTAGGTTACATTGCGGAGATCTGATTTTTCGGAGTGGGAACTCTATTTAGTTTAGAATATATTCATTTATTAATTGAAGTGGTATTGAAACGTCCGATCTGTTACGCTTTCAATTTTAATAAATTACTTTAGAAGAATCCCTGTTAACAACATACATATAATATATTATGTATGTGGCACAATTTAGTTTCAAAAGGAATTGCCTGGTATTACAACTTTTCTGAATTATTTTGAATTGATGTAGATTTAGGGAAAATATGCCAGATTGGCTGAAATAAAAACTAACTTTGCTAAATTAAATTTTTGTTTTTTAATTTTAGAATTAAAGCCTTCAAACTTACTACCAAACTTATAGTTTTATTGTCGTTAATTCTCAAAATCCTTCTTAAAACTCAATAACTGAATATCTGATAAAAAAATGTACATATGTAAGTTTAAGCCTCTCAAAACATACACAGTCAGGCGCACGAATGCACATATTTTAATAAGATAAAAATAACTTTGCTAAATATCTAAATTAATGCAGAGCACTAAATACATATATAAATAAAAATATGAAAAAGTGCATAAAATTTGCAACAAAATTACCAATCGACTTACTCCAACTTCTTCGTATTCGTCTTCGTTCTCTTCATCGTCATTGTCTTCGTCCATGTCATCGTCATCGTCCATATCACCAAGTAAGGCCGGCGCACGGCAACTTTCCAAGAAATCTTCCAGCGAAACTTGTTCGCTATCGCTTGAGGTTGAAGTGAGACTCATCGTTAGTGCAGGATTTATAGATGTTTGCACTTGTTGACCTTCGGCAGAGTTGCCATTACCACCGGTGCCATTATTTGAGCCACTACTATTGCCTATGTATTGATTTCAATTAGAAATGAAATTGAATTTGAGCGTAAAACATTACAATTTTTCCAGTTTTGATTAATTTTAAAAATTTAGTTAAAATCTGAATACTAGTATGCTAAAGAAAATCACCCTTATCGGAGTTTCGACCGAAAAAAAATTCACCCAAAACTTTTTCACCCGAAATAATATTCGCTTCGAAAATTCGAACATGGAAATTGCAACTCTTAAATGCGTATACATGAAGTGTACAATCATAAAATTATTTTAATGAAATAGTAATTTGACAAGATTTATCAAATTTTTAAGATTTTTCACGACTACAACTTGCTATTCCGCCAGTTGGGTGTCTTTGCACCTTCTATTGCTGTTAAAAAAAAAAAACATTCATATCTAATAGATGAAAACTCTGCCCTGCTTATAAGTTTTTAGGTGAGACCTAAAAATACTCCTCAATCTTAATATTAATAAATATATACATACATACGCAAATAAAATTATATGTATATGTGTCAGCGCATATTTTAAGTATAAATGTTTAGTAATTCAAAAGCATCATACCAGCATTGTTTGACGAAAGGCTCGGATAGCTTTGTGCGGTACTTAAAAGACCCGAGTGGAAGTTGCTCGATAGTGCCAACTTCACGAGGCTTGTCACCGAATTCGGGTCGCGTGGGAAAAACGAACTTGTACCAACACTCTGATTATTGCGTTCATTCGAGTTCGAATTGGAGTTGATCATTTGGTTATTCTGTAAATTTGTTGTGCCTTGCGAGGTGCGACGGCGTGCCATTGCGGCAAAAGTCTCCAAAAGCCCTGTGTGGCTGGTCACTTCGGATTGTGAGGTCGTCTCCGAGACAGATGTTGTAGTTAGATTCGGCACACTGACACTCATTTGATTCGATACGGAAACGTTGACATTATCGGCCGAGCCGCCTAATTGTTGAGGTGTCTCGGCTGTTTGCAAATCTCCCGATTGATGTTCTACATCTACAGCTTGTGTCTGTGGTGGTTGTAGTTGTTGTTGTTGTTGTTGTACTAATGCATCACTACCGCTGGCTGATCTGCTTGTAGACAATGTAACACTCGGTATGCCGGAAAGGGTTTTATATTCGGCCACATCAATATTACTTCGCTTCTCCGATTCGACTTTCATTGTTTGGGGACGTCCAGATTTGTTTGCAGCTGTAGCTGTAGCACTGCAATCGACACCCACTGACGTGCCAGATATATCTGTGGAACTGGCATTGAATGGGTCGTTGCCACCTTCTGGCTTGCCGGTGACATTGGAGAACTTGACAGCAGATGTCATCAAGTTCGCAGCAGATAGTGAGAGTATATCGGATGAGAGGATGTTGTTGGTGTTGTTTCGTATCATATCGACACCATCGCGCATTTTATCGATCATCTCCAAAGCTTCCGATGAGATCTGTGACACACGTTGCCCAGCGGATGTATTTGCACGCAAATTAACCAATAGACCCTTACCCATACTACCACTGGCGCTTGCCGAATTAGTTGCATTCATCTTATTATTCGCCTCGATGTTCGTGGATTTTGGTTCTTCGCCCTGTTGCAGCGATACGCTACGTAACAAGCAGCCAGCAGTGTTTGAGGGCACCGAAGACGTACTCGAGACGGCACCAATTTGATTGCCAACGACACCGGCATTACCAAACATGGCAGCGAGCGCATTACGGCTACTACTGCCGCCACTGCCACCATATCCAGATGACGAACTCACTGTGTTGCCGCTCACAATGGGCAAATTTGCTTCAGTTAATACCAAATTTTCGGTAATTGTGGCCAAGTCGGAAACGACGTTCGCATTAATAGCCTGCATCGAATTATTAATGGCCGAAAGATCGGCGATATTTTCACGCTCACGCAGCAATGTAACACCACTGCTGCTTGTTGTGCAACCAGACGAGCTGCCCAAACCACTGTTTTCGCCCTCTTCGCCGCTACTACCGGCCGTTGAGTTGAGCATTTGAGTCTTGGCTGAACTGAAGACGCTTTCGGTAATGGCCTCAACAGCTTGTTTCCAAGCCAAATTATCAGCGGATGCTGCCTGATCTGAGGGTACTTCCGTGTTGCGATTAATTTCCGTTGCCTCCGGCAATGATGGTGTCGAGCTCGATTTGCGCGAAGTAAGCGTGCCACCTTTTTCGAATTTCTTACCACCAACCGCACTGCTGCCTGCTGTTGTGCCACCTACAGCAGTTGTGACGGCGGGTACAATTGAAGTTCCACCTTCAAACATCGACAAATTGTCGCAGTTAGCCAATTTCAAATCATATTTGCCTTCTGCGCCCATACGATACGAATTGCGCCCACCATGATCCCACTTCACATCAATCCAACCATTGTGTATCTCACCGGTAACAGTGCCTTCGCAACAGCCATCCTGATCATCCCAATGCCAGTCAACGCCGCGCACGACGCGTGCACCCGTCGTAATGTGCTTTAATTGCGCGCGTATTTGTCGTCGCTCCTTGCGTATTTTCGCCTCTGCTTCCTTGGCACCCTTGCCAATGTCATCGCAAATACTCACCACACGCCCATAAATTTCGAAACCACTCAGACTGAGATAGTGCGTCTGTCCCGACGCATTGCGTCCATTCTGTTGTATACGAACGTGGCGAAATCCTTGCATTTCATCGGGTGCACACACAATTGGCCAAGTTGCCGTACTGCCAGGCTCCACCAAACTCTTGTCGTCCGTATGTGTTACGAGCGTAGTCCAAGTGACGCCATCCTTCGAACCTTGCAGCATCCAATTACGTAAAGCTGAGCGGCCATAGCCACGTGCGTGACGCAATGTGTACGCATTCGGTATTATATTTACACCGAGGAGGTCAATTGAGAACCAGGCCTTCTTATTGTCTTTAGTGTGACAATTCACAGATACACTATCGCGCGAGAGGATGTCTTCTAATTTGCCATACGGCAAATTCTTGCCCTCAGAACTGGTAACTTGTACCAAACCATATTGGGCGGGATTCACCCATTCACAGGTGCCACCATTCGAGCCAATATAATAGATTAGACCCTCCTCATCGAAGTCATAGTGATGCTTGAAAACCATACCCTGGCGGTGGTCGCGCAATTTCTTCAAATAATGATAGGTAGAGCGATCCATGTCATACCATTGCTTTGCGACCATTTTCAGCAAATACTTGGCCAGTTGGCCAACTGTTGCCAATGGTTCCATCTTCAAAGTACGACCAGTGCGGTCGAAGAGTGTCGTCTCGCAGGCAGCACGTTCCAAGCGGAAACGCAAGCGTTTCGTTAAAATCTGTAGGCCATAACTGGCGCCAGGTGCATCATACATGTAGATGGGTAGCTTTTCAGTACTCTCCAAAACAGCGACCAATTTCTGCACTAGTATGCTAGCTGTCGTATTTCGCACATCACCGTTCGGTAGTTTGGCATCGAAGATGGATCGTTTGAAGATAGTAATGCGTTGCTTAAGCATTTTATTGATTTTGTTGCGCGACAATCCATTGTCCCAGTAGTTTTTGGAGAGCACAGCAACCAATGACTGCACAAGACCGGACGAGTGCATCTCATAAGCACTAACCACACCATCCTCATGCAACAACTGTGCCAACTCATTCAGCGGTGTGCTTAATTTCTCTTGCCAGTTGGAGTGTGGTGATAAGCGTTGCTCCTCAAGTGCAATCTCGATTTGTTTGACAATAGATGTTAGCTTGGCTACAGCACCGCGCGGTACAGCTTGTGCAGCCTTAAAATATTTATTGTAGATATCGCGTGCTAAATTCTTCACTTGTGTCTTCTGCACCTCGGTTTTTGTTTTAATTTTCTTCTTCTTACCGATTGACCAACCGGAAGCAAAGTCTGGTCCCAGTGTGTGCTCGGCGGTGAAAGTGTGTTTGGTGCCGCGATTACTTTCGAATATGAAACCCGGTAAATCATCTTGCAATATAGTAACTTGATGACCTTCAGTATTGTGTATTTGTAGTTGATTTGGTTTTTGTGATTGGAGTACCCAGTTGCCAACAACCAAACGCAAAACGCTAACGGTAGGCAAAATGGGCTGTGATGGCGCGCCCGGACGCACTGCTGAGCGTGCGCGCAGTAACTTTTCGAGAAACTCACCACGATTTTCTGGAATGGTAAGGTGTTGATAAAGTGAGCAATGAAAACAAATTATTAAAATCTACGAACTATTTGTATTTAATTCAAAGAAGGTACCTATACCGTTTCGTTCCATAAATAAAACTCACCACGCCAAATCTTTGTATGTATGTATGTATGTTTATTGTATATACATACATACATACATATGTATGTATTATGAACGTAAAACTTATTAACAAAGAATTTGTAATTGTCTCGTTTTTTTGTTTTAACCAAAATATACGAAAAGCAATCGAATGCAATTTAGATAATATCAATCCACGAACGATAAATATGTTTTAATGTGATGAAATAAGCTTATCTATGTGCTTTTTTTTCAAAGATCGTACATAAGAAAGAAGTTGAGTTGCATGCCGTTCGTTCCCTGTGGCAAGTTATATCGGGTTATTTCACCACACCGAAATACAGTTGAATTGAATTAGATTCTAATAAAAATCAACGAAAGTCGAATTCGTTTCAGTATGGTGAAAAACGTTGAGATCTTTGTTAGCCGAACGGAACGGAACGGCATTTGCACCTTCTTTGTAATATACGTTCTTTGGTATTTTGTTGGAGACACAGAACGAGAGTTGCAACCATTTTCTTTACTGATTTATCGCGAGTTCTATTACAAGGAACAAAACGATATGATTTTTTGTTTGTTTGTTTGTTGTTGTGGAAAGTTATTGCGTTGTTGTTGCTGGTGGGCTAAAGCTAAGATACTCAAAATAGTGAACAGAAACTCTTAGTAGTGATAGTATTTCAAATTTGCTAAGTGAATTATAAATGAGAATCGATAATGTTGTGTTAATTATTAGGAAAATAGAGTAATAAATTAAGGACTGCAATTTTTTTTAATGGATATATCTATGTATGTATGAATGTATTACAATTCATGTACGGACAATTCTACGACGAATGATATTAGTTAAGACGTGTGTATATAGCAGGGTTTAGTTTGCACTGAAGAATTTCCGCTTATACTCAAACTATATCAAAAACGACTAAAACTTTTGTTCAAACTAAATCTAATGAATCTTGCGAGTTAATATACTGAAAATGAAATTGAATTTAATATTTTTGTAAACATTCATTGCAAATATTTACATAAATTCGAATCACGATATGCATTTTTATGTTAAAAGCAGTCCCAAAAAATGTGATCCATTTATATTTTATCGCTCTTTGAAGCTCTTTAAGAGTTGACGTCTAGTATACAAGTTTTCTGTTTCTAAATGAATACCGATTTATGGAACTAATGAAATCAACTGAAAGGGTCGTCAACAAAAAAAAAACTTTATGTCATCCGCGAAAAACAACTGTCTGGTGCGGATTGTCTTGAAAATCAGCCCGGAAATGTATTAGCACGGCAGGAACCTCATAACGTTCTTCACGACTGTCGGGTCTACATAAACAGAAAGACCCAATATTAGTAGTGTTCTCGAAGTCAATAGTTTGTAACAATAGTAGTGTTCTCGAAGTGAATAGTTTGTAACAATTGTTACTAACTATCACGTTTTGGCGTTCTTGTACGCAAAAACTTGCAAGAAACTTGCAAAGTAGGGGAAATCGAGAGAGCGAATTGACATTTCATTTTGAGGGGAAGTTGATAATTTTTACTGGACAAATTTTTGCCAGTAAAAACTTGCAAGTGGAAAAACAGCTGATCAAAAGCAGCTGATTGCAATTTGGATAATTTGGAAATTTTTGTTTAAGAGTTTTAAAGGCGAATATTATAAAATGTGGGTATCAAACTTGCAAGAAGCAAGTACAAGTTCCTTTGGTTAAGCTTCGTTAGTGGAATGTTTCAGGAAAACACTAATACAACGTTTTTCATTTTGTATATTTGGATGAGGACAAAAATTCAATCAGCTGTTCGTCAAACTTGCAAGTTTTTACTGGTTTTCCGTTCTTGTACTTTTTGGTATATTTTTCACTCTGAGAGCGAACGTTGTCAAATTCTAAGAAATTTCTTTACTGGATAATTCTTACTGGAGAAGTACGAGTACAAACCTAATTTCATTTCATTTTGAGGGGAAGTTGATAATTTTTACTGGACAAATTTTTGCCAGTAAAAACTTGCAAGTGGAAAAACAGCTGATCAAAAGCAGCTGATTGCAATTTGGATAATTTGGAAATGTTTGTTTAAGAGTTTTAAAGGCGAAAATTATAAAATGTTAGTGAAATGTTTCAGGAAATCACTAATGCTCCGATTTCCATTTTGTATATTTGGATGCGGACAAAAATTTAATCAGCTGTTCGTCAAACTTGCAAGTTTTTACTGGTTTTGCGTTCTTGTACTCTTTGATATATTTTTCGCTCTGAGAGCGAATGTTGGCAAATTCTAAGAAATTTCTTTACTGGATAATTCTTACTGGAGAAGTACGAGTACAGACCTATTATATACGACAAGGAGGGACTTTCACTTCAACAGTATTCCCTAAAGAGTTTATGGCGAATATTTTATTTTGCTGCAACCATACATAACATTAAACCCTTAGATGAGCAACTTCGCTGGATTTGGTGATTATACGTAAAAATAATTTGTTCGACATGAAAAATTATTGCATACATAGCTGGCACCCCCGACAAGGTTAAACGTCCTATTTATCTACAATGTAAGTCGTTTGTCAAATGTTATTTTTTTATTAACAATATTTTACGCGCATTCATTCAAATTATTGGGATTAATTTACGTTAGTATTACCACATTGATTTATTATTAGTATAGTTATTAAATTTCAAAACAAACATAACAATTTACATGCAGACATACATACATACATACATACGTACATATAATAATAACAGAAATAAGCGTACGATGTTTTATGGAGTTAAAAAGACAAAAGCTCTGTTGTTAGTTGCAACACAAATGTTTTTTTGGCATATCGAATAAAAATAATGTCGAAATATTTTAAGTTACAAATTAGGACTTGATAGAATCTAATGTAAATACGGGTTTTATAAAAAAACTCTACCAGAGCGCCACCTAGCGAATAACTGATACACCTTACGAATTTGTATTGAAACTGCTGATTGGGCCATAAATAACGACCCGAAAGTGAGCACCACAATTTAAATTTTTCAATTTAAATTTATTGTGCTGACTTATGAACGCTTTGCGCGGCATTTTAAGGAATTTGTTTTCAAAAGATATTTTTTTTTTCATTATTTTCCTTAAAAAATGTATGCTTTATTATAAAAACAGCTCGCAAAACAAATTTTAAAAAACTGTGAAAAATCAACGCTAATTTGTAGGCAATGGTAAGTAGCACTTTATCATAGCAAAATTAAATGAGCGTGAAGTTAGCTAAGCACCCATGGCAAATCGAAATTATTTGCTAATTAATTATACACAAATTTAATTTGTTGCCATTTTTTTTTTTGGGCGCTTTTCTAATTTCATATGAAGTTAGCTTAGCACACCCTAGAAAATAAGTAAACTGTGATATAAAAAAAATCAAAACTAGGCCATATAACCGAATTCAAAAAATTAATTATACAAAAACGTCGATTAAAAGGCCAACTTCAAAGAAATCGATTTAAAATATTTTTTTTAACTATTAACAAAATATTTATAGATCTGCAATTAAAATGGTATTTAAAAAATTCTTTTATCCGTTTTTTTTTTCATTATTTATTTGTTTTATTTCATTTCATTTGTTGGTTTTACTTTCTACTTTTAATTGCGCCTCAGGAATGATCAAACAATGTAATGGAAACAATAAAGTCAGCATATAAATAATCGTGAAGTATCGTGTTAAACTAATAAAACTGCGAATTAAAACCAATTTAATTAGTAACAGTGTGTGATAGTAATTTCTATGAATTTAAAAACCAAATAACACAAACTAAGTATTAGAAATTAGTTACAAATAATAATACAATGCATTAATTAGCTTTAAGACAACACATGATTTTATAAGTCCAATACCAGAAGCTCAAAGCAACACAAAACAAATTAACAAAAAACAAAAACAAAAAACAACAACAAAGCTAAACGTGAAATCGAGGAACGTAATATAAATGAAAAAGTAAGATATAATTCTCTCACCTTCACTAGTAACAGAATCCATGCCACGACCCCTTCCTACGACGTAAAAACATAGGGGTATTGTTTTTAATGAATTGAAATTAAATGATAATAGTATACAGCCTAATGTTAAAAAGGTCATAGTTGTTCAATGCAGTAAAAAAAAAAAACTAATAATAAGAGAAACGCTGAAGCCGAAAAACTCGCTACCAAAAGTTTGAATATTTTAGTTTTCTTAAATGGAGGTTTCGCATATAAACGAAGTGTGGAAAATAGAGTTAAGCAACTGAAAGGTAACAGTTAAATGCTGAGAAATAATTTAGTTCAAAGATACATTAGGTAACATTTAGGCCCATGCATGGATATTCTAGTCACTTTATGGGCAGACTTTTAATTAAAATGCGTGCTTCTCAATACACATAAAAAAAAAAAATTAAAAAAAACAATTATAATATCTTTTTATTGTAATAGTAGCTATACATAAGCATTTTTCATTGCGTGATAATTTAAAAATTATATTCAATTACCTGAACTGTCATTGCCATTTTCAGGACTTCCACTTGAATACATTGTAGCCAACTTGCCATCGAGTATAAAGCGAAACCAGCCATTCGAACCATTCGACAGCTCTAAGGCTGCCGAATCTGACCAAACATACAAACAATCGCGTCCACGGCATATACTCCATTCATGCCAATGATAAGCTTTGCCTTGCAATATTTCTTTAGCATCCTCCATAGCATCTTCTGTGGACATAAATTTAAATATAAATTTAAAATTAATTTATAATAATTTATATGCCAAACAAAATGAAATTATAGGTTCTTAGTTAAAATTTTAAGCGATAAAATTAGTTGAAATCTCCATGTACGTACACACATACATTAATAAAAGTAAGTTACGACCGTACTCGAGAATAGATTGTTCGATTTAAATATACTGGTACTTTTAGTTGTGCTGGTCTTTGTCCAAGGAAAAATTTTACGGAGAGAAAACTCGTTAGATGGCGCTGGTGTCGAATTATAACTAAAAACCATATTTATAGTCCGACTTCAGTAATATTCTATATATACATACATATATTGGTAAGGGGAAGAAAAACATTTCTGCGAAAAATTTATCAGATAGGTGGCGTTGGAGTCGTGTTATTTATACAAGTCGTATTTCTAAACCGATTTTGATAAAATTCATGTTTTATTTGGATGATGAAAAATCGGTTTGCGAAAATTTTTTTTTTGCTTAGAAGCACTGGAAGCGAGCTACATATATTGAAAACTACACATCTTTGAAAATCTGCCATAAGTATAAAGAAATGTAGGAAGCGTCTTTTTCCGCATTAAATACGTGAACAACAGAGTTCAAAAAGTGTTTTATTTAATTCTAATAAATTTTGGGGGGGTACAAAGTTCGCAGGATCTGCTTGTATTACGAGGGGAATTACTTATGTATTTAGAAAATATAAGAAGGAAAAAAAAATGTTTCATTCTAAACGCATTTATTGCTTTTCAAAATATTCGCCCTTAAGATTTATACACTTGACTTGTGCATGCGCTCAAACCATTTTTCGAAACACTTTTGCCAGTCAGAAGTGGATACCTCAGAAACATGGTTTTTGAACGCTTCAACCGCTTCTTCAGGCGATGAAAATCCGTGACCACGCAGTTTATTTTTAATTGTTGGAAACAGGATCGGGGCTATACGGCGGACGACCCATCGATTCGATGTTTTGAGTGTCCAAATACGCTTTTGTTTTACGTGATGTGTGTAAGCGCGCATTGTCGTGGTGCAAAATGATTCGTCGTTTTTTAATTGGTCGCTCGCAATTTACCGAAAGCTTCTGGCAAACAAATGGTCGTATACCAAGCTGAATTGACGGTCATTTGATTTTCAAGAGCCACAGTGTTGCCACATGACCAGTTTTCGAAAAGAAACACGGCACCATCTGCTTCGCAGTGCTTCGCGCTCGCACAACTTTCGTTCGATTTTCTTCGAATTGAAAGACCCAAACAGTTCGATTGGCTTTTGGTTTCGGGTTCATACGCATAAATCCACGATTCATCACCTGTGACGATGTAGTAGACACTTTTGGAAGCACCGTCGTCAAATTTTCCAATAATTTATCGGCACCAATCGTTTTTTGAGCGTCTGTCAATTTATGTGGAATCCAATGCGCACACAGCTTCCGCACACCTATATGTTCATGAAAAATCGTATGTATGCTAGTCGCCGTTATGCCTAGGGTTGCCTCTATCTCGAGATATGTCACATGACGATCTTGCTCAATCAGTTTTCTCACCGCATCGATATTCTCTGGCACAACAACCGATTTTGGACGACCTGGTTTCTCATCGTCTTTGAGCGAATGTCGTCCGCGCTTGAACTCATTGTACCAGTTGTAAACACTTGCTTTGGATGGTGCTTCGTCGCCAAAAGTTGAATGAAGTGATTCGTAACACTGTTGTTGAGTTAGCCCCTTTCGGTAGTCTTAAAAAAGCATGGCACCAAAATTTTCACGAAAAATGTCAAACTTTTCGTCGGTTTGCATCTGGCAATACTAGTAGTACCATTTTCTAAATACATAAGTAGTTCCCTTATATGCATGTATGTAAATCTGAAATTTTGCGATTTTTTTAAATTCAATATCAAATTGTCAATCAAGTCCAATAACTCATACTTTGGGTTTCAAATGTCATTTATGTATGTATATCTGGTCATACGCACATCGTACGTATATTTAATTAATTTGTACCTGTTGTTGTAGTTGCTTGTTGCTGCAATTGTTGCGTTGAACTGGTTATTCCACTACTACTACTCTGGATTGGCTCATCCTCGACACTGGTGGCCGTGATTGCATTCGATGTTACGTGTACTGTGTTGCTTGTTGTTGCGGTAGCGTAAATCGTTTCATTATCTGTCTCTATAAGGGCTTGAACTTTCGAAAATACACCAAGACGCGCAAAATGATCCAAAAATTCGTCCTGTGTCTTACTCATCAACTCTTCGATGATGTTAAGGACTACAAGATGACCATCATCGTCGTCCTAATAAAAAATAAAAAAATAATAAAAAATAATAAAATATAAAAAAAAAAAAAAAAAATTAAAAAAAAAAAAAATTAAAAAAAAAATAGAATTACATCTTATTAAATATAATATTTCATTGGATTTTAAATTTAATGAAAATAATAATTCTTTCGATATGAAGCTATTCGATATTTTTGCGTTATTTATTTTGACAACGAAAGTCAATAAACATATCGATATCAAAGCGATATCTAATCACCGCTAACATAAATTAATTTCTTGATGTGTTATTTATTTACTTTTTTTAATAAAATTTTAGCGTATCAAATTAATATTTTTTTTTTAAATAATTAAATATATGTAAATCCAATATTAGTAAATAAATTTTATTGCAACTTTTATATCGTCATATTAGCTAAGTTTCTCGAATTTTGATTTAATTAATTACAGAATCGCTATCAATATTTTACACACATACCTCATTGTCCAACACACTGGCTACCACTTCGACTAATAGCGTTCCCAAATTGTGTGCATTCGTACCCGTAACTGCTTCAGGCTCGAGATGTATTTGTGGTTCGCATAGTCCCTTCAGTACTCCCGGCTGTGCATACTGCACCATTTTCTTGATAAGTCCAAGACTGGCACGTCGTACGCTGCCAAGCATTGTGCCTTGAAAGGTACGACAGAAAACGGGCAAAAAGAATTTCAAATAAACTGGTGCCATTTCAGGATCTCCACGCGGTTCCAGTGTGCCATTTTCATCGGCGCCCTCCTTGTTTGCGGCCAAATTGCCGGCAGCCATCCATTCGCCAGGTGATTGCAGTATGGCGGCGACCTCACGATGTCCGTCATCAGCTCGTTCACGTGCTTTATCCAATGGTGTTTTACCATCCTCATCACGCAAATCTGGATAGGCGCCATACTTAAGCAGCACCTTTGCTATACTGGGTCGACCGAAGCACGCAGCGTAGTGCAGCGACGAGCTGCGTTGACCTTTATTGACGTCAGCGCCCTTTTCGCACAAGTACTCGACCATTTCAAGTGTGCCAAAAGCAGATGCCCAGTTTAGTAATGTCTGGCCAACGTCGTCCATACAATTGACATCGATGCCACCGGATTCAATGGCCTCTTGCAGCGCCTCGGTGTCCTTCGAACGTATGCAGTCAATTAATTGGCGATGTGTGCGTTCCGCGCTTGAATCATTGCGACGTACACGCGATGCTAGTTGACCTTGAGCGCCACCGGCTGTGCCCACACGATTTAATGCTTGTCGGCCCTCGAACAATAACAATAAAAGTAAATCTGCTAAACGCATACAGTCCAATACGCAACGTTCATCACCTTTCAAAGCACGTTCAATTGCATCCGGCAATTGTGCGCGTAATATATGATGTGTGACTGTAGGTGAGCCACGGCATAAAGTCGACAACAAAGATATGGTTGTGGAAATCGATTGCGAAGTTCGTGAAGTATCACCCGTTTGGGCTGGTTTGTTTGTTGTGGTAGTAGAAATGGCATTGATACTATCATTATGGGCACCACTGCCACTACCGGGAGTCGATGTTGAGGCACCAGAAGTTGCGCCCGGACTCGCTGCTGTTGAAGTTGATGTATTGCTAATAGTTCCGGCAGCATTTCCTAAGCGTTTCAGCAATTCTTCGGCAAGTCCATATTCAGCCAATGGTGCTGGATCAACCCACTTACGAGTGTAGCGATCGGCAACTGATGCAAAACATTTTAAAGCACCATCTGCCACCATCGGATCTTCGTGTTGCAGCAGTGTACTCAGACTTTCTACGCAATTTTGAATGCATGGTGCATTCGGTTCGACTTTGGTGCAGAGACGCGACACAACCGCCATTGCAGAATGCAATGTATCCTTATGTACTTGAGAGCCACAGTCGCGTATAAAAGAGAGTACACAGTTTAAGCCGCCACCATCGAATACTGCGCCCGCCTCACGCGTACAAATCAATTCCAAAACCTTAATGCACTGTTCGGCTAAATCGCGCGATGTGCGCGACGACAAATCGGCGACAACCAAACGATTGCATATAGCCTTAATAGCGCCATCAATAGCAACGATGCGACGTGTACATTCGGCTGATACATCGAGATAGTATGTAATAGCGCGTGCAGTCACCTCAAGCACATTTTCAGGTGCTAGATCATCGAGAAATATTTTACAAAGCGCTGGCAAAAATGTACGTGGTGGGCAACTATGATAGAATAGAGAATATAAATTATACATATCATATACATAAATATGTATGTACATACATAAATAATTTGGAACTAGAAACGGAAAATCAATGGAAAGTGCACTCACCTCTCGAAGCAGCGATCTACATTATCGGACATGAGCAAAAGCATACACAGTTGCTCTAGGGCGATTAGTTGCATGTCACGCTCATCACCTTGGCCCATGGAAAGCCATTCCAATAGCGTTTCTGGATCAACGTCCCCCATCTGCAAACGATTAGAGAATAAATTTTAATTTTGGGTTTAAATTTTGATGTTTTGAAATATTTAAGTTGAAAAATTTATTTTATAAACAATAGTTTTTTTTTTTTTGATAGTTATAATAGTTATTGAAATATATGTACATATAAAGATTGCCATTAAAACACAGAAATACATCAAATATTTCTAGTTACGAAATCATAAAAAGCAAGAAGAAAACTTTCTAATAAGGAACCAAGCTTTGAAAAAAAAACCACACATAACGAAAATATGTCAAAAAAAAAAGGAAAATTGTAATCAATAAAGTAAATTACACAAAAGGCGCAACTTTAATTTCTCTTTTAAAACAGGTCTCTTTTCCAGAGCCTCCCCCCAGCTTTATGAACGAATTCCTTATAATTTCGCTGAAATCGCGAATGGTTCCTTATTGGAAAGCCAACCCTTCATTGAAGTCAATTTTTGCGTTTTTTGCTTTCTCAGCAGAAATATGAGGAAAATATTATGACAAAAATATTTGTACTCTTTCCTTCTCATCTCAACGAATAACAAATAGACATAGAAGCAAGATTTAGGGCGTCTAGATTAGTTGCAGATCGACTCGAGCTGATAGCAAGGATTATATGATAAGAAACTCTCTCAACCGGTATTTAAATAGGGGGACTGAAAGTGTAAAATATGTATGAATAAAATCAGTGCGCTTTCTAACTGTGCAGAATAAGATATTGAGCGTTAGTTGTTTGCAAAAAAAATTTTTAAAATCTCAAAATAAAGAGTTAAATGAACTAATTTAGCGATAACAATGTTGTGTTTTATTTAAAAAAAAAAAGCGTTATTAAATGCTAATAAATATATTTTCTAAAGAAAACTGCTTATATATTACTTTTTTTAAATACTAAATCGTCCCGTTTCTGCGTTGACCACGTATCTACAATAAGGTACAATTTTTCAGAAACCAAAAATAAGTAATTTTTGTTTTAGTAATACAACATGTTTTTACTTGAACTCATGTCATATAAATGTAGACACGAGGAAAAAGAACTAATAAAAACAATATTACCGTTATGTTATTTTGACATACGAATTGTCAGTCCACATTCGGTGATAGCTTTTTAGTGCTGCCACATAAAAAACCGATTTTCTCAAAAAATGTAGATACATACGTGGTTAACGCAGAAACGGGACGATATACACATTTCGATTGAATTTAAGGGGTGTAATGGGGTGCAGTGGTGCTTCTGGGTATGCGGTTACAGTTGCACGGCTGTACTCAATCCCTACTCTAACGTCCACGTTCGTGCACCCTGGGCAACGTGAGCAACCCATGTGCGAGATACGGTAACCAACCCGTGTGGAGCCATGGGTCACGGCTAATAGAGAGGGAGCTTTAGCGGAGCCACTCCGACATATTCGGTTTAAGGGTCCACTAAAGTCCGCAGCGTCTGTCCACCAGGAGGTGCGGCTGCAAGCGGGCGTCTGTCTTGGAGCAAGCGGCTCGCTATATAAACGAACTTAAAATTTTCACCCCCAGCAATGGGTTGTGCGCAGGGCTTGGAACCCGCTACGTAAAAAACAACTTCCAATGAATAGAACAACAAAGCCTCGGATGAGACCCCCCTTTTTTGATGACGACCACAGCAAACGTTTAAAGGACAATGATTTGAGGGCATGCACCTGGAATGTCCGAACCCTTAATTGGGAAGGTGCCTCTGCCCGGCTGGTTGATGTCCTCAGCAGAGCAAAGGCTGACATCACCGCCATCCAAGAGATGCGATGGACGGGGCAAGGGAAACAAGTGATAGGCCCTTGCGACATCTACTACAGCTGCCATGTAAAGGAGCGCAAATTTGGTGTCGGATTTGTGGTGGGAGAGAGACTGCGCCGTAAAGTACTGTCGTTCACTCCGGTGGACGAGCGTCTCGCCACAATCCGCATCAAGGCGAGATTCTTCAACATCTCCCTAATTTGCGCCCACGCCCCGACGGAAGAGAAGGACGATGGGACTAAAGATCGCTTCTACGATCTCCTTGGCCGCACGTATGAGCGGTGCCCCCACCACGATATAAAAATCGTGCTTGGCGACTTCAATGCCAAGGTGGGCAAGGAGGGCATCTTTGGTTCCACAGTCGGAAAATTCAGTCTCCACGACGAAACGTCCGATAACGGATTGAGACTGATCGACTTCGCCGGGGCCCGAAACATGGTAGTCTGTAGTACCAGGTTCCAGCATAAGAAGATCCACCAGGCTACGTGGCTGTCTCCAGATGGTAAAACACGAAACCAAATCGACCACGTTGTGATAGACGGAAGGCATGCTTCCAGTGTCCTAAATGTGCGCACGAACCGAGGAGCCAACATCGACTCGGATCATTTTCTTGTGGCAGCTAAGATCCGCACGCGCCTCTGTGCAGCAAAAAGCGCGCGCAAATGGACACAAGGAAAGCTCGACGTCGGAAAGCTGCAATCGCAACAGACAGCTACCCACTTCGCCACTCGACTTGCACTCCTGCTCTCTGAGAGCAATAACCAACAGAACGATATTTCCGAACAGTGGAACCATATTTCTCGTTGTCTAAATACCGCCGCTGAAGAATCCATCGGATTTCAGCGAGCCCGAAAGAACAACTGGTATGACGAGGAATGTCGCGCCGCTACGGAACGTAAAGACGCTGCCTACAGGGCCACACTGCGATCGGGCGCAACGCGAGCTGTGCGGGAGCGTTATCGTGAGCTGAAGAAGGAAGCAAGACGCATTTTTCGTGAGAAAAAGAGAGAGGCCGAAATGCGTGAGTGCGAAGAGCTTGAGATGCTGGCCGACAGGAAAAGCGCCCGAAAATTTTTTCAAAAAGTTCGACGGCTTACAGAAGGTTTTAAGACCGGGGCGAATTCCTGTAAGAATGAAAACGGCGACCTGGTGACTGATGTCCACAGCATACTTAAATTATGGAGGGAGCACTTCTCCACACTGCTTAATGGAAGCAACTGCAACCCTGGAGATGTTGAACCCGAATCCCCAATCAATGATGATGGACGCGATGTACCATCACCCGACTGTGACGAAATTCGGAAAGCGATAGCACGGCTGAAGAACAACAAAGCCCCCGGGGCCGATGGGTTACCAGCTGAGTTATTTAAGTACGGCGGAGAGGAGCTGGTTAAGTGCATGCACGAGCTCATCTCTAGAATATGGTCGGAAGAACGCATGCCTACTGATTGGAACTTAAGTGTGCTCTGCCCAATCCACAAAAAGGGTGATCCTGCAGTTTGCGCCAACTATCGCGGGATTAGTCTTCTTAACATCGCATATAAGGTTCTGTCGAGTGTATTGTGTGAAAGACTTAAGCCCACCGTCAATGAACTGATTGGACCTTATCAGTGCGGCTTTAGACCTGGTAAATCTACCACCGACCAGATATTCACAATACGCCAGATCTTGGAAAAGACCCGAGAAAGAAGAATCGACACACACCATCTTTTTGTCGACTTCAAAGCCGCCTTCGACAGCACGACAAGAAGTTTCCTATATGCCGCAATGTCTGAATTTGGTATCCCGGCAAAACTTATACGGCTGTGTAAAATGACGTTGAGCAACACCACCAGCTCCGTCAGAATCGGGAAGGACCTCTCCGAGCCGTTTGATACCAAACGAGGTTTCAGACAAGGCGACTCTTTGTCGTGCGATTTCTTTAACCTGATGCTGGAGAAGATAATTCGAGCCGCAGAACTTAATCGGTCAGGCACCATCTTTTATAAGAGTGTGCAATTGCTGGCGTACGCCGATGACATTGACATCATCGGCCTTAACAACCGCGCAGTTAGTTCTGCCTTCTCCAAACTGGATAGAGAAGCGAAGCGAATGGGTCTGGAGGTGAACGAGGGCAAGACGAAGTATCTCCTGTCATCAAATAGACAGTCGGCACATTCACGACTGGGATCACAAATCACTGTTGACAGTTATAACTTTGAAAAAGTTGAGAACTTCGTTTACTTAGGAACCAGCATTAACACCAATAACAGCGTCAGCCTTGAAATCCAACGGAGAATCTCTCTTGCCAACAAGTGCTACTTCGGACTGAGTAGGCAATTGCACAGTAAAGTCCTCTCTCGACGGACAAAAACCATACTCTATAAGTCTCTCATCATGCCCGTCCTATTGTATGGCGCAGAATCATGGACTATGACAACATCAGATGAGAGAGCTCTTGGGGTGTTCGAGAGAAAGATTCTTCGAAAGATTTATGGACCTTTGCGTCTTTGCGACGGCGAATACCGTGTACGATGGAACGATGAGCTGTACGAGCTTTACAATGACGTAGATATAGTGCAGCGGATTAAGAATCAGCGGCTCCGCTGGCTAGGTCACGTCGTTCGAATGGATGAAATAGCTCCAGCCCTGAAGGTTTTTGACGCGGTACCCGCGGGTGGTAGCCGAGGAAAAGGAAGACCTCCTCTGCGTTGGAAAGACCAAGTGGAAAAAGACTTGGCTATACTTGGGATTTCCAATTGGCGCCAGTTAGCAAAAGATAGGGACAGCTGGCGTGCTTTGTTGACCTCGGCCAAAATCGCTTAGGCGGTTGTTGCGCCAATTAAGTAAGTAAGAATATGTCAAAACTGATATTTTTTATTTCAGTTAAAATTGTTGGTATACTATAAAGTGTTCATGCTGAACTCATAAATTTATATTTTTTTCTATTGATTATTTTTTAGGCTTGTCTGATCTACTAATTGTTGATGCAAATAAAATACTTTTTATTTCACCTTTGCCCGACGTTTCGTATTTTTTTTTTATTAATACCCGTATTTTACTTGTTACTACATTGTATTTGTATTATTTACGTCTGCATAACGCAATTGTCGTATTAAATTCATAAAATCTCCAAAAAATGCTATGATAATTACCACATCTGGTTTCATAAAAATGTTTAGTTATATTACATACATATATGTACATATATGCATGTATGTATACCTTTAATTTAATTTTCAGAGCACAATCACCAATAGAATCATTTTGGTCAATGTTTCTAGATTTTCCAGAATCGATGCAAAATTTTAATCACAAATTTTTTTAGAAAAATGAAAAAAAAAATAAAAATTATGGAAAATCCGCATGCCTGTGAGAAAAGTATCATGAACCTATTACTACAGATCACGCAATCAAGCAGCCGTGTATTTGAAATTAATTTTGAGAAAAAAGTGGTTTTGAAATTTTTCGTTTTGTTTATAGGTATGTACTTCATTCATTGTTTCCATAATCGTGGCGATTTGTTCGAAATTGGTCTTTCTTTTGCGAAAACCATATTCCATAAACACTCTTTGCTGTTTCCAATAAATTTGTCTCAATAAATTTTGTTATAATTACAATAATTCATTACACTCAATCACAGCATTTTTTCGGTGTTCTTGTTTTGTTCTCCTCTTTATTATAATTTCGCTGCATATGACAGCAAACAAATATGGTGTCAAAAGCACTACGTCACTGGCAGACAATTATTTTTTATCTCGCTTCGTATTGCGTGATCTGGTATAATTGGTTCCAAGAACGATAGAATATAAGATTGCGCCTTCCTGACGAAAAATTATGTGAAGCAAAATGCGTACAACGTCACGAACATGGTTTTACAGAGAATCGGAAGAATTTGCAAACAAAAATGTGAAGTTAGGTTCTGCTATGATTTGTAAATTTTGAAGTTTTTACCAATTTCGGCACTTTATGCAACATATTTATATTGAAATAACTTCATTTATGCTCTGTGTTAGATTGGATGCCTTGAAAAAAACTGCAGTGCAGCATTAGGAGACACAAGAAGCTTAACTTGCTACCAAGTGCGCACAGCTACACTTTCACATCATTTTTAGCGAGTTTTATAGCCCCGTATCATTGATAGACTCTGTGATTTAACACTTAACACTGCGCACTTCAAGTTTAATAACTTTATTTTAAATAAAATTGTTTTTAAGCATTGAATTTAAGCCCAAACAATTGTATGCTTACATACATACAAACAAAACCAACCGCGTTCTGTGACGTAGCATACACAGCTGTTTCTGTCAAATTTGCTGTGAGCGAATAGCGGTTTGCGGAGGGCGCAACCTCTGTATTTTCTAAATCGTGATTGGTTCATGGAAAAGTATTTAGAAACAGTTAGAAAATGTATCCGAAAACTTAGCCGTTTTCAGGCAAACGAAAATGTACATTTCGAAAGTTCACTTTGATGAGCGAACGTATTCGAAAAACGTCCGCAAACGGATTCCGCTTTCGGGTGAGACATCGAAATCGGATATTTCGGTTTCCGGATACGTTTGCTGACTTTTCGCTTGCTGTCAATAATGAGTGAAAAAATAAATATTGAAAAATTCAGTACAAGGCGAATTCATTTAAGGTGCTATACTCCACATACATACATATAAGTAAAAAAATTTGTTTATTTTGCAGTGAAAATGTCAGAGTAACTTAGAAAAATAAAAATAAATGTATGGTTAGAATTCCCAGTTTGGCACAAAAAGCCTTAGCAAAAACATTCAATTTAATATCTTTATAGTATTATGCAAAGATGAGCAATGCATGGAATTTTCCGTCACGAACGTAAATAGAAATTTAAAATGTTAACAAAATAGCCATTTTGACACTTTCACTGCTTAAGGTGAAGATAGAACAAGCAATCAGCTGATGATTTATATCAAAATGAAATATCAAAGCACCAAATTAGTACTGGCGCTACGTTTAATAACTTTTTTGGATCATTTTCTATTTATCTCACTTTAACACTTTATTTTTCCGTAACGCTTTCGCCGCAAGAACTCCCTGGAAAAGTTATTAAATGTATCGAATATCTGCTTAAAAGGATTTTCAGGAAATTAGTGGAATACTGAAAAAGTTAAACATATGTATGTTTGTACATGCTTATTTTTACGTACATATGTATATATAAATAATTTCAACCGTAATACAAAAACTATAAACTTAATATTTTTAATCTGATTTTAACGATGATATGCAACTTACCTCAAAATATGCACTTCACTTTTCCAGTTTTTGATGATTCTGTTTTATCGATTACGTTTTATTGGGACATATGTATGTACATATGTATATCTGTAAACAAATAAAGGAAAAATATGTATTTAACATTTCCACAAGGAATTCAATGTTTCCACAAAGAAATTATTTTGCAATATGTATTTATTTAAAAAAATAAATTTATTTATCTACATACATATGTATACGATTGAACATGCATATATTTAGTCCTTGCAGCAAAATTTAGAGACAGTCTGATCTGCCAATATTTTTGCACTATCAGTTTCGTGATTGTCTCCAAACTTCCCCCAAACGGATGAAGTACAAGACTTTTGAAACTCGCGTTTCCTTGTTAAGCTGTCGTCAAACCTTCCCGATGTGCTTCCATATTGTAAGAAAGCTTTACTTTACCAGGTCTAAATTGACCCAAAAGTTCTGCATAAAGCGACAATTTATACTTAAATTCTAGAGATACTAGAACGACAACCAATACCGTCCCATTTTGTTTTAGTTCTGCAATTGTTCTGAACCATTTTATTTTGCTGCAGGTGTGTTTGTTTTTGTATACCTATACATATGTATGTACATAAACTTCCACTAAGACCTGGAGTTTTCACTTTAATCGAAATTTTTTTTTTCTATTTCGATGTGAATTTGTACATAGTACATACATACATACATACATACATACAATGTACATATATAAGTACGCATGAACCTGCATATGTATAGAGTTTTTGTATACATGTGTGTACATACATATGTACATACACTTTTTATAAGAACTGGAGTAGCATATTAATCGAATATTGTTTATTAATTTCGCTGTGAATTTAATTTTGGTAAATGTCGTTTGTAATTTTGGAGGCTAATTGGATTTGTTCTAATTCAAACTCATTTTACTTTAAAACGGATGGAGATATATGTACATACATAAATGCAATAAGTTAACGTTGGAATGATGAAAAAGTAATCAAAATTTCGCAATGTAGGTATTCCAATGAATTTCGAGGTTATTATCCCCAAAAATACACACATGTTTATAACACAATTTCTTCGGAACGCAAAATGTATGTATGTACATATATGTATGTACTTAATTTTTTTTTATTCACGTATTGTGCGACCTATAGTACATGTACGCATGTACATACATATGTAAATGCACAATGATTTTAGCGAGACATTCAACGTTTTAATATGTACTTAAGTATGAAAAGCTTTGCACTTTCCCAAGCAAAGCACACATTTGGTAGGTTAATGGATGTAACAAACACACAAATAAAGACGAGCAAACTGACAAATATCTTGGAACAAAGACAATTTACCTTTTTCTTCAACTTAACCGAGCGCTTTTCGTTAACACCTAGTTTTTGTCCAATATAAAGGGGTATCCAAATAGTTGGGTAATTATATTTTCGCCAAATTCATTTGGTATATAAAAGAATGAATTTTTATACTAAATGTGTAATGAAATTTTAACTTTGCTGTTTTGCGGGAAAGCTAAAAGTATGCGCTCTTGTGTTGTATTTCAATATGGTTGATGGACTGATATCTTCTAATGGGGGGCTTGGAAAGGCGCGAGGTCCGAGTCCAATTGAAAGGCAAAATAAAGGTACGCAACGTCAGACAAAGGCAAAACGTAAAAAAGAAAATGCGGCCGTTTTCGCAGTTTCGTAAGGTAACATTTCTCGCCAATTTCTTATTTTTTTAATGGGTTTAGTCTTGTTATATCTGTATTTTGGTTTACTTACTAGAAAAATATACAATCCAAATTTCTAAATAAATTATAAAAACCAATCACGCTCACCACTTATTAACTAATCCTTCATTTTCGTTGTTTTCTGAAAACGGCTGCAATCTGCTAAATCAACGTTGCCAGCTCAATTGAGATACAGTTCAGTCTATTCTTCCGAGTTTCACTCTTTTAATTTACAGCTGGTAACGCTTAGAGTAAATGACAAAGTGAAAAAATTTTCAAGCTGAATTTCACAATACGTCTGCAATTTTGTTTGCCTCCTTTGCTCACAAATTGTATATTTTTTTACACAAAATAACGAACACTACACCGTTTATTGTTTTATAACCAATTTTAGCACCTTTTTTATATTATTTAACCAGAAATTAAGCGACGAAAAACTTTTCACCATATATGTGGTCCATCAGCGTAATCTGCACAACAGAAGCTGCCAGACTTGTGCACGAAAATGGTTAAAACAAAAAAAAATATCCCTGTAGTTTTTATAGTTCCGATATCTTCCGGGATGATTTTTTATTGTGTGGCATCAAAATTATAAAAAAAAGTATTATTTAACAAAAATTTAATTACGAAAAAAATATAGTATAAGGTTGTGATTTACGATTTATTTAGTTTCCTCGAATTCTTTTTTATCTTGTGTCTCTGTTGATGTCTTTAAATCATTAATTCATTAATTTTTGGTTCATTATTTATCGTCTCTATTTTCTAGATCAATCGAAGATAGAATTCCCTCTATTTACACATGAACATATGTTTATGCACGGCAAAGCTCAACACTGAACACACTACGTAGGTTAAAGACAAAAATAAAGAGAATAAAGATTTAGCAATTCACTCTTCTCATAAGGAAAATTTTTGTGTAAAAAATCAACAGAAGACCTATTGAATTCGCTTTATAAACAAAATTACGCATTTACATAAAAACAATCGTTTCTTAATTAGCAAGGAAAAGTGTGGAGTATACATAACTACATTGCTAAGCGCAACCAACCAAACAAATACGATAACAGGTTATGCATATAAACAAGGAAGACTAAGAAAAAATTTATGTGAATTGAAAATATTAAATAGTCGCAAGAAACTGGTTAAGACGGCTGATATTCATAAGAAAAGTGCATAAACCGTGTGCGTCCATGTAAAAATACAAGGGTTCAAGAATTGTGGCAAGACTTAAAGCGGCAGCTTATACCATCAAAAATGTCTGAGGAGATTTCGGACGAAATGCACAAACTGGAAATCGCCACGGCGAATGTACCCCTTTTAGTATCGAGCAATCTAATTGATACCACACATCTGCCGCTAAATTTGAATCCGTTTTACGAAGATGAAGCGGAAACGAATGCAGTGAATGTTGAAAATGGAGAGACATCGTCGAATTCCAAATTAATGCAGCGTAATCAACACGGCTGTCGACGCTGCAGACTGCGCCGGCGTTCAGAAAGTGTGGCAGATGCTTATAATTCGGCAACCGTTGCCCTAACTTCAGATCCTTCCGATACCTCATGTTGGACTCATTCTACTTTAGGAATTCAACGTCAATCTTTAAAGCAACGCCGTATTATTTTGCGTCCTCCAGTGCTAAGAAAACTACAAAATCTTCAAAAGTTACTGCAGACTTTACCTACGAAAGAAATCGATCAAACGCCATCATCAGCTGTAGGAAAAACTGATATTTCCCCAATAAGTAGCTCAGTTCCATCTAGTACGAGTCGCGGGATATGTGATTTTCGCGATTTAATGCACGAATGTCAAAATTTATTAGAGTTGGAAAACGATGTAAAAGGACGTTTTGGCTTAGTAAGTCCAGATCAACGGCTTTCAAAAAATTTTACAACTATGCAATCATCTATACCTGCAAGAAGTCTATTTAGCAAAAACGAGCGAACAAGTTTGGGCCACAGTAGTACACAAACTTGTTCACCGGAAAGAATTACTGGGCCGAGTTCGCGTTCTTCTGCCAGTACGTCATGTTCACAACAAGCAGGTACTAGTGCCGCCGCAGTAGCCAACGGGAGTGGAAGCGGCGACGATGTAACCATTGATGAACTTGCTAGCTATTTTGACACATTTGTACACATACCGAAGAAAATGTCTACAATGGCTGAAATGATGTACATATAAAGAGTGGACATAGTTGTAGGCATGCAGATAATGCAGTTTTTAATATTTAAATGTCGCTTCTGTGTAGCGGCATTCGCAAATGAATTTTTAGAGGATCACTGGAGGAAACTACAGTTTAAATGTGTTTTATGAAAGTATTCTTACAATATAGATAGCGTTGCGAATTAACAATACAATTTATTTTCCCTTTTTTTATTATGGCTATTAAATATAGAAATTGAATTTATTTTATTTATATAATATATGAGAATGGAGTTTGCTTTATATAAATTATATATATGATTTATGCATGTATTTTGTAATAAATTTAATAGTGGAACAACATTTTTGAGGGGGAAATATTCCAATCTACCGACTTGGGTTCACTCAAGTGCATTTTTTGAATGGTCCTATTAAGTTTGAGATTTTATTCCTAAGTTTCCAGTAATTACGTATATATACATATGTATGTATTATAATAAGACAAGCCCAAGGGAAATTTATCAAGGTGGTGTTGATGTGCCAGCTGGTTTTTTCGATTTGCTGGAGTCAATGCTAAAGGGCTTCGTTCTGATTAGCGGGCGATGTAATTCACCTACAGCAATTTGACATTCAATCCAGCAAAGCAAAAACAAAGTACACGGACGCGTTTTACTTATATACGCTCACCATCATCTTGTTAATAATAATAATAATCAAAGATAATATGATACGAAACTCTTTGTTTCGAGAGAGCGCTGTCAAAAGGCGCATTTTTTATAACATTTTCCATAAGAGCCACTCTGTAGAAATAGTATCTGGGGATTTTTATTTCATTTTTTGGAGATTTTGCAGTTTCTTCGCCACAGTTGAGGTTTGCTAACAGAATGAATGAAAATGCAATAAAAATAAGAGTAAATAAGAGATGTTATTTACCTTAATGCCAGAAGATAATATACTTATATAAAATCAAAACAATTAAAATATCGCAGAAATTCATATTTCGCAAAAACTGCTTTTATATATGCATTAAACATAAATTTAAGATATAGCGTGTTTTCTTATAAACATACATGTTTATTCATGTATTTAAAATGCAATATTTACCTAGTTCGCTTTGAAAAAATATTTTTGGAATATATTTTTTAAATAAAATACAATATTTGTATGTAAATCAAAACCTTCATAGTTTGCTAAAACTTATATATTAAATTTAACTCTTAATTTAGAGATTTCAAGACACATTCTATAAAAAATAACATTTACTCGCTTTTTTTATCCAAATAAAAATTATAGCTATTTCCACGCATTTGCCTCTGGTAGCTCACCTTTTTGCGTGCCAGCTGTTCAGTAGCCCATGATTCGGCTTTGTTGCCAGCCCAAAATGTGAGATCATGGGCTCTCGCAGCAAGCAAAAGAGAGAAGTTTCATATCATATTATCTTTGATAATAATCCCAACGGTTTTTTTCCCTCCATACCCGCCCGACCGACGCGAGGGGCGCATCCGTATGACGCACGGATATATAAAAAAAAAAATTTTTTTTTTCATATACATATGCTGCGCCGAGTCATGAAAGGCAGAAGTTTGTTAAGTGTCGAGATCTAAAACTGTTTAGCTACAGAACAAATGCTCATCAGCTGATCGAGTAGTAATATATAAGTATGTTTGTATCAATTATTGAGAGCATTGAGTATAGTTTTCTTTACGTAAAAAAGTGAGTCTGAAGTATCAAAAGAACCGGAATGAGTGTTAAAATCCTGGCACAAACTACGGAGTGGCTCATTTAACTCAAAATTACTTTTACATGGCTTCAGAAAAAGAGGCCGGAAATGTCTTGAAATTCGGGAGGGAACGTTTAGTTTTATTTCACCAAGATTCTAGGTTCTTTCGTCTAAAAGTCCAGAAACGAAATTTCTGAGAATTTTGGACTTTTCTCTGTCAAAGAGAGATGCCTGCAAAATTTGCAGAAACTTGCAAGTTTGATTGAACTCCTAACCGCGTACAAATCTGCAAAATGAGAAACATTACATTAGTGTTTTCTTTAAACGTTATACTAAGGGAACTTAACCAAACTAAAATTTACTTCGTGCTTCGTGCATTTTTAACACTCATGTTTTATAATTTTCATCATTATAATTTTAAAATAAAAGTGTCATATACATACATACATATATCCAAATTGCAATCAACTTTTTGATCAGCTGTTTTCCTGCTTGCAAGTTTGTACCATACAAATTTAATGGCTGTAGGCAAACAATTTTACAGAAGAAAATATTATATACATACAACTCTGTATTTGAAATACAACCCAGGGCTTTTTATCTTGGAGTGTTGAAAATACACGATTTGACGTTGGAGCAAGGCGAACTCAATTCGCCTTGGTTGGAGTAGAGAATATTTTATTCTCCATTCTCTCATCCATTTGTGCGGTACTAAATTAAATACGTCTTGCAATTTTGTTGCCGATTGAACTTTGACGTTCATTTAATTTTGATTTTCTAGTTTTTGTTCTTTCGGGTGCATATTAAAGGAATATCAAAGAGATGGTGAGTTTTTCTACACATTACTTAATTAGCACAATAAGGAAATGTGATGCGTTTCCTGTCGTTGGTAGCCACATATTTATATAAGAATAATATTGATATCAGACCCGGAGCAAAAGCTCCATAATTATGTAGATAACATTCATTTGACCTTTATAAATAGACTTAAGCTTGGAATAGAGCATAAAAATTAGATCACTGTATCAAACTCACTACGACGAAAATTGTGTTACTTAATATGGACGTTAATGTATTTTACTTTCATCGAGAATTATGGCCATACGTCACTGGTTGCATTCAAACATATATACAGACTGTTGGACTAACTAGCTAATCTCGACGATACGCCACGTAGTGATTAGTACCTAAGATGTGCATAAAATTCCATACGGCTGTGCGCCATGCATGACAATCCACTACAGAGTATAAAACAGCATAATTGCTGCAATTTACATTTGAATTGAGAATAGAATGGGTATAGTTTTTAAGATACAACGAGTGTTCTTGAATGCACAATTATTGCAAACAAATGACGTTGTACCTTACCGGCCGGCAAATAAAATTGCCGTGGTCGGGTTTGATATATTGTTTAAAAATCATAATCAGCAGAATATTTAATACAAACACGATTTTTCATACCCATTTTTCTACGCAATAGTAAAAAGTACTCAATCACTTTTGTATGTACCTTTTGACTTGATAAATGATTATTAATAATTTGTTGGTTATATTATATGTCCTACATACTACATAGATAACCGCGACATAGGAACCACACAAATACAATATGCATATAATTTCAGAAGCTTAAAGCATTCGAAATTGTGTTTTCCTTTCTTTTTTGTATGGGATGACACAGGACCTGCTTTCGCTATCTAGAAGAAAATTTTGGTTATTCAGTCGGCTGCTAAAATTTTATAACTCAAATCCCTAAAGATATGTATGCCAAAAATGTACTGTATATTTTATGGTATGTTAGCTACAATGCAATTTAATTCTTGTGGGCAAATTTATATTTGCAATACAAAAGTATTGTATACACAGTGGTGGGTATATTTACTTATGTACCGTTACTTATGTACATACAAACATACATATACATACATATATTTGTGGATAAAACCATTTTAAACTTGATAAGTACCTAATATTTTGCATGCTTTATGGATTCATATTTGGAAGTGGTTCTTTCATAGCCGACTCAGCTGCACCGACCAGGAAGACTGCCAATGCAAATATTATATATTTATGCACATATGTACATATGTACTTGTTAAACATAAGCAATTTGTTTTTTATGTAAAATCTTTCTTATTTCTTATTTCTTATGCGGTTTATATGTATACGGGCATATAGTATGTATGTACATGCATATGTACTTAATTGTGGCAAAGCTAGCTTGTGGTATATCTACATAAATACATACATATGTACCTAAATAATTATAACCCATTATCAATATTAAGTAATAAATCACAAGTTTTAAGAAAAATTTAACATCATAGATTTAATAGTATAAAACTTTAGTAAAAAGCACCGGAAGATAAGGGGCGTGCCATATTCAAAATATTTTTATTTAAATGTATGATATATTTATTTTATAAGTACCTAGTAGCTAATGTGGAATTGACATAGCAATTTGAGATAAGATAAGACGTGAATTTACTATTTTCACTGATCTTTGAACATTGGAACAAGTATCAAAACAAAAAACAATGAGACTGCCCGTTTTCTTGGCAACAATCCATAGCTAACTAACGATGATGCTGTGTTTGTAAAATTGTGACGACAGCATTTATGTACATATGTATGTACATACATATATGTTATGTATATATGTACATATGAATATTTGTACATATCTGTGTACATTAAGAAATCAATCTTTGCTAAAAAAAAAAGTCCTATGTTATTTTCATTACGTATTGAGATTTATTTAAATTCTGTCAAAGGGCTCGCAAAATTTCGAATAGAGTTTAAAAAAACATTACATCAAAAGATAAAATATTTTCCTTAATAAAAATCAGCAGTACGACAAAATTGGCAACTGTTGAACTACATACATAACTATGTACATATATTTATTTGTTAAATTTTCAAACAAATTTGAACAAACATAAATGTGAGTTAGTGCATTTCTATATTAAGGTAACGACTATTTATAGTATCAAATTCATTGTCGATGTTTTTCGTAAGATTGTATTTGCTCGATGCTTGATTATTTTTAGAATGGGTTCTTGAAATATTTCAAAATATGATTTTTGTTAAAAGAAAATATGTACTATGTACATACATATGTACATATGTACATATATGTATGTATATTATAATTTTCTCTGAATACTGAATTCAAAATTTTAAATAATTTCCTTTAAGAAAACAAAATAATATTAATATAACAAATGAGAACAATTTGTTGTAATTCATGTACATATGTATTCAATTAAAAAAAAACAACAAGTACAAATATACATACATATGTATGTAAGTAAGTATATATTTGGTATAACAGCAAATGCATATACATACAGTAAAATTATTTAAAATCAGTGTTTGTGTTCAATATTATATATATTTATTTATATGCTACAGTGTATTTGATAAAGGAAGCAAAACATCAAGTAACTATTAAATGCATCACCCATTTTGAGCGAGGCAGGATTATTCCAATTTTTAATCAAAATACGATCTACAAGAATTTAAGTGTGTTATTCTCTAACTTGAACTTAAATTTGTTGCATTGGAAACCTGCAATAGGTACCTAATAGCCCCTATCGCCCCCATCAAAGAAAATATTAATTTCTTTTATTAAACCTTCTGATAAATTATATGCCTTTTGATTATTGGATACATGCGAGCTGCTCGTTAAAAATTTATGAAATTTATCTTTCAGACACTGCCTTATCCACCTCGTCGTTAGTTCGTTATTTACATCGTTTTGATAGTAAGGCTGATTTTCTACATCAACGAGAATATTCTCCAGCTCTTTTATAATGGCTTTAAAATTAGAAGCTTCAGAAAGTCTTATTTTAGATCATACATACATACATACATATATGTATATACTATATTATTTAAAATAGTTAAAAAGTGTATACAATCGACAGAATTGTCTTTCGTTGCTTTATCCTTGCAACGAGTTTATACTCATAGACGGTTTCTCCCTGTTCATTTCCTCTAGCATAAAATTTAAAGCAATGCCATATTTGAATAAGTTCTGTAAACCAGTGTTATAAATAATGCTTTATTTTGCCCTTGAAGAAGAGATACTTATATGCGCGTGAAAATCGTCCAATGAAAAAGCGCGTCATTTATACACATTTATGTATGTACATGAAATATTTACGAGACGGGGTCAATTTGTAATCAGAAAAAATGCTGTCATAAAAATCCGGATTTAAAATTACGGTTTACGCGCACATAAGAAACAAAAAGTGTTGCCTCTTAGTTTTTGGTATTAAAAAATTTTGAGGTTACTACTAGTGAGCGAGCTTGCTGTTTATCGAGCTAACCTTTTATAATTGAATCATGGGTACGTATTAATATAAAAATATTTGAAGCAGTCCAAATATTTCTATACATACATATGCATGATGGAATAATGTATTTTGGAAGTATTAGAGAAACGGGAATAAAAGAAGGCCGTTCTTAGGAAAAAGTACAAATGAGTGAAGATATTTACATACAATTTAACCACAATGATTGGAATATTATGAATTTAAAATGAAAACACACAAAAAAAAAATTAATAACATAATTTGTATTTAAATTGCTGGTAAAACCTGCGCACAGTTTTTTTTGTTTTTGGATGCACACGAATTTTTAGTGTTTTTGGATGCCAAAATTAAAAAAGACAAACTTCTTCGATAATGATTATTCTTTAGTAATAAATGTAAAATTTTCAAATATTACGCAAATGCATTAAAAACGTACCAACAACATAACAATGTTTGTCCAGCGATTAACTTTTTTTCGGAAAAGTTTCCCCACATTATAATAATTTTGGCGCTTACACTATATAGCTCAGTGTTTGGCCGAACTTCTCCTACCATTTGTGGTGTGCGTCTTTATATGATATCACAAATGGGGGGACCTACAGTTTTATGCCGACTCCGAACGGCAGATGTATTTAATGAGAAGCTTTTTCATGGCAGAAATACACTCGGAGATTGGCCATTGCCTGTCGAGGGGTGACCGCTATTAGAAAAAACTTTTTTTTAATCAAAAAACAGACATTTTTTTTGCCAATAAAATATTGTATTGGAAATGCCAATAAAATTGTTTATCCTGTCTTCCGAAATGAACCCTAGAGCTTTATTCCACTTAATAATTTAACAAATAATGTTTCATTATACAAAAACTTATTCAAATTCTCGCTTTTAGAAAACCAATTATTAACAAATGAGACAAATTATCCAAAATGTCAAAAGAATCAATAATACATACATACATATTATAAGTTCCACATGAAAAACTTAATTTTCTGCTACAATTCAACATTTTTTTTTACAAAACTGGTAACCAAATTTTGCAAAGGAACAACACAGTTTCTGAGGGCGTTCAAGATGGCTGATTTAGAGCGAGAAGTTGACAACGTACAACACCTTTCATTATTGCATCATGATACAGATAGATAGATAGATATAAAGAGAGGTATGCACTGCGACCAATGGGTCTATTGTGCCCTCGAAGCTCATCACAACAACTCAGCCAACCCCAGGACCCCCAGAAATCTGAGGATGGTCGCCGGCGTTAGGGATTGTATGAATTGATCTCCCGGCCATGGCAGACCCAGGGTTGACCCCCGTCTGCGTGCCACAGCCTCACACTCCGTAAGCAGGTGGTGTGGGGTCTCTCCTGCCGAGTCACAGAAGCGACATAAGTCGCTCGACCGGATCCCCAGATTATGTAGGTGTCCTTTAAGTCTGCAGTGGCCCGTTAGGAAGCCTGTAAGTATTCTCAGTTTTTCCCTGGGAAGGTCCATAAGAAGCTTGAGCCTTCTTAGGATGTACCCCCCAAGGATGTTTTTGGATTGTTTGAGACCGGCGACGTTAAACCAGTGTAGGTTTCTCTGCCTTTTTGTCTCCCAGCTAAGTTTTTCTCTTACCGTGTCCGGTCCTAATGCTATATACGGCTCTGGTCCAATAGGAGTGGTGGCCGCCGCTTTCCTTGCTAGCAGGTCTGCTGCTTCGTTGCCTTCCACACCCATATGCCCCGGTACCCAAAGAAGTTGGATACGATTACTCTCCGCCAGTGCGTTTAGTCTCATTATGCACTCAAGTACCAAAGAGGACTTCACCTCGTATGATGAGAGAGCTCTGAGCGCCGCCTGACTAGCGCTAGAAATTAGTATTCTTTCGTTGCTATACTTCCTACGTAGGTTTATCTCGGCGCACAGACTGATTGCACAGACCTCCGCCTGAAAAATGCTGGGGTAGGCCCCCAATGGAACCGAGACCTCTGATCTGGGACCATGGACGCCCGCACCAATACCCTCCGGAGTCTTGGAACCGTCTGTGTACCACCGCAGAGTACTACCCCGGATGTGGTAATCCAGAATTGAAGCCCTCCAGGTGGCTTTGCTATGTATTATTACCTCAAACCTTCTGTCGAAGGTTACAACTCATGATACATATGAACATATTAATATAAAAATATTCGAAGGCAGCCCAAAATTTTTTGAGTGAGAATTTTGCACTTTTTGGAATTTGCTCATGAAATAAATTTGCGAGAAAAGTTGCTGAACATACTTACCTATGTATTGATATACTTATTTTAATTTTATAAAATTTCTTATTTATTTAGATTAATGTGTATAAATTTATTTATATGTATTTACATACCTCATTGCTATAGATAAAAGTCATTAGTAATTTTTTCTCCTCTTTCCTGCAGGCTCAGCCAATACGTGTTGTTGTAACTGGCGCTGCTGGTCAGATTGCCTACTCATTGTTGTACATGATTGCGCGTGGTGAGGTGTTCGGTAAGGATCAACCACTAATTTTGCATTTGCTCGATATTCCACCAATGATGGGTGTACTCGAGGGTGTTGTAATGGAATTGGCCGATTGTGCGCTACCATTAGTGCGTCAAGTCATCCCAACCGCTGATCCAGCTGTAGGATTTAAGGATGTTGCCGCTGCATTTTTAGTCGGCGCCATGCCGCGTAAGGAGGGTATGGAGCGTAAGGATTTACTTTCCGCCAATGTGAAAATCTTCAAGGTTCAGGGTCAGGCTATAGATCAACATGCTCGCAAGGATATTAAAGTGTTGGTTGTTGGCAATCCAGCCAATACCAATGCACTTGTATGCTCACACTATGCCCCATCAATTCCACGTGAAAATTTCACGGCCATGACACGCTTGGATCAGAATCGTGCAACTGCACAAATCGCCGCCAAATTAGGTGTGCCAATTAATGCTGTCAAGAATGTTATCATCTGGGGCAATCACTCGTCCACACAGTTCCCCGATCCCAGCAATGGTGTCGTCGAAATCGATGGGAGCGCCAAGCGCGTCTGGGATGTTATCAACGATGCTGCATTCTTGCAGGGTCAATTTGTAGAGACGGTGCAAAAGCGTGGTGCTGCTGTGATTGCGGCGCGCAAAATGTCATCGGCTATGTCCGCTGCAAAAGCAGCCTGCGATCACATGCACGATTGGTGGCATGGAACTGCACCTGGCCAATTTGTCTCAATGGGTGTCTTGTCTGATGGCAGCTATGGTGCGCCCAAGGATGTCGTATTCTCTTTCCCAGTTGAAATTAGCAATGGAAAATGGAAGATTGTACAGGGTCTGCAATTAGATGACTTCGCCAAATCGAAATTGGCCGTTACGGGCAAGGAACTTGATGAAGAGAAAGGTGAAGCTTTGGCTGTATGCTCTGCGGATTGACTAAATCCAACTGAGGCAAAACTATAAAAATTCATTTAAATCATGAATAAGAACATAGGCCAATATAAATAAATATTAGATTTTGGAAGTAAAATGTTGTTGCATTTCTGGTTATACAGATTAGTTTGCTTAGTTTACAATATGAAGCATTGTAATCATTTAAGAAAAGTTTATGTAATTTTATGTATTTTGCCAATGCATGTCTCAAACCAATAAAGGTCGTTATTTGTTTTTATTATATCTGCATATAAACGAGATTGAATTATTTATAATAAATATATGTATGTATATATAGAATGTATGCATGTACAGTGTCGGACAAAAAAATAGGGTCAAGCTTCTCATAAAATTGCAATGCTAAATATTTTTAAAAATAAAAGCAATACTTTTTCATGAAATATTTTATTTAATTCTCGATATCATTCCATTTTATAGATATACGATTAAAGAAAGAAAAATACTGCTAGGAACAAAAAAAGCTAAAAAAGTTCTTAAACGTCGTCTTTTAAATGGACATTAAAATAGGGTCAAACTTAAAAACTGTCAAATACTTAATGTGAGTAAGAAGTCTTAGAAATATTGTATGGCTAATATTTGGTTGAATAGTCTATTATTAAGTAGAGCTCTGCATCCATTTGGCATCGAATCAACAATACCTTGACATGTGCTTTGTGGTAGGTTTTTCCAAGCCTTCTGAATTTTATCCCATAATTCATTTTTATTTTTACACCAAGTTGCTTAAATTTTTTCTCCAAAGATTCTCTGCGGGATTTAGAGCTGTTGATTTTCATTAATTAACAATAAAAAAAATACTTAGAAATCTTATTTTTTACTTAAACGCGCAAAACGTGAATATTTTATTTTTGACCCTATTTTATTATCTTCAACCAAAGGCTACTTATTACGTTCGTGCGGCATAGCCAAATCAATATAGTGTTTTTATTCTTGGACTATGGAATAATAAATTGCGCTTTACTTTTCTGTTTTCGCTTTAATAAGATCTTAGAAATTTTACTTATTAATTAAGTGATGAGTTTGGCCCAATTTTTTTGTCCGACACTGTACATACAAACATATATTAATGTTAAAGCTTAAGTTTATTTTCCTTTCATAGATTACCGAAAAGCAGTTTTATTTGCAAAAAGTACGAAATGTTGAATGTTCGAACAAAAATCGAATTTTATATTTTTGAAGATTGCATTTACATAAGCACATATAAAAGAGCTCTTACACAGAGTGTATTTTACATTCATATGGAAAGTTACATGGAATTTGAATTTTGTATTGGTAAATCAGCATTGAAATTATCCTCAATATGATCCTTTAAATACGCAATTGACAGAAAGGACGGCAGAGTGGCGGACTGAAATTGCATTTGGTAATTTAAAAATTCCATTAACTACTCCCATTTCAGTAGTAAGATATCTTTAAATGACTATATTTAATTAATTTGATGAAAAATATTAAACAACATAAGTGAATTTTACTCTTTCTTCTATATTTTGAATAGAAACTATTATTTTATAAATATTTACTTTGTGACCATCACACCAAATCACATTGTTTAATATTTCTCAAAGAGAAAATAGCACAAACAAATGAGAAATGTTTACAGCCTATCCCAGAAACAAGCAATTTAATATAGTTTTTAATAACATAGTTTTTTATTTAATTGTTTTTGATATATACAATTTAATGTACTGGGATTTATTTTTACATACATACATATACAGTGTTCAAAAAGAGTACGTTTGTAATTTTAAAGGATATCATTCAACTGTGCTCACCAGATTCATTTGTATTTCAAAATTATTGCAATGAATTTCGGGCATGTTCATTATTTGGATGTATGTATGTACATATGTGATAAAATAGGACACTAATTTAAAAGAGCCACTCAAAGTCTGCATCATAATTAATATTGGCATAGAAGTTTTTTGCAAATTAAAAATGAAAGCAGTTAGCTTGGCACCTCGCTGCAATATCTTAATAGTATATTATTATTGAATTTCAATTTGGGTACAGTATATCGTAATGGCCCGGTCGATAAATTAGAAACACTTTTGGCGTACTACCTTCTGGAAAATCATGGGCCTTTACATGTGTATCTCCACGATCCATGTATTCTACACGTACGCCTACTCCTAAAGCTGTACACAAAGCTATAATATGTATATGATCGGATTCTTTATACATTGGTTCCACCTCCTGGTGACGAAATTCTTCAATAGTAAAGTTCCCTTCAATGAAATGTTGATAGAAGTCAGCCTCTTCTTGTAGTTTACCAGATGTAAGTAATCTCAAATATACAACAACATAATCTGAGTAACCTTGCTCATTGAAAACTTTATGTAATTCATCTTGCATTGTCTCTGTAGAACCTACAGCCGGGTCGACACGTTTGACCACTTCCATGAACTGTTAAATTTGATTAAAGTTTGAACTCAATTATATGGCAATTTATATACTTCATTTTCATTACCGTATCATGAAAGTCTTCCAGTGTAAAGCTAGGGAAACCTAATTGCACTAGCTTATCTTTTGATTTGTCCGCTAAATCCTTAAATCGTTGATATTCATCTTTATTGAAAATCAAATGCTCTAGGTAAGCGTAGGCGAATGCGCGAAAGAAGCAATTCCCGTCTGGCCTTGTACGCCGCATGAACTTATATTTACCAGCGAGATCTTGAATTTTTGATGTGAAGACTGCATCGCCAAGATATTCAGCATTAAGGCAAGTTATTTGTAATTGTTCGCTTACCAATGGCGTCGATTCACTAATCTGAAAGAGCCAAAACAAATTGTAGTTTCCATCCGAAGCAGCTGGTGGGGGGTAGGTCATCCTACATGACCGACACCCAGATTACTATTGATCCACTCGATTATTATAATTAACGTGCACGTACCTCCTTTTCTATATCGCGCTGTTGCTGCATTATTAATTCATCGCGATTTGTATTCTCATTTTTTCCCACCTTGTCCATTTTTCTATGAATTAAGCAAATTTTGTTTTCAAAATCAATAAGAACTCAAGAACAAAAGGCAATGTACGCGGCCCAAATCTATTGTGAATTGCCGCAACAAAAATTATCGAAGTTGCCACTAATTGAAGATAATATTCAAAATTATTAAAATATTACAAATTTTGATAAAATTAAAGGTAGCAAAGGTATCATATAAAACAACTAAATACATACATAGTAAATTTGATTACGACTAATTAATATATGAACTCAGTTCAAATGCAACTTTGCGACTGGATAATTTCCTATTTGCAACGTAAAGAAGAGCTGGCAACTCTATGGAACCAAAGAACAAAGAAAATAAAAAGCGTCCAACTGTTGGTAAACATTGTAAAGTTGATAGAAATTGGACAAATTCTTTTAATTAAAAGTTGAAAGTTTATAAAAAATAATACGCAAATATGGATTGTGAAGATATGCAAATGATCGAAGAGCCAAATCTCTCGGTAAGTACGTTTGTAGTTGATGGTGTCGTGGGAATTTGAAGGACGCTGAACATACAAACTGCGTAGTTCCAAAAATTTCGAGCGACTATCAAAAATAATTTAATTACATTATCTTAAATCCGCGACGAGATACATACATACATATGTACACGCAGACGTAAGTAGAAAAAATGTTTAAGCATTATTCATAGACGTAAAAGCTGTACCTTTTAACAATACTCTAGCTTCAAATATCAAGGACGCGTCTTTTAACCCTAATTAAAATGTACACTTGTATACAGGGTATGTACATTTGTATAATAATACGTGCTCTGTTTTTGTTTTTAGGAGCGTAAGGAGACGGGCAAAAGAGGTCGGAAACCTGGTCGCAAGGCTTCAACGGAAAAAGTTGACATAAGAGCTAAATTAGGTTTGTGATTTAAAAAGCATAAACTTAAAATTTGAATTATAAATGATTCATTCACTTCAGAACGCAGCCGTCAAAGTGCCCGAGAATGTCGTGCGCGTAAAAAATTGCGATATCAGTATTTGGAAGAGCTTGTGACGGATCGTGAAAAGGCTGTTTTAGCACTGCGTGAAGAACTGGAGCGAGTAGGTCAATATAAACAACGTTCCAATTTTTTTGGATGAAGTTAATTTTTCTTTGTTGTTTAATAATTTAGTACAAAAAATGGGGTTCCGAACTTAGTGAAGGCAACGTTCCCGATGGCTTTCAACAGTTGCTTGAGGAGGCGGGAGTGTTAAAACAGGAGCAAGTTATGTAAAACTAAATACCTCAATAGCGTTTGATATTAATTAAAATTTTTTTCCAATGTAAATTATAATTGTTAATTTATTCAATAGATTTACAAAGATACACTCTTTTACCTACACACATATGTACATATGTATGTATGTAAATACATATGCTAATTTCTTATTTTGCTAATAAAAATTATTTTATTGTTATATATTTAGATGCATTTTAACATTTTCGACCGTATACGAACCAATGAATGTATCTTCAATTGAAAGTTTTCTGCACTATGTATGCACGAGGGCGGTTTGATAAGTCTGAAACTGCTACCCTTTACTGCCATCGATTAATAGCCAACTGTCAAATTTTGAACAAGCCGAGTTATTTTATTTATTATTGAGAACCTCAAGCAGATAACCTCTTGACTTAAAAAAAAAATGGGAAAAAATTGATTTTCGTGTGCGGAATAAGAATTATTTGTTGCGTAAAAAAAACCATGACCGAAACCAAAGAACGGCTTGATATATACTATGGGGACACTGCACCAACAATTTCAATGGTTAAGAAATTATTTACTGAGTTTCATTGTGGTCGTGTCAGCACAGACCCGCCATCTTTGTTGCCTGTATTCTTCTTTTTCTTTTATTGCGCTACAACCGTTTGTCGGTTTGGGCCGAGACCAAAAAGCTTCGCCAGTTGCCTCTCTCCTTCGCTAGGGTTCACAAATTATTCACACCAAGTGAAGACAGGTTCTTCTGCACTTGCTCTTTCCAGTGAATTCGTGGACGTTCTTGTCTCCGTTTTCCACCCATGAATGCCGATTCGAAAGATTTTTTCACCGGAGCATCATCATCCATACGAACGACATGGCCAAGCCATTGTCTATGTTCATATCGTTCTATAACTTATACAGTTCATGTTGTTGTTGTTGTTGTTGTTGTAGCGGCTAGCTACACCCCACTGGGTTGGCGGACTCCCTCAATCATTATCGTCAAGCTCAACTAACGAAAGGTCCAGGTTGAGTAGGTTTGGCCGGGCATGTGAATAGGTGATTGGTGTCGTGCGGAGACTCTTCACATGCCGGACACGTGTTGGGGGTGTCGGGGTTGATCCTGGATAGGTAGGAGTTTAACCTGCTACAATATCCAGATCTGAGTTGAGCCAGAGTGACGCGGGTCTCACGAGGCAGCTGGAGCTCCTCAGCTGCTATGGCTGGTGGTTGGACTCCCAGGACTGCACTCACAGGGTATTTCGACATCGACTCCCTGTGGATGCTGCCCAGAGCCTGTCGGTACGTCCTTGGGTCCAGCGGTAGGTGTACGTATGTCTGGACCTCGTCCGTCAGTTGTGAAAGATGTCCTCTGATGTGCCTGGGCGCCGGCTCCAGCGCGAGCAGATCTCTATTGGGGTGCCCCGGACGGTGGGACCCCAGTAGAAACTATTTTGTAAGCATAATGTTGTGCTCCTGCACTGGAAGCACGTTAGCCTCATGGTAGTGGTGATCCACAGGCGTCATCAAGAGACATCCCGTCACTGTCCTGAGTGCGGCGTTCTGACAGGTCTCCAGTCTTGACCACTGAGTCCTGCTAGTTCCAGGCGACCAAATTGGCGCGGCATAATTTAAAACCGGCCGGCCAATCGTCTTGTATGTTGCCAACAACGTTTCTCTGTCTTTGCCCCAAGTGCTGCCGGCGACCGACTTGAGGACTTTGTTGCGGCTCTGTACCTTGTTGACGATTGCGGTTGTATGCGCTGAGAAGGAGACCAGGCTGTCGAGGGTGACTCCCAGGATCTTCGGGTGGTTAACCGTCGGAGTGGGGGTCCCCTCGATGTGGATGTCGAGGGTGAGCCCGACCTCCTTCGTCCAAGATGTAAAAAGGGTCGCCGTGGACTTAGCAGGAGACAGCGTCAAATTCCGTCCCGTAAAGTAATGAGCAAGGTCTGGGAGGTAGCTGTTCACTTTGGAGCACAAGCCACCAATTCCATTGCCGGTAGCCATTATCGTGCAGTCGTCGGCATACGAGACCAGTGTGACTCCCTCTGGCGGGAAAGGGAGTCGCGAGATGTAGAAGTTGAATAATAGGTGGATAGGACGCCACCCTGTGGTAGGCCCTGCTTAATTATTCTCGCTTTTGACACTGAGTCACGGTAGCACACCAACGCTTGACGACCACACAGGTAGTTCGCGGTCCATCGCTTCAACGCCGCTGGGAGAGGTGAGGCCTCCACGTCCTTCAGCAAGATGGAGTGGCTGACTGTGTCGAAGGCCTTCGACAAGTCCAAAGCCACGAGGACGGTTCTCTCACAGGGGCGGTTGCCGTTGAGACCACGATTAATCTGAGTGTTTATTGCGTTAAGTGCCGTTGTAGTGCTATGCACTTTCTGGAAGCCGTGTTGATGCTTCGCCGGGCTGAGGTGGTAATTGAAATGCGGGAGCAGCAGGGCCTCAAGTGTCTTAACCACTGGAGAAAGCAGGGAGATCGGCCGATAGGACTCGCCTTGGCCGGCCGGTTTCCCTGGTTTCAGCAGTGGTATCACCCTACTGGACTTCCAGATATCTGGAATGACCAGGGTGCTTAACGACAGGTTGAGGACCTTGGTGAGATATGCTACTCCCGCGGTGCCCAATTTTTTCAGCATCAACATACTTAACCCGTCTGGGCCAATGGATTTGGAGGCTTTCACCTTCCCGATGGCTTCCTTCACCTCAGTGGTAGAAAGGACAATTGGTGCGCTTGGTGTTGACTTGCGCAGCCTTCTGGTGACTGACCGTTTGGTTCTGACGGCCGAAGGATGCAGTGTAAATTGTCGACTAAAATAGTTCGCGCATCGCTTCGGGTCCGACAAGGCGTGGTCTCCAAAGGAGATTTCTGTTCGATCATCACGCCTCGTCGGGTTAGACAGGGACCTCACGGTCGACCATAATTTGCCCACTCCGGCACCGAGGTTGCAGGACTTCAGGTGCTCCCTCCACTTGTTCAGCTTATGAACGTTAACCAGGCGTTGGATCTCCCCGTTTAGTTGCCTAATACGGGGATTACCGGGGTCCGCCTGCCGGAGGTGGTCGCGTTCATCCGCTAGAGACACCGTCTCACCCGGGAAGTCAGGATGGATCACAGGGATCCTCCCTGCCGGAATGAAACGGGCTGCAGCGGACTTCACCACCGTGCGGAACAAGCGCTCGCCTACGCGAACGTCGGTTGGAGTTGAGAGAGTTATGCTATTTATCAGACCTGCGCTAGCTATTGTTAGATCTGGCGAGCTGCTGCAACTACCCACAATCCTGGTGGGGGCTTCGTCGTTCATGGTGCAGAATGTCGAATCGTCTATCTGCTCTGCCAAAATATTTCCCCTACGATCATTTGATAGGCTTGAGAACCAAAGATCCTGATGCGCATTAAAGTCTCCAACTACCAAACGGTTTTCATCACTGAGGAGCGCACCTATGTCAGGGTGATATCCAGCGGGGCAGCAGGAGACAGGGGGTATATATATGTTAAATATTTCGAGCTCGACATCGCCTGACCGGACAGCAATCCCTTGACATTCTAAGGTGCTGTCCCTTGAGTCGATGTCTACATCAATGAGACGATACTGCACGGTGTTGTGTAGAATGAAGGCTAGGCCTCCACCATTATCTCCCTCGCGATCTCTACGAAGCACGTTGTAACCGTCGCAGTTCGTTAAAGTTGAACTGCGACGTAGCTTCGTTTCTTGGACCGCAGCTATTAACAGCCCGTGCCGAGCCATGAAGGCAACCACCTCCGAGATCTTGCTCGAGAGTCCGTTGCAGTTGAACTGTAGGAGTCTCGTCTGTCTCGGTAAGGTTGTCGCGTTGAGGGGGGTGAGGGACTGGATCCGAGCGCCGGCCCGTCCCGGCTGCGCATCCCGCTGTGGTTGTGAGGGCCCAACGATTGTAGTGGGCGGTGTCGTGAGCGACACTTGCGGGGGGTTGTTGCGGCAGCAGGAAGCGGTGAAGCTCTCGGACCAGTCCCTTGTGGTGCGTAGGCCAGAGCACGCCCGGAAGTGGCACCAGCCCTGGCAGGCGTTACCGTGGAGGCTTGGGGCGCTTGAGTGCGCGAGCAACACTGGCCCACATAGGATGTGGACCACTCCCTGGTTTTCTTAAGGCCTGAGCAGACCTTAAGATGGCACCATCCGTTGCACGAATTACACCTCACCGAAGTGGAATTCGGATGGAGCCTTCTCTGGCAGATGCAGCAGCAGTAGGTTTCTGGGCCAGGGTTAGACTCGACGCCCGCCCTGGCCAGAAGTATGAGTAGCAATCCTGCTGCAAGGTATTGCACCCAAGGGGAGATAAGATTGGGGGGGTCCGGCAGCCTAAGTGGGGTTAGGTCGCCGAAATAACAGTCCTTGGTCGGATGAAATCCGAGTCACTTCGGTAGCGTAGAACCGACTGTAGTGGAAATGAATACAGTTCATCATTTCATCTTCTTCGGTACTCGTCGTTAACGCGAACAGGACCATTAATCGTGCGTAGAACATTTCTCTCGCAAGCCCCCAAAGCCACCTTAATACTATTTAGCATCGTTTATGTTTCTGCGCCAAATAAAAGGACGGGCATGATGAGGGATTTTTAGAGCGAGATTTTCGTTCGTCGAGAAAGGTCTCTGCTTTTCAATTGCCTACCGAGCCCAAAGTAGCACTTGTTGGCAAGTGTTATTCTTGGCTTGATTTCGAGGCTGACGTTATTGGTGGTATTAATGCTGGATCCCAGGTATACGAAATCCTTGACTACTTCAAAGCCAACAATGACGTGGGTCCCAATACGCGAGGGTTTTTTATTTGTTGCCACAGGATAATTTGTTTTGTCCTGGTTCACTGCAAGATCGACCTCTTTTGTTTCCATTTCCAGATACACTAGCAGCATCGTACTTTTGTTATAAATAGTGCCACTGCGATTCAGATTGGCAGCTCTAATTACGGATTCCAGCATCAGATTGAAGAAGTTGCATGAAAGTGAGTCGCCTTGTCTAAAACCTCGTTTGGTCCAGAACGGCTCGGAGAGGTCCTTCCCAACTTGGACGGAGCTAAAAGTTGTGCTCAACGTCACTCTACATATCCATATTAGTTTAGCATGGATTCCAAATATAGACATGGCGTCGTACAGGCAGCTTCTATTAGTGCTGTCAAAAGCGGCTTTAAAATCGACAAAGAGATGGTGTGTGTCGACTTGTTTATCTAGGGTCTTTTCCAGGATTTGACGTGCTGTGAATATCTGGTCAATGGTGGATTTACCAGGCCTGAAGACACACTGACAAGGTCCAATCAGCTGGTTTATATACGGTTTCAGTCTTTTACACAGTATCTACGATATGACCTCGTATGCGATATTTAGAAGGCTGGTCCCACGGTAGTTGGCGCAAACAGCAGGGTCACCCTTCTTAAGGATAGGGCAAAGTACACTGAGATTCCAATCGTCTGGTATGTACTCGTTAGACCAAATTGTGCTTAAAAGCTGGTACATGCTTCCTACCAGCTCTTCGCCGCCGGCTTTGAACAGCTCAGCCGCTATCCCGTCTGCCCCAGGCGCTTTGTTGTTCTTGAGCCGCCTTAGTGCTGTTCTCACCTCGCGTTGGTTGAGTGGAGGGATTTGTTGCTCATCCCTAAAGATTGTTCTGGGCTCCTTTTCTTTAAACGGGTCACTAGAGTTCGCGTTAAGTAGCTTTGAGAAGTGATCCCTCCATACCTCAAGTGTGCTTTGTACATCCGTCACCATATTTCCATACTTGTCTTTGCAGGAACCAGCGCCGGTCTTGAAACCACTTGTCTGCTTGTTAGCATCTCAAGCTCTTCGCACTCACGCCTTTCCGTCCCTCGTTTCTTCTTCTTGAAAATATGTCTCTCTTCCCTCCTCTTCTCACGGCATCGCTCCACTGTTGCACGCGAAGAATACAAATATGCACTTATACATAAGTCCTGTAACCTTACCACAAATAAGATAATAGTTCGGGGTTACGCCCATTCCTAAAAAAACAAAGCATGACCCAATTCGCAATCGTTCTGCAAAAAAATTACCTACACCTTTAACGTTTAACCTTTCGTAGAAGACTTGAAGAGTTGCACTCCCCCGCAAAGTCTTTAGTATGGTCGGTATGATTAAGAGACACAAAATTAAGATTGAGAAAAGTCAAGCAAGGTGTCCACTGAAAAGGCCCCTCAACCGCCATAAGCTAAGAACTTTTACCTCCGACCTTGCACATTTCATAACTAAATATATTTTTACACTCGCCCGTAAAATACACGTCGATTTTATTGGATACTTGACGAAGGGCGCTTCAAGGCGATTATGCCAGCTGTGCTTTGGCATCGAAACCTTTACAACCTCGACTCAACAACTGTGAACAAATGCTGGCAGCAGTGAGTCCGGTGTGGTCGCCAAATAGATTACAGGGGACAAGCCGCTGAAATTTGCCAGGAAATCGCACTCCGTACAGCGCCAGGATTTCATCTGATGTCTGCATTACCTCCACCACAAGGTCGGCTTACTACTTATGAAGATGTAGAATCGGAAAGGTATGCAAACAATTCCTATTTGGCTCTCAAGAAAAATGAATAAGACTTCGAAAAATGAAGACGGAATCGACGGTGTACACGAACTACAAACCGAAAGTACCCTCTTCGAGTCATTTGGTTAGAGAGTGAGATTATTTATCCTTGTCACCCGGCTTCCATGGGAAAAAACCATTACAAAAAATATACAGAAATTGTATTGGGAATATTCGTTCTCATGGAATGGTTGTGCCATGGCATGATTCAATTATAAAAGGTTATGTACTTACTGACAGTTAAATTCTGACACTCCTTAATCTATAGTTGTAATTTGGAAGTACACAGAAAGAGGGAAGAATATTATCCCTTTTTACCAAAAGGTAGTAGAAAATTACTATGTAAAATACGTATTAAAATAGTATTTTGTTTTTGAGTAATTAATAAATTTTTGTATTAAATAAAATTGTGGAAAGAAATGTCTTTATTTTAATTGTAAATAATAAAAATTTAATAAAAAAAAACTCAACTCCGAAATATGCGGTATCAAATTTTTGAATGTATGTACATCCGTACCAAATTCCAACGGTCCATCGCATGCAAGGAAAGTGCCATTCCCATTCATATATTATTAAAAATGTGCCATCGTGCAATGCAGGTTATGAGCTGAAGTCATGCTAAATTTTATTCAAACTCGTTGAGCCGTTTATATATATAAATATATATTTTTTGCAGATTTAACAGCCTGCATTTAGATTTTGACAAAGCGGAATAAATGGCATTGCTATACAGGATGCCAAACATTTTTTTTGTATGCAGAAGTTTACAATATACTACCATTTCAAGTTTAAATTATAGAATAAGCAACATTCTTCATGAGTTAAGAAGCCGATATGTCATGCGGGAATGAGTAAGCTGCTTTATTACAGAACCTTTTATTATTGAATCATGGTGCCATGGTACAATAAACACGTAATATAATGTTAGCAGCTGATTGGAGTTTTTTCCTATAAGTGGTCCATAAGAAGTCAAATTTTGTTTACAAAACAAACTTTTTTCTTAAAAAAAACAAAACAACTTTGTTTACAAAACAATATTTGTTTACATTTTGTATATTTATAACAAGGCACATTCAATAGGTAGCAGCACATGATTCAATTATAAAAGGTTAAGGGCCGGTATTACAATGCATTTTTAAGTCGAACTTAAGTCTAGTTTAAGATTTTGCGTTTCACCAATCAAATCTTAAGCTCGACTTAAGTTGAACTTAAGTCGCCGAATTTCTCGTCTTAAACTGATCTTATCTTTGCGAACAGCTGATCATTGCTTGTCAAATTAAATTATAAAGACTTAAATACAAATATTTGAAAAAATCTAAAGAATTTTCGAAATATGGAATTTGATTGGGGTAGTGATGAAGACATTAACTTAGATTACGAGGAAGTTATAAATATTATTCCATTAAGGAGAACTAAAGTAATTTCAATTGTCGATGAGAAAGATTTTCACCACCGATTTTATTTCAATAATGCTTGAAATGTCCTTAAATTGATAATATCGAATTAAAGCATAAGACTATCAGGTACGTGTATCCTTTATTATTTCCAAAGAAACATAAACTACTTTAATTTGTCCCAGGAACCATGCTTTGTCTCTGGAAAGTATATAAGCTACTGTCTCACGAGCCATAACATACGAGTTCACGTCACACCCTATAGCATTGTTGAGAGAAAATTTATAAAACTTCGACAAAGAGAAAAAAGGACAGCGTCAAAATTTAGTTTGCCCCTAGATTACCCACCAAGTCAATCTAATTCGGATCGAAATTGCTTCTTCTCTTTGTATTTTAAATTTTGTTTAAATTAAATAAATCTATTTCTGTAATATTTGAACTTGAAAATACTTTTTAACTAACCGCATACAAATCTATTAATATGAGTTATTTTCTATTTGAACAAATTTCAAAACATGGAAAAACAAAGCAAATGCTTGTGGTGCTACCATATTTCTGAATTAAATATTTTCCATAGTTAAGTCTCCATTGTAAAACGCAAATGTGTGCAAAATCTTAAACTGGTCTTAGCTAAGATTTGTCTTAACTAGAACTTAAGTTCAACTTAAGGTTGGATTGTAAAACCGGCCCTAAGTAAATAATGACATTCGAATTTTGACACTCCCTTGTAAAGGATTGTTTTGCGAAGTATGGAAAACGGATTAAATCTTTTTATTATTTCATAAAAAGTAAATAATAAGTAATAAAATGTTAGTGATTTTTCAAATTAAAAATTTCGAAAACATTTCATTTAAATTAAGAAATACAATAGCTACGCTTACAAAATTTAAATAATTATGTACTACCAAGAATATATTTTTTTTTAAATTTTTAACTAGCGAATAAATTTTCAATCTATTTGTCCCATGAACTAAACGATTTTATGGTATAAAGCAAATATAAGTTATTAAGTTATTTATTATTGGTATCAGGGTTATTCTGAATATTGTGATGAACCCCTGGACGGTGAAAGGACCAAAAATTTTATTCCGATAAATAGTATGTGACCTTATGGAGTTAATGGAGTTGTAAGTAAATCACAATAATTCGAAATTTTAGAGAGATTATCTTTATATATTAAATGAAAAATAAATCAAACTTCATAACTCAAGAATTTAGTTCTTACAAATTCTTGTCACATTATTTTTAATTTCTTTAAACCTAGTTTTTCTAGAAATTACAAAACTTTCCACTCTGTCACATCGAATTTATATGCGCGTGAAAACCATTCAATGGAAAAGCGCGTCATTTATACACATTAACATGAAATATTTACGAGACGGGGTCAATCTTGTAAGCAGAAAAAATGCTGTCATTAAAATCCGGATTTAAACTTACTATTTACGCGCACATAAGAAACAAAAAGTTTTGCCTGTTAGTTTTTGATATTAAAAAGTTTTGAGGTAACTACTATATTTATTTTTAAGAAACAACACGGTTTTGAAAACTTTAAAATACCAAAAACTAACGGGCAACACTTTTTGTTTCTTTTGTCCGTGTAAACGGTAAGTTCAAATCCGGATTTTAAAGACATCCTTTTCTTCTAATTACAAGACTATCCCCGTATCGTAAATATTTGATGTAAATGTGTACAAATGACGCGCTTTTCCATTGAATGTATATAAATTCGATATGAAGGAGTGGAAAGTTTTGTAATTTCTAGAAGGAATGGGTTTAATTAAATTTAATAATGTGATAATCATCCAAAAACATGAATTTGTAAGAACAAAATTTTTGAGTTATAAAGTTTAATTAATTTATCTTGTAATATATAAAGATTCTAATTCTTAAATTTCGAATTATTATGGTTTTCGCCGTCCAGGCCGTCATAATATTAAGAATAATCCTGATGTCAATGGTATATATGTAAATAAAAGGAATAAAGCGAATAAATAACTTAAATATTTCAAGATCAAGTTTTATGATCAATTGAAGTTATTTGTCGTTTAGTTCATGGCGCAAATAAATTGAAAATTTATTCGCTGGTTAAAAAAAAAAAAAAATGTACCAATAAGTACATAATTCTGTTTTGTAAGCGTAATGAAATGCCTTCGAAATTTCTTATTTAAAAAAATCAATAACATTTAACTATTAATTATTTACTTTTTAAGAAAGGGGAAAAAATTCTAACCCGTTTTCCATACTACGTAAAACAACCCTTTATAAGGGAGTGTAAAAATTTGAATGTCAATATTTACCTAACCTTTTATAATTGAATCATGATCAACTACCTTGAATTGTACTGAAAGCATTCTTACTACAACGAAATTAAAAATTTGACAATTCAAATTAAAGTAAAATATGAAAAAAGTTAAAAAAAAAGTTTGCTGCCTTTACCTATTTGATGTGCCTTGATTTATAATTTCTTATTTATAAAAATTTTTCATCAACGCGATTTTGAAAACATACTTACATACATATGTACATACATACTCAGAAAGGAGACATTGTGTTCTAAAACACGGGAAAAGGTCAGATCTGCAAAGAGTTGGGTGCGTTCCGACAATTTTTTGCATATTTGAAGGTATACCACGAGAGTATTTTCCAAATATTGTGACCACCAGGAGCAATGTTTCCTGAGGATCCGTGCGTCTTGCAAATGTATTTTTCAAGCAAAATGTATAAACGCAGGGTTGCATTTTCTCTAATGCTGCTACCTACCGGATCCTCAGTAAACATTCCTCCTGGTCACAAAACTCTGGAAAGACGCACGAGGTATGCCTTTAAGAATGCAAAAAATGGTCGGAACTCACTTAACTGTTTGCAGAAAGCGGCATGTCGAAGTTGGATATTAAAACAAGATCCGACCATTCCCCGTCTTTTATAAAACAATGTCCCTTTTCTGGGTATGTGTATACATATGTATGTACATACATACATACGTATGTAGGTTTCCCAAATCACGTTAACGCAAAATTTGTTTTAATTAGAAATTAGATATATACAAAATGTAAAAAAAGATTGTTTTGTAAACAAAGTTTTTTTTTGTTTGTTTTGAAATAAAAATTTTTGTTGTGTAACAAAATTTGACTTGTTATGGACCACATATATGAAAAAACTCCAATCAGCTGATAACATTATATTAGGTAAGTTCGGGTACGGATAATTATTGTTTTCGAAAACTGTCAGCTTTTAGCGTTCGCGTACGCCAAAAACTAACAAAATAGGGGAAATTGAGAGAGCAAAGTGACATTTCAATTTGAGGGGAAGCTGTTGGTTTCTGCTGGAAAAATTTTTGCCAGCAGAAATTTGCCAACAGCAAATCAGCTGATCAAAAACAGATGATTGCAATTCGCATAATTACGAAATTATTGTTTAAGAATTTTAAAGGCTAGTTTGGTTAAGTTTCCTTAGTAGAATGTTTCAAGAAAACAGTAATGCAATGTTTTCCGTTTTGCATATTTGGATGCGGACAAGAATTTAATCAGCTGTTCGTTGAATTTGCAAGTTTCTGCAAATTTTGCGTTCGCGTACTGTTTCGGATATTTTTCTTTTGTGAGAGCAGAGAAGACAATTCCACTGAATTTTGCTGTTGGAGACTGTAAACGAACGTACCTATTACCTGTTTATTGTCCCATGGGTTGTGCAGTAAAAATTTAGGCGAAGAAACTTCGGATAAGTAACAAAAATTTGGGGAAAAATATTTGATAACATGAATTTTGCATTTAGCTAAAATGAGACCACACTCAGGGCTCATGAACGAAAGGAATTGCCTACAAAATAGCTATAAAACAAAATTGCTGTAACTCAGATTTGAAATGCATATAAAATTTATCTTTAAACATAATTTAAATAAACATTATATAATTTAAAAAAATCGTTGCTTAAAACTATTTTGCATGTTAGGTCTGTTCAGTCTTACTGTCCGTTTTTGTTTTTGTTTTGATTTCTTTTAGCATTTCAGGATCCGTCGCTGGTCAATGGGGTGTGTATGGCTGGCAGCGAAAAGCCGAGGGGCTGTTGGAACGGCATTGAATGCAGTTGATACACCTGCAGTGGCATTGCGATCGGCTGCAGTCGCGCCAACATGCGAAAACCGTGAGTGCTGGCCTGCGCTTGCATATCATTTGCTGCAGATTGTGTGCCTTTTGATGAGCCACCACCAGCCTCATCAAATGACGTACTATCATCTACGTGTATTTGAAAAGGCAGAGGCGTGGGCTCAAATCGCACTACACTTGGTTTACTTTCTGAAGATGCGGAATCGAGGTCGGTCGGCGTCGAAGTGGTTGGATGCTTATAGTGGAAAGTATTCACTGGAGTCGGCTCGAAACGCACTACAGATGGTTGATTAACTGAAGAAGCTTGGTTGAGGTCCGCTGGCGTTGCGGCGGTTGGAGTCTTATAGCCAAAATTATGCCCTTGTTGGTGGAGCAATTCGGCGCGAATGGCTGCGGCAACCGCAGATGTATGCGTTTTCGGCTGTGTCATGCCAGTACGAAGTTGTTGTTGCTGGAGGTTAGCGTAGTTCGGATTTTGATTAGTGGAGAAACTAGAGAGGTCATGATCTTCAAAATCTTCCTGATCTTTATGTTCCTCAAATTCGTGCTTCTTCTCCTCATGATGGTCCTGCCTTTCCTCCTTGTGTTCGTGGTGGTGTTGGTATCCATGTGGAGCGTGTATAAATATTGGCACCTTTCTTTCTACTTCCACTTTGTATGGTACTGGTATCTTCTTTTCAACTTCCACTCTATAAGGGACTGGTATTCTCTTTTCCACGGGATATGGCATCGGCTTTTCTACGTGCACGGGCACTTTAACTTCTACTGGATAGGGCACGTGCTTGATGACTGGAAATGGTTTGGGGATATGCACTATTTTCTCGACTATTTTTTCCACTGGGTATGGCTTAGGGATGTGCACAATTTTTTCCACAATTTTTTCTACAGGCACATGCACTTTTTTCTCCACGATTTTCTCGATCACTTTTTCCACAGGGTACGGTTTTGGTATGTGCACAATTTTCTCAATAATTTTCTCAACCGGATACGGCACCCTCTTCTCCACAATCTTTTCAACAATTTTCTCTACGGGATAAGGTACCTTTTTCTCAACGATCTTCTCTACCGGATACGGTTTTGGAATATGTACAATTTTTTCCATTGGCACGTGCACGATTTTTTCCACAATTTTTTCCACTTGATATGGTATTTTCTTTTCTACTATTTTCTCAACTATTTTTTCTACTGGATACGGTATCTTTTTCTCTACAATTTTCTCGACCGGATAAGGTTTGGGCACATGCACAAGTTTCTCAACGATCTTTTCCACAGGCACATGTACAATCTTCTCGACAGGATATGGTTCGGGAACCTTTTTAATAATTTCCTTCACATGATTATGATGATGATGATGGTGATGATGTTTCACTTTGATCTTCTCAGGATGGTGCTCCTCCTCTTCGTGTTCTCCGTGCTTCTGTTCGTGATGCTCGGTACCACTTACTTGTGGATCGTCGTAAGGCACCACAGGGGGCTTGAGGAAAGTATGTGTAGCAAAGCTCTGCGATGCCTGCGTCAGCGGTTCACTGTGCGTTGTGCCCGCAGCCGAATTGAAAACAGGCGAGTGTGAAAATATTTGCGAAGATGCAAACTCTGAATTTCGTACAGGGGGCATTTTTTCCGACGATTCTACAACATGTTCATGTGTCTCCTCGTATGTGTGATAATCTTTAGTAGCGCCTTCGTCGGCCACATTTTTCTGATGATGCTGATAATTATTGTGTCTTGTTGAGTGGTGTGACTTTTTCTTGTTGTTGTTGTTGTTGTTGTTGCTGTGAGCGGACTTCACCATATGCACAAAGTGACGAAATTTCTTGGCGCCACGTTTATCACGCAGCGTACCACTATCCTTGCTTCGCTTTGGTGCCGACACTTGAATTTCCACACGTTTCGATTCCTCTGAATGTAAGTCCGCTGCATTTGCACGCGATTCCTGTACATCACGTTCGGCATAGTTGTACTGGTGTATGGCGTATTCGTTGATCTCATCGCGCGGCAAGCGACGTCCATACTTTTTGGCTTGGCTGCCTGCTAAGTAGCTAAGGAATAAGAGCAGCAGGAGCGACAGGCGTACTCTACGTTGAAGCGGGTAATACTAAATATGAATGTATGGGAAAAGGAAAATGATAATAACACAAGACTTTACAAACACCACAGATGACTAAAGCCTACCAGTGAACGCTGAGAGTACATGTTATCCTTGCTGGAAATGCTCTTTGCGAAGGCGTTTAATCCAAATGTGTACCGTTAAGAGCTTTGAAGTGAAGGTAATTTTTATTTTTAGAAAACCTCCATAGGCGTAGCTGTCGCTTTGCCGACGAAGATATACCAACTGTTTGAGATGTTGCATATACTTTCGATATTTATAACCATCGTAGGAGTTTCGCACTTTCAAAGCGATTACGTATAAAAGTAGAACAATTAATTCCAGGCGGCCACTGAAATATACCACGAAACATGCACTTTTCTTTCGAAAGCTAATATTGAGTGTGTGTGTGTGTATTAAGTCAAGCTTTACATTTAATTCAAGTGCAAGGCGAATACTGCTATAATCTACTTGCTGGTCCCTGCACATACATACGAGGGTCGTTACGTAAGTCTCTGAAAAGGAATTATTAAAAAAAAAAACATATTGGTTTTGGAGCGGATCACACGTAATCTTCGCACCGTTGAAATTACTATACGCACGAAAAAACAAAAACTCGGAAACAAAAGTTGATTCAAGTACCTGTGTGATACCTTAAATAAACAGAGTAACACCCCGACCCACAACTGACCTGACCTATACGAACATAGACAATGAAATCCACCGGAACCTAACTATAAATGCGAACGAAAAATGACACTGAAGATAGCACAACGCCAAAACCGGTTTGTCTTAAAACCGAACTTGACAAGTGATGTCGAAACCAATCATTTCACATCCTGTCGGAAGCAACAACAACAAAAGATCGGAAAAATATATCTCTTTCAAGATGGGACTGAATAAAAAATGAGTAAGGTTGAACAGGATTCCAAACAATCAATGTATGCAGACAGGTCTCTCTCTCTCTCTGTGTCCCTCTTCGGGTACCCGGAGCGCAAATCATTTTCTGTTCAAACCGAAGCAAGTGGTCTCTTCAGGGATATGCAGCGAAAGTTATGTGTCAAAATGCAAGAGAGTAAGGTAAAAACGCTCTCTAATAGAGAATTACAGGAAAAAGTACGGGAATGCAAAAAACCATTTTTTTAGCCCAAGAAGCGAATGTCAGAATATTTATACAAAAAATGGTAATAAAAACACTTAAACGCAGGCCAAGCTATCACAAGAACTAACGATTTTATTTATTACTTTAGCACTTTCCATTTTTACTGAAATGTTCAATTTTTTACACAAATTTTGTAATTTTCTTTATTTTGTGCTTTCACAACAATATTGCTAACAGCTGATTTTGACACTTTTTGGATATTTACAGGCAAAAAAACTTCTGACTAAATCCTGTAACTTCGGACAAAAAGAGAGTCGCAGTTACTCTCTCAAGTGCGCTCTCAGTTACAGTTTTTTTGAGTACGGGAAGTTTTTGGACTAAATCGTGTAAAAAGCTGTAAAAAACTGAAAATAAGGAATGGAACTAATATCACAATTTTTGTCAAATCGCGTTAGCGGTGTCCAAAAAAACTTGCAAGGAAGGGGAAATTGAGAGTGCAAAATGACATGCACAAATTTGCAAGCAAGAAATCAGCTGAGCGAAAGCAGCTGATTGAAATTCGTATAAATACCAAATTTTTGTTTCAGAGTTTGAAAGGTGAAAATTATAAAATATGAGTATTAAACATGCAGGAAGCAAGTAAAAGTTCGTTTGGTTAAGTTTCGTTAGTGGAATGTTTCAGGGCAACACTAATGCAACGTTTTTCATTTTGCATATTTGGATGCGGACAAGAATTAAATCAGTTGTTTGTTGCAAATTTTGCGTTCGCGTAAAGATTTGCGAGCATCTCTCTTTTAGAGAGGATCCTCCACAATTCTGAGAAATTTCGTTGCAGGATAATTCTTGCTGGACTTTTACACAAACAGACTTAGTTTCTTCGTAACTGCTAGGGAAAATGTAATTTAGTGTTTCCCAACATAGATACAATTAAACATTTTTTTTTTTCGTTATAGGCAGTTAATTTCTGAAGTAATTACGCATTAAATTCTCCTATTGCTGGTTCCATTTGTCAATTAAATGATGTTAGCTTTATTGTCTACCATTCCTTTACACTTTCAAAGGAAGTTTTTTCAAATCTTTGGAGCTCGGTCTTTTAGCTCTTTTTTTATTGTAGTTAGTTAAAAGTTAAATCCTTTATGCCAATTGTAGTATTTTATGACTGAATTTAGTAACTTGGTATAATTTCTAATCTCAAAATTTGAGACTATGAGTAAGAGATAATTGCCTTTCTCGCTTTCACATCTTTCTTCTGGGTTTTTATTTCAATTTTTTGTGACCTGCTCATCATCAGGTCACTATTTAGAGACTTTACTTTGAGACTAGAGGCTTTATTTTGAAACTAATGACTGCCAACTGGTCTTAAATTGGGACGTTTGTCTCTATTAGAGACTGAGACTGCTTACTGAATTCGGGGGTATGAGTAAGAGATAATTGCCTTTCTCGCTTTCACATCTTTCTTCTGGGTTTTTATTCGAATGTTTTGTGACCTGCTCAACACCGGGTTACTATTTAGATACTTTATTTTGAGACTAGAGGCCTTATATTGAGTCTTTAGAATGCCAACTGGTCTTAAATTGTGACTTTTGTCTCTATTAGAGACTGAGACTGCTTACTGAATTCGGGCATTAGAATACAATTTTATAAATTTTGTAATATTTTATAAAAAATAAATAAATTATTACACAGCACAAAAGTCGGTGTTGTAGTTGCAGAAACATTATTTAAATGAGGTTTCCAAAAGTATATATTTAACTACTTTTTAAAACTTCCTTTGGGACAGAAATTTTATAAATTTTGCTAGACTTTAGACGAATTGTTGAGAGGCACCGGGACTATTGCAGCCACCTTCGTACAAAAATTTCATTACATCAACATACGTTGTATGTAAACACATCGATATTAATTTTCAATTAATTACAGCTAGTTTGGTTGCGCATGCGCCTGAGCTTCTCTCGCTTCGGCATACCTTTCAACAAAACATGCGTGTTTAGACGAGTTGTAGATGAATCGAATGTGTAATAGTACATATGTACATATGTATGTATGTATGTAGTAACTGCAACGATATATGTAAGAAGCTATCCTCATACATGCATACATACATACATACATATGTTTGTATGTAAGTAAATATCCAATTGTATGTTAGCTAATACTGAAAATAATTAAAACTGTTATTGAAAACTCAATATGCCCACGCTTACATAATATTGGCTATGCTTATATGTATATGTATGTATGTATGTATGTATGTATGTATGTATGTATGTACCAATAACAATTACTATACCAAGTGCATATCAAACATCAATTGCATGTTTATCAACAACCAGGTACCAAACGCTTGGCTGCATCCTCATTGATACGCTTCCTCAAGCTAGTGGTTTATTTAACGTTAGCCATTTCCCACTTCAAAGCGCCACGTTTATTATTGTTTTATTATACATATATTTTACACATTTACGTTACTTAGACGTACAATGCTAAGAAATTAGCGCAAAACTGTTATAAATTGCCAGAAAAATATATTTACAAATTTATTAATAGTTTCTAAAAAATTTATAGTAGTATGTACATACGAGTATTTAAAAATATGACTATAACTCACGAACCATTTTGTACGTTTTCCCACAATTTTAGGGCACATTCTTCCTGTTAGCAATTTCGAAGCATGTCCGCTCTATTTTGGTGCACACAAGTAGTTAGTAGGTGTTTGTTTTTTTTGTGGCTACACGCAAGTAAGCGAAAAATATTCATATAAATCGAAAAAAAAAGTTGAAAAAAGCAATTTTAATATTAACTCAACATTTGACCTCTATTCGTTAAAGGTTGGCGACACACCGAATAGCAGCAATGTTCTTTCGATATATGTATTCTGAATTTTTCTTAACCACAATATTTTGAAGTATCTAATCGGAAAGCCTAAGTGACACATAATGTCGAGGAAAAACTTTTAGACACTCTGTTTAACCCAAGGTACATATGTATGTATGTATGTATACTCGCTGTTACTTCTAAACAGACGGAGCTCTCTCTTGATGTTGTAGCGGCAACTCTAATCATGCTGAGGGCAATGAAAAATCTATCAGTCATCTTCGTCGATGTAAACAACACACAATTTCCATTACGTCGGATCAAAGTAAAATTCGGAATTGATAGATGGTTTTAACAAATCAAGTAAAAAAGATGGCTCTCAGCTGACGTTCCTCCTAAACGGACGATGCAGATGGTAATAGTCTCTCAGTGAACTTCGTTTAAGGTTTGGCAGTGTAACTAGGATGTCGTGTGAGAAGGCTGTTTTAAGTGCCTCTGCATATAAACTAAAATTTATAGAGATTACTGCGGAAAGTGCTTACTGAGCATAAAACAGTGCAGGGATAATGCTAAACACAAGAACTTGCGATATCAGAAGATATCTCGTTGTTCTCTGGAGGACAGCCTGTAGCTTCGTCCACTGGACTAACTTGTCTCCGATGTAAATGTAGGTACAGCATAATTTAGAACTGAGGGCATCCGTCTAATCGCCTCCTATGTTACGAACATATTTCTTTTTTTACCCTTGTCCCATTTATTGTGGCTTTTAACTTTGTTAATGAATGCGTGTGTATGAGCTGAGACTGCCTTTGAATAGTTCTTCTAGGTTTTGGTGGTAGACGACCACGCAGTTAACCACTTAAGATTGTATGTGGCATTACGCAACTTGCGGGGTCAACATTCGACACATCTAACGATACTGTGGTGATGATAATATCGCAGATAGGTCGATTAATTTTTCTGCATATTAGTGTTTGAGCATTTTGTTTGAGGTAGGTAAGTAGTAGCGTGGCATAGTCTAACAGCTCTATTCTGTGCACTTGACAAATTCAACATCTTGCTTATTTATTAAGATTGACAATTTATCAAGATTTTTCTATTCTATGTCAAAAATAAAAAGCTCTTTTCTTAATAAACTGTCAAGATGTCAAATGCTCTTGACAAATAAAACATATGTTTTACTCTTTGTGCATAGTTGTGAAAATTAATTTATTAGAATGGAAGAAGATATTTTACTTTTATTATTATTGTTAGACGAAGAGCAAAATTGCAAAAATAGAGATCGCGCGCGTTACTCAAGAAGTTTACGAGATGCTAGTGATCAATTTTCGTTGAGTGATAACACGTTTATGCACAGTTTTCGTTTGACACGTGAAATTTGCCGTCGTCTCATTGATGAACTGGCTCCAAATGATAACCAAAAAACCTAACTGCCTTTAACTATAAGAGTTCTGGCAGGTTTCAACTTCTTTGGACATGGCTCATACCAAAAATGTGTAGGAAACAACTTCAACTTGCCCATAAGTCAGTCGTCTCTTTCCAGAAGTTTGCGGGCTGTGGTGAAGGGAGCAGAAATAAAATTTACCAGTTTGGCTGAGGAAGAAACTTTTGTAAAAACAGGGTATGTATTAATGCATATTAAAAAAAACGAATTTGGGTAAATTATCTGAATTTCATTCCAAATTTTTTTTTTTAGAAAATTCGGCATAAAAAACAGAAATCAGCTCTTTCTGCTTAATTATATTGTTCACCACACATGTGGGGAAAAGCAATGCAGTCTGAAGCTTAACGTTTTATCAAGGTTGCCAATGAATAACAAAGAGCTTCTTGCTTGATAAAAATCTTGATAAAATATCAATATTTTGTTAATTTGTCAAGTGCACAGAATAGAGCTGTAAGAATACATCCCGGACCAAATTAGCGCAGGTAACACCGGTTTGTTTCGTTATTTACGTGGATCCTTTGGTATGTCTTGCGGCCTTTAATTTTTAAACCACTCATTGGGATAAAACTGGCATTCTTGTCTAAGGCGTGCCAGAGCTGGGCACTCACAGAGATAGTGAAGAATGGTTCCTACTGTCTTAGTGCTTGCAACTCCTACAGTGATTATTATTATATGGGAGGCAAATCTTAGCCGCATGCTCACTCATCCGTAATTGTGGCTGTTACGCGGTCTAACGTTTTCGATACGTCATAGATGGGCCAGATTTCTTTCGCGATTTCGAAAGTCGTTAACGTGCTCCATCTTGATCCCGTCGTGCGTAAAAACTGCAAATGTAGTTCTCTCTTGATGACTCCCAGCGGGCAGCGAATTGTTGCTGATTCAAGAGAGGGTCCGGCTCTGACAAATTCGCCAGCCCTCTCGTTACCGTATGTGCTTCTAAGGCCATGAACCCAAACCAGAGAGATGTCCACTGACTTAGCCGCTAAGATTAACGCACACTTGCAATCATTGACTATATAGCTAGCTTCTCTGAGAACACCCCAGCACCAACCCCACAGTTCATTTTTGACCCGTCAGCCTAGATAAAAGTGGTTTTCTCCTCCTCCAGCTTACCCCTGCTCCAATCCCGTCTAGATGGGAACTACACCTGAAAGTTTCTCCTGAAATCCAGCAAAGGAGGTATATAGTCTGATTGTTCATTTGTTCCTAAGAGTCTGTCGAGAGCTTCACTGTGCCCGTAATGCTTCGATCTCAAGCAGCCAGACTGTCGGAGTCTGATTGCAGATTCGCTGCAGTTTATGTTTAAGATCACATTAAGCGCATCCTTGGGACATGACCTCCACCCGAGCAAGCCGCGCGTTGTCTGCTGCTTAGCTTTCTAATATTATATTGCTTGTCTAGTGTTGGCCACCACACAAGTACCCCGTAGGCAAGTACTGGTCTTATGATGGCCGGGTACATCCACAGGACAAGCTTTGGTTGTAATACCCAGTTCCCTCAAAAATTTCCCTGATCGATGAGGGAAAGAGAACAGATACTGTTACTACAACGTCGTCTGCGTATGCAACTACTTTTACTCCATCTTTATTGCGCTTCAGTAGGACAGCGTTCATAGCCATTACCCAAAGCAGTGGGGACAGAACCCCTGTCCCTCCTATGGGGTGCCCCTGTTTGCATAGCGTGTAAGTGTTACTGTACCTTACCGATGGTATGCAGCAAACAGTGATCGAGTCAACTGTGTCAAAAAAAGTAGCCGTAAACATTGGGTTACCACAGGGATCGGTGTTCGTACCAGTTTTTTTTTTATATTTATATCAATAATATTAATTAATATGGTGCTGAAACATTGTAAGATAAAATTGTTCAGAATGCGATTAAAAAAAAATTAAAAAGTTTTGGATTCCTTATATAACTGGTTATGCTCTAATAAACTAAAACGGAATCTTAATAAGACACAGTCTATGGTCTTAACTAGGGTAGTCAATAACGGATGCTCAAACTACAGCCAAAAAATCAAAGATGAAGTTATTACGGAAGTTAAACTCATTAAATACTTTGGGATGTCTATGATAATAAATTAAAATTGGATGAACATCATTCCGGATTATGTGAGTGACAATATTAATAATATAATAATAATCCCAACATTTTTATCCCTCCATACCCGCCCGACCGACGCGAGGGGCGCATCCGCATGACGCACGGATATATAAAAAAAAATTTCTTTTGTTGTTTTCATATACATATGTTGCGCCGAGTCAGCAAAGGCAGAGATTTGTTAAGTGTCGAGGTCTAAAACTCTTCAACTACAGAACAAATGCTCATCAGCTGATCGAATAGTAATATATATACGTATGTATGTATGTATCAATTATTGAAAGCATTGAATATAGTTTTCTCTACGTAAAAAAGTGAGTCTGAAATATCAAAAGAACCGGAGTGAGTGTTAAAATCCTGACACAAACTACGGAGTGGCTAATTTAACTCAAAATTACTTTTACATGGCTTCAGAAAGAGAGGCCGGGAATTTCTTGAAATTCTGGAGGGAACGTTTAGTTTTATTTCGCTAAGAAGAGATGGGCTAGAGAGATCAAGCCAAGGAGATCGAGTTTATGGACCAGTAAAAAGTGACTTACTCTGTCGAATGCTTTACTAAAATCAGTGTATATAACATCAGTGTGCATAAATTCTCTGAATCCATTTGAAACATGAGTTGTGAACTCAAGCAAGTTGGTAACGGTAGATTTACCCTTAGAGAACCCGTGTTGTGTGCTAGAAATTGTAGAGGATATGGAATACGTTAAATTGTCAACAACAATAGCTTCGAATAATTTAGGAATAGCAGCAAGCTTAGCTATACCACGATAATTAACGACAACGATACATTAACGATACACCCACTCATACCGACTCAGAGGGAACAACAGCTTTAGGCTACCCTTCTATAGAACCGAAGTGGATAAAAGAAATATTTTCAATAAAGGGCTAAAATGTTTTAATGAATTACCGTCGCAAATAAAAAACTGCACTATCCTTAAGAGTTTCTAGATAATACTGTATGACCACTGTAAAGTATTGGCTATCCGGTAAGGGTTCGGAATGGAAAGTCGGCCTTTCCATCCGTTGTGGCATCAAATAAAGGCGATACGACTCTGGATCGGAAACACGGCCTTTCCGACCATGATGACAAACTGTTCATCCATAGAGCCGAGCGAAATGCCTTTCCGCCCGACTCACATACAGTATGGAAAGTATGATGTGGAATAGGGATCGGAAACTCATTATTTCCGACCATCAGAAACCAAGTAACAGGAATGCGGAGCGGAAATTAGGCCTTTCTAGTTACCCAACTACGCAAATCATGTTTAAGCAACTTTATTCATGATTTTTTTAAAAATATATCTAACATGTACTTATGCTTTACTGGAAAATATATTATAACTTTGTGAAATTGTACATTTTAAAGTCGCAAGGCTGTAAACAATAAATCAATAAAATAAATAAATAACTACTGGTTGATATTAGATAACCTATCGCTGTGCTCTGTTCACCAGTGGCTTAGAGTAAGAATTAGCCACCAGGTACACACAATTTGTACGTCAGCTCACTCTAAAAGGGGTGCTCGAAGTCTATCCAGACGACAAGTAAATCGCGTAAACTTCTGTATGCGAGACCATTCGTTCTCGTTTTTGAATAAATATATAATGATTAATCAACCAATAAATTGAGTGACCAAATTTAAAGACAACAAAATTAATTGCTGCAAATTAAAAGCTACAATCTTTACTCGCTGCTGAGCTGCGATGATGATGTTTCCCATCAAATCCTTGTGAGTGTTAGATACAAATTGAAATTTTTTGTTTGCCCGCATCAGAATATTTAAATAACTTTAGCAAGTACGTTTTCTTGTTCTCTGACTAGTATTTTTATTTTATTTTATATATTTTTTTTTTTTAACTTATTATATTAAACATTTTTTAAGTGCATATATGTAAGAAATATGTACTACATTCATTTGTTTGTTTGTATGTATGTATGTTGTTTTTACAGTAATATAAATAGTTTGAGCTTCTCTCCTAATCTCAACCTACATACATACATACATACATACATATATTAAATTTTAGGAATACGAGTATGCAAAATAAATCAATGAGTGAGTTTTATGTTAAGCTCTACAGACGTATCACTCAAGAAAACAATAGAACTTAATGTAAAAGATTGCGCTTGTAATGTTTCGCAAAAGGTTAATATAATAACTTTTTGTTTTTGTTGTTGTTGTTGTTGCTGTTGTCATAATTGTTGTCACCGTTTACAAAGTTATGCAAACACTCGAATGCAAGTGCGATTTATTTGTCTGTTTGGGTGTTAGTATTTTTGCCAAGTTATGATTAATGTGTTCATAATTGCTGCCTATCATAAATGTATGTAAGTAAGTATATTTCTAACTACAAAAAAAATTGGCTTTTTTTCTACTCCGAAAGCAGCCGTCTTGAGACTAACTTGAATACGAGTACAATTTGCATCTCCCACAGTAAATGCTTTTACAAAATTAAAAAAGAAAAACAAAAAAAAGTCTTGTCTTATTTTATAATAATAAATTAATAGTAATAAAAATAGCACAACTGCATATCGCACATACAAAATTTTCAAGTATCAGCGACAATACAATAAAAATTTAAATGATTGAGTGGATGTGAAATTACGAAAACTGACGCAACTCTACTTCGACTGCATACAGTTGAGTGTTACAATCGTAAGTTTCTTTTTCATAAGTTGAGTTGAGTCTACGCATTTAACTACATACATATGTATGTAGTTGTTGGATAAGAGCGAGCGGCTTTTTTTACTACTTAGCCGAGGGATAGTAGTAGAGGACAGTGTTTCCGGGCAGTTGCCAATGTGACGCCTTTAATTCAATTAATTGCAATAAAGTCCGACGAATGGCTGGTGCAGCGTCACTTGCATTTAGGAAAGCATCACGCACCAGCGACAATAACAACTCCAACTGTTGTGGCAGTTGCAATTCCATATCTTGGCCGATGCAGGTGAGCACGTAAAAGAGGCATTCAATCTGAAAATTAAAACAAACCAACAATAATAAATAGTCTATTATTTATGTATGTAAATTGAAATAACAATTTTGTAAGATTGTTTTTAGTAAAATTTCGACTTCACAGTTAAATAAGAGTTTTAAATTAAGATTTTATATTTTGTTGCATTTTTTTAAGTATAATTTTCTTTCTCTCTACCAAGATGTTTCTGAATAAGAATATTTTATCGAAAGAATTTTTAAATGCTCTGTTTGAAAACTCTAATGTTTAACATTTGAAGGGGATCGGATCATTTAAATCGAAAAAAAATCGATTTATTTTTGCCTAATCGCTCCCAAAACTATCTAAAAACATCTGTGTACAATATTTGCTTTGATTACGAAGAGGTTCAAAATATATTTCAGGTAATAGACAAGTGCGTCGACGAAAATTCTTCTTGAGTTGCACTTTATCAAAACTTGGAAGCGCGTTTTCTGAAAACCATGTTTTTGCAATTGACGTGCACTTCTATTTTTTAAAGTATGGAAACCAAAGGTATGAATAATTATATTGATTTTTGTAATTTTTATAAGTGAAAATATGCACAAATTTAAAGTTGAAAATCGATTTCAAAGTTCAAACATAGGAAAAAGATATAAACTTTCGGTTTTCATTGGCTTTCTGAGGTTCGTATAGAGTAAAAAGGTATACGAATTAACAAGATATTTATATTTACTTTTACAGTTAAGAATTACGGAAGCTACTTGGCACGCCAATGGACGGTATCTGCTGCGACACGTTCCACTGCACATCGATTCCTCCGCCATTTTTCAACACTTTTGAGTGGTTCAATCTTAAAAAAAAAAACTTTCAGATATGCTCTAAAATATTCTCTTTAAACGAAATGTCTACAATGTTTCTTATTCTAAAAATAAACATTCAAAAAAGCGATTTTTTTCTGGCCTCTAACTGATTCGACCCCCTTAAAGCGAATCATTTGTAAAGAAATACTATTTCTGATAAATATGTAAATGTAGTTGTTTAAACAACACTTAAACATTTTTTTCTTCTAATTGCATGCACACATATTTACATATGCACATGTAAGTATGTACATAACGACAGAAATATTGATATTTAAAAAACGCTCAATTAAAAATTTTTGCAGGTCGCTTTCGGTTTAAATCCCTGCACAAAAAATTTACTACATATTGACCGCCAACAACAAAATTTTTTTACGATAAAAGACATATAGCAAATCATTGCACATACACGTACCTAAGATCAACTTAAATGAGGGGACTTTGCTTTTGATACATTTCTTTTTTTTTTTGTAAAAGCTTCTATTTTTAATCATACAGCCCTATTCTAATACCCTCACAAAACTCACCTAACTGACTGTTGTGAGGTTCCTTACTATTGTGAGATTATCCTTATGCTGGCGTAAATTCAAAAGCTCAAATGCTCATAACTGTCAGGAAAGTTGTGATGTGCGAACGACAGCCTCACAATACGAAAGCAGCTGATTTTGATTGAATCTACTGCTTTTAAATAATAAAAAATATTGTATTTTTATTTTCATTGCAATTAATGTATTTTAATAAAAAAAATTCCTTTTATTTCTTAAATAATAATCGTATATGACGCATATTTTTATATGGATTTGATTGATGCCTACAATGTATGTATGTATATACATAGTTAAAAATCGTTGAACCATTTGAACCAAGCCGAACCGCTGGTTAAGTAGCTATAGCTTTTAGTTAAAATGTTTAGTCTTTCATGAGAAATAATAGTGATGAATTTTAATTTAAATTTTGTATTGCTTTTTTATTAATATTCATATTTCATTCACTTTTTTATTACATTTTTAAGTGACGCCTTATGTCTAATTATGCTTCATAGAGGTTACGAAAATGAACCAAACAAAAACAAACTCCATTTGCTTCGTTTTGACAGCAAAACGCTTTTCACCTCGTGTGGTGATTTTGTTGAGCTTTTTTCTTATGGGTTACAATGGGGTACAGTGGTGCTTCTGGGTATGCGGTTACAGTTGCACGGCTGTACTCAATCCCTACTCTGACGTCCACGTTCGTGCACCCTGGGCAACGTGAGCAACCCATGTGCGAGATACGGTAACCAACCCGTGTGGAGCCATCGGTCACGGCTAATAGAGAGGGAGCTTTAGTGGAGCCACTCCGACATATTCGGTTTAAGGGTCCACTGAAGTCCGCAGCGTCTGTTCACCAGGAGGTGCGGCTGCAAGCGGGTGTCTGTCTTGGAGCAAGCGGCTCGCTATATAAACGAATTTAAAATTTTTCACCCCCAGCAATGGGTTGTGCGCAGGGCTTGGAACCCACCACGTAAAAAACAACTTCCAATGAAAAGGAAAAAAAAGCCTCGGATGAGACCCCCCTTTTTTGATGACGACCACGGCAAACGTATTAAGGACAACGATTTGAGGGCATGCACCTGGAATGTCCGAACCCTTAATTAGGAAGGTGCCTCTACCCGGCTGGTTGATGTCCTCAGCAAAGCAAAGGCTGACATCACCGCCATCCAAGAGATGCGATGGACGGGACAAGGGAAAAAATCGATAGGCCCTTGCGACATCTACTACAGCTGCCATGTAAAGGAGCGCAAATTTGGTGTCGGATTTGTGGTGGGAGAGAGACTGCGCCGTAAAGTACTGTCGTTCACTCCGGTGGACGAACGTCTCGCCACAATCCGCATCAAGGGGAGATTCTTCAACATCTCCCTGATTTGCGCCCACGCCCCGACGGAAGAGAAGGACGATGGGACCAAAGATCGCTTCTACGATCTCCTTGGTCGCACGTATGAGCGGTGCCCCCACCACGATATAAAAATCGTGCTTGGCGATTTCAATGCCAAGGTGGGCAAGGAGGGCATCTTTGGTTCTACAGTCGGAAAATTCAGTCTTCACAACGAAACGTCCGATAACGGAATGAGACTGATCGACTTCGCCGGGGCCCGAAACATGGTAGTCTGTAGTACCAGGTTCCAGCATAAAAATATTCACCAAGCTACGTGGCTGTCTCCAGATGGTAAGACACGAAACCAAATCGACCACGTTGTGATAGACGGAAGGCATGCTTCCAGTGTCCTAAATGTGCGCACGATCCGAGGAGCCAACATCGACTCGGATCATTTTCTTGTGGCAGCTAAGAACCGCACGCGCCTCTGTGCAGCAAAAAGCGCACGCAAACGGACACAAGGAATGCTCGACGTCGGAAAGCTGCAATCGCAACAGACAGCCACCCACTTCGCCACTCGACTTGCACTCCTGCTCTCTGAGATATTTCCGAGCAGTGGAACCATATTTCTCGATGTCTACATACCGCTGCTGAAGAATCCATCGGATTTCAGCGAGCCCGAAAGAACAACTGGTATGACGAGGAATGCCGCGCCGCTACGGAACGTAAAGACGCTGCCTACAGGGCCACACTGCGATCGGGCGCATCGCGAGCTGTGCGGGAGAGTTATCGTGAGTTGAAGAAGGAAGCAAGACGCATTTTTCGTGAGAAAAAGAGAGAGGCCGAAATGCGTGAGTGCGAGGAGCTTGAGATGCTGGCCGACAGGAAAAGCGCCCGTAAATTTTTTCAGAAAGTAAAACGGCTAACAGAAGGTTTCAAGACCGGGGGCGAATTCCTGTAAGAATGACAACGGCGACCTGGTGACTGATGTCCACAGTATACTTAAATTATCGAAGGAACACTTCGCCACACTGCTTAATGGAAGCAGCTGAAACAACGATGGAGAAGATGTTGAACCCGAATCCCCAATCAATGATGATGGACGTGATGTACCATCACCCGACCATGACGAAATTCGGAAAGCGATAGCACGGCTGAAGAACAACAAAGCCCCCGGGGCTGACGGGTTACCAGCTGAGTTATTTAAGTACGGTGGAGAGGAGCTGGTTAAGTGCATGCACGAGCTCATCTCTAGAATATGGTCGGAAGAACGCATGCCTACTGATTGGAACTTAAGTGTGCTCTGCCCAATCCACAAAAAGGGTGATCCTGCAGTCTGTGCCAACTATCGCGGGATTAGCCTTCTTAACATTGCAAATAAGGTTCTGTCAAGTGTATTGTGCGAAAGACTTAAGCCCACCGTCAACGAACTGATTGGACCTTATCAGTGTGGCTTTAGACCTGGTAAATCCACCACCGACCAGATATTCACAATACGCCAGATCTTGGAAAAGACCCGAGAAAGAAGAATCGACACACACCATCTTTTTGTCGACTTCAAAGCCGCCTTCGACAGCACGAAAAGAAGTTGCCTTTATGCCGCAATGTCTGAATTTGGTATCTCCGAAAAAACTTATACGGCTATGTAAAATGACGTTGAGCAACAGCACCAGCTCCGTCAGGATTGGGAAGGACCTCTCCGAGCCGTTTGATACCAAACGAGGTTTCAGACAAGGTGACTCTCGGTCGTGCGATTTCTTTAACCTGATGCTGGAGAAAATAATTCGAGCCGCAGAACTAAATCGGTCAGGTACCATCTTTTATAAGAGTGTGCAACTGCTGGCGTACGCCGATGACATTGACATCATCGGCCTTAACAACCGCGCAGTTAGTTCTGCCTTCTCCAAACTGGATAGAGAAGCGAAGCGAATGGGTCTGGAGGTGAACGAGGGCACCAGCATTAACACCAATAACAGCGTCAGCCTTGAAATCCAACGGAGAATCTCTCTTGCCAACAAGTGCTACTTCGGACTGAGTAGGCAATTGCACAGTAAAGTCCTCTCTCGACGGACAAAAACCATACTATATAAGTCTCTCATCATGCCCGTCCTATTGTATGGTGCAGAAGCAAGAACGATAGAATACAAGATTGCGCCTTCCCGACGAAAAATGATGTGAAGCAAAATGCGTGCAACGTCACGAACACGGCAAGAACGATAGAATACAAGATTGCGCCTTCCCGACGAAAAATGATGTGAAGCAAAATGCGTGCAACGTCACGAACACGGTTTTTCTGAGAATCGAATGAAATTGTAAACAAAAATGTGAGGTTAGGTTCTGCTAGGATTTCTAAATTTTGAAGTGTTTACCAATTTCGGCACTTTATGCAACATATTTATATTCAAATAACTTCATTTATGCACTGTGTTTGATTGGATGCTTTGAAAAAAACTGCATTGCAGCATTAGGAGACACAAGAAGCTTAACTTGCTACCAAGTGCGCACAGCTACACTTTCACATCACTTTTAGCGAGTTTTATAGCCCCGTATCATTGATAGACTCTGTGATTTAACACTTAACACTGCGCACTTCATATTTAATAACATTATTTTAAATAAAATTGCTTTTAAGCATAGAATTTAAGTACAAACAATTGAATGCTTACAAACATACAAACAAAACTAACCGCGTTCTGTGACGTAGCATAAACAGCTGATTCTGTCAAATTTGCTGAGAGCGAATAGCGGTTTGCGGAAGGCGCAACCTCTGTATTTTCTAAATCGTGGTGCAGAAGCATGGACGATGACAACATCAGATGAGAGGGCTCTTGGAGTGTTCGAGAGAAAGATTATTCGAAAGATTTATGGATCTTTGCGTCTTTGCGACGGCGAATACCGCGTTCGATGGAACGATGAGCTGTACGAGCTGTACAATGACGTAGATATAGTGCAGCGGATTAAGAATCAGCGGCTCCGCTGGCTAGGTCACGTCGTTCGAACTGATGAAATAGCTCCAGCCCTGAAGGTTTTTGACGCGGTACCCGCGGGTGGTAGCAGGGGAAAAGGAAGACCTCCTCTGCGTTGGAAAGACCAAGTGGAAAAAGACTTGGCTATAATTGGGACTTCCAATTGGCGCCAGTTAGCACGAGATAGGGACAGCTGGCGTGCTTTGTTGACCTCGGCCAAAATCGCTTAGGCGGTTAATGCGCCAATTAAGTAAGTAAGTAAGTTTTCTTATGAGGTGTGGCCAAGAATAACCTCACAAAATATACCTCATAAGAAACATCACAAATTTTGTTCACAACTCAGTTGTTAGGTTTCATTAGAATAGGGCTGATAATCTATGCTTGAATTTTATTAAGTATTACAAATATCGATATACTCACCTCAGAGAGCGAACGCACAGGTGGCTTGACACAATCTTCACAGCATTTGGAGAGTAACGTCAGTAGGACCAACGGCGGTGGCGCTCCTTCACGTTGGGTGCGCAATTGTAATTGGCGACGCTTTAGTTGACAAAACATTTCGGTAAGGAAAGCCATAAAGGCGGTAAAACGCAGACGGGAAGGTGATTTCATGCCTTGTATGGAGTATAGTAACTACAAGAGAGAGAGAGAGAGAGAGAGAGCAAGAGAGAGATTAAAAGAAAAGCAAAAAGAGCACTTAATTAAACCTACATTTGCTAAGAACGATTGTGTTGGGGAAAAGGTATTTGTTGCTTCTAAATTAGTTAAATTTTTCCTTTCAAATAAATACTATCATTAAAACTCAACTTAACAATAAATTTAAAGGTTAGTTGGCATTGTTCTTAAATATTTGTTTTTAAGCGCAAAGTACTTTTAAGGTTTGATATCTCGATTTTTTTGTTTGTTTTGCCTTCAACAATAAAGTTCCAAGCAATGAGAACCGATTAGAAATTCTAACTTTTTTGGAAAAACTTTTTTTTTATCGAATAGTTAGCAAGTAAATAAATAAATAAATTTTAATTTTAAAATCTACATAACTTTGAGATATAAGGCAAAAACTAAGTAACCTTTTCACGCTCCTGATACCACTGTCGGCACGTATTCAATAATGCTTCCAGAAAGGTCTCTTTCTGCTCCTTGGCTATAATATTAAGGCACAAGCGTGATATGGGCAATGCATAGCGACGACCCTCAACAGCTCGCTTAATGAAGTGTGACGTCAGTTCCATTAGCGCACGTGAATTCAATTTATTTGGATCTTCCAAAGCTGTGTCGATCAGCGCCTGTATATCGGGAGAGAATTGCCCGATGTCAGTGACCTCATTTCCCAAGGCCAAGCCCAGACCAGCAATGCCACGCGTCAGCGCATCAGCGGAAGACAATGATTTGGAACGTTGCAGGGGACTAATATTTATATACGATTCGGTACTTATTCCATTAGCTGCAGCATACTGTGACATTGCGTTTAATTGTTGTTGCTGCTGTTGATAATCAAGATTAACATGATTATGACCATTTTTATGGCTGTGATGCTTCTGAGGTTCATTAGCGAATTTCACACGATTCGTACTAGCCGTTTGCTATAAGTATGTAAGTGTAAACAAAATCAATTTAAGTCACATTTGTACGTAAGCTGTTGATTAAGTTATGTGAGAAAAAACTTACATGTAATATATTGCCACTAGATGGTGAATTAATCAGTGGAATTTGCTGCGATACACCACTTGAGAAACGATTTACGGCCATTGGCTGAGAATGTGTGACCAAGATGGGACGATGCGAGCCGACATGATGCATCTTGGTGCCCATTGGATTGTTCGTTAAGGGCATGCTGCCGAGAGAGAGTCCAGCCTGTCGACGATTGGCAATCGCATTTGAGGCTGCCATATATTGCATTTGCTGATGCAAACCCTGTGGCGAAGACGTCGCTGGATAGATGAGCGCCGACGAACTGGAAGAATGTTGTAGGTTGAAGTTAAGTTCTGTGAATGAAAAAATCGAAAGCAAAATTCTATTAGCAAAGCCTTGTGACAGGCAGCAATTACCGAGCGTCTCCTCCACCACCCCTAAGTGCATCTCCACGTGGAGGTGTAGAACGTTGAGTGTTGTTCGTACCGCCCATTGTGAATTCCTGTGCGTGAATGTTTAATCTATTCAAGGCCCCTGGTGAAGTGGCGCCATCGTTACGAACATCTGAACATTCGAGTAGAGTATCGTTCAACCGAAAAAACACCCCGATCGTGTAAATATTTGCACAATGTTCGGGCGTAAAAGAAAGAATGTTTTTGTTTTTTTTTTTCGTAGATGAGAAATGTGTAGTATGCGAATAGACACAAAATTTTGGAAAAAACACAGAAAGTAAAAATGCTACAATTAAAATTTTTCAAATTTCGTCTGGCTAAAGCTCAAAAACTGCGAGCAAGCGACGCGACGGCTGAAGCATTTGAAGCTGATGTCAAGTATGTACGAATATTTATTTATTTGCAAAAATTATTAGGCGAGACGATATGGCGTAATAAGGAAGCAATTTAGTTACGCTTTAGAGGTGCGCAAGAGACGCATTGTAATGTTACAAGGATAGATGGGCCTACGTTGAGGGAATGCGTTGGTTTCATTTCAGCAACATTCTTAAATGATATGCTGTTATATGTATGTATGTATGTATATGAACTATCTTTCAATATAGTACGAGTATGAAAGTAGTTTCAAAGACTTTGCCTCCGACCCATTACCGCAGCAGCCATCTCTTTTAAATGCTCCGACAGTATTTCCAAGACAGACTGCTCTACGTACCGGAATGACTCGGAGTTTCCCCGACAAAGGTCTGTTAACCGCTATTACAACAGCAACAACATTTTTAACGGCCGCAACAAGTTTCAGCAACATACGACAGTCATACCGTTTGGCAACATGTGTCCACAGTCACAAACAACACACGGCACATTACCCTGCAGCAAAAGAAATGGTTTAGAACTAGCGCAGAACTAACACAAAATGGGACGGTACAGTATTGATTCTCGTTCTATCTCAAATCAATGAATACAATTGTCTTTTTTAACACGGCGATGTCGTACGAAGTGGAAATTGTTGCTCTACGCAAAACCTTTGAACCGGTTTCAAACTTGTAAAGTAAAGCCTTCTTGCAATCGGCAAGAACCTCGGGAAGGTGTGACGACAGCGTAACAAGCGAATCGCCAGTTTCAAAAGTCTCGTTCTGCACCTGTTTGGCGGTAGTTCGAAGACAGTCACGAAACTGATATTGCAAAAATATCGGCAGTTCAGACTATCTCTTAATTTTGCTGCAGGGTGGCTATAAAAGGGCTAACACAACAACCAGTGTTGCCGCGTACTAGATTCTCTGTAAAAATGTGTAGCCCAGTCACAGCGGCAAAGCAAAAAAAAGGCACAAAATGTCTGCTGTTAACGGAAATGCCTTACACGGATTTTACAAAACGTAAGCAGAGTTGCCAAATAAGGTGCGTTCCATGATATGCAACTGCATTTTTTTTTGTTCATAATTTACCACAGGAACGTAAAATATTTTCAAAAAACTTCACACAAAATATGGTTGCTTTGTTATACCTTAAAATGTATCAAAACTTTTACTAGGTGGAAAAAAGAAGTTCTTCCCAAAATTCGGCACAAATTGTATAAATTTTAATCCGAATGGTAGGCATTCTGCACGGAGCTACGGATGCTGATGCGGACGGACATAAAGGCCCACACCCTACATAAAACCATTTGTGAATCGGTTTTACTCTTATCGGAACAGTGAATACATTTCAATAAGTTTCGGAGCTCGACATTTCGTGGCCATTTTTCAAGACGGCGATGTTTATTGAAATTGTATGAAGATTTATTTAGGAATCATATATTACTGCATCAGTGACTGAGATACGAGAAAAATATATTTGAAACAAATGACGTCCCCAACATTCTAACCAATCTTTACTTCGTGAAGGGCGCATTCCTACTTGGCCGCATCGGGTTGTCACGCCACCTTAGTGAGCAGATGGGATTAGAATTTGTATTGGTGTGTGAGATTGAAGTGTGCTCGGGAATGCAGTCAGAAGCATGTCATAAATATGTAAGTTTTATTGAACTGCTTTTTTTTCGTTTAGTGCAAGCTAATGGGAAAAATTGAAATAGTTTGCAACTTACTCGGTGGTCTATAGATGTCTATGGCAGGTTTTCCACGTATTTGTCCATGCTGGTTTGCCGCAGTTTGTACATTAAAAGCGAGACTGCGCCTTTTGTTGATATTCTGAAATTGAAATATTGGCTTGCGTTATAAACATAAACAATCGTACATACATACATATATACTTGTACTGCTTATCATAATTATACGGCGTATACATATTGACTTGTTTCGCCTATTGATTTTCCTTTTATTTAATTCTTGATCATTTTCAATTAAAATATAGCTTATACTTTAACAAAAATTATTTCATCTCCAATTTTAAACCTCACAAAATTTATATTAATTAAAAAATGTTTAACAACATTTGAAACTTTTTTTATTTATTTTTAGATTTGTTTAGTATCTATTATGTTTGAGCCCATTCAATTTTAGATCAATACCGTGCAAATTATAAGTTGCTGAAAATTACAATTAATTTTTTAATATAATTTTTTCTTTGTGACAGATTTGCAACTTTTTTCCATACAACGAAAGCTTAAATTTTTTTTATATAAAAAAAAATTTGCACTAAAAAATGCCATTTCAATTTTAGATTGTATAATTTTTGTTTACCATTTAAATTGAAATTAATTGCGAACTAAACATTATTAGAATTTCTTATTTTAAGAAATACATAAAGTTTTGATTAAATCTATAACTTGTGTTTGAGGTATTTGTTTGAGAATAAAATCTATTTCTTTTTTAAATTAAACAGTCAAAATTTGTCAGTATGTGAGTGTCTTATAATTATGATAACCAATATAGTTCTTGTAAATAGTTAATGCGCACATACAATTTTTGTTGTATGATGAAAAATTAACTCTAAGGTGTTACTCATCTCCAAAGCTAAAATTCAATAGAGAAATCTTGCGATCAGATCTATTTATATCTCCCTTAATTGATTGCTTTCAAAATTCATTAAATGCATTATAAATACTACTAGATTGGAGATGAATACTTATTAAAGCGAAACGGAAAATTTCATTAACATTCGATTGCTCATCGCATACACTCACCTGTTGATTGGAGGTGCGCACAAAACTGCGTTCTCTGAGTATAGCGCCTGGTGCGACTATATTTGTCATCGGTTGAAAATCTGGCGATTTACGTATTTTACGTGCATCATTATTCTGTTGATTGTTGAGTTGTTGTGCCGCTTGTGATTGATCCACTTTTTCCGCCATCTCAATTTATATTTTGTAATTGTTGCCCTTTGTCTTTGTATGTGTTATGCAGTGTTGCCACTTTTGCTTAATTGTTCACTACACACTTTTTGCTTCAATCTTTGGTTGTTTCAACACAATTTCTTTTTGTTTTTTTTTTTTAAATACAACTAGTAATCATGAATATTCAGTTCAATTAAAATGAGTGTTTTTTGTTTTTGTTTTTAAATATCACAAAGTAATTTGCATTACAAATCTAAATACAATTTGATAATATGTGTTGTTATATACATAGTATATTTATTGTAATAAGCCCATTGGCCATATGCGGCGCAAGTACGTGAAGAATTTTCCTTGAGTCGTCTGTAAAATAAAAGAGCAAAATTTATAAATTTTCAATTAAGTAAAATATTTGAAAAGTAAGTATTTATTAATGGTAAAGACAACAAACTTATTTTAAAACAAGTAAGAAAAGCTCGATTCGGGCGAAACCGATTTTTTTATACCCTCGCGATATATTTTTGTAAGGTCGGTGACCATGATTTCATAAAATTCCCGCCTCTTTGTTTCAAGCTAGTATTAAACTTTACTAAATTTCTTTCAATAAATATTGAAAAACGAAGTTTTTTGCATTTTTTTAAATTTCCTTTATATGGAAGTTGGGCGTGGTTATGGTCCGATTTTAAAACATATTGACGGTAATGGTAATGGTATCAAGGACAATATGTTCACCAAATTTTGTGGCGATACCTTACATCGTTATTGAGATACTTACAGACCATTTTTCAAAATTTCATAAAAATCAAGTTTCTAAATTAAATATCTCTCTAAATATCAAATTTTAATTAATACATATGTTTCAATAGATGAAGAAAAAACGACATTTTTTTATTTTTCACAATTTCCGTGATATGGGAGGTGGGTGTGGTTATGATCCGATTTAAAAAAATTTTTAACGATGATAACAGCGATATTGAAAAATTTGTTCACCAAATTTTGTGAGATACAGAAATTTGTTCCTAAGTGGACGTGGCAACGCCCATTTTTCAAAATTTCATAAATACCTAATTTCTTAGTTCAAAATCGCTCTAAATACCAAATTTCACTCAATTTGCTTTAATGGATACCAAAAACGGAGTTTTTGCATTTTTCATTACATTAATTATCGAGCGGTCCTGACCATTTTCAATACCAACCTACCCCGCCCAAAGAGCAATCTATGTACCAAATTTCATTGAGATATCTCAATTTTTACTCAAGTTATTGTAACCACGGACAGACGGACGGACGGACGGACAGTCAGTGCTAAATCGATTTCTCTTTTCATTCTGATCATTTTAGTATATACATATATGTATGTCTATATCTATCTCGATTATTTTATGCTGTTACAAAGTTATAATACCCTTGTGTACAAGTACGTTCGGGTATAAAAATGTTACTTTAAATTGGGTGTAGATTTCGAGTTTTCATACATACATACATAGGTATTTAATGCATTACTTGATAGAATTTAAACAAATTTCGAATAATTTCAATTTAAAATTTCAATATTTCTCATATTTGACATTGTAGCTTATTTGAAAAATTTCTTCACTGAATTGGCAAATAAAACTAACTCATCAGAGAAGCACAAATAAAACTTTGGGTTTTGCGGCTTTAAGTTCAAATTTTTAAGATGCATTCGAAATTCTATGTATGCAGATATTTTTCGCTTGCATAGACAGACAACACGCGTACACCTTTAAAAAGCTATTTCCCTTTTTTATTAAGTCCCATAGTGACATCAGCGTGCTTAAACATAAAAAGAAGATGTTTGCTTTTTTTTTTCAAAGCTCCGATCAGCAAATGTCCGGTGTGGCGTTCGAAAAATTTGTGTGAAAATAATTGGCGAACACATTTGAATTCACGTTGAACGCTTGTTTGAAATCATTTCGAATTATTATAAATTTTTCCGAAAACATCCGTTTTGTCGACAATGTTATGATGAAATTATTGTTGAATTTCTTGTTAGCTGGCCATCTACAAACATTTAATTATTTTTTTTTTTAATTTGGTTAAGATTTTTAATTTAATAAACCTCGTATTTTCTACAAAAACTGTTTATTTCATCATACTGTGTAATTTTTTGTCATTTCTAGAAAATCGATAATTATTAAAAACAATAGATATACTAAACTCATTGCTAAAATTAAGTTTTAGTCACCACGAAAGCCTTCACATGGTTCTTTACATACAATGCGACTATATTTAGTTAAACGTGTATGCGCATACATACATACGTATATATGTAATAGGGATGACAACTTTATGGATCCCGGAAGTTCATTTTGCTACAGTTCATTTTGTAAAAAAAGCAATACATTAAGTAAAAATTTAATACATCACCCATTTCATTTTGAGCGAGTCAGATTTATTCCTTCTTTTATCAAAATACGATCTAAAAGAAATTAAAACTTCTCATGAATTGAATGACTTTCTATAATTGGACACTTGCGAGGTGCTCATTCAAACTTAATGCAATTTATCTCTGGGACTCACTGCCTTATCCACCTCAACCATCTCGTCGTTAGTGTTCTTAACATCGTTTTCATAGTAAGTCTCTTTTTCTACATCAAGGAGGATATTCTTCAGCTTTTTTTTATGACAGTGAAAAATTAGATGCTTCAGAAAAGTCATATTTAATATCATATATATTATTTAGATCAATTAAAAAGTGCCTTGCAACGCGTTTATTACAAAATAGTTATTACACAAGGTAGATTTCTTAATTTTTATTTTCTCTAGCATTTAATTTAAAGCGATGCCACATTTGAATAAGTCCATGTTGCGAGCAGCCTTATGTGCTCGGTAACTTTGGCTGTGTAGTGCTGTTTTATCAAATAGGCAAACGAGTAAAGCGCAACCAGTTTTAGTAATAACGCTTTGTTTCATCTTTGAAAAGAAGACATTTGTTAAAAAAAAAATTTGGAAATTTAAATGGCTATTAAAGGAATTGTTTTCAACAATCCCAGAAATCTTATCGACTAATCCCGGAATATTCGGGAATTAAAAAATATCGGGATCCCGAAATTTCGGGATTGATATGCCTAATATTTACATATGTACGCTTGCAAATATTGTATCTATAGATGCATAAGATAATCAAAATATGAATGAATGTTTATAATCTGCAATTTTCTTAAGCTGAATTATGAAGTAATATGGTGGTGATATAAATAGAAATATCACACAATTTTAACAAATTTAAAATCTTGAAACTGGTTGCTAATTATGTTGCACACTGTTATAAATATACTTACATATTTATTTTTCAAGTTCGAATTGAAGAGTGCGTGTATACCTTTGTGTGTATGTAATCAAACAATAAAATCTGTCAACTTCAGTTGAAAATTATTTTTAAAAACCAACGGCAAATTTTAGCCAATTAAAACTTTATAGGTCTATAAAACTGTATAATAAGAATAATAATTTGGCGCTTACACTATATAGCTCAGTGTTTGGCCGAGCTTTTGAGGGACCTACAGTTTTGTGCCAACTCCGAACGGCAGTTGTATTTATGAGAAAATTTTTCATGGCATATAGCAGCTCTAGAAAAAACGGTTTGTAATTCGGATAAGTTGTAGTGATGTTTCAAGTATTGGGTACCCAATGTTCGGTACTCAATACTTGAAAAAAAAAATGTAGGTACGTAATACTTCCATTTCGGTACCCAATACCGATTTGATACATGAAAACTTCGTCAAGCTTGAAAAATACTTATCTCATTGCTATTTTTATTGGATCGCCTAAAAAATCCATAAAGGCGCGGTTTTCATAAAAGATGAACAATTTTCATTTCAGTGAAGCAAACATAATATTTGCGTCGAACAAGTTGTGGCAGCACAGAAAATTTAAACAGCAACCCCTTATGGACTGGACTTTGATCGCCGTGTTCAAGGAAACAGTAATAGTTATTCTAAGGCTCTTATTGAGAACCAGCAATATTTAAATGAAAAAGTGATTTATATTCCAGTTTAACAGAAGTTCCAAGCGAACGTGTATTTTCAATAGCGGGGCAAATATTAAATGAGCGAATAAACCGTTTCGTTCGAAATTATGTGGAGAAGTTGATGTAACGTAAACGATCTCAATGCGAGCCTTTAGGTTATTTGATATTACTTTTTTAATTAAATTCTAGTTGGGCATATTTTTTGAACAAGTGAAAGTAAGGTTTAGGGCGACATTTGCAAGAAGCCTTACAAAGTTTTTATTTCCGCAAAATGTCTCTACATTTTTTATCACAAAATAATTGAAAAATTAAAGTGTTTTAAGTAATCATATATTCCATATTGACAGCATCAAACAAGTGAAAATCATTCCTGTGAATACAATTTTGAATATTATTAAATGCTTTCTTTCTTTTATAAATATTTCGGATTTGATAACAATTGTGATTATGAGCTTTTAAAATTTGTTTGAATATTTTTAAACTTAGTTGCTATATCTATAAAGATTTATGGAATATCCATACATTTCAACATGACTTGTTAATCAGTTTACTTTATTGCATAATTTTACATACATACATACACACAAATAAACTTTGATCGCAGTTAGTAATGAGAAAATATTTATTTATAAACAAAGAACACTTAAAATTCAATCAGTCGTGGAGAAGTGGCAGTGTACACATTTTTTTTGTCATCAGATACATCTTGAATGAATAACGTGATTAATTTTTGGATTACTTCACGAATAGATTTTAAATATTTAATTTAATTTAATTTCTAAGTTTTAATGTTGATAAAAGGATAAAGAATGAGTAAAGGTGGGACAAAAACTTTACCTTTTCTGTAAAATAAGGAACAGAGACAATAAAATTATATTTTTTTAGAACATGAATTATAAAAGTTACACCGAACTCGAAAGGAACTGTGGGACCTTTCGATAAATAAGATATAAGTATGATTTTAGCAAAAGCTTGTTCGTTTATTTATTTATTATATTATACGTTATGCATTTTACAGGATTTGACACATCTAGTTGTTCCGAAGAATTGGAAACACTACATTGTAGTGTAGCATTTAACACTACAAATCACACTGTACTCAGTAAATTCAAGTATAAAATCTCAAAAAGCCAAATAAATAAAGGTTCGTGATGTGTCTGATCGTTGAATGTTGCAAGCACATACAAAATAAATTAACATTATTTTACAATATTTACAAGTTATGATGAACCTGAAAAACTGACTGGTTTGAATGCTACTAAAGCCGAGGAAACGTGGAACAAGCAAGCAGGTGTGCAATTTGTACAAGTTCTTATACGCTATCATTTATAATACTCATAAAGTAATAAGAAACAATAATTAATTTATCTAGTTTTAGTAAAAATCACTCGTATTGAAACAAATCTGAAATTTCTGAAAAGAGAAGTACAATCTGTAAGGGAAGCCATTGCAGAATTACGGTCTGAACGTAATGACAACACCCAAGGAGCCAGTTGTAATTCATCTTCAAATGTTCATACTTTCACTGAAAAATATGACATGGAAATGCCATTCACTTCCGAAGACACTTTTGCGGACTTCAGCAATAAATTAAAAAAACTGACAATCAACATTATCAGAAGCATCATTACTCGGTCTATAGCACTGAATTACACAGCTGTGAAAAAATCTGGCAACAAGGAAGTTTTCAGATAAACGCATGAGAAATTGTATTTTATTGTGTTTGGTAAGATTCATATAAAAAATTTAACTGAATTGGGAATTCACATGTAATATGAAATTGACCTTTCTTCACTCTTAAAATCAGCAATAAAAAAAATTCATGCAACTTGCCCATTAAGATATGCTTACATATACTGATCATACGATTTTTTAATAACTCGAACTCTTTGCATAGATTCCATCAGTAAAGAGAAAAATTGGAACGATAAGTTGTCGTACTCTGACTACGAGTCGCTTTTGAGTACATGCTTGACAACTTCCAAAAATTGGGACGGACAAAGGAAAAACTGAAATTAAAAACTTTTAAAAATGCTTATTAATTGTGCCTTAGAATAAATGATACCTTTGTTTCAATATTATTTAGCGTTTATTATTATTAACTAGAAGACCTGCCGAATTTCGTTCCGCCCAAAATTTATTAGTAGTATATGAAATACTTTTTAAACTCTGTTGTACACATATTTAATGTTGAAAATGAAATGGACACCTAAATTTCGCATTCGGTTTCGTAGCTTCCTACTTTTCTTTATAGTTATAGCAGATTTTCCAAGTTAAATATTTCGTCGTCCCAGTTAAGATGTATATTTTTCTGTATATCTCGACTTCAGCGCTACGAAGAAAATAATTGAAAAAAATTAAATCCTTTTTTTTATCATGCAAGTAGAATACAACATGAATTCCATTAAAATCGGTTCAGAAACACGACTTTTATAAATAACTCGACTACAGCGCCGCCTATTTGACAAATTTTTCGCAGATACATTTTTCTTCCTCTTACTAATACCTATGTATATAGAATATTTTGTAAATAAACCGAAAACTCGAATTTTTGAATGCCACATTTCGAAAGTTTTAAAATTTTGATATTGGATCATTATTAACATAGGTTTTTTGTAAATATCTTCGGAACTACATAAACGATTTAAGAAAACATGATAACGGCTTTAAAAAAAAAAAAAAAAAAGCAAAAAAAAATAAAAATATGTTTATGTCATTGGTGGTGCAATATGAAAATTGGATTTTGCCACACCCCTCCGCCCGCAGACCGAAAATCAAAAATCAGACTTCACAGTGTCCTGAATATTTTTATTTATTTTATTTATTTATTTATTACAGATTGTGTAACGTAAGACGCTAAGTCTTTTAATGTTCCAAACTTCAATATTTAATTACAAAAATGTGTTCTTAACTAAATACTAACAATGTTTAGGAATAAGAAAAAAGAAAAGAAAAATATGAGATTTTTAAACTCTTTCTTTTACTGTAATCAAAAATCTAGCTGCATTATTTAGGGCCAGATTCAATTTGTTCCTTGATACGCAATCCATGTTACCATATATCAACTGAAATTTGTGGAACAATGAGGGTTTTTATTAACTTTAGTTTTAAATTGAGTGGTAGGCAAGTGCACGTATGCCACAGGTTTCTCAAAATATAATATATTTTCGATATGCTATAATTAATATGGTCTGAACGGGAATTCATCTTATGTAAATCCAAAATTTGTCACAACTGATTTCATTTCAATCTCTCTCATCAAGTATAATCGGGGATAGACTACACAGATCGAAAGGTTTGTGGGATATAGAAAGCAACTGAGTTTTTTCCGCATTTAAGCAGAGACCATTTGATTTGGCCCAGAGCGTAATTCTTTTGAGGTCATTATTCAAGCTAAACACTAAATCTTCACTGAGGCCAATAGGACGTGAATAATACATTTGCGTGTAATCTGCGTACAAATGTATGCGTGCATTTTGGCAACAGTGAACAATGTCATTTATAAATAAACTAAAACGGATGGGACCTAAAATTGAGCCTTGGGGGCACTCCAGTAGTAATTTTACTAAGGCTAGACATTGCACCTCCACTCTGGACTTGTTGATACCTGTCCGACAAATAGCTTTTTATAAGCTTACTGGAAGTCAAGCTAAAACCGAAGTACGGTTGTAATTTGACAAGAATAATTTCTTGGTTGACTGTATCAAAAGCTTTAGAAAAATCGAGGAGCACCAGGAAAGTAAGAAATTTACTATCGAAGGCAGGACGAATGTCTAGCAAAACCTTCAAGATGGCTGTGGAACAACTGTGCCCAGCTCTAAAGCCAGACTGAAACTCACTAAGTAAACATTGTTTTTCCAGATTTGAAATTATTTGCAATGAAATTAACTTTTCAAAGACTTTGGCCAACGCTGGTAAAATACTAATTGGCCTGAAGTCTTTGGAAGCATCACAATATTTGTTTTTGGGGACCCAAATGACATTAGACACCTTCCACTGATTTGGAAAACTTGAAGAGGTTACGACAAAATTAAATATATGCGTAAGTGACGGAAGTATCCAAGGCAGGATTAGCTTTAGAAAACGTAAGCTAATTCCATCCACTCCAATAGCATTCGACTTTAAAGCATAAACGCATTTTACAACTTCATATTCTGATACAGCCTCAAATGAAAATTCACTGGTTAGCTAAACGCATGTCAATATTGAACGGGTATACTGTACTAGCTTGGGAAGTTGCATCAATGAAATGTGAGTTTAGTTCATCGGCATTAGGCATACATGCCTTAACCACCTTATTACCAAACGCCCAAAGCTTTTAAATTGTTCCATAGGATCTTTGAAGGTAGATTCTGATTGAATTTAGCTTCAAGAAATTCTTTTTTAGCTTTTCGCAGGATTATTGTTACGTTATTTCTAATCTTTTTGTATGAATTCCAGTGTTCAGCACAAGGATAATGCTTCCATTTTCTATATGCCCGATTGCGGTCATTAATGCGACAGAGAATATTCTGAAGATTTCATGAAAATTTCATTAAAATCAGCCCAGCCGTTTTGGAGTCCATACGTTATATACATACACACATCCTGTTTTACATATATATGTATATAGATTATTCCGAGGAAACCTAGAAAATACCTAGCATCCCAAAATACACTAGACAGCAGAGCTGTAAAAATTTGCAATCAACTTTTTTAGCAATCAATGATTGAACTTCTAGTTCGATTGCAAATTAAAATTTATTACTTTTTGTGATTGAAAAAAATTACAATCTGCAATCAATTATAAATCATGATTGCAATCACTTTGATTGTAAGAAATTTTGATTGCAATGATTGCTATTGCAATTAAATCACTGATTCAATCAAACATGATTATTGCAATCTTAAAAATGCAATAATTTATTTACGTTTATTACGTTATACAATATTTGCTATGAAGTCATCTTATTTGTTTTACAAGCTTAAGCTTGACATCTGCTGACAAAAAGTGGTTGCTGCTGAAAAAAAAAAAACCTTTCATTCACAAAACACAATAAGTTTTGAAACACTTTATTGTTGTTATGCATTGACGATATGAAATAAACAGTAACACTTTAGAATTATACGTATCCGCATTGATAGCAATCCAAGAATCTTTGTGAAATCCAAGGACTGCAGACTTTCTTCTCTATTAAATGCTCTTGCAAAATCGTATTTGTATTAAAATTTTTTCAATGTGCAAGAATGCTTCTGCATACTAGTTATAAACAACGGAATGAAGCCGTTCCAATCTTTGTTTTTGAATTCAACAGCAATTAAAATCAGAAGTTACTATTGAGTTTCAGGGTGGCCCTCGTGTTTTGATTTGTTAATTCGAGTATGCAGTAATATGATAACACATTCTGTAGGTGATGTTATAAGCGGAATAATATAGTGAATCAAAGTAAAAAGTGGTCAGGCAAAGGTAAACGGTGAAATCTTCAATCGAAAATGTCAGACAGTGAATTGTTCGGTGATTTTTCTTCGAATGATTATCAAAATGACCCCAGCATTTCGCTGGCAGGACAGCAACCACAAAAAAAGAGTAAACCAAAAGCTTCATCTCGTAAGAGGAATGCTGAAGAAGCTTTTAACGTAACATCCACAAGTCAATCGTCGTCGTCGTCGTCAGAAAATATTTTGGAAATCGATACCTCAGTGTCTTTCAAATCAATTTTATTCGCTAAGTATTTTGAAATATTAAAAAGGGTTTGTATTGAAGCGTAAAGTCGTAGTACCTATAAATCAATAAAAATTCGTGTGTTTTTGATTAACAGTTAGACGGAGATCGGTACCTACGTTATCGCGGTGGAATTCTAGCAAGTTGCCGAATTTGCAAGACTCAATTAAAAGGTTCAGAGCATATAACTTCTAATTTTATTCGCCACCTTCGAGAAAAACACAAAAAAGAGTATGAAGAGTACAAAAGTGTTAGAAATGGTAAAAAACCGCAAAGCCCAGCATTGAAAAAGTTTTAAACAAATTGGTTGCTCGGTGGAAGATATGCTACCAATTTCGACTGTCACATCTGAAGCATTTAAGATGTTGATTAGTTATGCTAACCCAAAATTAAGGGTTATGAGTCGACCAACAGCTATCGAGAAATTACAATTGCTGAAAGCCAATAGTTTTTAAACTAAAACTTTTTGCTTTTTTATTGAAAAATGGAGATAAGTTACTAAACTCATTCGTTGTAGCTAGCTCCGAATTGTTAATAAAATGAAATTTAACTTTAGTTTAATATAAGAGTCTTAAATTATTAAAAATAAATTCTGTTTGGCAAAATCCTAAGCTAAGTTTAGCAAAAACGAGCTGTTGCTTACTTATTAAAACAAATTTTCTAAAACAACTTATAAAAAGTGTTGATTGAGGCAGACTCCAATTAGAAATAATACAATAATGATTGCAACCAAAAATTAACTGCAATCAATTACTTCTAAATGATTGCAAAATTGTGATTTTGGCAATCAAAATATAAGCAATCAATGTTAATTGCAATTAAAAAAAATGCAATATTTGGTATAATATGCGATTGCAATCCAATTTGAATGCAATTTTTTACAGCTCTGCTAGACAGGGCCTGCATTGGCACGCTTATATAGATTGGAATTGCTAGATTGGCCCAGTTTGGGAAAAGCATTAACAAACGACCTTGAGCCTTATCTACAATTTCCAAACTAGGCCCATGGAATAATGGGGCAAATCTAGTCAGGGCCAATGATAATTCGAATTTATTTTGCCTGCCACTTATCTTAATTTTTTTCGAATTTTGGTTGCATACATACTTATGTATGTATGTTTGTATATTACTTATTTATAAAATTCTTGTTTTTTTTTGCAAGTTATCTGTGGGCGCGCAGGTTTATCAGGTGTTGTTTTATTTTTCGCTCTTATTCAATATGAGATCAGCAACATCTTAAACATGGTTCTTATTTTATCAACCTACGATACTTAAAAGTATAACTAAATATTTGCAAAATTACCGGTCGAGTGCTTGCACATAATATACATTAAACACAAGAGTGACACAACTCAAAATGTTTGTCAATAATCATTATATTCAACGCATATCCAACGAATGCAGTGGTTTTATTTTTATTCACAATTATCTTCTTCAACTAACAAACCATCATTTTGCTTATTTTTTTTTGTATTTTAATGAAGCAGACATTTTTTTTATTTTTTTAACTAGTGTCGCTTTTGCATTTACTTAGTCTGCTCGGTGTATCGGAATTTATGAGTAGGTTAAAAACCGGCATTCGCTGGCAAACTCAGCTGGTTGTCTGGTGAGTCAATTTAAGAGTGACATTTCTTTTGGTTATATTACACGGTTTATATACATATATATGTCGATACATTCGCATGCCTACATATTGGTTATAAATAGAACAAATTAAATTTGTATGCCTCATGCATAAAAAGCTCAACCTTCCAACCTTTCCCTTCGCTGATGTGAGCTTGAACTCAATTGTTTACTTCAAAAACTAAGTCTTAGCCTAAGCGCACCTTTCATGCATGAATATGTTTGCATATCGTTACATTTAATAACGTGTAATTTCGCAAATTGCATAAAAAAAAAAATAGAATTGAGCGTCTACTAAAAACCAATGCTGAGCCATTTATTAACTAACCTTGAAAACTCTCCGCTCTACTTTGTTTCACTTTAACCTTTTGAGGGCTAAGTGTATTCTTGTATTAGGAATGTCAATCCCGGGATGCCGGTCTTTTTAACTCCCTAATATACCGGGATTAGTCCAATCAAATCACGGGATTGTTGAAAACAATTAATTTAATAGAAATTTAAAATTTTTAAAATGTTGATCATAAGTATCTTCCTTTCAAGGACGAAACAAGGCATTATTTGCAACACTATTTGATAAAAGAGCTCCACCCAGTCAAAGTTACTCTTAAAGCTTTATGTACTCGGCACATGGACTTATTTAAATGTGGCATCGCTTTAAATTTTATGCTAAACAAAATAAAAACTAAGAAATCTACTTTGAGTAATAAATTTTTAATAAACTCGTTTCAAGAAACTAACAACAGAGGGCAATCCTGTCAGATGTGTTGACTTTTTAATTAATCCAAATCTATTGTATATAAAAAAGGAGCCTAAAATGTGTGTTCGTTGGTAAGGGGTGTTTGAAGAGATGTGCCGACCGATCTTTTTGAAATTTTTACATGAGATGCCCTTACCTATTGTGGTTGTCGTAACGAAGGTTTGGTGAAAATCGACGCAACAATGCATGTGGTGTGCGTTTTGCAATGAAGAGGTCTTTCATCATTTTTCCCAAGATGGCGGCGCATCTCTTTAAACGTTTCTGGAGCGTTTTTATCCATGCTTATTCTTCAACTTGAGAGGAATTTGAGAAGCAGGAAATTAGACATGTCACAACTTGCTAACTATGAAAAACATCATATAAAAAGTGTTTTGAAATTCAAAACATTCATAAGGCTCGTAAACATAAATACTTTGTGTGATATTAGACTCGATAGGTGGCGCTGGAGTCGAGATATTTCTAAAATTCGTATTTACAGACCGATTTGATTTAAATTCAAAACATTTATAAGGCTCCTAAACATAAATACTTTGTGTGAAAATAATGTCAATAGGTGGTAGATATAGAAAAATGAATTGCCGCATGTACATACATATGTTACCGCATCACTTGAGAACCGCTGAACCGATTTGGTTGATTTTTTTTTGTTGTGCTCACAGATGCCAAGACTTCTACCATGTACATTTTTTACGAATTGTCAATACAACGACTGACTAAAATATGTTTGAGACGGGTTGTCACCTACTTGGAAATTTAAACTTAAATAAGTTGATAAGATAAACGAAATATTACAATATGGGTGTCCAATGGAAGGTATTTGAGAAATCTTTTGACTAAGAAATCTTTTTTAATAGGGCATTTTTCCAGAGAAAAATCCTTTAGAGGCGCAGCGAAGCACGCCGGGTATTTGCTAGTAATGTATATAACCTTTAATATGACTTTCCGAAGCTTCTAATTTTAGTGCCATTGAAAAGGAGCTAGGGAATATTCTCCTTGAGTAGAAAATGAGCCTTACTATGAAAGCGAAATTAAAACCAGGCATTAAACTTCATCAAGTTTTAACGAGCAAGTGTCCACTAATAGAATGGCATACAATTTATCAGAAGGTTTGGTAAAATAAATTATTATTAAGGGAGCGGTACAGGTTTTATAAGTAACAAATTTAAGTCCAGGTTGGAGGATAACACACTTAAAGCTTTAATTTCTTCATGAACGCATTTTGATCAAAAGAAGTAATAACTCTGCCTCGCTTAAAATGGATTGGGTGATGTATTAAATTTTTAATTTTTTTATTTGATATATTGCTTTTTTACTTAATACATTGTAGCATATCTGTATTTTCCCGGCATAACCGAAAAAGTCACTCACAGGTGTTTTCAACTCACACGTTTTAAAGCTGTTTGAAAAATGCATTTATTCGGTTTGGAAAAAAAGTACTTATTTACATTCTTTCGAATGATTAACAACCACAGATGTCAAATTTTGCAAAAAAGTGACTTTTTTCTAAAATATTAAAAACTTTATACATAATTTTTCAATAACATTTTTTTATCAATAATAAAGCAAAGAAAAAAAAACCGTTTTATTTTTTATTAGAATACATAAAACATGGTAAATTTTCAATTTTTAATATGTGTAAATGTTTGATGTTTTATCAAGAGCCTGAATCGGGCTGATCTCATTATTTTGAATACTACTACAATAGGACGATAACAGACGTGTTACATTTTTTTGGCAAATTAAAAATTTCGAATCAAAACTTCCTGAATTTCGGGACGATCCCGAGATTCCCGTATTTTGTTTACAGATCTCGAAAATCCCGCGATTAATCAAATGCCTAAATTTGACATCCCTAGTGTGTCCACAGCACAATGCCACTCATTGACACATTTGGACAATTTATTTTTCTACAAATTTTTTTTAATTATTTTTCAACTAAATTACTGTACACTCTCTAACAAAAAGCACAAAAACCCATTTTTTAAACTTTAAACAAATGTACCAAATATTTTTAAAAATTTCGAATTAAAAAGGAAAAATAAAATGTAAGTTTTAAGTGCCTTTCAATTACCACTGATTTTTGGCAAATTTTTGAATTGACGCTCTTTCGCAATTTCTTCCATATAAAAAATTATCGCGATTTTGCGTTATACTTACGGTGATGGCCATATTATTTGTAACCGAATTGAAAATAACATAGCTTGCCACTTATATTCATTTATTAATTTTTGAGAATATTTAATTAAAATCCAAGTTTAAAACTTTGTATAGAACTAAAAAAAAATTCAAAAAATTGTTATACATATTTTGAACTTTTTTCTCAGAAGTTTTAAATTTTTTTTGAGTAGGCTGTTTTATTGTATAGCCCCTTCAGTTTTAGTGAATGTAAAAATTTCAAATTTTCATTGATATTTCAAAATTTTTTTTTTAGTATGTTGCAATTTTATTCCTTATAAAAAAAAATTTTGCTTATTCTTTAAATGACTGATAATGTGATAAAAAAAAAAAATTAATAAATCAAGGGTAACTTCTAGTCACGTGAAAGTTTCACATTGTTATACTAAAATTGCATGGGCTATAAAACTTCATACAAAAAAAAAATCCGAACACTTCTAAGAAAAAATTTTTAAAATCTATATAAAAATTTTTGGAATTTTTTCTACAAAGCTTTAAATTAGGATTTATTTAGTTTATATTAGAGAATAAACTAAGTTTTAACTGAAAATTCTTAAAAATAATAATAATAAAGTGAATGGACATGGACACATAAATAGCACAAATGCGAACCAAATAATAGAGCTAAGTTCTTAAGTCGCAAATTAGCTGAACACTTAAAATTTTGCATGTATCTACTTGTTACCGTTATGAAGCTCACATCCCTGTACAAAATTACCGTTTGCTTTCATTCAAAAAGCACATTTCTAAAGGTCGCAGTTCACTTTAATTTTTGTATTAAGTTCTCTAGTGTTTTTATTATAATTTTGCGAATCAATAATTATTTTGTCAATATTTTGTAAAAATGGAAAATGCGAAAAGCACTGCACGCCAGAAAAGAAAGCGCTTATATGCAACATTGCTGAAATAATGCTTTGCTCTCGAAAAATGGTATATAATGCTCTTCATGCAATTAAAAAAGACCCATCATGTATCAACAAAAAGAAGAAAGCCAAGACCACGTAAATCCCACATTGGTGTTGTCAGAATCATAGTAAGGAAGAGCAAAGTTGATCCTTTTAATTCGGCAAGAGTGATTATGCTTGAAGTAAACGAAGAATGTGGTGTGGATGTATCCAGAAAGCTTGTAGGAAGACGGCTGAATGAAGCTAAACTTTTTGGACGAATTAGTAGAAAGAAACCACTCCTATCAAAGCGCCACATCAAAACTCGACTGACATTTGCAAAGGCGCACAGAGACAAACCATCTCAATTTTGGAAAAAGGCGCTTTGGACTGACGAAAGTAAGATAAATAGGATGGGTCCAGATGGAAAAACCATTGTACGTCGTCCACCCGGTCAAGCCCCATAAATCCAGTATCATGGTCTGGGGCGCATTTTCATGGCATGGCATCGGGCCAGTTGTTCGCATAAATGGAAAAATGGACCGTTATCAGTATTTGTATATTCTAAAAAAACAAAATGGAACCATTTGAGTTTGAGTCCATGCCCATAAACTGGACAGTTATGCAGGACAATGATCCGAAACACACCGCTAAGACAGTAAAGCAACAATGGCTTGCAAAAGAAAATATTAGGACAATGGTTTGGCCTGCACAAAGCCCGGATCTAAATTCAATAGAAAATTTATGGAATGATGTTAAGACACAAATAGCAAAGAAGAAATTCAAAAATTTTGATGATTTGTGGGCTGGCGTAGTGGAGTCCTGGCATTTAATCCCGAAGGAGCGATGTCAAAAACTGGTGGAAAGCATGCAGCGAAGATGTGAAGAATTAATAAAAAGTGGGGGATATACTAGTACAAAATACTAACCAAGTGAGTAATTATGTATATACCATTTATTTTTTATTTTGGATCCTTTTTTTACCTTTATTTTTACCTGCTATTTATTAATTATTATTTTTATTAATAGTATAATATTTATTGTTTTTGTTTTTTTCATAATATGAAAGTCAATAATTTTCGAAAATAAGACCAATGTTTTTTTTAATCCTACGTGCCAAACTTAAGGAACAAATATACATTTTGTATATGAAGACCATGTGTGCTATTTATGTGTCCATGGCGCAAGTGGCAGTCTTCAAATGTCATTTTGAAATTGGCTGCAAATCAATTGGCCACCACTGTATATAGGAAATTAACAGCCCGTGAAATCTTATGTAAATTAAAAAAACCTATAAAATTTCGTTTTAAATGCAATGCTTCAAAAACAAAGTGTGATGTGTAAATACGTTAGCTGGATATTACTCGCATATGAATTTAAATTTATTTTTAATTTTTAAAATATTCTCCGAGAGTAAAGATTTTTCACTTTCTACGCGTTGTTTATAGGGAAAATTTGTTTTGTGCAGCTAACAAAGAAGATTTTATAAATTATTTGCTTTTTCTATGTAGTTAATCAAATACTTTCACTGATGATCAATTCCATCCAACAATTTCGCATAAATCTCAAGGTTCTCACATTTCTCTACCATGCAATTTGCTATTAAATATTTTTGGAGACAATTTAACTCATTACGTCACTCATACGCCTTGGGACCACCAGGTAGCGAAGTGCGCGTACAAATAAAAAAAAAAACAAAAAAAATATAATAAAAGTGCGGTATTCATGAAAATGCACACACAAATTCTAAATATGGCGGCATACTTCCGTTTACAGAATACTAAGCGCAACATTTTGATTTGTAAAAGGAAAATAAAGTTAATAAAAAAAAATACAAACATTCATATAAATATATTACGAGTATGTGGATATGTTTATGTGCGCAGCAATGCGGCAATGAAGAGCTCAATTAACATTTAACAGCGGATGACATTTGTGTAGTGCGTTTATGATCACAATTTTTTCACAAACACACCTACACAGACATAAATGTACATTTGTACATCCATAATAATTATTTCTATACATAATAATTATTTTGTGCAAATATGAAGCTGAAATTTATACAAGTGGTATTCTTGAAGTAGCGCTAAAGTCTCGGTCGGTAGCCGCCGAATAAAGCAGCTGTTAATCGCACATCTATAATAAAAAAAAACTAATATATTAAATGTTGCTTACAAATCATAACACAGTACAACACATTATTTGCCAACTCAATTCTGAGAACTGTATGTGAAATTAGACCCAAAAAGAATAATTTCTGCATCATTCGTTTTGTCTTCTTACCTGCCAAAATATTTTTAATATCGATTTGAAGTTAGTACTAACGTATAGGGGAATTTATCACGTTTTAGGCCCTGTTGTTTGACATAGCTCGACAGCCACTAGCCCGATTTAGTTGAAATAAATTTAAAAAAATTCAGAATTACAATTCCCTTAATCTGTTCATATATTGTTTTCCTATAGAAGCAACAGTTTCCAAGTTAAAAATAAGCGCATGAAGAAAACATTTTTTTTTTTTTTTAATTCTTAAAAAATACAAAACGGAAATAAGTTTCAAGTCTAGTTACTTTTTTGCAAAGTCACTTAACCTATGAGCAAAATGAGACAAAGATCATGAAAATCGATGTACGCGTTTCGCTTTTATTCAAAAATTTGCTCGACATATGCACAACATTCTTCGGAAAAACCCTCGATCATACTTCGATTTCGATGTTCATGATCTGAAAAATGTTGTACTGTGTAAGCAAAACTGCCCACCGTGGCTGACCCTGTCGGAAATCAAAGTACTTTAAAATCAATTTAAAAAGTATTTTTTTTCTAACCACAAGTGGTTTAAATTCATTCTATTTTCTTGTCATCAACTAACTTTTTTAACATGGCGATGTCCTAGGAGCAAGTCAATTATCCGACTCTGCATTTGATTTCAACCACTTTCAAATATATTTGAAAGAAAGTACATTAAAATTACTTTTTTTTGCAACTGCAAAAAAAGGTATGTATTTATTTCCAGCTACTTTAAACCTGCTTTTTTTACAACTATTTTTAACTCGATTTGTTTTTAAACTTCTTTATTTTATACCTACTCTTTTCTAAATTTTTAAAAACGCATTTTAGTTTAGTTTTTATGAAATATATTTCCATATGTATTATTGTTTAAACTAAGTAAGGAATTTAGTTCATTTTTAACGAACGTTTACACGTTTCAAATAAAATATAATTTAGTTTCTTCTGCGTACATACTTCGTAAAAACATTGTTTTTTTACCGCCTGAATAGCCTTGCGAGTAACTTCCTCCTTGTCACGATTTTCGATACAAAAGGCTTCTATGTATCTTAAAAATGATAAAAAAAAATGTAAATATTTTAAGAATCACGTATTTTATGGGCTCGCGTACTGTCTTACTTTTCAAAGGCGGATAGAAATTAACAAAAGCTTTTAATCTTTTTTTTTCGTTAGTTCCATCGAGGTTGAAATTCATTTCAACGTTCTTGGACAAAAGAGCCAAAAGCATCTTTTTAGGTTTTCCTTTCATTAGGGACTCCATTCCATCAAGCTATGGAATATATGGAAAAAAGCTTTAGATAGATATTTAGAATTTTATGATTATATTAGCTTCTCACGTAAATTGTTTTGTTTTCTTCGTAAATATTTTCGCCAATGGCTGTCAATTCATCATCTGTATTTATCCTTCTGCTGTCGGATGAGAGTTTTTATGAATACAGTGTATGTATGTATATACTATACACATATGTATGTATACTATATGGATTCGATTAAACAACTTCCTAGTTTCTCTTTACTACAAATGTTTTGAAATTATTTTGTATTACGCTCATATAAATATACGAGTACGAAGAATTAAAGACTCGCACGCTGCATTTGTTTCAAAGCAGTTGATTTCCAACTACTTTAAAATTGGTTAATTTTTCAGGCTGTCTGCTTTGTTCCGACAGGGGATCAACAACAGCATGCACACAATCAAAACACAACATTTACGAAAGGCAAACATACACAAATGAAAAATTTAAGTCATTTTTTACAAAAGAAAAAGCAAAGGTTGGGATTTTATTTTCACAAATAGAAACGACCAACGCTGACATTGTGGCCAAAAATGTTGCAAAAACTATGTGCATTTATAATAATAACAATAATCCCAACAACTTTTATTCCAACATACCCGCCCGACCGACGAGAATATAAAGGGTGTTTTTTTTTTTAGACGTGTGGTTTTCAATGAGGCAATACTTTTTTCGGAGTTTGCCATTTCAAGACGCCTTGGGAGAGAATATTCGGCGCGTTATTGCTTACATACGGCCCCTGACATTGGGCCTCTCGCGTGGAATTAATTCAAGCCAGCCGCGGTTTAAATCATTTTTAAAACATAATGGCAAACTCTTATCTTTACATATAATAAAGCTAAATTCTTGGCCATATCATTTAATTATATGCGTTTTATTTCTTCTTAAAAACCACATGTCTAAAAAACCACCCTTTATAAAAAAAATCCTATAGAAAAATAACAAAATTTATATATGCAAGGATGGGCACGCTTTAAATGCAATCTAAAAATTAGTAAATAACTTAAATAATAATAAACAGAATTGTAAACACACAAACAACAACCACACAAGCTAGTTTAAATAGCGGCTTATCAGTTGCTCTTGTTTGTAGTTGGCTTGTTTAAGTAAGCGGCAAGCGTAGCACAGCATGTAGCGTGTTGGCTCTGAAACCCCGATAATTTAATAAAAAGAAGTCTGATGATTAAATGTGGTGATTTCCGAAATAGCGGCTGTTTTTTTTTTAAATAAAATCTTCAATAAACTGGACTCGAGCTCAACAAAATTGTCAATTATTAAAAAAAAAATATTTTCGTATATGCTGCGCCGAGTCAGCAAAGGCAGGAGTTTGTTAAGTATCGATAACTAAAACTGTTCAGCTACAGAACAAATGCTCATCAGCTGATTAACGGGGTCCGACCATCTAGCTCGATTTTATTTTTTATTTTTTTAAATGATGCGTTTAACTTTAAAGCATATTTGTGAAAACTATTGTAGAGGTTACAGTATTTTGAACAAGACAGGGTTGGGCGAGAGCGAGTAGAAACTATTAATTTTGGAGCGCGTATTCTCGAAACCATGTTTTGGAAACTTGCGGGCGGGATTAAGGGAGTCCTCTACTCTCGCGGCTTTAAAAAATCGATATATTTTTTTATTTAATTTTACTTTATGTATTCAAGAATACGACACAGAGAGAATTTCGTAGAAATCACATTCCTTTGCATGCTTCTGGGCTCCGTAATGAACCCGTCTCCATCAAATTAGGTATACACCGTTATTTATCTTTAAACGTGTTTTCGTGAAAGTAGTGTTTTTTTAGCTGCCGAGTAAGACTTTTCATAAAAGTATTGGTCCGATTTAAAAAAAATTTTTATTTTATTATATTTTCCGAGTATGATTTGCAATTTTTTTTTTTCTAATTTTAGAGTCTCTAATATGTCAAAAAATTACGTAAAAATTGAAATTTCCACAAATCGTTGCATAAATTTTACAATTTGCAAAATAAAAAAAATTCTGTCTCGGGAAAACATAGTCAACGTAACTGTGATTATAAAAAATATTTAATTTATGATTACAAATTACCCAACTGGCCAGAATTGGGTTGAATTTTACTTAAGCGGGACCCATGCTGTTTCAACATCAATTTAGTCAATGACGTTTCAAGGTCGACAATGCTTTTTTTTTTTGGTATTCAACACAAAAATTTTTAAAGTCAAAACATAAACCTTTAAAATAAAAAAAATAAAAAAATCCATTCAATTAAATCCATTCAGTAGATCCTTCGAAATTTATTTCCAAAAAAACGCACAATTTCAGGCCTTGAGAGTAGAAGACCCCCTCAAAAAGAAAACTATTCAACATATTCAAGTGATTTAACGTTGATTTTGTAGCTTATAAAAAGCCACTCCATGTGAACCTCAAAATTTTTATAAGAACTTTGTTTTCGAATATTTTTATAACACAAATAATATTAAAAATAACGTTAAATATCATATTTTGTTTTGCACCGTGAAAAAAATCAATATTCTCAGTTTTGTTAAGGTTTTTGAGGTTCATAGACTAAAATGAGGTATAAAAAATAAAACCCAACCTTGTATCTTTGTGTCACATAAGAATTGTGAACGCTATCACGCCGGAGAACTGACAACTCCTGTAAGGAAGTTATATGACCAACCTTTGCCGCTGACAATCCTTTCACAATGATAAAGCCCCTTATCCGCCTGCGTCTTGGACACACCATTAAAACACATGGTCACATCCCAACAACTGCCCATTTTGTGATCAAGTCGCAACAATAAGGCACTTACTAGCAGAATGCCAAACTATCGACCCTGCTTGACAGGAAAACTTCGACACCACAGATCAACTCGATATTTTTTTTAGCCGGTGTTGACGATAAACTGCTACTGGAGAACCCTTCACAAGACATTCTTGAATATTGCAATAGAATTTCCTGGCGCGTTCTTTCTGCGTCAAGCACCCCTAAGTAGTTTTTTTTTAATCTTGGGTCTAGGTAAATTATAATCAATTCAGCTTTTAACGTGGCCCGCCTATGTAATAAATCAGGAGTTCTTTGCTCAGTTTCATCTTTATGCACGAAACATTTTTTTTTTTAAGTATCAACGTGTGGTATAACTTTCGACACGCAGGATAGACTAAAACTTGTTATTTTTGTTATTTCTTCGCTTTAATAAATTGATACATTGATCCATTAAAGAAATTCCCCTGTTGAGCTGTAAAATTGATGAGCGTATCTCGATCAGCAAAATACAATGATATGGCCCGCTTTCGTTCCAACAAACGTTCAATCAAATAAAACAAGAAATGTTTACAATCAATAAGGCATTCGCGGAAATAATTGCTCACTGCGCTTATCAACGAAGAGACGCGAATGGGACCGAGTGAACCCGATCGATTGCGCGCCGCCTACGAAAGCCGGCTTTGTGCGATACACTAAACGACAATGTTCGGTCGTATATAGCTATCCGGCTACAAGATTGGTAAAAAAAATCCGGCATCCGGATAAACTATAAATAATTTCAACTCTACTCGATAGCCTGAGAGGGACAACTACTGAAAACATTATCAAAAACCTGCAAAAAATTTGCGACTAATCTCTAAAGAGAGTATTCCGGGATTAGTTTCTATCGGATACAACTGGGCAAAAATTAGTCGCAACAAGTCTTAAATGGGTATAATTGTAGATTAGTCATGTATTCGTCTCTTTTGGGTATAATAAACGATGTAAGCGGAGCATTCGCTTAACAACCATCGAGAAGCCGATTCGAATCTCGCTCGTTGATTTTGATACCCGAGCGTACTTGTACACAAGGCTACTATATATTTACTTTGTTCGCACAACGGTTGTTGGAAAACAGTCAAAAATATTCGACATAGATATAGACTATATATATACCAAAATGATCAGAATGATTAGATTGAAAAGAGGAATCGATTTAGCTCTGACTGTCTGTCCGTCCGTCCGTCTGTCCGTGGTCACGATAACTTGAGTAAAAATTGAGATTTCTTAATGAAACTTGGTACATAGATTGCTCTTTGGACAGGGTAAGTTGGTGTTGAAAATGGTCGAGATCTATCAATAACCACGCTCACCTCCCATATAACGGCAATTTTTAAAAATGCAAAAACTTTGTTTTTTTCGGTATTTGTTAGAGAAAAATTTAAACAAAAAACATTTAAAAAAAATAGGCGTTGCTACGCCCACTTATGACAAAATTTCTGTATCTTAACAACACTGTTAGGTAACGTCACTAAATTTGTCCTCGATATCGCTGTTTTTAGCGTCAAAAGTTTTTGAAATCGAACCAAAACCGCGCCCACCTTCCATATAACTGAAGTTTTGAAAAATGCAATAAACTTCGTTTTTTTCGGTATCTATTTGAACAAATTGGGTAAAATTTAATATTTCTTGCGATTTGAAACAAAGAAACGAGGTTCTTATGAAATTTTGAAAAATACAATTCATACAAACCATGCAAAAATACATCGCGAGGGCATATGAAATTCGGTTTTGCTTACTTTACTTGTTGTTTTTGATTTATAAATAGACTGGTCCACAGTTATACCCATTCAGGTATAAAAGGAGGCAATTAGTCTCTTCATAGGACTTGTTCGAACAAAGGGAACAGTTCATTCCATTTAAAAAGATCACAAGTTGTATTAGTCGCATTTTCCCTTGCGACTATTCCTGGACTCATCCTAGACTAATCGCATTTTTTTGCAGGGAATTGTTAATCTTATTACTTGTCGTTATCTTTTTTAAGCGACTAGCAAAAGAACGTGCAACTCGCTTATAAATAACTCTCTTTTTTTTTTTAATACACTTCACAACACTAGTCTGTCGCAATTAATGGTTGTTTGTAAAATTTGCTAGCAAAATAAAACAAAATGAGTGGCGATTTTACTTACGTCTGCTCTATCTTGGTTTTTTACTTATTTTATTTGAATGCGAAAATTTTCGAATTTCCCTTAGTACTTTCCAATGATTATTCACAATAGCATCACTTTCTCAATTTCGAACACTTTCAATGAGGTCGGCTATTTTTTAAGCGAGTTTATTTCAAACCGCTTATTTCAACTCAACTCGCCTATTTTTGTTGTTGCTTTCCACCTAGTGTTCTTTTGCAAGTCGCTTACAAAAGTTGAATCCTCATTATACAGATACAACCGAGGTCATTGCTGCTAATTAAGTATTTGTTGCATACTTTATTATTGTGCTAATATTTTTAAAAGTTTAAAAAAATCAAAAAAAACAAAATTTAAATAAACTAATTTCACTTCAGAACGCCGACTTAACTAAGTGAATACCCCCATTTATATATACATTTTTTTACATACATATATAATATAATACATACAAGTACGTTTTGTTGCTGTTTACTTACTTTTATTAGAAATTGATCGTCTATCAAATTCTTCCTTACTCCGTTTTTGTCGATCGTTGGCGTATATGAGTTCAGAATTTTGTGGCTGCTTGTTTTATTATTTGATTAATAATTCGCAGATCGTTTTGACTGCAGGTAGACGTGGTTTTGCATATAAATAAACGATTCGTTAGTTAAAAAAAATAATATATAGATGCATATAACAATATGAATGTGGTATGCGATTTTGCCGGTTTTAGCGCGTTGCTAAGTTTCAGCGGTTACATTTTACTTGGTTTACAAAAATATGGTTGATTTAGCAAAAGTTATATAACAGCAATGCCGCATAACAATCAATAACAACAATAATACGCAATAACAACAAGAAAAACTGCTAATTAAAAGTGCTAAATATTTTTTTTTTTTGCTTAGCACATGCAATGCTCTTTATTTACAAGTTTGCGCATTTTCATTTTCATTTATTATTATTTTTTTTGTAATGTTATACTATTTAGTTGCCTTTATTTATCTATGTTTTTGTTTTTTTTGTGTACTAATGCACAAATGCATTATTAACTACAAAAGACCGATAAGTTAATCGTTTTTGACTCACTATTGACTTGAGTGCGCGCGGCAACTGAGTGAATGAATCAGCGGCTGGGGAATGCACAGTGTGCGGCTTGTGCCTCAGCGGCTTCTTGTGGTGGAAATAAATTATTTAAGGAATGCTCTCTACAAAAACAAAACGATCTTACTGGCACGCTTGTTTACAGTAATAGGCTAAGCAGTTATAGCGTGTTGTCTTAAAAAATAGCTACTTACAACGTTTTAAAATAAATTTTTATTTTTTATTTAGTATTCTCTATCTATTACATGTTATATTGAATGGTGAAAAGTTCACTTAAGTGGATATTTTTTTTTTGTTTTTGTTGCTTAGGTCGGAGAGTAGGAATTCATTTTTCATGAGTCAGCCGGCAACGCGACCCTGTATACCGACCGCAGTCTATAAAGAAGTTTATGGTAAGTAATAAATATTTCCTCCTCTTCGGCATTCCTTCGCTTGCGTCGGAAGCATTTACTTAGAAGAATTTGCATTAAAAATATGTTCTCATAAATTGCTATTAAGGAAGGTATGTCAATCGCAATTTAAGTGAATAGTTTTTATAGATACAAGCAAATAATTGAAGCGCCAAATTATTTTATTTATTTTAGTTATTCAATATCAGAAATACCAAAAATGTTAATAAATGAAAAAATTATTTCAAACAAACTTTTATGACACAGTAAAGAAAAAAAAGAAGATAACAACGGCTTTAGGTAGAGGCGGTTAAAAATGCGTTTATCGGCATTATGAAAATTTAAATCTAGTCTAATTTTAAAGGGGACTAATGAAAAAAAAATTAAATTGAATTTGGCGGAGATTATTGTTGTGTGGAAGTGTAAAGAAGACACACAAATGGCTGTACCCCTCACAAAAAGTCGCAAAATAATAAACATTTATTATTCATTAAGTTGTAAAATTTTGCTCGGTTCCTCCTTAATTTAATTGTCATCCGGTTGCTAATTATAGGACCGTTCGCCTAAAATTCCAGCAATAATTAACCAGCAACGAAATTTCTTAGAATTCTGTAGTATTCTCTATCAAAGAGTGAGACTGGCAAGTTTTTACGCGAATCCAAAATTTGCAGAAACTTGCAAGTTTATCGAACAGCTGAATGAGCATTGTATTAGTGTTTTCTTGAAAAATTCGACTAACGAAATTTAACGAAACGAACATTTACCTGCATTTTGCACGTTTAACACTCAAATTTTATAATTTTCTGCTTTAAAATGCTTAAACAAACAAAAATTTCGTATTTATTTAAATTGTAATCAGCTGTTTTAGATCAGCTGCTTTATTGCTTGCAAATCAAATTAATGATAGGTAAAATTTGTCCAGCAAGAATTGGCAGGTTGCCCTCAAAATGAAATTTCATTTTGCTCTCTCAATTTCTCCTTCCTTGCAAGTTTTGTGGACATCGCACACGCGATTTGATAAAAATCATGATATTTCGTAACAATTTGTAACAATTATCTGCATCGCGAACACTCTTCATAATGAGAAGTGTTACTCATACGCCCCTGTATATCCACATCCTACTTGTCTTGTCTTTACCACTGAAAGAATGTTTTAAAACTCTTTGTTTTTTACATTTGAGTAACTTTACTGAGCAACATTTTATGCTACCGGATGACAATTCCATCCGGAGAAGAGCAAAATAAACACTAGACTTATAAATTTCAAAATGCCATTAAACGTAGATTTATTTGACTTTTATTAAGAACTTATCAAAAGTTGTTATTATGTTTTTGTTTTCTTTTGTTGTCGTTCATTTATTTTCACTTATGACGCATAAATATTTGTTGATGGTCACTCTTGGTATCTTGCTGTTTTTCTTGTGATTTAATTGCTGTTATTGTGTGCTTTATTGTTGAAGATTATTGATATCGAGACATTTTCACATTTTTTTTTTGTGATTGTGTGATATTGTAAGAATATGAAGAAGACAGTGACTTGCAGCTTAGTTTATTTAGCATCTAATTGAAATTTTAACGAATATTACCTCGTTCAAAAGACATTAATGGGGTCCTCTACAAATGTGGTTTCAAAAAATCGATTATTTTTTTTATAATTTTTCTACTCTAAAACATGTTAGAAATACGCATTAGTTTGGTTTTCCGGGCGCTTTGAACATGGCTGAGCGCGCGTCCATCCACTTCAACCACTTCAATCTTTGAATGCGATTTCCCGAAAGTCGTGTTTTTGCAAATGGTTGGCAAGATATCTCAAAGACTAATTTATCAATCGACTTGAAACAACTTGAGAAATCTTCAAAAAACGCACCGCTATCGTCTGACACTTTTTTTCAATTTTGCATTTTTATAAAACTTGCAGCTTTTTTTGTAAACAAAAACATGGAAAAAAATTTTTTTTTGTTTAAAACTCAACCATTTTGCCAAGTTTTCAAATTTCGGAAAAACCTTCTGTTCTTTTGGAATTTTCTGTTTCAAATGAATTGCATGACCGGAATTCTGCCAACCGTTTAACCTTAAATTTTTGAGAAAGGTGCATTCAAGGTCAAACAAAGGTCAAACAACATTGCACAAAAATTCACAAAAATTCATGTTTTAAGTTCAATAATAAACAAATCGAACCCAAAAAGTTTCAACCCATACGCATTAATGAATCTTCTGCAATCCATTTCCAACAAAGTGTTAAAAAAAAGCGTCATTTGTAGAGGACCCCCTTAAACACGGCATGAAATAAAAGAGTGTGAATAAAAGAAATGAGTTGAACATGCGCGACTTTGAAACTGTGATCTTCCCCGATGCAACTATTTAAATACATTGTACATTGAATTAGCAAACGGTCAAGAAAGATATGGTAGCAGAGTGGGAAGTTGGTGGAAGAATTTTCGTTTTTAATTTGCTGAATATTACTTTCGTTCGTTTATGGAAATTATCATAATGTCGAATTTACATGAAGCCAGCAAAATGGTGACCCAGAAAACCTTGAAAGTCTTGTACTGGTTTTGAAATTAAGTTCATTGCAACTGCTTTGGTAGAATAGCTCTGAAGTGATCGGGCTGCTTCGATTGTATGATCTTTGTAAATTTTTTTTATTTTTTATCGAAAATACATTTATACTTGTATGTACGTACGAGTACATAAATATGTATATGCGGAGTTATTTTTCCAACTAGCGACGAAGTGCAGTTTCTGATGCCGTCCGGTGCTTTGTGGTTAAAAATATGTCTAACTTCAAAATCACGAAACAAAAAAAAATCATAATTTACTCGTCGATTATAATCGAAGAAATATAATTTTCCAAATAAATTTGACTATTTTTGGTGTTCTTTAGTTCGCTAAAGTTTTGAACACGAATACCCCATATTCATAACACTATGCCACATCAAGAAAATCACCGATATCCCGAGTAGGGACTCGTATTTAGATATCACGTGCCTAAGCATAAATAACTATAGACTTACTTTATTTACTTTTCGTTACACTTAGTTGACAAAAGTCATTCATAAATCTACTAAATGCGGCGTGTTTGTGTTAATTCTTCTAGTTTATTCAAACGTAACAAGTTTGTGCTCAATTTACTCCTAAAAGTGAAAAAAAGCCAATTTCGCCTTTGTTTGAAAAGTGTTGGTACAAGGGTTATATTCAACAGATGTCTTTTGGTGTACCAATGCAGTGGCGTAAACCCAAAAAATCACGTAGACGACTGTTACTTCTGTTTAACAACTGTGAAAGGTTTTTCAAAAAGATCAAAACACTCGGTGCTACTGGGTCATCAGTGTCAATGCCGCTACCACATTCTCCAGACATTCCAGTACCGAAAAGATTTTGTATTTCGTCTAGTTTATCGAGTCCTATTGAAGAAGAAGATGAAGCTGGCCCTTCAAATAGCGAAGGGGTATTTATAGATGAAAACAGTACAAAACCACATTTGATTAGTCAATCAGAACTAAATAACTTTGTTAGAGATTTAGATTTAACCAAAGACAAATCTGAAATACTAGGCACGAGATTCAAACAATGGAATCTATTGCAAACTCGAGTTAAAATTACAACTCATCGAAAACATCACATTACCTTTGCTACCTTTTATTCAAAAGAAGTTGGATTAGTGTTCTGCAAGAAGATTGATGGATTAATGTCAGCATTAGGTCACAAGCATATGTATATCAAAACATGAAAGATTTCATCAAGAAATTGCAGAGTACGAGAAGCGTTATCAGGGTAGTTGGGAGCCAGCCATGCTTGCAGATTATTGTTGGAGCCTCCAGAGGGATACTGCCACTACTGACTACAAGAGAAAAGCCAATCGTTCAAAACAAAAAAAGTTTTTTTTTTTATTGTAGAATAACAATTTATGCCACCGCTGCATATAATTTTAAGTAAAATCAATAAATGCGTTTCACTACTAAGCTTGACGCGAAAGAACAATTTTATTTCAATATTTCAAATAGTTTTAAGGTGGTGAAAAAAAAAATTTTTTACTTTGTTGCATAGCGTAACTAATAGATAGACGCAACGAGCAGGATACGTACTTAAATGTAAGTAAATACTGTAGATGCCACTTATCTGTAAGCCACTTTGCTAAGTTTGAATGTAATTCACGCTTTATTTTTTTTTTGTACTTACTTTCGTTCGTTATCTATGATCGTAATCGCACCTGAAGAAGTACGGACAAAATTTGACAGAGACACAGAAGTTCTGAAATTCCGCTAGTTACTAGTATATACACACATATGTATGTACATACAGTGCCGTATCACTTTTGTTAAATATATATATATGTATATATTTTTTAATTTGCTCTAATTATTTTTTGCTCAGCGTTCGTTAAGCGGAAGAATGAAAACTGCGTTGTTTCTAGGCGTACTTTAATTTAATTTAATTTTATTTATTGTTTATCTTTAGCGCTGCTTCTTTATTGACGTGGTTGTTGTTGTTGTTGTTGTTGTGGTACGCTTCGCAAGGCAGCGAAATATGTGCGATTTAAAAATTTATTTCTCGTTCAAACGCTTTCCAATTACTCCCATAACTGTGTGCACGCTTCTTAAATATATACCATATTTATTTTCAGTTTTATTTTTGTTTTTTTTTTTTTAGTTTTTCTTGTTTGCTTTGAGTTTGTTCTTGGTTAATTTTTGTTTTTTTTTTTAATTAGTGTTTAGAAATATTGGCGTGTGCAACTTTGGGTGTATTACGAACAAAAAAAAAAAAAAATAACAAAAATAGATTCCCACTTCTCGTTTCGTTCAGTTTTCTGTTATCCGTTTTCGATTGTTCAATTCTGAGTTGTACGTTTCTTTTAGTTTCCCATTTAGTCGTCTGATATTTATCTAAGTATTTGTAGTTGTTGGGCCGCCTTCTTCCTGCGTGCGCTGCACCGTTCTTTGTATTCGTCGTTATTCGTTGCTTTTTATCTACGCCAGATCGTTTTCGAATACTCTACGGATTGTCTTCCGTTCGTTGGTTGTGAATTTCTGTTTGAATCGCTTTTCCGTTTTATAGATTTGTTGACCTGCTAAATATTACACTTGTTTTTTTTTTTAGTTATTTAATATTTTCGTTCGTTGGTTCTTTTGTTATTTGTTTTTTTTTCTTTTTGCGATGAGCTAATCACATTGAGTGAGTGATGATTTTCACACTTTTTATCGTTGTATGTATGTATTTATGTATGTAGATATGTATGATAAAATTTTTCTTGCGGTTCGGTGATATCTAAGCGATATATTAGAAGACACATGCCATACCAATTCATACACATATACATATATCTATGTATGAATATATATTCATTTATGTATGCACACATGTATTTTCATATAACTCAAATATTTACATACATACATATATTAATATATACATACATACAATATATACAAACTATTTAAAAGGCGGACGCGACGTCGTTAAAATTTTTATTCGAATGCGCTATTGAGCACACACATATGTATGTATATATGTGCATACTAGGGTGTTCGATTATTTGACTTTTTTGTAAAACCGGTGTTCGAATTATTTATTTAAAAATGACAATTTAAAAACATCTGTAGCTAACCGCCGGTAATTTTAATCAGATGTGGTGCCGTTACACAATTTTTCAAGCTTTTCTCTTCCTCTAAAGACATAGTCTACATATACTCGTATAACATAAAATCTTCTAAAATGAATTTGTGCCGTTTTTTTTGGTAATTTTGTTTTTGGATTTGGAATATGTCAACTAATTGATAAGCGCATTGTGGTTGGCGTTTCAATAGAAACAGAATCACCCTTATTGTGAGTTTCGTTTTCGACTGAAATAGTTCACTTTTCACTGTTCGCTTAAGGCCATGCCACATAAAACTTCTGCTTCGCTTTACGTCAGAGTTTAGCTTTGACAGCAAAGATGAATACATGCAATTATACGAAATTTCCCGCATAGGCAACACCGTCGCCAAAGCGAAGGGAAATCTTGGGCAACTCTCATCTTTTCGCTGAATTTGACAGTTCGCTCTTACCAATTTTGTTTATTTCTGACATTCGTCTAACGGTCGACGTATATTTGAAAATTTTCCCAAAAAAAAAAGGTAAATATAAAATTTAACTGAAATAAATGCTGAAATATCCAGTTTTTTTTAATTTAGCAAAAGAAATGGAGGAAAAGTTAATTAAAGCTGTAAAAATGCAGCCAAGCATCTATGACAAAAGCTGCCACCTCTTCTGCAATAAATACCTAAAGGATCGGGCATGGCAGGCAGTTGCGCTTTTGTGAGAGTTTCTGGTACGTGTATTTTATTGTATATAAATATATGTATGTATGTACATATATATATACATATGTGATGATTTACTAAAGGCTTTTTCTTTTATAATAGAGGAGCATTGCAGAGCACGGTGGAAGTCACTTCGTGACCGGTTCGTGCGGGAGGTGGCAGCAGAGATATAATTCCCTTACCCACCTTTTCCGCCTTGATATGTTTTTTAAACATAATAAGGCTTCGTGAAGTTAAAGAACTATTAACAAAACTTCCATAATGTCCATAATTATGCCGAATGTATGTAAATATGTATGTTGATAAAATTCCGTCCGATTTTCACAACTCACAATAAACAAACGAAAAGTATGTATTGTCAAAGTTTTATTGTGGCATACCTTTTGCGTTTTTCGCTTTTCTGACAAAGTTACAAATGTCACGTAAAGCGAAGCAAGTCTTATGTGGCATGGCCTTTATTATAAATTTCTGGCGGAAATTGTCCGCTTTCGAACATTGTTTCCCCTTATCGGCAACACTTATTTCGGGCGGAAATAGTTGGCGGATTAGTTGAATTTGCTCCTTTGAAAGTAATTTAATTTAAATTTATTTATGTACATAAAATCGCTTATTCCAGGAGCAAAATAGTAAACAAAGTTCAAAGAGAGATAATATTAGGCAGAATGCAGGAAAAGCCAGATATTGGAAAAGGATTTGTCAAAGAAACAAGATAAATGTAGCTGAGTTATGAAAACAGCAAAACAGTAAAGGATGAAGCTAAACTATTCAGCTTCATCCTTTGCGGTGTCTGCAATAAAAAAATTAGTCCGAATGGAAAGGTGTAAACTATTTATAAGTTAAATGTGCGCGGAAATAAAAATAAATGTGCTTATGCAAAATAGATTTGGACTGGCCAAAAGCGGTATGGCTTCCAGCATGCACCGTTTTTTCCCACTTCATGAATAATATAGAATCGTTAATTTTGACAATTTTTTACAGGATCTGACTAAAAGTCGATTGTGCCAGCCCAATTTTAAAACTGTTACCTACACCTTTTTAGTATCCACCTTCTGTGAAAAATCGCAGGCACGCATCCCAACTGGCGGAATAGCAAATTGTAGTCGCTCTGGTGTTATTGAAGAAGTTACTACAAATCTTATAAACACTTGAACGATTCTTTATTGACTAATATATTTCAAAGATCTGGAAAATTGTTAAATTTTGTCAAATAACTATTGAATTTGAAGTATTTGATAATTTTGCACTTCAAGTATACACATTTCAGAGTTGTAATTTCCATGTTCGAATTTTCGAAGCGAAATTTATTCCAGGTAAAACTCACAATAGGCGAATTCAAACCCGGTGAATTTTTTTCGGGCGAAACTCACAATAAGGGTGAATGAATGTTAAATGAATCGATGTGCTGCCGTATTTCTTTTACTTCTAAAATGCTATGTATATCTTTACAAAAAGCGGTTTTTAAGATTAAAAAAAAAAACGATTTTTTCAATATTCGAAAAATCAAGATTTCAAAAAAAAAACGAACAAAAATTTATGAAAAAAACCGATTCAATCACCCTAGTGCATGCATACATACATACATATGTGTGTGTGTAAATATGTATTTAGGTATTATTTTTTTTTCTCTGTGTATGTACGCAAGCAAGTTTCTTCAGCGTATCTTCTTTTCTGCGCTAATCGACTATTTCGAGCACAAGCATGAATCACTGCTAGTCGTTAGCTGTTCCATACGAAAAAAGAAATACTACTTGAAATTAAATATTTATTTCATATTTATGTGGCTATATAATATTTTTTTTGTTTAGCCATTTAATGCGCAACTAGTAATTTAAATATTTCTTTTTTTTTAATTTTCTTTTTTACTTTTCACTTAAGTTGTACTTTAACGCTTTGTATAAATACATATGTATTTACATATATTCGTTTAATATTTATTTTTGAATTCTAAAATACTTTCGTTCACTCGATATTTGTAGTTACGTTTTATTATTTTTATTTATTTTTTCTTTTTCTATGTGCTTTTGTAATTTGCCATAATTTGTATAACTTTCAACTGTATTAGAATATTTAAGAGAAAATTCACTTCGCGTGGGAATTTCAGAACAATTAGTGCGTTATTTTTTAGCTTAAATTAAATCATCGGGGCGATCAGAGAAAGACTGACTGTAGAATTTTCGCTCTACCCAGCAGTTGCCGCCAGCTGAGAGTTTCCGCCTTTTTTGTGCCACCTCTTTCAGATGCCCTAGCGCATTTCACATGCAAACACACATTTGTGCATGGTTGGGAGGGGAAGTCAATATTTTACTTGTATTAGTTAGATTCTCACGAGAGAGCAAACAGTTGAGGCGAGCGTATGCGATCGCGGTGAGCCGCCGCTAACAATGACATAAGCGCGCTCGTCTACCGTCACCGCCTTGGTTTGCTATGAATGGAAGGCACCAACAAATATTCATATTAATAAATAATTGGTTATGTCTGAATGAGTCAAAAGCCCACATGTTATGTACACACATACTAAAGCCATGCATACATACCCTGCAGTAAAACACCAAACTTGTTAGAAAAAAAAAACTAGTTTACAACTAAAATTTCCTGAGTACCTCAGAAAGCATCAAATGAATTTCAGAATCCGTGAAATGTATTAAAGAGATTGTAATGTCGATGGATTCATACAGCGCTTCAGAAGTGGATTGATTTGTGGAACAACTTGGGTTACTTGGGTGTTGTAGGCAATAGCGCTCAACAATCCGAAATACAACTGACAGTTTATGAAGTACATTTTACCTTTTTGTAAAATACTTTAAATATTTTCTGAAGTATAATTGACTGTGCTGAAGTACATTCGATGCTTTCTGCAGTATTATGGGCAAAGGTGTAATCCGAAAAAGATCAGACTTTAACCAAATACATAACGAATTATTCATGCCTTTATTTTTATTTGACAATATTGACTTTTATGCATAGAAAACTTGTTTACATAAACTAATTATTAGCAAATCAAAAACAGCTCAATAAAAATGTTTTATGTATTTAACTTCACTTTAGGTGGAAACTAGTTTTTTGATCCACATTTGGACTAGTATTTCTTTGTATGTTTTCAACTAATAAGAGACTGATATGTTTGGTCCGTAATTGAGCTAGTATTTCTTTGATAAATTTTTTATCCAAATCGGACAATTGCTATGTTAAAAATACCAGTTGCTTGTATGGAAATGGGACAGTTGGCTGACTAGTTGCATACTACTAGTTTTGAAGTAGTTTACAACTAGTACATTTGACTACAGGCTAAATTTGTATGTATGTATGCGCTTTAATAGAATTAAAAAAACTACATACATATATGTTTGTAGGTAAACATACCCCAAATGAAGCTTGAGGTCAAGTGTTTCCAAGTCATCAATTCGTCGACTATTTTGGTGACATTGTCAGCGAAGCGTATCGCTCTACTGTTTACTTTTTGTCTTTGATTCGTGTAGAAATTTTTCGAAAGCAAAGCTGATTTGCAGTGATTTTGTAAAATGGTCACATACTCCAATGTCGTCTTGTGAAATCTCCAATCAAGGAGCGCGAGTTAATACTCAATAACCATCACATGTTGAATGTTTACAGTAGAGAACATTGCCTGGTGAGTAGTACCGATGACAAAGGCAATAGGTAATAAGTACAATTTTACAATCGAAATTTTCTGCAGGGTATTTATGTATGTATACAAACATACATAAGTACATATTTATATATATTTAGATGTATACATATGGTAAGTACTTGCACACATGTAAATATTTTTAGGCACCGTCTTAGCCAAGCTTTGTTTTAGCCATGCCATTTTGAGTTCTTGGCGCGCGCCAGCTGATAGTTACAAGCGTTATTCATTTATTTGTAAATATATTTAGTATGTAAATATGTACGTATATGGCTATGTATACATATATACCACATTTCATATTTATAACGCCGCCAAAGACGACCATTTTGCAATTTATTTATTTAATTTGTATTATGCATTGTTGAACATCCATGTAAACCAAAACTTTGTACAAAATTTAAAATGTTATAAACCAATATTTGACAATTTTAATTAGCTCTAAGCCAGTTAATGAAAGATTTCATTTGAAAAAAAAAACAACAGTCGTAAACACACTAGGCTCGGACGATACGGACTACTGCGTTCCAACCCAAAGTTTTGCAAAGAAGTTTAGAATTTCGATCACCGAGAGAGATTGGTAGTCCGAAGGAGCCCCTGCAGCATTGCGATCACTTCACTTTTACAACGACGGCTCAAGATTTGAGAACGCTGTAGGAGGAGGTACCTTCTCGAGCCCAATTAGGACTTGTAAAGTCTTTCCGCCTACCTGACCACTGCCGCGTCTCTCAGGCTGAGGACGCTGCGATGCAGGAGGCGATAGATTATTTAAGAATAAGAGTAGTTAGATGTAAGGAAATCTGTGGCAGCCTGCCGCAAATCTCTAAACGAGATGGCTGAGCAGTTTTTCTTACACCTCGTATGAGTGCCAGGGCACAGTAATATACCAGGTAATGAAACAGCGGACGAGTTGCAAGAAAGGGAACATCCATTCCGCTTTTTCGTCAAGTTGGAAGGGTTTAGGTATGCCGCTCGCTACCTGCAAGCTCCTTCTAAGGGATTCTTCATCTTTTAAAGAAGGTCTAAACTATTGTGGCCAGAGTGGGACGTCAAACGTTTACAGGGTTTGCCCTTTCTTGCTAAGGAGAGCAAACATGTCGTTGTCTTTCGGGCTTGTAACAGGTAACATACAAATGGGAGGGCATGCTGAGGAACTTTTGCAGAAGTTGCAAACCATAAGGCACTTTCTTTGCAAATGTCCCGCACTATGGAAGATAAGAAGGAAATTCTTAGGATCTGAGTTCTTCAACGGCCACGCCAGATATTTAAATATACAGAATATTCACGATGGTTTGAGTAGGGGGATCTCTGATCCATGTGGTTACCAAAGAACCTTGGGTTGCAGAGTCCACACGTTACATGCTGTGCTACGCATGCCGAGTGGACTGCTGTGGTTTTTGTTTTCAATTAAATTGTCAATTATTAAACATTTTAAGGCCGATATAAAACTTAACAAAAATGGAATAAACTTTAGAAGTACATTACAAATAGCAAGTTTCATAATTATTAGGAATTTAAATTGAATGTGTTATGGAACTGCTTGCTCAGAAAAATTGAAAAAAAAATTTTATTTTAAATGTGTTTTAAAAATAAAAGTTAACAAACTTAGCATATATTTTGTATAAAGCAATTGAGCTTGTGAATAAACGGGTTTTCTTAGAGAATAGTCTGTAAGTAAATTTAAAAAAAAAATTTTAATAAAAAAAAATGTAATGCAATAATGTCATATTTGGTCGTGTTATAAATATGAAATGGGGTTTACATGCATCTTATCATTTATGAGATGGCAGCGGTTGCCAAACTTTTTATGCCATTTATAGCAGAGCTACACTGATTTCGTCATAAATAGCCGGTTTTCTCGCCAGACCTACATCTATCCGAAAATCCTTCCATTTTTATTAGGGAGTTCCCTTGCAGATGTGTGGTTTTAGACCTGGCAAATCTACCATCGATAAGATATTCACAGTGCGTCAATTCTTGGAAAAGACCCGAGAAAGAAGAATCGACACGCACGCCATCTTTTTGTCGACTTCAAAGCCGATTTTGACAGCACAAGAAGAAGTTGCCTTTATGCCGCAAATGTGTGAATTTGGTATCCCGGCAAAACGTATACGGCTATGTAAAATGTCGTTGAGCCGTTTGATACCAAACGAGTTTTCAGACAGAGTGACTCTTTGTCGTGCGACTTTTTAAATCTTATGCTGGAGAAGATAATTTGAGCCGCAGAATAAATTGGTCAGGTACCATCTTTTATAAGATTGTGTAATTGCTGGCGTTCGCCGATGACATTGACATCATCGGCCTTAACAACCGCGCAGTTAGTTCTGGCTTCTTCAAACTGGATAGAGAAGCAAAGCGAATGGGTTTGAGGGGGAATGAGGGCAAGACAAGGTATCTCCTGTCATCAATGTGACAATCCTCATATTCATGCCTTTGCACTAACATCACTGTTGACAGTAACCTAAGAACCCGCATAAACACCAATAACAGCATCAGCCTTGAAATCCAACGCAGAATCTCTCTTGACAACAAGTGCTACTTCGGACTGAGTAGGCAATTGCACAGTAAAGTCGTCTCTCGACGGACAAAAACCATACTCTATAAGTCTCTCATTATGCCTGTCGTATTTTATGGCGCAGAAGCAAGAACGATGACATCAGATGAGAGGGCTCTTGGAGTGTTCGAGAGAAAAATTCTCCGAAATTTTGGACGCATGCGATTTACCGATGAGCTGTACGAGCTTTATAACAACATGGACATAGTGCAGCGAGTTACGAACCAGCGACTCCGCTCGCTAGGCCATGTCGTTCGAATTGATGAAATAGCTTCAGCCCTGAAGGTTTTCGACGCGGTACCCACTGGTGGTGGTAGTGAAAAAGGAATATCTTCTCTGCATTGGAAAGACCAAGTGGAAAAAGACTTGGCTTTATTGACCTCGGCCAAAATCGGTTAGGCGGTTAATGTGCCAATAAAGTAAGTAAGTAAGCTACCTAGAATCTAGAAGAACTTTGTCAAATTCGTAAGGGTAATCCTACTATTTGTGCCAATTACTGCGGAATAAGCTCTGTTAAGGCAATCCTCTAAAAATAACGCTTTTTTAACACTTTTTTTTTTGGATGGATTGCTTTTTGGATTCGAATCATTTATTATTGAGCTTTGGTGCAATGTTCTTTGACCTCTCAAAAATGTAAGGACAAACGGTTGGCAGGATCCTTGGCTATCGTCGGACACAAGGTTTTTCCAAAATTCGAAAATTTGGCAAAATGGTTGAGCTTTAAATAAAAAAAAAATTTTTTCCTTGTTTTTGGCTAGAAAAAAAGCTGTAAAAAGCTTGCCGACCAGTTGAAAAACACGACTTTTGTGAATTCGCATTTAAAGATTGAAGTGGATGGACGCGCGCGCCGCCATGTTCAAAGCTCCCGAAAAACCAAACTAATTCGTATGCCGTTAAAACCTTTTAGGAGTGGATTTGTAACATATTTTAGAGTGGAAAAATTAATTTTAAACTACTTTTTATCGACGACACTCTTAAAAACACCGAAGACCAAAGCACCCAAAGCTCGCTAAAATCCTCTAAAAGTACCTACATCAGCAAATCGACACACACACAACACCTTTGCTTCGATATCAGGGCCGCTTTGCATAGCAACAAAGAAACGATGGCTCTACGACTTCAAGTCTTAATTTGAGATCCCAGCGAAACTAAAATAGCAGTGCATTGATGTTTAGCAACGTATGTACGTTCAGCTTCGTCTAAATAGCGAAGAACCTCCGGAATAGTTCGTCAGCAAATGTGTTTATTTATTTCGTTTTTTAATATTTTCAAATGAATATTAAAAGTATTATTTTGTGTAGAGTCGCGACCCAAAAAAAAATATTAATTAGTGCAAAATAATTTCTTCTACGTCTTTGGGGCTTAACAGCAGCTTTTTTGTCTACAAATATAACAAAATTAGAATAAAATAAAATTTTCTTGGAGTCGAGTATTTCCACTTTTATTCACTTTTTTAAAAATGTATGCGTTTTTTTTTTTTTACTATATTTAATAAGTTAAGCTTTTAAGTTACGATCTCATAATAATCTTTTATTTATTTTCTTAGCACAAACTACAACGAAGATACGAAATTAGTGAGAGAGAATTTTGAATTTAATCAACATGCAAATTCTAAACTTTAAATTAAAACATATGCAATTTGTATGACGTTAAAAAACTGAAAAGAAGCTAAACTAGTACCGGTAAAATTTGCGCTAACATTGAAGAATAAATATTCAATTAATCAATTCAGTATAATTGCACGAAAGTAGTACTGTCAATAATAACTTGTTTGCACATTAAATTGTAGCTATACGTACACTGCAGTTAAGAAAAATATATTTACGTTAGAAAAATGTCTACTTTACGCGTTAGCATGCAACATAAATTCATTACACTTTCTTCGAACTTCATTCGAAAATCATTGGGAATGTGATTCATAGTTGAGCGCAACACATACTTGTACAATTCGAAAACTTAAACTAAAAAAAAAAAAAAAAAAATGACAACACTGAATGCCCACAAAATCCTTACATTCTTTGTATATTTTTTCTTCAATCTAATTTACTTTGTATGGAATCAAATTTTCTGACCACTTTACTTAGAAGGTGTCAATGAGTTGGTAATAGAATTATTCAAGCGTTCCTCCTCATCTTTATCTAGGCCCAGTGCCATTGTGAGTAGCCTCACAACACATTTTTGCTCCTGCACTTCTCCCTTTTCATTTGATGTAATTTCTTTTTCTAATTTCAGCTTCTCTTCGGCTACCAGTTGCATACCCTCCTCGATAGTGCTTTCAGAGACGAGACGATATATGGTAACTGGACGTGTTTGTCCCATACGATGACAACGATCTTCCGCCTGTTTGTCATTGTACGGATTAAAGTCGATATCATGAATGATACAGGTATCTGCTGCTGTCAAATTTATGCCAACGCCACCGGCCTTTGTCGACAGCAAAAATATGAATACACCCGAGTCTGCATTGAAATCGTTAATCATATCTTGCCGCTCGTCTACGGCAGTAGAACCATCCAGACGGAAAAAACCATGTTTTCTTATTTGTAAATATCGTTCCACCACATCCAATACCATTGTGAACTGACTGAAAATTAAAACACGATGTCCCTCGTCTTTTAATCTGGGCAATAACGTATCGAGATACTGAAACTTTCCAGAGTTACAGATTAAGCTTGGCGGTATGGTCACGTCATATAAATCCTTAAAAAAACAAAATTAAAAAAAATAAAACATATCCATTATTTGATATAAACAATGTGATAAGTTAAAATGCGTCACGTACATGCTTATTACAAAATTGCAACACTTGAAAGTCGGACATTATCGCCAGCTCTTCGAATATATACTCTGGATTGGTTTTTTTAAGAGACGGTGCACAAGCTAAACGCTCTGAGAGGCTGTGCAACGTTTCGTCACTAAAATAGTGACGCATTAAAAGCGGATGATTGGCTGTTTTGCGCATTTCCATCATAATAGCAACGCCCGCACGATCGCCACTACAAATTTCACCTTTCCTATTTGAATAATAATCAACCAAATCGTGATAATATTGTTTTTGTGTTTCAGTCATCGGAACTTTGATCTGTAATTGTGAAAATTATTTGTGTACACAAAGTTTAAAATAAAAAAAGTTAATATAAAAAATTTATAAATACTCACGACGACAGACTCTTTTTTGGGCAAGTTATTAAGTACGTCTTTTTTGAGACGCCTCAGCACAAAAGGTTTCATAATACGCTTTGCGCGCTGCACTTGTGTCTCTTGGAATTCCGATACATCTTTACTGCCACCCTCAGTCTTGCCTTTCTACAAAGAGAAAACAGTAGACACAAAATTAATTAGTTTGTTTGTATGTATTTATGTATGTATGTATGTACATATATACAAAAGTGTATTATATAAACGACAAAATTGAAATTCAGTTTTTCTTTTTAGAGAATATTTTAATTTTAGCTAGTTTTTCGATCGGTTAAGGAATATTGTGAAAAAATAAAATTAACTGTGAGGTACCGCCAGAGTCGAGCTATTAACAAACATCTTATTTATGGTTCGAATTGGTTCGCGTTTGATACATATTTATATATAATTTTGTGTAAAGAAATACTTATGCAAAACATTAACACGCGCCTGGTCGCATTGAAGGCGACGTATTAAATATTTTATTTTCACAATATATCCACACCATAGAGTAAAAGTGAGTTAATTTTTTTTCAATAGTAACTGAGTTTTCAATGTCAAATATTCGATTTTTTTTTTACAAATATGCATTTAACACTATAGCTAGTATACATTTCTTTTTTATTTTTTTTCTTAACTTACCTTAGCGAAAAGACTCTTTATGTCTTCAATGCTTTTAGAGAAGAATGATGGCATCACAAAGCAAAGTAATGACATTAATTCGAGTAGATTATTTTGTAACGGTGTACCAGTGAGTAATATCCGCATTTCAGCATTTATTTTGATCAAATTAGAATAACGTAGAGTCGTCATATTTTTCAACATGTGCGCCTCATCGAAAATCACATAATGCAACCTGCATACGCGAAACATTTTGCACTCCTCTGGCGTTGAACTGACTATATGGTAACTGAAATTACGATAACCAATGTGATAGAAACATTCTAACATTAGAATCAAATGATTATAATTTTTTTTAACTCACGTTGTCAACAGCACATCGAAACCAGTAAAGCCATCTCTGGCGAAACGCACGCGCATGCGTCTTCGTTCATCTTGACTACCATGATATTTTTCCACTACCAAACTTGGACACCATTTTGTGATTTCGGCCTCCCAATTGTCGAGCGTGGACGATGGCACAACGATTAAATGTGCTCCCTTTGACAAGTCGTTCTCTTTTAGATAAGCTAAAAAGGCAATAACTTGTATTGTCTTGCCCAATCCCATCTCGTCTGCGAGTATGCCGTTCATTTTCTGATTGTGCATCACCGTCAACCAATTGAGACCGATAATTTGGTAATCAGCCAATTTCATTCTACATTGAAATGAAAGAAGCTTTTAATTTACTTTGCGCATTAAAGAACTAAAGTAAATTTCCAAAAGACTAAGCTGTTTTTAAAGAAGTCTGCATAAAAATTAAGCAAGGTATTCTATGAATTTTGCTTTGACAGGTGAAACGGGCCAACATTTACCTTCAATGAAATTCGTGAGAATGCCATCTCTACTTACTCTTTATTAAGTATCTTTGGCTGTTCCACTATCCCAGCGCCAGTTTCTATAGCAGCTTCCAAACGCTTTACCATTTTGTTGCATTTCTCTAATATGTTAGCTACATTAGTTTGTTTATTAATCAATTCCTGTGCGAAATTTAATAAATCTGCTGATAGCGATTTATAAGAATCTAATTTTTTTAGTAAGTCTTTCCAGTCTTTAAATGGACGCAATTCCATAACTAAGTTTGCTTTCTTTTCGGATAACATCTTCACTGTTTGTAATTCCATCAACGTTGCTTTATTCATAAAATCGAACACCTTTTTACGTTGTCCAGTCATTACATTTGATGTTTCGGTATCACTCTCCTCACTATCGTATACTTGGTCGGTGGATGCACGTACCTCATCGTCCGAATCATCACAATCGGAATAGTTTTGTGCTTGTGATTTTGAACGAGACGAGTTGCCGTTATGAGAGGGCTTAGTTTTGTTGCTGCGTGCATTATTCGCTGCGGCAATTTTATTGGCATGCAAATTTGGTTTTGGTTTAAAGTGTTCTTTCAGATAGCGCAATGCTTCGGAAACGTTCCAGCCGTTACGTACCAGCGCATCTTGTATATCCTAAGCAATACAAAAATGTACAAGTTTATTTTTATTTATTTTTTAATTATTATTTGCTTACCATTGCATCGTAATCAGGCGCTATCTTAACAGCAGCTAAATACCGATCCTCTTTCTCCTTGACAGATAACTCTACCTTTGCTTTTTTTGGTGATTGACTCTCAACAGCACCGTCGCTGTCGCTATCTGCCATTACCTGTATACGTTTTTTACCTGGCACTCGTTCTGAGTATACAATGGAAAATTTGTTGAAAAAGTTAACGTATGTAGCTTAGGGAAATTTGGTAAGCAGCAAAGTTTTACATTGAATTTTATTTAAAAGCTACAAATACAGAAAACAGCTGTTTATACCTGTCTTATTAGGTGAAGGAGCGGATTTGTTTAGACGAAACTGTCGCAAGTCACTGGCTAGACTCGTGCTCTTCACTGCCGATGGCTTTACCTCAGTCTCTGAAATATCACCATTTTTCAACTCGCCGACTGCTGCCATTTTATTTAATATTATTCTACTGGTTTTATCAATTTACATTTAAAACCTTCACAATTGGTGGTAAATATATGTGTTTTAGCTTTATTTTCACAACTCTTGAAGTAATCTTTCCAAGCACACCACTTTCCAGCAGAGCTTAACCGCTGCCGCTACAACTTTTGCTTCTTCTTTGGAGGAATACGCGCAATGAATTTTGCGGCAAACAGGGTTGCATTTGTTTTTTTTCATGTATCTAGGCATATATTTTAGTCAATGATTAATTAATTAATTTATATTTTAATTAATTATTAAGGTTTTATTGGCACGAAATAAAAATATTTACTATGCATTTTCTTTTGTTTTTCCGGAGTGACGTCTCTGAAAAATGTACTCCGATTCTGCTTGCACTAAATATAAAAAAAATATGGCAACATAATCGCCGCCATTTATTAAAAAAAAGCAGCTGCTGTCGGATGGGCAGTTGCGCGGGATAGGAAACGCTTCGCTGTTTACTAGAAAAACGAAAGGAATCGCAGTTCGCAGTAAATAAAGAGTATGAGGAATAGGAAAAAGAAATGCAGCTGATTGTAATTTCGAAAAATTTAAAGAATATTAGTCAAATAAAGATATTTAATTTATAAATTGCCAAAACAAAAACTTAGAGAAAAAGGGTTGTGTTAACCGTTTTATAATTTTTTTGCTTTAAATTAAGAATTTCGGTAACCGGAAATTCGTCACCTCTACATAGTTCACTATATCGTGGGTGTTGCAATCAAATTTGTTGTTGAAATGAAATATGTATCATTTTTCATGGAACCTGATACCACAGATTGTCAATTTTCGAACCCCAAAGAAGATAGCCTCTTAACTAATCCTACCATCGAAATCACAGAAGTTCCTTACATACATACATATGTATATCGTGGCGGAAATAGCGCTGGGACCGCACTTACAGCGGAGGTCTTTCTCAGATCGTCCTTATATTCCGAAATATTATAAAAACTCACTCAAGTTTTCCTTGCAGTGTAGCAATACATTTTTAATGCAAAGCCTCATATTAGCTCTTATCTGCAATTTCCTAATGGGTAAATAACCACTGATCATCGTTTATGTTTTAATAATCTTTGTTTATTTCTTTTCTTTTTATTTAGCGCATGTTTGATTTTACAATCAAATTCGTCGTCAAAGCCGCACAATGGAGACCAACCTGGTGCTTCTCTTGTCGTGGCAAACTCAGAAGATTCGAAAGTGTCAAAGCGAGCAGTGGTGTTAGTTAAGAGTTTTAAAAACTTTCTCAATTAATAAAATATTTTATTTAAATAAAAAATTTACTTTGAAATTTAAATATAAATTATCTATAGAAATGTCGGCAGTGACCAAAGGTAATGTTGATCTACGCACAACAAGTTAATGTAATAATATGCATATATTCAAACAATATCTCTACATATGTACGTACTTATGTATGTACACATGGACAAAGTGTGGTATTGAACAAAGGTGATGACTGTGCAGTATATACATACATACATGTGTACATATGCATATCGTGGGCTTGCTTATATCTATACCATTGGGGCCGGTGAATTTGTTTTGATACATTTAAAACTTGTACTTTGGACTCATAAAGTAGTCAGTCATCTTCTTGTAATACATACACTTACATACATGTACATACATAAATGTATGCATTATACATACATAGATACATGGTTTTATGTACATATGTACATGAATGCATATACATACATATAGATATGTGCTTATGCGGCATTTGATAATTAATATAACAGTTTTGACGTAAATGTTAGTTTACTTATTTAGGTAAATCGTATATGTATGTATGTATGTTTAAAAATGTGTCACAAGTCTGTCAGGGATTTGAACTTTGAACATCCTATCCTCGCGGTTGATTATTGTTATTGTTATGGTGTCTCTTTGAAGCTTTATGTTTTTTTTTTTGGGTTCCTAAAAAAATAATTTGAGCAATGTAATAGTTAGATTATTTAGTAGTTTCCGATGCATTTATAATATAATGTTATTGCAAGTATACGCTTTTATGGGGAACTGATAATTTTGTCAACCTTATGACATACATATGTATGTATGTATGTATGTAAACATAACCTCGAACAAGTGTTTAGCTTTGTTGATCTAGGAATTGCAATGTACCCAAAACTCAACTTCCATCTTCACATCAATATTACAGTTAACAAAGCCACAGGTGTTTTTGCATTTGTAAAACGATTATGAAGGCTCTTTTCACAACATAAGAGAGGCCAATACTGGAATATGGATCTGTTGTTTGGAACCCGCGCTCTCAAGTTCATTCCGACCGAATAGAGTCAATTCAAAAACAATTTCTGCTTTTTGCTTTTTTCGTTGGGATTCGCAGTATATCCTGCCACCATATATTATTCGCTTAAAACTCATTACGCTTGCTTGTCGCAGAGAAATGTAAGGCATTATAAATTTCGTCAAGTTACTGACAGACTTGATTTCTAGCCCATCTCTCCCGGGTTTCAAAGCATTTCCGACCTCTTTTTCTGAAGCCATGCAAAAATAATTTTGAACTAACCGAGTCACTCTCTGTAGTTTATGTCAGGATTTTAACACTCACACCGTTGCTTTTGATATTTCAAACTCACTTTTTTTAATCAGCTGATGAACAGTTTCAAATCTCGCAACTTAACAAACTCCTGCCTTTCATGCCTCTGCGCAGCATATTAAAAAACAATTTTATATATCCGTAAGTCATGCGGATGCGTCCCTCTGATCGGTCGGTCGGGTATGGAGGGAAAGACATGAAAAATACACATACATATGTACATACATATATATTTTGGTAACTGTAACTAACGGGCACATACAGAAGTGAATTTATATTTGTTTATTTTTTCACTCGCAGGAATTTACATAGTATCTGCTAAGCGTACGGCCTTTGGCGCACTTGGAGGTGCCTTAAAGAATATTAACCAGACGCAGCTACAGACGATCGCTGCCAAAGCTGCACTGGATGCGAGCGGATTGCGTGGAGAACAAGTCGATACTGTGATCATTGGAAATGTCATTGCGGTGGGTTAAGTTAAATCATTTTATGGTCATGAGTTATTACCTAAGTCGACAACTTGTCGCTAAGTAGAAATTTTCTAGTTCAAAATAGTAAATATTGCCCTTAAGGGTGCTCACGCGCTGCTATTCAAAAGAAAAAAAAAAAAAAACAATAACCAATTATGATATGAGTAAACAAATAAAGTTATTAATATACTGAGAGACATACGTATGTATACTAAAACAATGAAGATACAGGTTTTCCCATTAAAACACCAGTTCTTTCAGTCATTATCGCATATTTTTACGCTTTAGTTATTATTATATGCATAGAGTTCGTGCAAGTATTTTTTGTTTTTGTTTTATAAGTAAGCTTACCTAGGTCTTCAGAAATTCTCTTTTCTTTAATGGGACTCGATTGAACATTAGGTCACACTTCTAGCTAGAAATACTGCGGCTAAATTACCGATTTTGTCTGAACCCTTTCTTGCGGCGAGAACGCACGCATTTCGAGAGGAACTTGAGAAACATTTAACGGAAAAAATTAATTAAAATAAGTACAACATGAAAAGGCAAGATCGACTTAAGGGGGTCTCTTCATGTGATGCTAAAAAAAGTTGACTTTTTTTTTTTTTAACTGAAAAAATTAATTAAAATAAGTACGAGTACAACATGAAAAGGCAAGACAGACTTAAGGGGGTATATTCATGTGATGCTAAAAAAGGTGACTTTTTGGGTTTTTTTTTTATGACAAGGAAATTATATAAATTGTTTATTAAAAAAAATATATTTGAGAGAACTTTTAAGCAATATTCCCAAAAAAAATCGAAAATGTTAAAAAATGGCGGAGTAATCAAATGTGCATTGTAGCTTGTCGCTAATGAATTTGTCGATGTCGGCTGTAGATAAGGTTTTCCTCGGACTTGCTTTTAAATTGTAACGCCAGCGCGTATAATCTAGCAATATTTTGAATTTTTTATTGCAAATTTACAAGAACAAAAAAACGGTGAAGTGTTTTTTTTTCGATTTCAGATTAAAAATGTTCATTATAGGATTAAGAAATTCACCTTTAATTTGGAAACAATCATAAATAATATTTCTTCACTTTGTATATTTTGCAGTGTTCCTCCACAGATGGCATCTATCTACCACGTCATGTCAGTCTTCAATGCGGCGTACCGATTGAAAAACCCGCGCTTGGCGTTAATCGATTATGTGGCTCAGGCTTCCAGTCTATTGTTAATGGTGTACAGGATATTCTCGTCGCCGGCGCAAAAGTCGCTCTCACTGGTGGCGTAGAAAGTATGTCCCAGACGCCATTAATTGCACGAAACCTCCGCTTTGGTACCACATTAGGAGGCAACTACAATTTGGAAGATGGACTTTGGGCAGGACTTACCGATACATACTGCAAGTTACCAATGGCATTAACTGCCGAAAATCTGGCTGAACAATTCAAAATCTCGAAAGAGCGTGTCGACCAATTTGCACTGCGTTCACAACAAAATTGGGTCAGGGCACAAAAGGAAGGTGCCTTCAATGCAGAAATTGCTGCTATCAAATTGAAGGTGAAGGGTAAAGAGATTGATTTTACCGTCGATGAACATCCCAGGCCACAAACAACAATCGAGGGATTAGCTAAGTTGCCATCACTGTTCAAGAAAAATGGCACCGTCACTGCTGGCACAGCTTCGGTAATTATTTTTCTTCAGTCCAAATTAATTGATATTCAATAACAAAACCACATTAATGCATACTTACATATGTATGGTATATTGTCATCTGTATAGGGTATTTGTGATGGTGCCGCTGCTGTTATTATTGCTTCAGAAGATGCTGTCAAGGAGTATAATCTCAAACCACTAGCACGTCTGGCTGCCTTTTCATTTGTTGGTGTAAAACCAGAAATTATGGGCTTCGGTCCAGTGCCTGCCATACAAAATGTGCTGAAAGTTAGCGGCAAGAAACTAGAAGACATTGACTTAATTGAGGTAGCCATTGGAGAGTTACCAGTTGGTTGAATGTTTAAATGATTGTTTTCTTTTACAGATCAATGAAGCGTTTGCCGCACAAACGCTTGCCTGTGCCGACGCGCTTGGACTAGATGTGTCGAAGTTGAATGTTAATGGCGGCGCTATTGCCTTAGGTCATCCCTTGGGAGCTAGTGGTTCGCGCATTACAGGTCACTTGGCGCACGAGCTTCAGTACGTACATATTTTGAAAGTAAACATTTTGTTTGCAATTATTAAAATCTAAATTTCGTTTTTTTTTTTTTAACAGGCGAAAGAATCTGAAGTACGCTATTGGTTCGGCTTGTATTGGCGGTGGTCAGGGCATTGCCGTTTTGCTGGAGTCTGTTTAGAAAGGCTGTGAAATATAAATGATAAGATTGCATTTAAATATTTTATACTGCTTCTGAAGCGATATAAAATATGTTTAAACATGTGTGTAGCATTAAGCGTTATTTTTTTATACATAAATTACATAAGTACGTACAAGCATACACACAAGGCGAATTCATTACATTTGAAATTGCTTGATCAGTTGATTTGCAATTTGTTCTTTCGTCGTGATGGGCGTAATGTCAGATTAATTGACTTTGCTTACGTTTTTAGTAGCGCATTGAAATTCTTGAATTTATTGGTGTTTTGAGAGTATTTGCGTTTTTTTGTTAATTTAATTGTATTATCTTGGTAGTTAAAATAAAAAACGTGTTAAAACAAAATGCGAAAGTGTGCAATTTATTTTAAAAGAGTGAAAAAAAGGAACAGTGCCGGTCTTTCAAGTTCCAGGCACGCATGTTGTGGGGCAATCAGGACCAAATGGAATTTGAAGCTAAAGATGTCATTTGTGTGGAGCATTTTTTCCCCGAATACAACGACTATGACTGATTTGCATCCATTATTTGACACAGCAACTCGAAACGTCAGATGAGTTTCAAGCACGAAATCAATGTACATACATGCATACATATTAGTTAAATAAGCGCAAATATCGTATGTATTAAAAAAAAATGCAAAAAATCACATTTAAAAATTAAATAAAGCATTATTTATTAGTTATAAAAAGCAATGAATTTATAAATTCGTATGCATACAAATATATAAATATGTAGTATATACCCATGATTCAATTATAAAAGGTTAGGTAAATAATGACATTCAAATTTTGACACTCCCTTATAAAGGGTTGTTTTGCGAAGTATGGAAAACGGGTAAGATTTTGTTACCCTTTCTTAACAAGTAAATAATAAGTAGGAGAATGTTAGTGATTTTTTAAATTAAAAATTTCGAAGATATTTCATTTAAATTAAGAAATACAATAGCTACGCTTACAAAATTTAAATAATTATTTACTTCTTGGTAGATATTTTTTTTTTTTGAATTTTTAACTAGCGAATACATTTTCAATCTATTTGTCCCATGAACTAAACGATTTTATGGTATAACACGAATATAAGTTATTAAGTTGTTTATTATTGGTATTAGGGTTATTCTTAATATTGTGATGAACCCCTGGACGGTGAAAGGACCAAAAATTTTATTCCGATAAATAGTAAGTGACTTTATGAAGTTAATGGAGTTGTAGGAAAACCACAATAATTCGAGATATTAGAAAGAAATCTTTATATATTAAAAGAAATATAAATCAAACTTCATTACTCAATAGTTTCGTTCTTACAAATTCTTGTTTTTGGCAATTGGATGATTATTTTCAATTTATTTAAACCCATTCTTTCTAGAATTTACAAAACTTTCCACGCTGTCACATCGATTTTATATGCGCGTGAAAAGCGTTCAATGAAAAAGCCAGGTCAATTATACACATTAACATGAAATATTTACGAGACGGGGTCAATCTTGTAATCAGAATAAATGCTGCCATTAAAATCCGGACTTAAACTTACAGTTTACGCGCACAGAAGAAACAAAAAGTGTTGCTTGTTAGTTTTTGGTATTGAAAAGTTTTGAGGTAACTACTATTATTATTTTTAAGAAACAACACGGTTTTGAGGCTAAGGGAGCCGTTTGACAGAAAGTGAGGGAGCTAGCTGCTTAGTTACCAAACCTTTAATAATTGAATCATGGTATATACCCATGGTATATACCCATGATTCAATTATAAAAGGTTAGGTAAATAATGACATTCAAATTTTGACACTCTCTTATTAAGAGTTGTTTTACGTAGTATGGAAAACGCGTTAGAATTTTTTCCTTTCTTAAAAAGTAAGTAATTAATAAATAAATGTTATTGATTTTTTTAATTAGAAATTTCGAAGGCATTTGATTTAAATTAAGAAATACAATAGCTACGCTTACAAAACATAATTATGTACTTATTGGTAAATTTTTTTTTTTTTTTAACCAGCGAATAAATTTTCAATTTATTTGCCCCATGAACTAAACGACAAATAATTTCGATTGATCATAAAAGATTATCTTGAAATATTTAAGTTATTTATTCGCTTTATTCCTTTTATTTATATACATTATTCTTAATATTATGAAGAACCCCTGGACGGCGAAAACCATAATCATTCGAAGTTTAAGAAAGAGAATCTTTATATATTACAAGAAAAATTCATCAAACTTCATAACTCAAAAATTTAGTTCTTACAAATTAATGTTTTTGGATGATTATCACATTATGTCACATTATTTTAAATTTAATTAAACCTATTACTTCTAGAAATTATAAAACTTTCCACACCGCCATATCGAATTTACATACGTTCGAAAACCATTCAATGGAAAAGCGCGTCATTTGTACACATTTACATGAAATATTTACAATACGGGGTCAGTCCTGTAATTAGAAAAAAGGCTGTCTTTAAAATCTGGATTTGAACTTACCGTTTACGCGGACAAACTAAACAAAAAAGTGTTGCCTGTTAGTTTTTGGTATTAAAATGTTTTCAGGTTCCTACTATTTTTATTTTTAAGAAGCAACACGGTTTGGATGCTAAGGGAGCCGTTTGACAAAAAGTGAGGGAGCTAGCTGCTTAGTTACCAAACCTTTAATAATTGAATCATGGTATATACAGTGCCGGTCAATATAATAGCACCAGTTGCAATTATCTGATTCGAGTGATGTAAAAATTTCAGCTATTTGTTATGTTATTTTTTTGAGTGTAAAAAACAGTTACATTATTTATGCTCTCTCAGAGTGTGTGCATTTGTTGTCAAATTTCGTAACTGTTAATGAGTTATAAAAGATCTTTTGTCAACACTTCTCATTTCGTGCAGTCAATAAAATAGCACCAGTAGACTCTTTTTTGTTTGTTTTGCAAAAATTTGTGGAAAAAAGTGAAAACGGAAGGTAATAAACATCTTTTTATATTTTTTCTATTAAATCGTGTAATAATTTACAAAAAATTGTATAGTTATGGGTCGCGGAAAGCATTGTTCGCCGGAAAAACGTGAACAATAAAAAAATTTGCGTCCGAGGGTAAATCGTATTCCCAGATAAGGGATATGCTGGGCTGTTCCAATAAAATGATAATAAATGCTGTAAGATATGAACAAAAAGTTGAATCCCGTGGTAGAAAGCGAGTTTTGTCACCCTTAATGGTAAAACGTTTAGTAAGGACGACTAAAGCAAATCCCTTTATGACAGCTACGGAGCTCAAAAAAGCATTGGATGTGCCGGTGAGCGTGGAAACTATTCGCCGCAGACTTCGAGACAACAGCCTGAATGCCTGTAGTCCTCGAAAAGTGCCGCTGCTTTCCTCTAAGCATATTGCTAAACGAATATCTTTTGCTAAAGCACATCTAAATTGGTCAAAGGAAAAGTGGAGAAATGTGATATGGACTGACGAATCCAAAATTGTTATTTTTGGTGGAAAGGGTTCCAGAAGTTTTGTCCGTAGGCCACCTAACAGCGAATACAAGCCACAATTCACATCAAAAACTATCAAACATGGAGGTCATAGTATTATGCTAAGGGGTTGCTTCTCATATCAAGGTGTGGGTCCCATATATTGGATCAAAACCGTTATGGATTCATCGGTTTATGTAAAAATCCTTGATGAAATTATGCTGCCGTATGCTTCCTACGAAATGCCGCTGGTGTGGGTCTTCCAGCAAGACAATGACCCCAAACACACCAGCAAAATGGCAAAAAAATGGTTCAACGATAACTCCATCAATGTAATGGAGTGGCCTGCACAGTCCCCGGATTTGAACCCTATCTAAAATCTGTGGACCGACATAAAGAAGGGTGTATCTACAATAAAACCAACAACTGTTGAAGGGCTCTGGCAGGCTGTGCAGAAAATTTGGAGCTCCATAAAAGTTGAAAGATGCCAGCATTTAGTGGATTCCATGGGAAGGCGTTGTGCCGAATTTATTGGTTGTATCTTTAAAGATACAGTGAGCGCTTCTCCCATATTTCTATTGCGATTGAATTTTGTTTAGCATGCTTGATGTTCCTTATTATTTCGACTTTTTTTGCCACTTTCGCTTCGTCTGTTGGGTGAAAGGGTTCGCTTGCTCATTTTCTAATAATAATTTAGCGATGGGAGACCATTTTTGCCGCAGGAAAGCCAAAATGACTGATGAGGAAATATGCGAATTACTTTGTAATAGCATTCCTTATGATAGTATCGACGATGAGAGTGATATTGACGATATCCTTGAGGCTAATCCAAATAAAACTCTGGGCAATAAAAAAGATACAGAAATGCAGTTAGTTATTGATGAACACGAAACAGTAAATGAGGCGAACAATGATATTGATTTAGACGCGTCCATTCACGATTCATTTCTAGCTATGATATCAGATGATTGTGATCCAGAAAATTTACCTTTAGTGGATATTGACTATAGTCCATCTACTTCTAGTTTTCCACATAACACTAGAAACCCATGGGATTCATTCCCATCAGAGTTTCAAGGAATTTTCGTCAATCCAAAATCAACTGATTTTGAAAGGATTATATGGAAGAAAGGCAATTTACAACTTCACCACGAGCAGGTACGAATTCAGGGAGATAGTAGTCTTCCGAATGATGTAGCATCTTTAGAAACGCCATTCCAGATTTGGTGCTACCTATTCCCGAAATCATTAGAAGAATATATAGTTGAAGAAACTTTAAAATATGCTGGAGTCGATGAGACCTTTTCTTTTGATATATTTGATTTACGCAAATTCATTGGAATACTTTTTTATATGACATGACTTTCAAATTCTCGCGATTAATCGATCCGTACCCATCATTAAAAATCAAATGAATAGGAGACGATTTGAAAAAATATGGGAGATGATCCATTACAATGATAAACATAAGCAGCCTCCTTTCGATGATCCGAGTCGCGATAGGCTCTATCTTATTAAACCCGTCGTAGATACCCTCTATAAGACTTTCGGAAGTGTCCCTAAATTAGATAGAACAAATGTGTAGATGAACAAATGTGTTCCACCAAAATTGGGAGCTACATGCAACAATACTTACCAAATAAACCAAAAAAGTGGGGTTATAAATTTTTTGTTTTCTGCGATACTTCTGGATATGCTTACAAATTTCAATTATACAGTGGATTATCGGAGAAACCTATTCAGGCAGAACCTGATCTTCAGCCATCCGCAAATATACTAGTCAGATTAGTTCGCGAAGTCCCTTGTTTTAAACATTATGTACTCTTTTTTGATAATTACTATACATACAACGATTCATCTGCTAGTATATTTACGAACCAAAGGTATCCTTTCCGTCGGAACGATTAGACGTAACAAATTGTAAGCTCCCTGAAAAAAATACTATGCTTAAATTCGAACGTGGTACGAGTCAAGAGTATGTCTCGAATATATGTGGTATCGATGTGACATCCCTTAGCTGGAAAGATAATCGGGTGGTAATTTTGGTTTCTACCTACGTTGGAATGAAGCCGTTGCTGCATTCAATACAAAGTGCGTCGAAAACTTTGGCGGTGAAGAGGTTTGACAAAAAACAGATAAAACCATCAAAATGATTCCTTGCCCGCAGGTTATTAAAGATTATAATAGCCTTATGGATAGCATGATGGGTCGCCATCTATCACCTTTTGGATATGACATGCGTCAATGCCTGGATACTTTATAAAAGAATAACTCAAGACCGGCCGGATTTTAAAAATATCAGATAAATCGATTTTAAGTTGCAAATAGCTGATGCGCTATTTTCATATAAACGCAAAGAAATTCCTAAGGAGAAGCGATGCAAGCCCAATTCAAATGTAGTACCTCCAAGGGATGTCAGATTAGACGGAACTGATCACTGGACCACGGTGGATAAAAAAGGGCTATGCAAATTTCCAGACAAGGATGTATTGCCCCAAATGTAAGGTAAATCTTTATTTGACAGCTGAAAAAAAACTGCTTTTATAATTACCACCATTTATAATATGTTAATATATTTAATTTCTTGTTCATTATACTGAATTTTATATGTAATACCATTAAGTTTAATAAAAATATGTTTATTTATTCACACTAAACGTTGGTCTCTTTTATTTGAAATAAGTAATTTTTATAGTTTCATTTCAAAGGTATGTAAGTTTCGCGTGGGTGCTCAGTGTATCTTTAAAGATACAACCAGTTTGTTCTAAATAAGTTGGTAAAAATTTAAAAAATTAAAAACGCAGTTTGCTTTTTTTAACATTTGTCATAAAATATATTTTTTTTACAAAAATCGGTCGCTATGAGCATTTAAGGGTTAAATAAGGATGGGCAAATGAAAAAACATATCGATATATATCGTATCGAATAGCATTGATACATGCATAGTAAAAAATATCGATATTTCCATGTATCGATTTTTAACCTCAAAGCACAATTACTTAAAGTATTGTCAAAATATTCCTATCCGGCACATTTAATAAATTTTAGTTTAATATTTTAAAGAAATTTCAGATAGAACCGGTGTGATATGACGAAAATTCCAAATTGCCCAAAACTCTATTGGCTTTGATTTTTTGTGTTCAAAAACTATAAAATGATATAACGCACACAATGATACAAATTTGATATTCGGAAATAAATATCGAATATTGATACATTGGGATTAAAAATATCGACGTAAATATCCATTATTTATTTTTTAAATATCGATAATTCGATATATCGATATATTTTGCTCAAGCCTATAATTAAGTCATTGTATTTAATTACGGTAAATATTTTCTATATGCTTTAACATTTAACTTTTACATATTTATTTTCGAATTGTATTGTCGATGCATCTTAAGTAATTGATTAGAAATTGTCCTTAATGGGCAAGAACCGGAGCTCCTATCCTTCCGAAAGGAAGAGCAAATGGGATTGCTTCCAAAAATTTAAAACAAACGCGAAAATAGTGGAGGTATTGGGCTTTTCCAGAGGCAAAAATGTCAACGCTATGCAGCAATACTGTGGCCGCTGTGGTCGAGTTGGTAGCGGTGAGTTCGAGGTTCGAATCTCAGTCAGGGCAAGCAAAATCTATATCATAAAAAAGGTTTTTTTCTAATAGCGCTATTTCTGCCATGAAAAAGCTTCTCACAAAATACATAAGTATGCCGTTCGGAGTCTGAACAAAATTGCAGGTCCCTCCATTTGGTGGTAAAATGTAAAAACGCACACCACAAATGGTAGGAGAATATTATTATTATTATGCAGCAATACAAAAAATATGGAACTTTCAATAATCTACCGCGCAATAAGCCTAGGAAGACCACTTTTTCTGACGATAGATAAATGGTCAGGATGAGCAAGGCAAACCCTTTTTTAACCTCCACGGAAATAAGGGCTCGACTGGAATCCAATTATGGTCTACAAATATCGGCGCAAACTGGACGTCGCTGATTGCAAGAAAATTGTTTGAATGGCCGGATCGCCAGACGTGAGCCGAATGTTAAAATAATATTAAAAAAAAATGTCCTTTGCCAAACAACATATCGCACCCTAAACCAAAAACCGTCACAACTCAAAATTTTTTTAAATCGCTTTTTTCTTATAAACCTCTTCCCAAAATACTTCTCAACATGCTCCGAAAATTTCTTCATCGTAACTATCTTATTTACGTTTAAAATATTACAACCATTTTTACATAAATTTTTTTACTTCTCTTGGATATTAAAAAAAAAAAAATTGTAAATCCTTTTTCCACATAAACTAATTCACGGAATACTTCCCCAACTGCTCCAGAAATTTTTTCGTAGTTACTATCTTCTTTTACTGGAAAAGTATTTTTATAAAATTATAATCATTATTGTAGAGACTGTTTGTTTTGCCTCTCCTGAACATTTGAGATTTTTTGAGTTGTGACTGTTTTTGGTTTAGGGTGCGAATATGAACAAAGGTGTTAATTATTGGAAAATAATCGTTTTGAGCGATAAATTAAAATTGAATGTATTTGGCAATTATGGGCGACCATATTTAAGACGTCCCCCAGCCGAAAGATTTAAACCCCAAGTACAAAAAAAAAAGCAGTGAAACAATGCTGGCACATACATATGTTATTGTTTAGGAATGTTTTACATCGTCAGATGTCGGTCCAATAGTCCAAATTTAACTTTCTTAAATTTGGAGTATCGCTTTCTGTGAAAAATATTACATCCTTGCCATTGCGTACAATTCCATGTACTATACATAAAATGTATGTATGTCAGTATTAGGGTTGTCAATCCCGGGATCCCGGTCTTTTTTAATTCCCGAATATTCCGTATTAGTCTATTCAAATCTCGGAATCGGTGAAAACAATTTAATAGCCATTTACATTCCATTTTTTTTTTTAACAAATATCTTTGTTTCAAGGCTAAAACAAAGCATTATCTTTAAAACTGGTTGCGCTTTACTCGTTTGCCTATTTCTTGAAACAGCATCACCCAGCGAAAGTTACTGTTAAAGCCTTATGTGCTCGCAACATTTATTTATTCAAATGTGGCATCACTTTAAATTGAATGCTAGAGGAAATAAAAATGAAAAATTCTACTTTGAGGTAAACGCGTTGCAAAACACTCTTTAATGAAACCAAATAATATTTCATATTAAATATGACTTTTCAGAAGCTTGTAATTTTACTGTCATTTTAAAGGAGCTGGAAAATATCCCCCTTGATCGATCGATCGAAGCGATGTTAATAACACTAACGACGAGGTGTTTGTTGTTGATAAGGCAGTGAGTCTCAAAGATGAATTGCATCAAGTTTTAACGAGCAGCTATCAATGGTCCAATCATACATAGAATGGCATGCAATTTATGAGCAGGTTTGATAAAAGAAATGCAATTTTTTGTAATGGGGGCGATACAGGATATTTACTACATAAAACATTTATCTTTTTGTCGTCAATCCAACATGCAAATGTTAAGGCGGAGCGTGCTTCTTCACTGCAGGTTTGAAATGCAACAAATTTAGGTCCAGGTTGGAGAATAACACAGTTAAAGCTTTCATTTCTTTTATATCGCATTTTGATAAAAAGTAGGAAAACATCTGACTTGCACAAAATGGAATGGCTGATGTATTAAATTTTTACTTGATTCCATGTTTTTTTTTTACAAAATTTACTGCAGCATTTAATAGTATTTAATTTTGATCTCAAACAGTGATTAAAAACACTTTTACTAAATATACAAATATATATATTTGGTACAGCAGAAAAATGTATATTTGTACTTGAATTATTACTTACTTTATTTTCGTTTTTTTTTTCGTGATAGAAAAAAACCAACAAATACATACTTACATGAATTACAGCAAATTTCGCTTTTTTGTTATATTAATGTTATTTTCAAAACTACTATAATACAACGATTACAGACGTGTTAAATTTTTTGACAAATAATTATTTTCGAATCAGAATTTCCAGAATTTCGGAACGATCCCTGGATCCCGGGATTGTGTTTTCAAATATTAAAAATCTCGGGACCAATAAAATGCCAAAAATGTACATCCCTAGTAAGTGACTGGTTCGGGTGATGGACACTCCTATAATCGCAAAAACTTATAGCATACAAACATAAAACGATCATACAAACATTTTTGAAATACATATTTCCTTTGTCAGCTGTTGTAGGGAATTAGCGATCTTGAATATACCTTCACTGCTTTGTATTTAGATATTATCGAAAGTGAAATTGCTCTGTGCAAGCATCAATAGTGGCGGCCTCAATCCTTTGCGCACCATATCTCATGTGGCTAACAGTTTGTCAATCTCGGAACCTTCAAACAGCAATTAACTGCTACTTCAACAAATTTGTTGCATTATTTCCTCATGTAATTATTACCCGTGCTAAATCTTGTAAATTTAGATTATTTTTTAAATTTAGATTATTTTCTTTAACTACATTCTCCAATTCCCAATGCTTTATGTAAAAGTATTTTGCCATTGACAATATTTATTTATACAAACTAAAATGTGCTGATGAAGTATTAAAATTTTATTTCATAGCTACTTGGAAAATGAACAAAAATGATTTCATTTGTAAAGATTAAAATTTTATTATTTGAGAATTTTTATTCATATGCATATTCATAAATTTCCGTTTTTCACTAAGTGCAATTTTATTTATTGACTATTCAACGAAAGTGAAAAAAATGGTGGTTGAATTCGAAATGGTAGTAATCTCTTTTCAATATTAGCAAAGTCGTTAATTAGGAATTTTTTTTGCTAATTTTTCCATATGGTACATACAGCCGTGTTCCCAGTTTCACATTCACAAATTTCCCTGTGGATTCGGTTTGAAATCACGTGTTTGGTTCTCCCAATTTCACATTCACATAAATTTTGGTGAATTGAATACGAATGCTTGGTTGTATTTGAAACGAAAAGTAAATGAGAAAAAGTGTGTGAATGTTTAATTAGTTTCGATTGGAATAATTTTTAAAATATTCTTTGATGTTTGTAGAAGCCATTTATGACATTTCTGTATTAGTTATTCATTGAAATATGCGTATTTTTTAGTGTTTTGCTGATGACTCCTCAAAAAAGCATACATAGCTGAATTCGAAAGGGAAATTTCAACAACAGCTGTTTGTGAATTGCCACAACGATAACCGATATGTGTGAAATTGGGAGCATACTAATTCACTTTCACAGGAAATTTTTAAAATCACATTGTCAAATTGAAATGTGAAGCTGGGAGCACGGCTGATAATTTAAAAGTATATAGTTTTGTAAAATGAACTATACTTAAACACACTATTGTGGTAAAAATCTGTCACACAAATGTAATCGACACTTTCACTTGATACATCGGACCAGGTATAAATGCAGACTGTTCCGGCAAAATAGATCCGACCTGTGATATTTACATACATACATATGTACGTATTTATTCTAAACACCCACTCAGCTACTGTTCATGGACTACACAGAAAATAGTTGCAGTGTAAAACCGAAATATGACTCGTCTTGTTCTTATTATATTGTTATCGATATTATAATCGTGATCGCAGAATTCTTGTCATCATCGATATTATCGTAATATTAAATAATATTTTTTTTAGACGTGTAGTTTTCAATACTTTCTTCGGAGTTGGTCTTTTTGACAGCTGTTACTTGATTTATACTCAGTTTGGCTTGCCATTTCATAATGAACAGACTTACTTCGGAACAACGTTTACAAATCGTACAAATTTATTACCAAAACAAGTAAAGAAGTGGCTAACTACGATCGAACTTTATATACCCGGCGCACGTTTTTAGCTAAATTTTTAAATTAATAAAGCAGAGACTAACTCTTAGGGCAAAAACGAACTCTTTTTTTTCAAAATTTTCATATAATCGGATTTCTTGATTTAATACAAAACCACATACAGAAGTATCCGGTTTGAGTGATTTTAAAAATACTGTTTATTTAGACATAATAAAATATCTGTATTAAATTGGGACAAAATCGATTAAGGATTTCCAGAGATATGTACATATGTATGAACTCTAAAGTGGGCAGTACCATGTACCTTTTCTAAAATGTTCATTTAAATGGATTTGTTGACTTAATTCCAATAGTTACTGAGTGTATCAAATTTTCATAGTTTTGGAAAATTACCGTTATATGGGAGACGGGCGAAATTTTCGTCCGATTTGAAGCATTTTCATAATCTCACCTAACTAAGTACAATCTACTATGTGTGCCAAGTTTAGACGAAATCGATAAAGTAGTTCCAGACATATACATATGATCTCAAAAGTGGGCGGTAACACCCCGCTTTCCAAAATTTTCATATAGTCGGATTTTTGACTGCAATACAACACCACATATCAAACTTCAGATATTTCCCTTCAGCATTTATTGAATGTCCGATTTTAAGTATTTTCGTAAATTACCGTTTTATGGCAGGTGGGCGTGGTTATGGTCAGATTTTGCCCATTTCCAATACCAACCTGTCCAAAGAGCAATCTTTGTACCAAATTTCATTGAGATATCTCAATTTTTACTCAAGTTATTGTCTGCACGGACGGACGGACGGACAGACAGACATCGCTAAATCGACTTATCTTTTCATTCTGAGCATTTTGGTATACATATATATGTCTATATCTATCTTGATTCCGTTATGCTGTTACAAGCAACCGTTATGCGAACAAAGTTATAATATCCTTGTACACAAATGCGCGAGTATAATAATGGTTCGGTCGACATAATCGCCCAGCAAAGTCGGCAATTCGCGCAACCAAGGATCGGTTTCGCACAACGTTTACTCTAGTGGATAATGTGCATCCTCAGAGACGTCGTACAGTGCGCACCGAAGACGCTATTGCTGCTGTGAAGCAGAGTATCGAAGCAGACCCCATTGAGTCCATCCGCCATCGCGCGCAACAATTGGAGCTGTTTCCATCCACTTTATGGAAGATTTTGCGGAAGGATCTTGGTTTGTGGGCTTACAAAATCCAACCTGTACAAGAATTGAGGCCGAACGGTCATCAAGCGCGTCACACGTTCGGTGAATGGGCCCAAAATAAGATGGCCACCGATCCTGAATTTTGTTCAGCGAAAGAGCTTACTTATGGTTGAATGGGTAAGTTAATAATCTAAATTGTCGCATTTGGAGTGATGATAATCCACAAGACATTGTTGAGTCGCAGTTACATCCTCAAAAAGTCACTGTTTGGTGTGCTATATGTGTAAAGCGAATCATTGGTCCATATTTCATCAAAAATTAAGCCGACCATAATGTTACAGTCAATTTGGAATGCTACAGAGTCATGATTAATGAGTTGGAGTTGGACAATGTTAATTTGGATACAGCCAACGAAACAATCAATTTATAGAAGGAGCGCAATATCTCGCGTCGTGGGCCTGTGGCGCGGTCTGCCAGATCGTGCGATTTAACACCGCTGAACTATTTTTGTGGGGTTATGTGAAGTCGCTTGTCTACGCAGATAAGCCCAAAACGATTGACGCCTTGGAAGACAATATTCGGCGCGTTATTGCTGACATACAGCCCAATTGCTGGTGGTCGAATTGAAGTCGAAAATTGGGCATCTTGGCTGCAATTTATTCGAGCTAGCCGCGGCGGTCACTTTCTGCCGGCCAGTTAGAGAGAAGGCCCAAAATCAATGACAAATTCTCTTTCCTTTTTGTTATCAGGGTCTGATCACGGTGTCATACGAACTGTGCTGATATTCAATCCATCGAAAGCGATCCACCAACACTTCGCGACGCCTAGCGATTTTGTCATGCTTTGGCCACCTGTCCGATCAACAAAGATTAGATCTCAAAGGAGGACTTTGTGTACGCCCTGGAAGCTATTAAGTGGGCTCAAACCGAACAAGCCCCTACACTAAACTGGAGTGTTCTAAACACAAATCCGACAGATCAAGCGACGATGCAGATAGTTTTGTTCCTCAAAAATTAAAGCTTAGGATTATTTACGGTTTCGGTAAGATCATCCTAACGGTTTAAAAAAATCACAACGGACCGTATCGGCACGGAAGCAGCTGCTCAATAACTAAGTGATGTGGAAACCGACACGATGGTTATGTTAAAGGAAGTTTATTGCCACAGTAAAGAAGAATCTGCTTAGCTACTGTTTTACCTGTCTTTAGGAGAAATATAAATATCAATTACTGGTGATAGCATGCGGAGTATACCATCTAAGACATCTGTTATACTCGAAACGCCGTAAGGGCTTGAATAGTTATTGTATGTTTTTAAAAACTGTCAGGACCATTAGGCACCGCATCCCCCAAAAGGGAATGAAAGGAGACTTAAACGCCTCCCTTATTGTCTTCGCACCTATGTACATGCATAGAAAAAATATCGTAAAAATTCAAAGAAATTATGAAATTTATCAGACGTCAAGCGGAGGATTCATCATGGGCTAGTAGCCATTTATTTTCGTATGAATGAGAAAGCTACTCGAAAATGGAAGCCTTCCTTGTTCAAAAACAGGATCGGTGTTTAACACACTCACGCAATTATACTTGCCAACAAGTGCTACTTTGGACTTGGTAGGCAATTAAAAAGCAGAGCCCTTTCTCGACGAACGAAAATCTCGCTCTACAAATCCCTCATCATGCCCGTCCTTTTATATGGCACAGAAATTTGGACGATGCTGAACAGCGATGAACGCTTTCGAGATACATTTTCTTCGCAAGATTTATGGTCCTGTTCGCGTTTGCATACCGAAGAAGATTAGATGATGAACTGTATAAGCTATAGAACGACATTGACAATGGCTTGGCCGTGTCGTTCGTATGGATGATGTTGCTCCGATGAAAAAATCCTTCAAAACGGCAACAATGGGTGGACAGCGGAGGCAAGGGCACCCACGAACACAATGGAAGGACCAAGTGCAGAAGGATCTGTCTTCACTTGGTGTGAATAACTGGCTAAACCTAGCGAATGAGAGAAGGTACATGCGAAGCTTTTTGTTCTCCGCCCATACCGACAAACAGTTGTAGCGCCATAAAAAAAAGAAGAATTTACTTTTAGGACTTTCATCAAAGTGTTATATTATTAATTCGACTGGCTTAAGGTCGGAGAAGAAGTAAACTTCTCAGAACTAAGACTTTGAACATTGTTGCGGCTTATCACTGAAGCTACTCAGTAACAAAAAAAAAGACCTAAACAGAAAATACTAGTTTTCATATTCTCTGTTAGTCTCGCTTCCTTGAAGGCTCTAGACTCATTTGTAGACAACACGTAGTCTCCGACAGAATAGCGAAAACCTTTACACGTGCAATTACAGCTAAATTGTTTTTAATTGCTCACGACGCATAAAGCCATAACTTACTTACTTCATTAGCACTATAACCGACTTTGCCGCCAATTCGAGACGAATTTCCAGAAAAAATGTACGCGGCAACTTTGAATATTTGGACCGTTTAAAATTTGTTTTGAAATGTTGGATTGAGACGACAACAGCGTGTGCTTTCTTTTCTGCACGTTCTGAACATAATTTGGATCGACGGTGGAGTATTATGCAGTACTTGTCGTACGCTGTATATTGATTTATAAAAGTAGTACTGCAAGTTCATAGCTGTGAAAGCCTTAATGTTAGAATTTTAGGCAACCGAAATCAAAGACAAACATATATACTCTATGACGATTGATCTTTATGTAGATATTAAAAAATATTGACCCTTTTTAATACATATATTTTTATAGCTTTCATGCAAATGGTATATTAAGTTTGATCCGATGTTTGTAAGTACCAGATGGATAAGAGTTAGTATACCGAAATGATTAAGATGATGAGCTGAGTCGATTAACCCATGTCCGTCTGTTTGAACGCAAGCTAGTCCCGCAGTTTTTTAAGCTATTTTAATGAATCTAGGCAGTCAAGTGCTTTTTTATAATTTAGTAAACATTTGTCGAAATCGGCCAGATCGGACGACTATAACGTATATGGGAGCCGATTGTTCAGATATTATATTTTGCTCCATAACTTCTTAACTTAAGCAGCTAGAGTATTGAAATTTAGCAAGAAGACGCACTACTATTAAAGAAATATAACATACAACCGATTGTTCAGATATTATATTCAACACCAAAACTCCTTCATTTAATCAGCTAAAGACTTTTTTTTACTAGTTTTCGCCTTAAACAGACTTTCCCGCAAATAAGTTGGCGCTCCTATTTTGAAAAACATACCTAAAAACTCTCAGCGCCAGCACAGAACTATGAGCAAATTGGAGGTTTAAGAGATACATATACATATTTACATATATAGGTATTTAACGAAAAGCAATGGTTCTATGGGAAATATGCGAATTTTTTCTTCACGGTTTCTCAACAAACTCATGAAATGCTACTCATGCTTAATTGCTCACGCTCGCTCACAGGTATTTAAAAAGCTAATCAAAAAGCTGCCTCTATTGTCGCCTGCTATCTCTGACTACAAAATCCGTCTACGACAACTCGGTAGCTATATTAAACACGAAATAAGTAAATACATACATACATATGTACATATATCGGAGATAGAAATTTACACAGCTCCCATAAACCCATACGCATACAGTTCAAAATAAGCGAGAGACTGTGCTGCAGCTGCCAGCTCCAAATTCAGTGCTCAATTTTTATGTAAGGCAGAAAGTTTAACATTCTTTATTGATTTGAATGTGTAGTGCATAGAATGAAAGTACGCTAAATGATCAAAACTATAAGGCAAAAATGGAATTGGTAATTGAATAGGCGAAAAGCCCAAGATCACGCAATAATATTATGATTTTTTTTTTTTTTTTTTTATTTGCAAACTGCATTTGCTGCTAACGCTCCAGCTATGCTAGAGAAATATTTTGATAATTGCCATTTGGGTCTTACCCTTCGAAGCTTAAATCTCGGCACTTTTGGGTGATTGTTCCTTTCAGACGATTCAGATTGTTGTCAGTGCAGATCAAAATTAATGCTTTGAATACTTTGACGACTACGCTTCACGACGTAACGACAGCGAAATTTCTTTGACTGCAAATGTCGTCTTAAAGTCAGCTTCTTGAACATTTTGAAGACGTCAGCGACATTAAAAAAAATATCTCATTTGTTGTTGCCACATTCAAATATTTTACTTCTATTAAATTAAAATATATTTTTCAAATTTTTGTGCAAAAATTAAATAAATAGGTCGGAGGCATTTGATCGATTGTTATTAGCTATAAGATATAAGAATAATTTTTTGATTTTTTGGTAAAATAATATTAGACTTTTAAAAGCTTTGAACAATTTCGTATTTTAGTGGCGGCACTACAGCTACTCATTGTCGTCGGCAAAATTAGAAATGGTTGTAATTTGGCGACAACGACAAGTGTATTCCTCCTGCTGTCGTGCGAACGTGTGTTTAACAGAAGCTGCCTGTCGCTGGTTGTCTTCAACGTGTTCGTAGTACTATAAGACCACTACGGTTTGGGACCAACTCAAAGAAAGCGATGACTTCCTGCCAATTATAGTAAACACACAGCCAAAATGATTCGTGCCTATAAATCTTGACTTCGCCAAAGTCTGCGCCGGCTTTTCGCGCTGCGACCACGATCGTTTGCGTTTCATGCTGTCATCATCAGTTACCATTCACTTCAGAAGTCAGTCGATGTAGCAGCGATTAACAAATCGATGCGATTTTTGTGTTACTTCTTTAGTCCAGCCTTAAACACACATTTTAATGCTATGCATTTTGTACATATCGTATACATTTTTTAAATACTCAAACTTCAAAGTACCGAGTTCGAAATTCTGCTTTAATGATGCATTTATTTATTTTAGCATTACATTTGAGCAATCACAGAATACTGTGCCTTGCTTTTGCGTCACTATATTATATCTCAGAGGCTTCTTTGCTTGATCGCAATCTTGACATTTATGTACATACATACATACATACATATGTACATATATGCGGCGCTAGCGGGTGATAGCGGGCAGACTTCGACTTCGACTTCGCCTCTGGCATGGTTGGCTAGCTAGCTGACTGGCTGGCTGGCTGGCTGGCTGCTTGGCTAAATAACTTTTGCTGATGTCAACCACAAGGAGAGAATATATGTATGTAAACGGCTATGTATTGTACGGCTGAATAGCTACAACTTTTGCCACCTTCAATTAATATGAATTGTAGGTATTGTGTGCGTGTGCGCGCATATTCATATTGTTGAAGAGCAACAGCTACTCAGAAGACTACACGTACTCATACCCGGCACACGTATCGGAAAATACGCGCACCGCGGTGACGGTGACGGCAACGGCAACGGCAACGACAAATTACTTAATGCGATAACTTTACCAAATGAACAGCCAGTCTGTGAACGAGTGTGTGTTTTTTACCTTTTGTAAAATACTACTTTTACGTATTTAGTATAAGTTAACATTGGATGACGGCGTTTGGTTTGACGAATCCGTGTGTGCCTTTATAAAGTTAGTTGATCACTTGAACGTTTCAACGGATTGTCGCCGCGCAGGTTTCCACATTTACGGTAGTGGATTTAATATTTTCGAGTTCAAACAGCATCGGGGAAAAGCCAACTTGACGAGCGCAAACCAAATAGCCAAGTGCAAAAATTTTCACCAAGGTAATACATATATACATACGTATTCGCATACATATATGTATGTATGTATGTATGTGTGTATATAGAAGTGTGTGCGTGATATTAATTGTAAAATACGTATGTATGTAGACAACCAAAGGATCGTTATATCTAATATATATTTACATGCATCCATTCAGTGTAATGTTGCTTGAAAGACATACTAAAAAAAAAAGTCTATGATTTCACATTTCCAACGCATGGTGTTACAATTGCGAGACTTAACGAAAGCGAGCTGCACAAAATTTTTAAGCAATTGAGTAGCGAATTTAATGCAAATGAGCTCTACAAAAAATATTCGTACTTTTCTTACTCTGCGCCAATAGTCGAGTTCACGTGAGAGTCTGCTGTAATCAGCAGTCGCCATATTTAAAGCAAAATTATTTGCTTAACGTGTGCCCATATCTAAAAAAGATCTATGATTGCGTATGTATGATCATATATATACAAATCTGTATGTATGTACATACATATATATATATTTAAAACTACATAGAATAATAATTCTTTAAAATGACAATATCAAATGGAACGAATATAAAGTATGAATTATGGCCAGTAGAACTGTCAGCTAGCAAAATATCTGCTGCGCAAACCAATCTACATACATATGTATGTATATACACTAGAGTAGTCCAAAAATACATAGAGTAGGATTATTGTCTGAATTCTAGTGTTTCTACACTCTCTATATCTAGAATTGCTCTATATTCATGAAGTATTGTTGCCCATATTTTCTAAATAGTGAAAAACATTTTTTTGTAGAAGTGGATTGTACTCGTAATCGTTGCAAATCAAAATTTTTCAAGCGTAAAACTCTGCTTCTCTTCAAGACACTTAACAGAATAATACTTAATTGTTTATTAAACACTTTTTTTTGGTTTTTTTTTGTTTATATAAACTATTTTGGGTGAGACTTTTGAGTTAATTTTTTTTGCGGTTTTTGGTTATATACTTCGTTGAAAATTCGAAATATTCGAAAAACGGAAATTTGAAAAATACCGGTTTCTAATTTTTTAAATCCATAAAAGATCGGGTAAACTGGTTCTTGTTTCAAGTAAGAAAAATCTACATCAATGTACATACATGTCACTACATAAATGCAATTATTTCTATGAAATACATTTTTTGAAAATAAAATGCAGTTTAATGTCCGAATTCAGTAAGCAGTTTCAGTCTCTAATAGAGACAAAAGTCACAATTTTAGACTATGAGCTAAAGATTATTGCATTTTCTCGCTTTCACATTTTATTATTTTATTTTTATTTTAATTTTTTGTGACCTGCTCATCACCAGGACACAATTTGGAAACTTTATTTTGCGACCAGAAGATTTATTTTGAGTCTAATGATTGCCAACTGGTCTAAAATTGTAACTTTTGTCTCTATTAGAGACTTATGTCCAAATTCAGTAACTTGGTATCATATCAAGTCTCAAAATGAGATGCTTTTCGTCGCTTTCAAGTTTTTCTCTTTTTTTTTATACCCGAATTCAGTAACACAGTCTCATCTCTAGTCTCAAAATGAGCTTAAGATTATTGTTTTGCCTTGCTTTTACGTTTTTTTCTTTTGTTTTTATTTGAACTTTTTGTGATCTGCTCATCACCAGTTCACAGTTTAGAGACTTTGTTTTAAGACTAGAAGCTTTATTTTGAAACTAATGACTGCCAACTGGTCTAAAATTGTGACTTTTGTCTCTATTAGAAACTGAGACTGCTACTGAATTTGGGGGTAAGTTTCAATTTTTTGTGATCGCTCATCACAAGGTCACCATTTAGAGACTTTACTTTGAGACTAGGGGCTTTATTGTGAAAATAATGAATGCCAACTGGTGTAAAATTGTGACTTTTGTCCCTATTAGAGTTAGGCGTTATACAATTTTTCAAACTGTTGCCGTCCTCTTATGACATTTGTCTAAATATATAAAATCTTCTAAAATACATTTGGTACGTTTTTTCTGCAATTTTCTAAATGATAAGCACTGTGTGGTGGTTTTTATTTCAATAAAAATTTAACGAAAGTAAATTTAGTCGATGTGCTGCCGTTTTTCTGTTATTTATCAAAGGCTTTAAATTTGAAACAGTTAAAAATCCGGTTTTGGATATTAAAAAAACCGACTTATTCGATATTCGAAAAATCAAGATTTCAAAAACACCGCACAATGATTTATGAAAAAAATCGAAGAAAACCGGATTGAAAAAACCGAGTCAATCACCCTATTATATTAAAAATCCTCCTATCTCCTGTAGAGAGCAAGAAAAATTGTTTATTTCCTATTCAAAAAAACAAAACAGAAAACAGGAATTTTTTTTTTTATTTAAATTTCCTTTGAATGACCTCTACATATATTTTGACTTACACCTCTATGCTGGAATCCGTCGTACGTTCGATTACGCTACGAATCGTAAAATCGGTTTGCTGAAATCCGCTTTTCGTAATCGTAAATTTGAAATTCGTAATATCGGTATGCCAGAATCCATCGGAGCTGTCAACTTTTAGAAATAGTGAACATGTACATATAAAACCAAAAATAAACAAATATGCATTAATGTATCTATATGCATGTGTACATTTGTATTTATGTACATATGTATGTATGTAATATAAACTATGCAAGAAAAACTAGATTTATTACGTGTGTATATATTTGCGAAGATCACAAACAAATCGTACGCAGTATGTTTCTTGTATGAATGCTTCTTTGTTGAGGCGAAAACTTGTCACAAATCGTTAAACCATTAAACCATTATATCAGAGAATTGAATTCAACAATATTACACACTTCATCATTTAAGAAATTTGTATTTAGAACATCTCTTAAGAATGTACATACATACATACGATGTATATTTATGCAATTCTGCCTTTAATTAACGAAAACTTCTTATCAAATGGCTTATAAATGTTGATATTAAACTTCTTTCTTCACTTGCAATAATATCGGCACATGTACATATATTTCTGCCAATATGCCTAATTACATAGTTCGAAATTCCTGATTTTGGTTGGCAACGCGGTTGATAGTTACGATCGGATTTCAGCATACCAAATTTCGAACTTTCGGAACGGAGCTACGAATTCGTAACTGAGAACATTCGGAATACAGCATAGAGGTTTTTAAAAAATAATTATTGTATGGATAAGAAAAACAATTGTAGAAGGTGAGAGCAAGAGAATTTCGTCTTTATCATTTTAGACTACACTAATGTACAAACAATTTACTTATATAGGGACATATGTATGTACCTACATACATATGTACTCGTATTTCTGAGTACTCTTTGAGTACTGTAGTACATGAAGTGTACATTCATGCACATCAAGTGAACTTTGCTACACAGCCGCTTTGTTGATGGTGTTAACACTGGACGTGAAGACGTCGGTGACTTTGCTGAACAATAATTATGTTTATAAACGATGATCGCAGTGTCGTAATAAGAAAAAAAAAATCGAAAATAATGTTATGAAAGTGCTACTTTATAATATTTAAAAAAAAAAATTGTAATCTACAAAGTGAAAGTCGTGAACGCATAGTTAAAGGACTGTTAAAAATTGTGAACTATAAAGTTGAATTTAATTAAAATACACAAGCGAAACTATCTGGTAATAATTTATTTAGGAAACTTTGTTTTTTTGTTGATAAATAAATATTTAATGCAAAGAGCCTTCTATGTACATACGTGTTAAGAACTCAGTTAAACTGCTTTAGAAAATATACTCGAAAATTGCATAACTGTACTTTACAAACATTTAATGTGGCCAAGAATATAAAAAAGGATGATTCACAAAATTTAAAAATTATGTGCCTAGAATTTTGCAATATGTATATAGATATGTATGCATGTATGTGTGTATATACATACATGCGCAAGTGCTGATAAACGCAAGAAAGGTTTGAAAAAATTGATTTTCAAACAATTCTTTGCGCATAAATCATGAAAAATTGTGGAAATTAAATAAAGTAAATAAATTATAATCGCTCCACCTTTGATAATTTCACAGTTCATTCTCTTACAAAAAACCATAAAACCGGCAGAATTAAATAAGAATATTTCATATGCATACATACATATGTATGTACATACATATATAATAATATTATGACCAATTTTTTTTCAAAGAATTTTTAGAATTATTTTTGGTTAGCAGTTGCGTAGCCCATATAACAACATTTTGATTAACAGTTGCAACTTTGGTTATTATAGTATTTGGTCGGGAATGAACTATACTTTCTTGTAGAATCAATGAAAACTGAATAAAAGAAAACTAAACTATGGAAATATGTCAAATGTGTGGGTACTGTCATAATTTTTAGATTTAGTACAAGGCGAATTGATGTAAGATGGTAGCGATTATAAAGATGCAACCCTTTGGTGGGTTATTGTCAAACTTTATCTCCTTTGCATTTAACTTTCGCGAAATATTTTTCAAACTATTAGAGTCACCGCAAAAAGTTATAGTGAACCATATCTTGAACTTCCCTGTAGTTAAAGAGAACAATTTATTATTTGCAACTTAACGATTGATCTTGACAACCAACCACCAATCAGCTAATTGATTAACACCACCTTTAATGAATTGATTTAGTATACTCGAGTGTTTCGATAACTGCTTAAAAAAAATCGAATATTCATTTATTTCAATAAGTGTACGTAATCTATCGAAAAAAAAAATATTTAGAATATTAAAATATTTCGATCGCATTACGTTACTATAATACTAATATAATAATAATTTGGCGTTTACACTATATAGCTCAGTGTTTGGCCGAGCTTCTCCTACCACTTGTGGTGTGCGTCTTCTATTGTGTACCACAAATGGAGCAACCTATAGTTGTGTGCCGACTCCGAAAGGGCCGATGTAATTTATGAGAAGCTTTTTTATGGCAGAGATATCCTCGGAGGTTTGTCATTGCCTGCCGAGATGTGTTTGCTATCAGAAAACACTTTTTCTATGATAAATATTTTGCTTGCCCTGCCTGAGATTTGCAACTCGAACTCAGCGGCATACCGAGTTATACATTCGCAATAAAAGCAAATAGCGTGCATCGATTTTCATGATATTTGTCACATTTTGCTCATAGGTTATGTGACTTTGCGAAAAAGTAACTAGACCTAAACTTATTTCCGTTTTGTATTTTTTATGAATTAAAAAAAAAAAAAAAAAAAAAAAAAAATTTTTCTTCATGCGCTTATTTTTAACTTGGAAACGGTTGCTTGTATAGGAAAACAATATATGAACAGATTAAGGGAATTGTAATTCTAAATTTTTTAAAATTTATTTCAACTAAATCGGGCTAGTGGCTGTCGAGCTATGTCAAACAACAGGGCCTAAAACGTAATAAATTCCCCTATACGATAGTACTAACTTCAAATCGATATTAAAAATATTTTGGCAGGTAAGAAGACAAAACGAATGATGCAGAAATTATTCTTTTTGGGTCTATTTCACATACAGTTCTCAGAATTGAGTTGGCAATCAATGAACTGAAAAATGTTGTACTGTGTAAGTGTTCGTAATCTATCGCGAGCAATCGAGATACTCGTAAACCGTCTTAGTGTGCCAAGAGCGTTACCAAAGCTACTGTACTACTCAATTTTTGTGATAAGAATTTCAGACTGAGACCAGGTAATGTGACGCAACCCATTTATTATCTAACAAAAAAAAATTTATTCTCGGGTATTTAAAAGTTACTTAAGATTAGGTCAGAAACTATGTTGCGTGAAGATTCACAACCAGCTAACTAATATGCACCATAAAGAGTCTTTTGAGCTTTGCAAAAACTAGGCCGAGGAATGTGAGCTCGATATAAAACGAGTATTAGGTCCTGTCTGTCAACATTACAACTTTTGGCTTCATAAAGGAGGCTATCACTTAATTGATGCTCAGCAAAAAGGCGCATGTCATCATGGAATTCAACTGCCCAAAGGTGGTTTGCAGTCGTTTTTTGGTTCCCCGATACTCTCCTAGTCGGTTCGGCAATTGTGTAGTTTTCTGGAATCTTATTGTGTTTTCTGAAATCACTGTGGGAGAAGTTAGAGTCTTCCTTCAATTAACTTTGATCCTGAAACTCTGGTTGCGGCTGTGCTTAACTCTCTTTTTTTAAGTTATTACAGACTTTTTCTGTGTGAAAAATGTAGCAAAAGTTTGAGAGCAAATGTTTGAGGTTGATGAAGAGCTGTTATGGCATATATGTACTAACATATATTTATTTTACATATAAAATAGATGTATATAAGCGATCAAGGCATTATTCAACTATACAAAAATAGTTCTCAGTCTAGGGAGGCACTTGTTTCTAATTTTTTATACATTTGTACATAGCAAGCATCTTGAAAATTTCGCCTCAAGAATTGAAATGTTCCCATTTCATCTTAAACATTGTAGGCAATCATCAAATACGGCCATCAACCCATTTATACAAATACAAGGATTTTTTTTTTAGTTACTTCAGCATTTGTCGGTACATTACATACAAACATACAAGTATGTACGAATATGTATTTAATTAAGAACCAATGGTCAATAAATGCAAACAAGCGCATGTAAATATATTTTCATTTGTATTACATATGTATGTACATATGTATGTACCCTGTCGGAAAAAAGCAGACAGTCTGAAAAATTAACAAATTTTAAATGCTTTGATATATGTAAATGCAAAGTGAAATTCTTTAGTTCTTCATTTATTTAAATGGAGGAACCTACAGTTTTGTGCCGACTCCGAACGGCAGATGTATGTATGTTTGAGAAGCTTTTTCAAGGCAGAAATACCCTCGACGGTTTGCCATTGCCTGCCGCGGGGGGTGACCGCTAATAGAAAAAAACTTTTCTATCATATATATTTTACTTGCCCTGGCTTAAAAATAAACTCATTTTATTGCAGTTGGAGAAAAAGTCTTTCAGACTTTTGAGTTTAATAATTGGCTTGCTCCTAGGACATCGCCATGTTAATAAAGTTAGTAGATTACAAGAAAAAAGGAAGAATTTAAATCACTTGTAGTTGGAAAAAAGTACTTTTTATACCTTTCATGGAAATGGTATATTAACTTTAATAAGATGTTTGTAAGTACCTGAAGAGTTAGATCCATCAAAAAGTATACCGATTTGATCAGGGTAAAGGGGTGAGTCGATTTAGCCATGTCCGTATATCCGTCTGTTTGAACTCTTGAACTATTTGAATAAAACTTGGCAGTCAGGTGCCTTTCTATAATTTATTAGACATTTGGACGACTATAACGTATAATGGAGACTCCTTCATTTAAGCAGTAAGAAGCTTGCAATTTTGCAAGAAAGTCCACTATTCTAAACTCTATAGAAGCAGTGAAAATCACGTAGATCAAAGATACATATGTAACATATGTCTTCTATACAACAGATTGTTCAGATATTTCATTTAGCACGAAAAGCCCTCCATTTAAGCAGCTAAAGATTTGAAATTTTGCACAAAGAATAGCTATTATGAGAACTATTTTAGCAGTGAAAATCATTAAGAACGGATAAATATTACATATAGCTGCCATACAACCGATAGTTCAGATATTGCATTTTGGGCCATAAATCCTTCATTTAATCAGCTAAAGACTTGAAATTTCGCACAAATATCAGTTATTATTAGACATACATATGTGTAAAGTGAAAAACTTAAAGATCAAAGAGATATAACATATAGCTCCCATACAACCGATTATTCAGATATTACAATTAGCACGAAAAGCCTTCCATTTAAGAAAATAAGGTCTTGAAATTTTGCACAAATAAAAGATATTATGAGAATTATTTTACCAGTGAAAATCATCTTTCATACAGCTGCCATACAACCGATAGTTCAGATATTGCTTTTTGGGCCATAACTCCGTTATTTAATTAAAGACTTGAAATTTCGCAGAAATATTAATTATTATTGGTACTATTAAAGCAGTCAAAATCATTAATATCGATTAAATATATGTATCATATGGATCCCATACAATTCTTCCATTCATAAAAGGTACGAAGCCTTCGACATAGCCGAAGACAGCCTTTTTTTACTTCTTTAAATTGCTTTTAAAGTGATTTGTTTTCCGACGGGGTATGTACATACATATGTGTACGATTTGTATAAGTAATGTTTTAGTATAAGTCAGTTTATATACATATGTAACATATGTATGTACATAAATGTATTTAAGTAAAATACTTAGTTGTTTGCACTGAAATGTTTCTATGCAAATCGGCACAAGTGGATGAACTGAAGGAAGTTCTAAATCTATTGATCGGCTTGTTCTCCAGTGAGGAGCATTTCAATCTCAAAACGAAATTCAGCAAACGAACATAGACACAACAGCAGCTAGACAAATAGTATTACAAGTAATGTATGTATGTATCCAATAATACTGTATATACGAGTACATCTGTATGTATGTATGTATGTATGTATTTACATTCGTTGTACGCGTAATTTCGCTAAAAATAGCCTTATAGGTTCATATAAATTCGATTCGATTTGTTCTTATTCGTGTTGCTAGCATTCCTATCTCGTTGCCTTCACACAGCTTTGTTGATGCTGATCATACATCCTAATATATAAACACACATATGTATGTATGTATGTACAGAGGTATGTACATACATATGTACATACATACGTATTTCTTCAAAAAATATTTGTTTGTATAACTCGCACATATGTATTTATGTATGTACATTTTTACCTAGTATTTTGTAGTTTATAAAAAAAATATTTTAGCCAAATTTAAGTAAAAAGAAATGCAAGGGCTTCGAAGCTGAAAAACTTAAGTGAATCCCAAAAATCACCTACATACATACATACATATATGACGGTTTTTCTTGAAGTAGTTAAATCACTCATACGTCGTTGTGTGAAACAATACTCGCATCTAGTCTGTGTGCTTGTGCTAGGATGATCGTTTCGTTAACGAGCAAAAAAATTAACTTAACAAAAATGAGTTCGTTACGTTTCGACGCAATGTTATCAAAACGAAATCAAATCGTTATTATTAAAACTTTGCAAAATTAACGTTAACGAAACCCGAAGGTTTACGATATAAGCTGACAGCTTGTTGTGGCATTGCCAACAAAGCATTTCGCTTCGGTTAACAACGTAATGAAATTTGTTATGATAATTGGTTTAACAATAATATTTTGAAATGTTTAAACCAAAACAATTGAAAGCACTTCGTTAACGTGACATTTAACGTTACAATGCATCCTTGGTTTAATGACTTTTAAAGAAAAAATACATAAAAAGAAACGATATCTATATACATATATACATATATAAAAAGGAGCCTAAAATGTGTGTTCGTTGGTAAGGGGTGTTTGAAGAGATGTGCCGACCGATCTTTTTGAAATTTATATATGAGATGCCCTTACCTATTGTGGTTGTCGTAACGAAGGTTTGGTGAAAATCGACGCAAAAATGCATGTGGTGTGCGTTTTGCAATGAAGAGGTATTTCATCATTTTTCCCAAGATGGCGGCGCATCTCTTTAAACGTTTCTGGAGCGTTTTTATCCATGCTTATTATTCAACTTGAAAGAAATTTCAGAAGCAGGAAATTAGACATGTCACAACTTGCTAACTATGAAAAACATCATATAAAAAGTGCCTTTTAATAATGTCGATAGGTGGCGCTGCAGTCGAGATATTTCTAAAATCCGTATTTACAGACCAATTTGATTGAAATTCAAAACATTTATTAGGCTCCTAAACTTAAATACTTTGTATGAAAATAATGTCGATAGGTGGCGCTGTAGTCGAGACATTTCTAAAATCCGTATTTACAGACTGATTTGATTGAAATTCAAAACATTTATAAGGCTCCTAAACATAAATACTTTGTGTGAAAATAGACTCGATAGGTGGCGCTGGAGTCGAGATATTTCTAAAATCCGTATTTACAGACCAATTTGTTTATTCGTTTCTATTTTGCGAAAAATCCGCTGAAAAAAAATTACGCGTTAAAATAACCAAGCTTCCACCCGAAATACAAGTTTGGGGAACAAAAAACAAATTTATTACATATGTACATACTATGCACATATTCGCTATGCTTCGATACATATTAAGAACCCTCTGTTTTATAGGATTTAGACAAAAAATCATATTGAGATCACCCATAACTTAAATTATATTTCACGTCGAATAAATCCATTCTTCAGTTCTCAAAATAATCTATTAATAAGCGCTGGGGTTTCTCTTTCTACATGTCTTTATATAAGTCCCGGCATTTTTAAAATCTCGACGAAATTTCGCTTTTCGTTCATCATTAGCGTTTGCAAAACGCGTTAAAAAAGGAACGGAGGATTTCGGAATCTGTGAACAAAAAATCCGCGTTAAGGGGGTCTTCTACTTTCGCTGTTTCAAAAAATCGATTTTTTTTTCTTATTTAATTTTAACCTACAGGTATCCACGAATACGCCACAGAGAGGATTTCGTAGAAATCAAATTCCTTTGCATGCTTATGGGCTCCGTAATGTACCCGACCCTAGTCCGATTTTTGTTTTGTTTTATTTTGTTATATTTTTAGAGTCTCTAATATGTCAAAAAATAACGTGAAAATTGAAAATTTTACATTTTGCAAAATAAAAAAATTCAGTCTCGGGAAAACATAGCCAATGTAACTGTGATTATACATAGATTAACCAACTGGCCAGAATTGGGTTGAATTTTACTTAAGCGGGGCCCATGCAGTTTCAACATCAATTAAGTCAATGACAAAAATTTTATAGTCAAAACATGTACATACCTTTAAATCAAAAAAAAATTTCTTATATCCATTCATTAGATTCCATCGCAATTTATTAAAAAAAAAAAACCTCGATTTCACGCCTTGGGAGTAGAGGACCCCCTTAAAAAAGTAAAACCGTGTAGAAAGAGACAATGGGGGATTGTTTCCTTTTAGTTTTAATAAAAAACTTCAACACGAATGGCAAAAAAAATTACGATTTATAAATAATTTTAAATTGAAAAAAAAAAACTTAAGTGAGTTAACCTGATAGATACCCCAATTCTTCGAATTTTCAGACAAACCAAATCACTTCATTTATTAGTAGAAATAATGGTAACATAAAATACCTTTAATAAATTCTTGTTTTCCAAAATATTTTACATAACTTTAAGCTATGCGCTCATACCAATAACAGAGAAATGTACGGTTTAGTTGAATTACATACAAAAAAAATTAAAATAAAATTAAAAACCGAACTGAAAAAGTCTGCGTTCACTTTAAGAATAATGAAATAAAAGGCTACTTTTTTAAACCCGTTCTTAAGCATTTCCTTGTTGGCTATAGCTTAACAATTTCAGCTGTGTGCTTTGGGTCGTTGTCTTGTTGGAAAATAAATATTTCTCTGAGTCCCAGCATGACTGCAATTTCTTTTAAATTTGTTTTTTAAATATCAAGATAATCAGCTAGTTCATTATTGACTCAATAAACAGACATTTTCCAACGCCTGGACTTGCCATATAACAACCCACATCGCAGCACCTCCACCACCGTGCTTTACCGTGGGTACCATATTTTGCTTTCCAGTGCTGTTTCGCTTTCCTTCCAAACAATTTTACGACTTTTTATTCCAAAAAATTCAGAACTTACTCTCATCTGAACATAAATAACGCTATTTCAAAACTCTGAAACTTGTGTAAGAACTAATTCGCAAAAGCCATATGAAAAGCTTTCTTCGTGCGACTCTGTCGTGAAATGCGGTTCTTTTCAGAATTTTTTGTACCTTATCTGGACATAAATAATTTCTTTTGGTATTTCAGTTCTATGTCTTTTGAAATTTGTCCAATTTCAATAATGTTCAAGCTCTTTTTTAAATATTTCAACCGAAATGTACATATGTATGGTGTATGGAAAGAGTTCTAATTTTGCCGAAAATTAATTTTGGAATGCCATCACTTTACCAATAGAGCAACCTCTTCTACCTAGAGAATACTGCGCTAACGGCTTTGGTGTTAGAACCAACGATGCCATTTTTACCTAAACTGCAATGTTTTCCATCATTTATACATGGAGCACAGAGCAAAATTGATGAATAAGAGATTGCGCTTTGCGCAGGTCTGTTACTTTTTACTTTACGATATTGGCAATCAGCTGTTCGTGAGAACGTCACATCATCAAAGTTTCTCCAAAATTGCAACACGAGTGAAGTAAGTATTTGGTATTCTATATTTTAACGGTTTAATTAAAGTTTTTTGTGAAGTGCAACGCGATTTTATTATAATATTTGAACTTATTTATAAAGCAATTCTCCAATCAATCTCGCAGATCGTAAATTATTTTTGTTTGCTGTCGACGCAATTTCTTCTACATACTTATATCAATTTTGAGCACAGAGGTACTGCAGTTTTGTCTCTCGCTTATGTTTTGCTTACGTTGTCCGGATTGGCACAATGAGAAATTTGAGTTTGGGCTTTGGCTAACCGTTTGCGCGCAAGAAAGAAGTTTTATTTGGTTTTTTTTTCAAAGTTGTTAGAGAGAAATATAATAAAGACGAAGAATTTTATTTTACACCATTTCCAATAGTACTTCAGAAAGCATTAAATGTATTTCAGAAGGGTCAATTATACTGCAGAAACCGTAAAATGTATTTCAGAATAGTCAATTGTACTTCAGAAAACGTAAAATTAACTTCTGAATAGTCAATTCTACTTCGGTAAACATAAATTTAACTTCAGAATAGTTAATTGTACTTCGGAAAACGTTAAAAGTATTTCTGAAACAGTAAATTGTACATCCGAAGTTGTGAAATATATTTCAGAAATCGTAAAATGTATGTACATATGTTATCGCATACAACACCTAAGTAAGTTGTTCCATAAACCAATCCACTTCTAAAACGTGGTAAGAATCCACCCACATTCGTTGGTGGTGATTGTGGCCATTACATTCAATATTCTACTACTTTCAATTCCGAAATTCTATCCTTATTGTGTGCGCCAGTTAGTACTGTACTGGTATATTAAAAATCATAATTATGTACTTGTATACTAAGTAAATGCAAATATTAATTTTAATATATGCGTGAATGTAGATTTTACAATTTCTGAGGTACATTTAAAAGTTTTTAAATTACAGTTAACCGTTTATGAAGTACATTTTACAGTTTCGGAAATATATTTTACAATTTCGGAAGTACAATTTACAGTTTCTGAAATACTGTTAACGTTTTCCGAAGTAAAATTTATGTTTTCCGATATACAATGAACTATTCTGAAGTTCAGTTTACATTTACCGAAGTACAATTGACTACTATGAAGTACATTTTAAGGATTCTGAAGTTTATTTTCACTATTGAGAAAAGTGTATTAGAAGCAGCAAATCCGGTTTTTCTAAACTCGTATAATCACCCTAGTGTGCACACATGTTGATATATAGCGAGCGGGACAGTGGCGAATATTGCAAGCTTTAACTACATATTACCAGAAGCACATAGGTGCAAGGTTTTAATGTTTGTATATTTGAACGTTTAAAATTTATATACATTTTGCATATACGAGCATTTATAAACTATTTTAGTTAATATACATACATACCTATATGAATATAGTAAAGAAATTTTGTGTAGAACAACTTTTTGTTTGTTTATTTGTAGAGTGCGCATTTTTGCCGGCATGCCACAGGAAAACGCCAACAGTAGTATAACTTATAAACTAGAGTTATAATTTATCAGATATCGTAAAAATTATTTAGGTTATGTAGTTACTATGAAACCGATAAGGCGAACAGACAAGATTGCACTTACATACATATACATACATTGTATATACATATGTACATATATTGATATATATATATATATATATGATTGTATGTGTGTGCATACTGTATAGTTATAAGTTGCACATACACAAATACACTCGAGTATTTTACACGACAAATTTAACATTTGTGTATGTATGTACATACGTATGTAGTTGAATAAATATATTTTTGCACAAAAACGGCATATTCAGAATCTTATCACGTTCTTGTGATATAAATTTTTTTTTAATTTTTTTTTTGTTTACTTTGTACTAATTTTTTTTTTTTTTTATTACATCAAACAAAATTGCATAAGTTTTTATTTTTTTTTTTTTTGTGTATTCGACTGATATTCGCAAAAGTAATGGGGCGGCAAATAAACGAGACATTTAATTAAAACGCTAGCAAAGCGGAAAAGTCTAAAGCAAACATGTTTACATGCTTATTGATAACAATTAAGCGCCATTAATAGGTGGAGAGCAAGAGAATAATTATTTGGAGGTAGTCATGGCCATACTCGTACAATTTTATTTTTATTTTTTTCAAACAAATTAAAAAAAAAAAAACAAATACAATGAAAAATCCAACAGTGGCCATCATCTCTCAAGAAAAAGAACACTTTGAAATACATATGTATGTACATACATATAAGAAAAAGTATTTTGTATAAATAAGCAAACACGCTTCGAAAATTAGAAAGGAAAGGTACGCGAAGTATATACGTACATACATACGTACATACTAGGGTGATTGATTCGCTTTTTTCAAACCGGTTTCTTCCGGTTTTTTCAATATAAAATAAATCGGTGCTTTTAATTTCAACACCGGCTTTTTACATAGTTGTAAAGTTATAGCCTTTGATAAATAATAGAAATATGGCAACACATCGACTAATTTAAAATCCATTATGTTTTCAAATTAGTCCACTAGTCTCAAAACAAAGTCTCTAAATTGTGACCTGGTGATGAGTTGAAGATTATTGCCTTTTCTCGCTTTTACGTTTTTATATTTTGTGTTTGTCTTAATTTTTGTAACCTGCTTACCACCAAACTGGTCACAATTGAGGCCAATTAATGCCAACTGGTCTAAAATGGTCACTTTTGTTTATTAGAGACTGATACTGCTTACTCGATTAGGGCATTAATGTCTGAATTCATGAGCTAGAGGTTATTGCTTTTCCTCGCTTTCATGTTTTTTCTTTTATTTTAATTTTAATTTTTTGTGACCTGCTCATCACCAGGTCACAATTTTGAGACTTTATTTTGAGACTAGAGGCTCTATTTTAATGCCCGAATTCAGTAACTTTGTTACAACTTAAGTCTCAAAATGAGCTAGAGATTATTGCTTTTCCTCGTTTTCACGTTTTTTCTGATCTGCTCTCTCACAGGTCACAGTTTAGAGACTTTATTTTCAAACTAGAGGCTTTATTTTGAAAATACAGCATGTCAAGTGGTCTAAAATTGTGACTTTTGTCTCTGCATTTAGTTACATGTAAAAGTGGTTTACCCGGGTTTTTCTTGATTTAAAAATTAGGAACCGCTTTTTTTAAAAATTGTCATTTTTCAAATAATCCGAAAACCGGTTTTACAAAAAAGCCGAATAATCGAACACCCTAATTTATATAAATATTTGAAAGAGTCTCATAATTCGATTGTACATTTGTACAAGGTTCTGCACGTTGGCATATTCTTCCTTCTATCAGTCTTCTTAAGCTGTCTTGGAAAATGTTGTTTGCTGTCTTTCGAAAATACTATTTTGAAACCTAATTTACAGCAAAAAAAAACAGGGAAAATAAAAGAAATATGACAATTATAATTTATTTTTCTAAGAATTTTATAACAGTTACATTTACATAAATAAATTAAAATAAAATACAATGATTAAAATTAATTACAATTGAAGGTTTTTAATGAATCGAAAATTAACAATTATTATACAAGTCAAATCTAGGATAAATGTGAAAATATTTTTTTTAGAAAACCAGAGAATGAATAAATTATTTTTAAAAGACCAACCCAAACAAATAATAAAGTCATTAAACGATTATTTAAATCTACCCTTCTATAGATGCTGTAGAAGAGGAGGAAACGGTCCTGCATCTTCTCTGTATTTGTTTAGCTCTAACCAGGCTACGCTTTCTAGGGCCACCTGTTTTTAGGGACCTTGGAGAATTAGGTGAAATAGACCCAAGATGCTTGACGAGTTTCGTCAAGAATTCTAAATGTTTCAGCAAACGGTAGTGAAGTTAAACTTGTGGTATCACAGCGGGCCTCTACTAATGGCCTAAATGAGTCGCTGGATTACCTTATCAATACTTGTTAAAACTGTTTTTTTCTAACAGCGGTCACCCCTCGGCAGGCAAGGGCAAACCTCCGATGGTTTTTCTGCCATGAAAATATTTGTGGTGTGCGGCTTTATATTATACCACAAATGGAGGGACCTACAGTTTTGTGCCGACTCCGAACGGCAGAGTGACCGCTATTAGAAAAAACTTTTTATATGATTAAGATTTTGCTTGCCCTGACTGAGATTCGAACCTCGAACTCACCGGCATATCGAATTATAAGACGCACCGCTACCAACTCGACCACAGCGGCCAGAAATTTGGTTATAAAACATAAAAAAGAAAAACAGTCATATGGTGAAATTTCAAAAATTCTAAACTTAAGTCGATCAACAGTACAGACAATTGTAAAAAATTTCGAAGATAGTGGTTCTACCGAAAATAAGCCGCGCAGTGGCCGCCCCAGAAAGCTATCTCGTGAAGACGTCGGCTTAATTCTTAAAGAAGTGAATAAAAAATCTAAAAGTAAATGCTCCAAAATTAGTCGAACTCACAGCAAGTACATCGCAAAAGAGTATCCATCCAAGAACAATACAAAGAACTCTAAACGATAACGGATTCAACAGTAGAACATCACGCAAAAAGCCACTTATTTCAAAAAAAAAAAAAAAACCGGAAACTTCGTTTAGAATTCGCCAAATCTCATAAGAAAAGAGATGGATTTTTGGAAAAAGGTTTTATTTTCGGACGAGTCGAAGTTCAACAATTTCGGCAGCGATGGAAGAGCAAAAATTTGGAGGAAAACTAACGCTGCGCCTAATCCGAAGAACTTAGTATCAACTGTGAAGCACAGTGGCGGCAGCGTTATGGTTTGGGGAGCTGTTGCGGCGTCTAGAGTTGGAAGATTAGCTTTTATTGAAAGCAACATGAATCGTTACAAATATAAGACCTTATTGGAATATAATTTTTCAGTGGATATTTTGGATGTCGGTTCCGGTTGGATCTTCCAACAAGATAACGATCCAAAACACACAGAGAGAATAGTTAAAGACTGGCTGCTTTATTTTGCCCCAAGGATTTTAAACTCCCCACCTCAAAGTCCAGATTTGAATACAATTAAACATGTCTGGGAAATTTTGGAGCGAAAAATTAGAAAAAACCAAATTTCTAGCGCTGCTTTTCACAAAGAGCGCTTAAAAGAAGCTTGGAATACCATTACATCTGCAGAGTTGACTAATCTGGTAGAATCGATGCCACGACGTCTTCAAAGAGGGCCCAACTTAATACTAAAATACCCCAATATGTAGAATTAAGTAAAGTTTTCGTACTTAAAGAAGTTAATTTCGTACTGTATGTAGACTTTTGTCAATCGCATTTTTAAGTTTTTCTTTCATTACTTTGTTTTTTTATGTTAAATAATGGATTTTTTAAGTTTATTGTTATTAGAAAAAATAATAGAATAAAACTGTATCAACACATTTCTCTAAAAAGTTCTTATACGTTCCCACCAACGAAAAGAGGGGGTGTATGTAGACTTTCGTCCGCCACTGTATGTACATAATTATCAGAGATAGTTGGCTCCAATTTATGAAGGTTTGATTTTATAATTGAAGCCTGCACGAGTCTTATTTACTACAATTCGAGAAACACTAAACTAATTAATGAAAAAATGTTAAAAATCTACTTTGTATGTTTTTTTGCAGGAAATGATTTTTTTTTTTTAAATGAAATAAATTTATAGTAAGTATATATTTTGTCATTTGATTTTGGATCATATTAAAGTTTGGCTACTTCAAAAGTAATGTTACAATTGGGGGAAAGAGCTTTCATATTTCACAATACAGCTTTCATCCGAAATTAAATATCTAGGCGTTATTCTAGATGCAAAGCTTGGTAATCTCAAGTAAAGCACAATACCTCCAAAGTCTTTACGACATTTTGGCTATGCTAATTGTGATTCGACAAGCCATGTGGTCCGTTAACAAGAGGAATCTTCTGAATTTAATCTCCAATGAGCAGATCCGTTATGAGTTCAATATCACGGAAAACTCTAAAAAACTGTCACCGATATCTAGACAGCTGTGTTTTTTCATTAATAAACGAGATTACGCTGGCATTACTTTTTTCTAGCAAAATCTATAATGTTGAGTTTCCAGAAGCTGTGTGACAACAGAGAGCTCGAAATGTCTGTATTGTCGAGTCTTTACGACTGACTTTAAAACTAGTACCGGAAAAAGATTCGCAGTCCTTATCGAAGATAATGTAGATGAGATTTATTTTTTTCTTTGAAGTATGCCACGATCTTCCAAACCCTTCGCAATCCTCGAGAACTCAAAAAGAGGTAGAACTTTTAATCTCAGAAGTTCTCGCTAGCGCTCATTGGTAGACGGGACTGCTGAGAACTAATTGGACTACTAACTCGTTTCTCAACCTTTGTATGTACATACATATGTACATATGTGTATTCTATTCTGTTGTTTGTTTACTTAACTTAAATAATCGATTTTAATTTGCGTTCTTAAGACCCGACATCCGTTTGGCTCTTAAATATGGTACATTTAAATCAGATTAGATGCACACCAAAAGCTGCATAATTTTCGGTATGTCTGTTTGTATGTTTGCATAGTTTTCGTGCTATTTTCTGTGCGACTGCAAAGTCATTTTTATAAAAAGAGTACGTTATACTCATAACTCGTTATCTACATTTTCACTTACATATATATGTACATATGTGCATACATACATTTGTACATTAAGAATTTTAAAATTAGCTAACAAACAAAACTTTAATAATTGCCATTAAATTTGTTTTTTTTTTTTTGTTGTAGTTATTAAAGTAGGCATCATATTGCCGCAAATATGAGCAGTTTAAATGGTGATGTGTATGTTATGCGCAGTGGTCGCTCCACCAGTCAAGTATCCATCTATAACTATCCCGAACACCTCAATCCATTCTACGAGGATGAGCAACACAAGCGTTTGCGATTTTGGCAAATAAACAAATCGAAAGGCGGTGGCAGTCGACGAAACAGTTTTAGTCTAAGTGGCCTCAAAGATGTGTGGTGAGTAAAATCGTAAAAATAGATAATATAAATAAAAAAAATATTTTTTTTGTTGCATAAGATTGATATTTACGTTTCTTACTCGGGTTTGTTGTGCCACAAAAAAGCACGGAAGAGAAAATGCATAAACGATTTGATAAATCTTTAGCTTTTCTAAGCTCATCTTTAGATTTGATGTATGTATGTATATTGCACGATTTTCCGTCATCTTCAGATTGTTAATTAAAGTGTGCAAAGAGATCTTGTACTAGTCCAACGAATTCCAATATAACTATTCCATAATTGAAATTTACATCTTTTATCTGAGCTAAATAGCTAATGAATCTGCCTTTTTTATTAGCAAGCAGAAAGTGTGGAAGACGAGCTCCACAGAATCGACATATTAGCAAAGCTACCGAGCGTTGTGATTCTCTCTATGTAATAATCAACTTCGTTGCAATTAATCGTGCTACAAGAGCGCTCTTAGAAAATATAACAATAATCTGTACGAGGCATTGAGCTAAGTGCTCGAAAGGTCCTTAGCTGAACAAAAGGACCAAAATCCATTCTAGAACAGCTGCGAACACCAGTTGGGCTAATATACAAGAACAAGAATATCAATTTGTTTTTTTTTTCGCCTGAGCCATCATGTACAGTATGTTCAAAAACTGTGCATGCTAACTTTGCAAACTTTTTGAATAACCAATTTTAAGTAACTTAATTGAAAAAAAAAAAACGTCAGCACATTTAATCTAAATACAATTTTTTTTTTTACATTCACAGGGCCTTCAAGTCATTTCGTCTCAAAAAGAAATCCTCCACATTGGGTATAAACAAAACGTCAGAGAGTCCACCACCTCTACGCCGCGACCAGTACTATGAGGCGAACGGAAATGATCTTAGTCTGCCGGATTATAGCACTCGTTATTCTACACCAGCGGGCAGCAATGATAATTTCCAGCGAAATGCGGGGTATAGAAGTTCGCTGCAGAATGTGGCTTTTGAAAAGGTACATATAATATAAAAGTCAGTTTTTTATTTGCTGTAACGAAAGAGCCAATGCGAAAGAGACAATGGCGAAAAGTCGAAGTCAATTTTCTTTTCGCCTTTAGTGTAATTGTTTTTGCTTTTGTGGCGTCGATTGTCAAAGTTTCAAAAGCAGCAACAAATTACAAGGATACTCGAATTACGAGAGTTCACGCCATAAAAGCAAAAGGAAAAAAATTTTTTTTTCGTTATATCGCCACCATCTTATTGAATTCGCCTTAAAAATAAGAAAAGGAATTGTGCACATAAAAAGTTTTTTAACTAACGAAATTTTACCGAATTTTTTAATTAATTTTAATCAAAACTAAAATAAAATCTCCCAAATTAAGTATCTTGTTTGCTTACGATTCTCTGATACTTCCTACAACTTAAGAATCCTCACATTTTTTCATCGCAACCAGGGCCGATCGCAGGTTTTTTTTTTGGGACGAGGGTTTAAAATAAAATCATTTTCATAACAATCAATAATATTATTGTTTCAGTTAGAATAATCAGAAAATTGTTATAAATTATGAATAAAATTCAGCTCAACTCAGAGGAAAGTCACATGATGCGTTATTAACTAAATTATTTTGCTTTCAATAATGCAATTTTCCAAGGTACAGAGTCAGCATTAACATCCAGAATGCGATGAATATTGCCGAAAAGCTAGCCCATTGGGACGATCTTCTTTCATAAATAGTTGAACTGAAATAAGTTTTTAGGCGGTGCAGAATTGAAAATGTTCTTTCATTCGCGGAATTCACGAAAGGAAAAAAACGCTATGGTGGCGCACCAATTGTGCTACAATAAGACACTTAAATAATTTTATTTTATATAATTAATTATTTTTAGAGATGATAGACCGTAAATGACCTCCATGCTTAGCCACGTATGTATGTATATGCTACACCTAATTAGAAAATTATTAATTGCAGCCTGAAGGGTGTAAGTCGGGATTGTCTCAATTATCGATTTAATGGACTGCTTAATTCAGTCAAATTTATTGGTTTTGTTTTGTACACCTCTTGCTTGACATAACCCCATACAAAAAAGTCTGGTGCCGTCAGGTCAGGTGACCTTGGGGACCAGCGGAAAGTGGAGTTTCTGGATATTAATTTGTTTTGAAATTTTCGTTGGAGCTCGGCAATAACACCTCTCTAGGTCTGGCTATGTGTGGAGTTGCTCCAAACGTTGCTGGAACCAAACGCTATTGAAAGGGATACGTCTACGGCGCAGTTCTGGGTAAAAAACCTCCTTCAACATCTTTAAATAACTTTAAATAAGTTCCGTCTCATGGATTATTTCTGGATTTGATTCACTCTATGTATGGCAATTTTTCTTGTTTCCATTGCCGTTTAGATCAAAATGGGCCTCATCAGACATAAACAGACAATTTATCAAGTTATTGTCTTCTTCGGCCATTTCAATCATTTTTTTTTTGCAAAATTTCAGGCGAATAGGCAAATCTAGAGGGTGAATTATGCGTTGTAATGACCGTCTGCTAACTCCAAGTTGCGTCGATAAGTTTCGAGTCGAAACTCTTGGATGTGCCTGAGTTGCTGATGCAACAGCCGCGATTGTGTCTTGAACACGAACATACGGATCTCGTTGATACGGCCTTCTTGCGATGCTTCCAGATTCGGTAAACACGTTTACCAAACTCATAATGGTCCATCTACTCGGGGAAGTTCCGCCAAACCCCGTCTCAATTCCCTTGGACGGAAAGGACGGTATCCCAAGCATTCATTTAAAAAAAATTTAAATACTAACCTAAAACAGTTATTATGTTTTGTTTTTCTAGCACTATTCGTGCGCCACCCTGTAAATACTAGATGAACATTTCTAGAAGCATTTAAAGATGACTGTAATTTTTTATAAATTTTTTTATTTACTTATTTATTAAATGTGAAACAACAATGCAATTGTTGTTGCACTAAAAACAAAGGAGCACTGGCTGCCAGGACCTTCGGCTAAATTTTTTTTATATTTATTGGTTTCTCTTCACAGAGTACATTTTCGCGAAATCGCTTTTTAAATGGCGCTAGCTTTTTTTTTAACTCTAGAATAATAACCATTAACTGAAGTAACCTAGATTTTGTCCTTTCGTAAATTTTACGATTTTTTTCAATTCATAACAAAAACAAATATTCTACATATAAGTATTTTCTGAAAAATTCCCCATGATTCAACTTAAAACTCTACAACTAAACAACTCGACTCTCTAGCGAAACAACTCGTCACCGCAAAATATATAAAGCTAAACGTGTTTTCAATTAGATGGAGAGCTTCCTGTGTTGCTAGATGCAAATTTAAATATTTCATTTGTGAAATTTACGAATAATTAGTGATCTAGGGTAAAATAGGTTGTCCTTAATAGCCGCTGAATCCACAATACCCTTCGTTTCCCTAATTGTAAGGAGAAACAATGTTGTCACCATTAGGCTACCTCGATAAAAAAAAGTTTCACAGAGATTTTAAAATATGTTTTTATTATTATTTTCGTAAACAAAATTACGTAACATTTTTTTTTGCATATTTCCCTACAACAAGGGGGTTTGAACACCAAAAACTCTCGCTTGCGGCTGGCCCTAAACGCAACAAAAAAATGTTATACGAGTATACGCTTTATTCTAATGAAACTTTCATTAACAATATTTTAAATTTGTGGATATAACTTTCTTTGAGTTAAATAGTTGATTAGAGCTTCGTAGTTAAATTGCATTTACTTTGAATTGAAAATTTACATTGCAAACGGAGATGCCTATTTTGAACGGATATGCCTATCTACTCATCATGTTTGCAAGCACTTTTGGAGTAGACCGATTTTTTTTGCAATTTTTCAAGTATTATTTTTAAAACTAAAATATTGAAAAAAATGTATTTCTATAAATACATATGTACATAAGTATGTATGTAGTTTGAATAGATTTGCACAGACTTGCGGATATTTTTTTCCATGCACATTGTAATTTAAATTTTGTTTACAATTTTCTTGCAGAACAAAAGCGGCTCACAATTGGATTTCAATCGAAATAATCAGTATCGCAGTACCATACAGGTGATGGGCACAAAAACCAACAACAATTACAATCACAACAACAAAAATATTAGTTCGCGCACAATACCGGTGCCACAACCAAGAAGGTATGTGTATGGTGGATCTGTGACGCCACAGCCACTACGTAATTCTGATATCGGCACAGGCGTTGGTCTATCACATGGGTGAGTGAGTTCACGCAACGTTGCGTTTCGTGTCGCTTCTTTTTCGGCTACCTACTTACATAAATGGTGTTTTTGGAAGCGCCTTTAAGGCAACATACATACGTACATACATACCTACTACATGTGTACGAGTTTATGATAGGAAAATAAAGTTTTTCATAATTGTCTACGGGTGCTTGCCGGATATATGTTTCTTTGTTCACAGTTGAATTGCATTTTTTTTTTTTTAGTTTAATACACATGCGCACATATTTAAATGGTTTAAGTCCATATCAATGCGACTGCACTGTACATGTATGTATGTTTGTATGTATGTATGAGCATCTCCATATGTAAACGTATGTGTTCGGCTGTGTTCATAATATTCTCATGGGTAAAGTATTACTCAATTTGTGTGTCTCACCCCACCAACAAAAATGTCTGTCTAAACTTGTTTACTTAATTCAATACCACAATATTTATCTTAACATAAATTCATACATATACTGCATTTGAGCGATAGTGTTAATTGCGATTCTTTTTTTTTTCTACTTTTTTTCTCAATTTTTTTTTTTTTTTTTGCCAAACACTCAATTAGATCATCGCAAATTAGTATGGCAAGCACAAACCCCTTCGACACCGACGATGATGACGAGGAAAATAATGAAGATGTCTCGCTGGCTGGTGATAGACAGTTGATAACTTCAACACCCATCAAACACCGAATGCTCCGTAAAAAGCGTAAAGCACCAGCACCACCAAACGCTGGGGTAAGCAATGGTTGGGTTTTTATACCTACATACATACATACATATCTACAAATTTTATTGTTATCATCCACAATTTTGTGTGTCGTTTGAAATTAAAAATTAGAATTAGAAAAGAACTCAAAAAATCATAGCTAACAAGAATGACGCGTCTTCCAATACACGAGCACCCCCCCAGTTTGAGGAGTTATTTGGTTTACTTAGCTCTTATTTGTTGGCAAACGTTTCGCTTTGTTGTAGATGTTTACAAAAGTGATTTTCGTCCATTGAATAAAAACTTTACAGGGCTGTTCATTTGGTCGGAATCGGAAATTATAAATCTTTTCTCCTCGAACTGTTATTAGTTTCTTCAGCTCTGTGAGGATCAAAATGTATTATTTTTCTTTCGGGGATACAGAGACAATACTTTAAAACCAATAACAAAATCTCGCTTTCGATGTATAGCAATGCTATTCATTCCGATTCCGACCAAATTTGTCGAATCGAAATTCAAAACAGACCTGTTAGTTTTTTTAGACATATTTAAAGTGTTCACAAGGTGTCGTAAGTTGACGGGTTGTCGTAATATTATAAAAATGTTTAAATTCCATGTTGTGTTATTTTACTCTTTTTTTATGTGCAAATGTAATGCAAACAACAAAAATTAATATCAGGCTACCGAAAATGTTTATAACTTTTGAACTTTACGACATTTTACCACACTTTGTGAATACTCTAATTAATTTTCCATTAATTTTATGGGAGCAAATCATTCCCATAAATTGAAAAAATTTGTTTTCACATGGCTTTTATAACATGTCTGGGAACATTTCTTTACATGAAATTCGCACAACAAACTGATTAATTTCCTGTTATTTCCTCTTAAAATCTTCATACTAACAGTTGAACAACTCTACATTTGGCTCGTCGCCGGATTCTAGTCTTCATACGTCACTACATCCACAACCAATTCCGGAGTTGCGGATCGAAGAATGCATGGATATCGCAAATTTAACTGCGGCAATTGAAGATTTCGTAAAAACTACAAATGATGACGAACCAGAGTCAATACCAGCTGTTAAAACTAATAAGCAGACAACAGAGGAAGTTGCTGCTAGCGGTGCATTGTCTACGCAAATGACGATATCCACAGTTACCGTTAACGAAAGCACGCAACAAAGTCCACTTCAAACTGTGGAAGATGTAAAAGTGGCGAAACAAAAGTCGGATGAGAGCGTGTCTACAGCGAAGAAACACGAGGTAACTAGCAAAGAACCCGAAGTTGGTCACATGGAATGCATTCATGTACATATGGGAAGCCAGCACACAACACCAACTGCAGCCGATCGCACCGATGTGAATCAGTTGTCAAGTTTTCGCGGCAGTCAAACGCGTTCCCCCGAACCCCAACCACAACCGATTACAACGAAAACCTCATTCATACTCACCACACCACCTACAACGCGCCGAGACTCTACGAAGAGAGCAAAGGTCACATTGAAAGCAACCGAAACGTTGAAATTTCCTGAAACAGAAGAATTAAGAATTACAGAGAATGTCACAACAGCCGAAACCAAAAAATCGCCTAGTGCAATGAAACCCATAGTGTCGGCCAAGCCACACGTTGCTGAAATACACAAACCAGCCAGAGGTATTACAAATGCCAGAACAGATGCCCACAACGTTGTGACAAAAGAAACAAGCCCAACACCGTTGAGTCCAGTACCGCCCGTACGCCGCAGTTCAATGGCGAAAGAGGCAAAAGCAGAAGTGGCAAAACCTAGAGAAGAACAAATTGTATCAAAGAATGAACATGAACAAACCACAGATAGCCACATATTACCAAGTGAGACTCTACCTTCCACACTTTCTCTAACCATTAGAGAGTCTCACGAAGATCTGCTCGAGCGAAATGATGTGAAAATTACAAACGTATCGACAACGTTGCATAGAACACAATCGCCCACCGAATTACGCGAGGAAGCGTTAGAGTCATTGTATCGCCCTAAGCCATCGACATCCTATCTGGAGTGGAAACAGTCATCGTTGGCACCACTCGAAAAGAATGTGCCACCTGAAAAGCGTAAGTCGGTCAAAGATATCATTGAATCAATCAATAGAAGTCAACGCTTATTAAATGCCTCTGCTCACAAAGAAGCGCCACACAACGGTTCTAGTCAGTCGCTGGGTGCAAGTAGCGTTAACGCCACGCACCTATCACAGCGAAAATTTAGTGGCCAGTCGGCGATTGAAAAGCACGTAAATGATATACAACACAGCGAGCAGCAACGCCACGTGGCAACGTCTAATGGGCATGATGAAAATTTGCCCAGCACTTCGGCAGCAGCTACATTAGCAGTGGATGATGATGAAAAAAGTTTGAACGGCGATGGTAGCAAACAAGATCCACATAAACTTAATAATAATGAGATATTTAAGAAATGCACTGTAAAGAAGGAGGTGCAACACGATTACAGAGAACAATCTCCAACAACTTCCAATCTCGATTGGAATCCAGTGCCCAAGCCCAAGCGAAATAAGAACTTTTTAGAACAATGAGCTTTACAACGAGGTTAATTTTAATAAATGTGCAATGTGAACCTTTCATTAGCCTCCTTTTAGTACTTCATTAATTAAGACTATTCAAATGAGGTGAGCTCAACTCTATTGCGAATAAAGAAATTGAGATTAGATAGAAGGGATCTAACCTAGCAAGAAAATTTTTGAATAAAAAGAGTGCTCGTAAAAATATAATATTGCCAATTTTATGCTTTAAATACATAAGTCAATATTCACTACAGTTGAACTCGCACTAAAAAACGTGTCAGTTAAAGATTTTTTAAAGTAAATTGATGTACATATGTATGTGGGTGCTAAACAGCGCAAATTATGTATTTATTTGGGGATATTCGTTCTTCCGTGTATTTGTAGTTGTGTAGAGCCCAAAAAGTATTTTTTAGTACACTCACAACATGCGATATTGCACTATTATAACTTTTAAACATTTGAAAATGAAATGGTAAAATTATGCGACTAATCGAAATTAGTCTCAATCGGTTACAATTAGGCATAAATTAGTCATAATTATAGAAATGTGCTAGTATACATAAGTGTAGTATCAGTGTAAGTTTTTCAAAAGTGAATATAAGTTTATGTTTCTTTTTTTTTGAAATTAATGAATTTTTTAAATTGATTTGATTTGCAATTTTTTTTTTAATCGAAACAAATGTCAGCTAACCGGTGACAGTGAATACACGTCAGAGCGGATATCACTAATATTTACCACAAATTTACCACAAATGTTGCATAACTATGACAACGAACAAATGGACCTCGCTGTGTACGAGTAAATACATACATATGTACATACATATGTATATGTATATTACAACTAAAAAGTGTTATTTTATTTGTTGGCGTAAATTTGTGTTAATACATATTATAAGTATATAAATACTTGTATTATAATTGCATTGTTTTAATAATTGATTATCACACCAAAGAGATTTACCAATTTATGTAGGTATGTATGTATGTATGTATGTATGTACACACGTATACTCGATTATTTGCATACTAATTTTAAAAATATGCTCGTACATACATACATACATACATACATATCTCTTCTCTTCCTCTCGGCCCGTTTTTATAGCAGACAGTGCAGCTGCCAAAACTGCTGGCAAAAAAACATAATAAAATAAATTAAATTTACATTAATCGTATTTAGAAAATATCTATGTGGTACTTTAAACTTAATAAAATTGAGCAAAATGTGCAATTTCTGCTTAGATATTAGGCTAAATACCAATGCTTTTCAATTTTAGCAATTTTAATTTATCAAAAAAATAAATTTAACGTTGTGCATTATTTTTAAACGTTTTTTAAAATAAAAATGTATTCTATATTTGCATGTTGCAGAACAATTTTATTAATAATAAAAATAAAAATAAAATAAAGAGAAACTTATTTACTATACATACATGTATGTATGTACATTTAGTATGTATTTCACTTTTTATTATTTTTAAATTTTTATTTTTTTTAGCGCTTACACTATATAGCTCAGTGTTTGGCCGAGCGGGACCTACAGTTTTTGTGTGGACTCCGAACGGCAGATGTATTTTATGAGAAACTTTTTCATGGCAGAAATACCCTCGGAGGTTTGCCATTGCCTGCCGACTGAGATACGAAAATCGAACTCATCGGCATATCGAGTTATAGCACGCACCGCTACGCACTCGACCCAATTTTTGATTAAATACAAATACGCGCGCTCAAGCAAGTGAAACGTCATAATGAGAAAGAAATATTGGCATGAATCAATAATAAAAGGTTAGATCAATATTGACAAGGAAGTTTTGACACTGCCTTACAAAAGGCTCCATATACTACGAAGTACAGAAAAAATGGTGAATAATCGTTCCCTTTTTTTGTGAAACTTTGAGTAGCAGAGTAAGGAAATTTTGCAAATAGTGGTCGATTACAATATGTTAATTTTAACATATTTGCAAGAAGTTTTGTGCTTAAATGGCAATAAAAAATAGAATTACCTCAATTTATTAATTTAATTGCTAGCAAGAAAGAGTATTAAAACTGCCAGCTAAAATTATGTTAAGCTCTAACATTTTTTTTTAATCACAAGTCCGAGTATTAAAATAAAGAAACTTTTTCATATCATTGCTAGCGTAGTTGGGAACATGCAATGAGGGTTTCTATAGAACATGGAAATGAATTTTATTTCATCAATGTGCCCCCGGACACTTCGTCAAGCGAAGTAAACGTAGCCTCATTTGCAATATATTGCGACAAGTCTAGCTTTCTTACTACGAAGAAGAAGAGGGATTGCACATGTTTTCGCACGCTCATGACAATATGTATGGTATTATTCATAAATATACATTGAATATTAAACACCAACTGAATCAGGAAATATAGAATAATGAAAAGAAAAGGTGATAATTTTTTAATTTTTTTTTTAAAGAAGTTTGCGGTAAAAATTACAGAGAAAATTAAAAAAAAACACGTAGGAAAAGCTAAATTCGGGCGAAACCGATTTTTATATACCCTCTCGATATATTTTTGTAAGGTCGGTGACCATGATTTCATAAAATTCTATGTTTCAAATCGCTGCCAGTATTAAACTTTACTCAATTTCTTCAAATAAAAACGAACTTTTTTGCATTTTTAAAAATTTCCTTTATTTAGAAGTTGGGCGTTGTTATGGTCCGATTTCAAAACTTATTACCGTCAATAAGCTAATGGTATCAAGGACAATATGTTCACCAAATTTTGTGGCGATACCTTACATCGCTATTGAGATACTTACAGACGTTTTTTATAACTGGGCGTGGTAACGCCCATTTTTCAAAATTTCATAAAAATCAAGTTTCTTAATTAAATATCTCTCTAAATATCAAATTTTAATTAACATGCTTTAATAGATAAAGAAAAACCGACATTTTTGCATTTTCCAAAATTTCCGTTATATGGAGGTTATGGTCCGATTTCAAAAATTTTTAACGATGATAACAGCGATGTCAAGGAAAATATGTCCACCAAATTTTGTGACGATATTTAATACTGTTATTGAGGTACAGAAATGTGTTCCTAAGTAGGCGTGGCAACGCCCATTTTTCAAAATATTATAAATACCTAATTTCTTAGTTCAAAATCGCTCCAAATACCAAATTTCACTCAATTTGATTTAATAGATACCAAAACATGAAGTTTTCAGTTTTCAAAATTTCCGTTACATGGGAAATGGGCGAGGTTATTCCGATTTCAAAAATTTTCTACGGTAATAATAGCGATATCAAGGAAAATATGTCCACCAAGTTTAGTGACGATACCTTACACCGTTATTGAGATACAGAAATTTGTTCCTAAGTGGGCGTGGCCTTATTCTGAGTTCAATTGAGTTATTGGCCGATCTTGACCATTTTCAATACCAAGCTACCCTGTCCAAAGAGCAATCTGTGTACCAAATTTCACTGAGATATCTTAATTTTTACTCAAGCTATTGTAACCACAGACAGACGGACGGACAGTCAGGGCTAAATCCATTCCTCTTTTCATTCTGATCATTTTAGTATGAATATATGTCTATATCTATCTCGATTATTTTTTGCTGTTACAAACAACCGTTATGCGAACAAAGTTATAATACCCTTGTGTACAAGTACGCTCGGGTATAAAAATTAACGAATGGGTGGAATCATGATACAAATATTTTTAGAGGTTGTTTCACTTTTAATTTTTTGACAGAAACAGTGTTCGATGGCAGACGCCCAATATTACCACTACCTTGAAATAGACATTGAGGATTTTAAATTTAATTTTATTATTTAAAACACAAATCGTGTAAATTTTGTATATGTATATAACATATGTATACTTATATGTATGGATATATGTTTCATTTATTGGATGTATATTTTTCATCAATGCAATGGAATTTTATTTATGAACTTACATAAATGTACAATTTGTGGCCTATTATTTAAACCGAGAAAACGATATGATCTAATAGAATTGAAAAAATAAAAGAAAAACAGTATAGTGGGGTTAAAATCAAGGCCTATAAGATTTTTTAAGCCTTGCAGTTGCATTTACATGAGGAAAATTTTTGACAGACTATACATAATTGCCTGGAAAAATTAACTTGCAGTCGCCTGGATAAATTAATGTCGTATGTTACGTTTGAAGATTTTTAGGAAATCGCAATTAAAGTTTGGAATTCAATTTCTCAAAAAGTCTTGGAGAATATTACTTGTTCAAGGAAATCTTAAATTGTGTTATTTTTATTCTTAATATCTTTTGAATTTATGAAGGATTTTCTTCAGTAAAATTTTGTCGTATGTTACATTTGCAGGAATATGTATGACAAACGACAAAATGTGATACAAATTATACTCAATATGTATATGGAAAACTAAACAAGATTTCAAAAAGAAATGGCTTTGTAGATGAAGAATAACTGCATTATTAACATTATTTGCCATATTTTGACATACAACATTTAATTATCCGGATAGCGCCATTTGAAGCTCTTAATTAGTTAAGAATAACTGTAATAAGCATTATTAATTAAATTTGGCCCAATTTTCTCATATGATATTTATTTATCCGGACGACGATGTATGTCCTTTGAGGAAACCGATTATTCAATTCAATATGCATAAATGGAGCTTTGGACATATTCAAATTTTGTTTCTGTTGTGTTTGTTTTTCTTAAAGCGAAAAATAGAGGATTTTTTTATAAGGAATTGATAGCACGAAAATCCGGAACACTGTTTCTGTCAAATGGTTAATATGGCGTCTGAAATGAGAGAGTGAAACTACCTTTAAAAATGATTGTATCATGGGTGGAATCCCAAAATTGACACAAAAAGCAAACGTACTGAGGATTTAATTTATAGAAAAAATAAACAAATGTTCTGCTCGTCTTACTCATGGAATTTTCTACCACGAACGTTAATAGAAGTTTAAAATTTAAACACAAAAAAACATGTTGACACTTTTACCGCCTAAGGGTTAGATAGAACAAGCAATCTGCTGATGTTAATATTATACCTTAATTTATACATTAAGCTGGAGCGATTTTGCAACCCATTTAAATTTCTTCTACGACATGGGTCTAAAATTAATTCGGAGGCTCCGGAATTTGATTTTTATGGAATCAAGTTGGGTTTTAGAAAAACTTTAGTGTACAAAAATCGACAAAAATATAATCTGACCATTTTATATTCAATTGTAACCAAAAGTTTATGCTGAATCCAAATATGAAATTAGAATGAAAAATGGATGAATAACTTTCGAGATATAGCCGAATTTCGATTTTAAAATCTGAACAAAGGTTCAATCGTTCAAGTGCATATGTATATCTCTTACTATATATGATTTTTCTTAAATTTTTTTTCAAATTACTAAAACTAATTTAATTTCCACATGGTAACAATATTTTGAAACTTGTACCCGAACTCTGCAACTCAGTCTCATCACAAATCTCAAAATGAGCTAGAGATTATTGCTTTTCCTCGCTTTAACGTTTTTTTTCTTTTGTTTTTATTTAAATTTTTGTGACCAGTTCACTATTTAGATACTTTATTTTGAGACTAAAGGCTTCATTTTGAAATTTATGAATGCCAACTGGTCTAAAATTGTGACTTTAGAGGCTGAGACAGCTTAGTGAATTCGTGCATAGATTTAATTAACTTGAGACGAAAAACAGTTATACTCAAAAATTGATTTATCTGAACGGTCGGTTGTATGGGAGCTATATGTTATAGTCATCCGATATTGATGAATTTCACTGACAACATGTTTTTAGTGCATAAACGGAAGAGTTATTCTTCAAATTAACTTGAATAAAATACAGCTTTGCATTACTTGAATCGAATGGAAATTTATGCTTTTGGTACATACATATGCTTTTTGTCGATTTTTGTACATTAAAGGCACATTAAATAGACAGCAGCATTAAAGTAAATGCAACCCTTGTGTATATTTTGTGATTTGTTGTGGTCCATCACCCGTCAAAATAGATATATCAAATTTGACGAGTTTGATAATTCTAAATGTAAACAAAATGTACGCGTTTCAACATTTTGCTTGAAAAATACATTTATTTCAATGTAAACAGTACAAGACGCATTCTACTTCAACGGATCCTTAGGAAGCATTGCTCCTGGTGACAAAGTTCTGGAAAGACTAACGAGGTATGCCTTCAAGAATGCAAAAAATTATGGGAACTCACTTAACTGTTTGCAGAAAACGGTGCCCAATTGGATATTAAAACAAGATCCGACCTTTCCCAGTCTTTTATAAAACAATGTCCCCTTTCTGGGTATGTTACATATGTACATACATACGTATGTAGGTTTCCCAAATCACGTTAACGCAAAATTTGTTTAAATTAAAAAGTAGAAATATACAAAATGTAAACAAAGATTGTTTTGTAAACAAAGTTTTTTTTTTGTTTGTTTTGAAAATAAAAGTTTGTTTTGTAAACAAAATTTGTCTTGTTATGGACCACATATGTATGTATATGAAAAAACTCCAATCAGCTGATAACATTATATTACCTGTTTAATGTTCCATGACCTGATCCCATAAAAATCAAATCCCGAAACCTCCAAATTCATTTTAGACCCATGTCGTAGAAGAATTTTTTGTTCAAAATATTAAGAAGAATCGGAATTTTAAAAGCGCGGTATCAATAAATTGTATGCCATACATATCGCCTCAGTATAATGTACATATCGCAGCCTAAACCAAAAATAGTCACAACTCGGAAAATCTCAAATGTTCAGGAGAGGCAAAACAAACAGTCTCTACAATAATGATGATAATTGTATAATCATACTTTTCCAGTAAAAGAAGATATTTAGTAACTACGAAAAAATTTCTGGAGCAGTTGGGGAAGTATTCCGTGAATAAGTTTATGTGGAAAAAGGATTTAAAATTTTTTTTTTTTAATATCCAGAGAAGTAAAAAATTTTATGTTAAAATGTTTGTAATATTTTAAACGTACTTTTCCAGTAAATAAGATACATAGTTACGATGAAGAAATTTTCGGAGCATGTTGGAAAGTATTCTGGGAATAGGTTTATGAGATAAAAGCGATTTTCAAAAATTTTGAGTTGTGAACGAATTCTTCACAGGTTTTCAGGCAAGTGCGTGTTTGCAGGAGAAGGCAAATCCGAGACCTGCAATCGCACGAGGCTTCCCTACAGAATTACCAATGCCAAAAAGAGACACTCGGGGCTCGCTACGGTTACTATGGTTGCACATGCGAGAATGAAACAACGATGTTTTCATGTTTATCTTTACTGAGCGTAAGATGACCTGTAAAATAGTTGTCATTTATAGTTGCACAAAAGAGACAATGACCATTAAGGATATTATCGCATGTGCGAGAAAGAAACATACGATAAATTTATAGGTGTTTTGCAAATGGCGCACAGTATTCAGAAAACTCTGAAGTGTATTTTTATTTTATTTTTTTTAATAAAAGATAAGTTTTAAATGAAAAAAATATCTTTTCTAAATGCTTATTATAAAGAAAAGAGTATTTCTTAATCTAATATAAAACATGAAAGAGCTTTGCGCAAAATACCGATGGAGTAGCCGTAGTTTGTCTGGTCAGGGATATTTTTATCAGGACGGACGAAGGAGGCTTACGCAGAAAGCAGTTCTGCGCCAAAAATTGTTCATCAAAAATTAATTTCATTTTTATATCATGATTAAAGTTATTAGCTTGTAGTAAATTAATAAAATTAAATAAAAAAAATAAAAAAACTTGTTTATTAAATAAAACAAAATAAGGAAATATCATTTGCTGTCGGTATAAAGGAATATTTTCAGTACTGTTGATTTTATTGGGAGCATTGACCCAGTAAAAAGAACGAGATCGAGCAGTAGAGCTATACGTTTGTCTATTCGGTAATATTAACGTGATAGAGTGAAAAACACAATATCACACGTACACATTTGTTGACATCAGCTTTTACATAGTGGCCCTAAGGAACTGATAGCAACTTTGTTCTAAGTGCTGACAAAATTTTTTCAGCCACTGACCATCAGATGTACGGTAAATTGGCCGGTATTGTTCTTGTAGGGTTAAGAACATGTGAGGGAATTGTGTGTTAATGTACTTTATTTAATAAGGCCGTTAAAGTGACTTCAGAAGTAACATAAGACGTCTCCCGCATGTCACAGAACTCGTAGCACCTTTTCACTTTCATGTTTTTCCTTTGTTACGCAAGTGGACCATTCTCTCAGTGTGCATAGCAGTTAAACTTGCAAACATCTTGCTGTAGAAACCTTAAACTCGATTTCAAAGTCCAAGCAGCTGCCAGGAAAAAATTTTTTTGAATATACTGCAAACTCATGATTCAATTATTAAAGGTTTGGTAACTAAGCAGCTAGCTCCTTCACTTTTTGTCAAACGGCTCCCTTAGCATCCAAACCGTGTTGCTTCTTAAAAATTAAAATAGTAGTAACCTGAAAACATTTTAATACCAAAAACTAACAGGCAACACTTTTTTGTTTAGTTTGTCCGCGTAAACGGTAAGTTCAAATCCAGATTTTAAAGACAGCCTTTTTTCTAATTACAGGACTGACCCCGTATCGTAAATATTTCATGTAAATGTGTACAAATGACGCGCTTTTCCATTGAATTATTTTCGAACGTATATATGTAAATTCGATGTGACGGAGTGGAAAGTTTTGTAATCTCCAGAAAGAATAGGTTTAATTAAATTTAAAATAATGTGACATAATGTGATAATCATCCAAAAACATGAATTTGTAAGAACTAAATTTTTGAGTTATGAAGTTTGATTAATTTTTCTTGTAATATATAAAGATTCTCTTTCTTAAATTTCGAATTATTATGGTTTTCGCCGTCCAGGGGTTCGTCATAATATTAAGAATAATCCTGATGTCAATGGTATTTTTGTATGTAAATAAAAGGAATACAGCGAATAAATAACTTAAATATTTTAAGATAATGTTTTATGATCAATCGAAATTATTTGTCGTTTAGTTCATGGGGCAAATAAATTGAAAATTTATTCGCTGGTTAAATATAAAAAAAAATCAATAAGTACATAATTATGTTTTGTGAAATACCCTCGACATTTATAGTTAAAAAAATCAATAACATTTTACTACTTATTGTTTACTTTTTAAGAAAGGGGAACAAATTTTAACCCGTTTTCCATACTACGTAAAACAACCCTTTATAAGGGAGTGTCAAAATTTGAATGTCATTATTTACCTAACCTTTTATAATTGAATCATGCTGTAAACTGAAATCCATTACAGTTGAACGAGATTTAAAAAATACGAACATTTTCATATGATATATGTGTATATAGCTATAGCCACAGCAAGCTTTATTTGTCTCACGAAAAGTGTCTCTAGCAATTTTCATTCGCCCGGGCCCCCTCAAAAAACGTAATGGATCCGCCCTTGGCGGCATAAGAGGTATCAGTGGTGGTGCCTTTTCCGGCACTATAAGTCAATTATTTTATTTATTTAAATTCTTTCTACATTCAGTCTACAAATTTAGTATCTTACAGACTAGCAAAAGGCTCTAGTTAAACATTGTAAACAAATTACTCATAAATTTTTCCACCCTTAAGTTAAATTCAATAACACTAGAATATGAATGGCGCAATTCAATGCATCTAGCAATTGGTTAATTTCTGGTATAATTCGTAGAATGCTGTACACCAACCAACAACCTGTTGTTTCTTAAGTTACGTGGGAGTTCATATAAGATGAGCAAATTTGTTAAGTCAGCGCAATTTATGTACCCATTGATTTATAAATAAATACAATGCGGAAGTAGTATCTTCCTTCATGCAAAGACTGGAGACCCAGCAATTTCCGTCTGCCAATATAGGGAGGAACCTAACCCCGCCAGGGCAACTTGCTCATAGCGAATTTAGTGCAAATCTTTTGAACTCTCTCTTTTAGTCGAGGCCACTTCACAATATAAACTCCATATAATAGTGAACGAAACTGTCGCAATTCCCTTGGTCTCGTGGACAGTCCGTTTTTAAATGAAATAAAAGAGGAAGGAATTCGTATTAGACGAATTGTCAAATTTGTATATTTATTTAAAGAGAGTTTTTTCCTATTTGTCGCCGGACCTTAGCAAACCAGTTGGTTCGGCGAACAAAAGGATATCCCGTTAAATCGATTGACAAATTTAAGCCAATGGCAGGCAATTACACAAAACCAGTAGTTCTGAAACCAGGCTGATTCCCAGCAGTAAATCAGCGTGGGGAAAAATATAAAAATTACCCAGCAGTAAACTGGTTCAGGCTGCTGGCCTGAACAAATAGAACAATTTTCTACAAGACTTCTTACTAAAGCGATATAAAGAGATTTTAAAGTTACGGTATGCCTGAATTCTTGAGTATTGCGTCTAATAAAACCTTTCATTTAACTTATAAACTGAAAAAAAAACCTAACATCGTCTGGAAATATTAAGCAGTTTGCAAAATTAAAACAGCTAGGCAAGTCGTTTGTGAATAGAATAAACTAAAGTGGCCCAATTTTCACAAGTAACCTTCTTTGTGTTAAAAAGCTCTTAAAAAAATCCAACAGTTTACCACTAATGCCGTGACTACTCAGCTTTTGTAGAAGTATACTGTGTTTCACCTTATCGAAGGCTTTGGAAAAGTCTGTGTATATTGAGTCAAACAGATCGCGGGTTTCAAAAGATTTAATTATTTTATTAGTTAACAGAGCTAAATTGGAGCAGGCTGACCTACCGGGAAAAAATTCATGCTGACTATTGGATATTATATCCCTTACATGATCAACTAACTTCGATTTGAATAGGTGGTCAAATGATTTGGATAGCGCCCATTATCCAAGCAATTTTTGAATAGAAGAGATATGGGATAAGCTTAAACTGTGGAGTACTTTTTAATTTTAAATAAAAAGGGGTGAGTAACTTTCAGAGTCTAGTTTTTTAGCAAGGCTTCAATGCTGAGATAGCTAACAACACATCTTCTTCCGATATTGAGAATTCTATGAAAGAAGTTGAGGGTGGTATAGGTGGTAAACGATCAGGTTTTTCATAGACCCTCTGAAAGAAATTCGCAAACAAGTCACATGCGTCAAGCGTATTATGACAAGTGACGGTTTCACATTCAAGACTTGTGGGAAATTCATTAGTTTTCCTTCTCCAAATGCCAAATTCTGTTTGAATGCGTGGTCTTGTAATCTATCGTTGGTGTACATTCTGGTGCTGACGTCACCGGCTGTCAAACTAGGCAAGTACGGAGAGTAACGAAAGTGTTTTCAGCGGGTCTATGAAATAACTCCCACGAAATAAGTCCCACTTTTGAAAACGAAATAAGTCCCACCAAAATGAAATGATTTAAAAATTTACTTGAAATGAAATAACTCCCACTCAAAATGAAATAACTCCCCCTTGAATAATATATTTCTTAAATGAAATAAGTCCCACTTTCATAAACGAAATAAGTCCCACTTTTTCTCTGTTTAATGCGATTTCAAATAAGAAGTATTTGAAAAAAACACACGTCGAATAATATGAATACTCAAAGATAAATATTTGAAGGGTTTCATGAACTTCTGCACGACAGAATGGACATACTAGTTTGATCAATTTTGTGAGTTTGCATTGTAAGACAGCATTCACTGCAAATTTTCAAGTGCTTACAAGGAAAAAATAAGATATTTGGCTGCTTTATGAAACAAACCACACACATATTATTATTAATTGTATTCTGGTTGGTTTCAATATGGTTTAACGACTCGTCTTCAATGTCCTCTTCCAAATATGATAATTCTTCAAAAAGATCTTCATCAGGCTCCATTTGTACAATTAAATTATTTTTTGATAACACCAGTTGGTCAAGGAATTTAGAAGGAGTTATAGTACCTTGTAAGAGATCATTCTTGAATTTCGAAATCATAACTGCTTTCACTACCATTGGTATTCATCAATAGTTCAAATTTTCTTACTTTTTCAAATTCTTGCATCTGTAAAAATGCTACAAATTTGAAAAAAGTAGCCTTCTTTGGAATGCTTTTTCCTATGACGCTATTGTAAGCTTCTATTGCAGACGTAGTGCGTAAATATTCTGTAAAAGGGAATATTGTACCTTTTGCATCCATTGATTCTCAAAATATTTTATAAATGATTTGAATTTATCTAAAGCGTTCAATTTTCCTAAATCTTCGGTTAGTAGTTGGAAGCTATCCGAAATGTGCATTCCGGGTAATAATGGAAGAGATAGAAATTTGTGAGAAAAGCAAATTTGAAACAATACCATTCATTTCGTAAAGAGCAAGAAAAAACAGAACTTCTCGAAAGCATATTATACAATACAATAAATTTTTTTTAAAAAGCAACAAAAAGAACATTATGAAATTCAATGAGAAACAACGTGAAGAGCAACAAATAACGGCAAAAAATATTAAGCATTCACTTAAAATGCAAAATTATGAAAATGAAATAAGTCCCACTTAAAACGAAATAAATCCCACCAAAATATAAATTTAGGGGTATGAAATAACTCCCACTTTACAAAACGAATTTATTCCCACTCAAAACGAAATAAGTCCCACTTAAAATAAAAACGCGTAACGAAATAAGTCCCACCAATTGACGAAATAAGTCCTACTTTTAAAAACGAAATAACTCCCACTTTCAAAATAGCAATTTTTGGTGGGACTTATTTCGTTTTTAAAAGTGGGACTTATTTCGTGGGAGTTATTTCATAGACCCTTTTCAGCACCACCTGCATGCCTAAGCACCGATTGTGCTTATACATACATATGTAAGTATGTAACTTGGGCAAGTTCATGCAATTTTTTGCATTTTTCCAATTTTAATTTTGCAACAGCAGAAATTTTGTAAACTTCAAATAACACTAAAAACAAAATATGGCATGTAAACTCAAGGCCATTCAATGAGACAATTTTTTGCATTTTCGAAAACAAAAATTTTTTTTTTTGCAACAAAATTTTCAAAAACTTCAAATAACACTAAAAACAAAATATGACACGTAAACGCAAGGCAATTTTACAAAACGATTTGACTATGCTAAAATAAAAAAATAAAATTTTTTTTTTTGGCATCAGATTTAGTTCGTGATTTTTCTTATTGTCAATTAAAAAATGCTGTCATTTATTTACATAGTAAGTTATTGAAATTTGCATTACGCAATGCACTTGAAATGTTAATTGATTTTCATACTATTTCACGCATTTTTCGTATAATTATCTGCTTCGGTCTGCGTATACCGAATGAAAAGCTGCAGATTTGTACACACTGACTTAACTGCTGGATAACGATCGTTCAGTTCGCGACGTTGCTGCCGAATCTATTATTTGTTTAAGTATAAAGAAAATGTTAAATTTACCAAAACTCAATGGGAATTTTTAAATACCTTAGTCTTAAAGATTTTCTCCAACTTTTTCAAAACTTCGGGCAAATTCAGTTCAACAATCAAGTTTGGCCAATCATTGTCCTTAAAGATATCCATTAAGGCATCAAGTGCCTCGGAAATTGTCCAAACGTCATCTTCCTAAAAGTGAGTGCAAATATATGTAAATATGTACATATACATATGTATAGCGCCAACAGAGAATATAAATGAGTAATTGATGAGTTTTACCTCAGCACATTCTTCTATGATGAATGTGATTATCATGCGTACTAAGTTTTCTGCTAAGAGAGCACCCAGTGTGCCCAACATACGTAACCAATTTGCACGAATTTCAGCAACGCTGCAATTTTTTACCTCACTAAAAATTAACTGTAAATGAAGTCATATAAATTATTAGAATTTGTTGCCATAAATGTTCATGTACATATGTATGTACCTGCAAGTCATCATCTGCCATTTGACTAAAGAGCTCTTTGTTAGTTTTTAAACATTCTAAAGCGGCACGCATTAACGAAGTCGCTGGTTCGATGACAGCAATATCTCGAGGACCCTTGAACACTTGCTGGCCAAGTTCTACCCAGACATCATAAATGGCCTTGACGTCACCTATGTTCGCGGGACCCAATGCGTTGCAAAGGTTTTGCAGGCAAAGAAGCGAGGAAATGCGCAAGTTTTTCACTCTATAAAACGATATTTCAGTTAGGTAAGACTTGAATGTGTTTGTAAAAGTATTTAAATTATTAAACAATTTTCTTCTTACTTCATAAGCAATGATGAACTAACATCTCGCAAGGATTGTGTCACATTATCGGGTAAAACTTGCGCCTTTTGCCAAAGCTGTGACCAAATAAAAACCAAAAACAAAAAAGAGTGTCCAAAAAGTTTAAGTACATTTTACATGTTTATTTGGATTGATTTTTTACCTTCTGCACGATTCCCAAGGATTTGACATTTTCTACAAACTCTGGGTGTAGCTTATTAACATCTTCTAAGTTCCCAACATTATTTGAGTTCTCAACTTCATAGTCTGCAACTCCTTCGCCTTCTGAAGCATCCTCTCCTTCCGAATCGACCCATTCTGTTACGAATTATTAAGGAAATCACAAATATTTGAATACAATCTTGGCCGCAGCTATAGTACATGTACGTATGTATGTATGTATGTATGTGTAAAAAGAAATTATAAATGCCCAGAACTGGCCCGCTGGGTGAAAGGGAAGCCGAGAAATTCAGCAAAATTCCATTATTTCTCTTACTTCTTGCATTCATGATTTTGCTGATTTTAAAATTTTTGTTTCTTGCCGGCACACTATTGTAGATAAATTTTCAGCTTCCCCGTCAATACGAAATATCATTCTTTCCGCTCAATTCACTTAATCGCCGGTTAATTGAGTCGCCTGTACTTAATACTATATTTATAGAAATATCGATAGATTGATTTATTCTTACCTTCATCGTCACTAGAGACTAAATTCGTAATGATCTCCGCCGCAACACGAAGAGCATCGATCAAATTGCCTACCTCCTTGATTTCGTTTTCAGCTGGAGTGGGAAGTTCTTGGCGTCGTCTACGCAAAGCCGCTGCTTCTTCTGTTTCTTCTACAACAAACGCAAATATTTCAATACTAATACATTTCGGGTCAAATGTATAGAAAAACATGTGCTTTGAAATTGATGTTAATATCGTGTAGTTAATTATACTTGTACTATGAATGAAATTGTATATGAGCTACTAAAAAAAAACCTTAGAATAAATTGGCGAAATACATAAGTGAAGTAGATTTTTTTTGTCGCAGCAAATTTCTTACATAAAAAAATAAATTTTGCTTATCTTTATATGGATGAAAGTCGCAATGATAGCCAGTTGAAACTTTCACGTTTTTAGTTTTCTACAAAGTTTTTGACTGGGATTTTTATGGTTTAGTTTAGAGAATGGACTGAATTTTATTTGAAAATTCTTTAAAGCAATTAAATGAATACAAGTGGCAAAATGTGTAATTTTTAATTTGTTTACTAATGAAGTGCAAATATTTATGTATTCATATTTTTTTTTGCAATGATCTCACATTTTTAATATTCTAACCTAACAATTAGTCCTCTTATTTCATACCTAGCACAAGTACAATTACCCAATATATGAAACTATGAAAGACTCTTGGTATAACATTTTCTTTCAACCGGGAAGTCGGCGCAAGGGTCACTTAAATCTCAAAACAAAAAAACATTTTCTTTTATACCTTCTTCCGTTTCCATATTTACATCCAGAACTGGCACACATTCACTGCTTTCTTTTTCCTGGCCTACATTCAGCACATTTAACAATGGCTCTTGTTGGTCAATTGCCAAAGTTTGTCCCAAGCTGTGCAAGATATTACCGGTGTATGCCGCTGATAATGCAGGCACATTTGATAAAATGCCTAATAAGAAAGCGCATACAGTTAGAGAGTTGTTATACTTAAATATATGTATGTATGTGGATACCTGCTACTAAAGTACGTAGATAATGATGTCCATGTCCACCTTTCAACTCCAGCAAAGTCAACAGCGCAGGTACATGTTGTGTCAATGAGATCCAAACTCTTTTATTGTTCTCTGAGACTACTAGCAAGCACTGTGCTACTGATATCGATATGTCTAAACCAAAAACTGTCGAATCCAGGCAACGAATGAGACTTCCAACCAATTGCGTTTGATTGAATGTATCTAGCGCCACCGTTGAACTTTCACAAAGGTTCCAGAGGAGATTTATGGCTTGTAAAAATGTATCTGATCGGATATCTAATTGTCCACTCACTGCATTATCAAAGATGGGCACCCATTGTGTGTCCTGAGCATATTCGTTCAGCAGTGTTAGAAGCGGCGTAAGCACATCCTGGTCAACAAAGATGTCGCATACCTCCTAAGCAATGAATTAATTAAGAATTATTTAATTCTACATCTGGATTAACATGGGATATTCTAAAGCTAAAATACTACTGAAACTTACCGGTACACAAACGGTGAAGTTGCGTAGCGCTCCTGCAGATGCATTCCGTAAAGGTTGATCATGATCAAATAGATAAGGCGCTACTATGCGTATAATATCGCTTTCACAAATTGCCGCTATCTTATCCTTTTTGCCACACTGCACCAACACTGCCAGTGATTGCAATGCATTTAATTTTTCTTCAATATTTAAATTCAATAGTTGTTCACGCATTGTAACCACTGGACATAATCCATTATCGAGTGTATATTCATCGTCGATGAGATCATGCAAGCTAGATATTTCTAAGGGGTTGGATTTGGATACATGCCGAACACGATTTCGTCTCGTTTTACCCATCTTTAGTGTATTAATCCTCTAGAAATCCCGAGACACCACTACTATTTGGCAGTTAGCAAACAGACGAGACAATTCCAAACCCCACACGTGCACAAACACAACAACAATGGCTATTACAATTTGCTTTGTACAATAATTAGCACGCTTCACTTTTTATTTCGAGTTTCATTGTGTTTTTTTCTTATTCCATTTTGCTATAACATTTATTTTCGAAGACCGTTTGTTCAGAAAGTTTCGAATATTATGTTGCCACACTTAGTAATTTTCAAAATATTACGATTTTCGGAACACAAAATTTATTTGGTTATTAAATGCGATAAAAATATTTCAGAAAATAGTCCGTACGTTCTTTCATACTTTGAAACATTACTTTAATTCTTCAAATAATACAATCGGGTAACATTATTGAAATTTAAGTGTAATGAAGAAAAAATGCGTTAACCGATACGTACACATTGAAATTGCGAAACAAAAATGCAAGTTAGAGATGTCAGATGAAAAGTGCAAAATTCGACTTCTGAAAGGATCCGAATCAAAAAAAGGATTGATCGATCATTAAAAATTTCATAGATTCAGTTTTTTTATTTTTCTCAAAATATACATATGTATGTATAATTTATTGACACATATGCATATCAAATAAAAGGTAATTTAATTACTTTTTTAACGATACCAACTGTGAAGATCGGACAAATAGTTTTAAAAATATCAGCTTTTCAAAATATTAAAGTTACCCCCTTTACTACTACCTAACACCAACCCCTATTGATTTGCACCATAAAAGAAATTTCACCATCATAATCAGTAAAAGAAGGCGGACCACGCCCATTTTTTTATATTCTTCTAGCTGAACGGGCGGTATACTTTACTTATGCCTTTAGTTTAACTTGAGAAAAAGAATGCGTTTATTTTTTGCATGGATATGAAACAAATTGTACATCGGTTCACAATTGGAAACTTGATAAAAATATCGGTTTCGATGGCTCTTGTTAATCGGTTCAAAAACGACTTCTCTATTAGCAGGCAGACAGTAGCGAAGCTTTCGATTAGTGTAGTTGAGGGGAACGTAAAAAATGGTTTGCATTGAAGGAAAGTGTGACCTTCGCAATCAATTCGCATGCAATTATAAATGAACTCACTAAAATTGGATAAACTGCTTCAAGTACATAAAATTTAGTGAGTTCTTATTAGCCATCGCGTTTTTATATATGCTTCGTCAAGGAAGAAAAGTGATAAAAAAGTGTGAAACAAATATGTGAAGTACTGTATGAGAATGGCGTGTATAGCGTAATCAGAATATGAATGTAAAAGAGGAACAAAGAAGGAACGTGTGCAATTAGTGATTGTATGAGTGCGAGCGTTCAAGAAAGAAGAAAGGTGAAACACGCGAAGGCACATAGAGTCTGTGAGAAGTCAACTTCGAAAATTCCAACTACGGCACTCGCAACTCGAAATTGTGCAAAGCTCTTTTTCGGGCTTGTGCGCATGGGAGCTAGCAGAGTTGCATTCGTTAATGGAGGATTTTGTGTATATAGACGATTTTATTCATCGTTATGATGCTGCAGTTAAGAAATTATTGAGCCCTAATGAAAGCATCACGTGAAAATCAATATACAACTGTTTTCTGAAACTGTGATCAGAATTTGGTAAGTAGTTTTCTTTAAAGCAATGAACCTTAAAATTTTGAAAAACTCTAGTCGATAGGACGGGGTGAAAGTTGCCACTTTTCCAGAAAAAAAATAGTGTAAAAAACTGTCGTTAATGCAGTTTCTAAAATATATTGAAAGAAAGTGTACTTATTCCCGAATTCAGTAACTTGGAATCATCTCAAGTCTCACTTATCTTCTTTTATTTTAATCTTAATTTTTTGTGACCTACTCATCACCAGGTCACAATTTTGAGGCTTTATTTCGAGTCTAATGGATGCAAACTGGTCTAAAATTGTGACTTTTGTCTCTAATAGAGACTGTGACAGCTTACTGAATTAGAGGGTAATTCTACATCTGTGCGACAAGAAAATATTTGTACAGTTCTTCAGTTTTCCGAAATGACTAGTTCATAAATAATTATATTGCATTGATTGAAGTAATATGTTAAACTTTCACGTTTTTAAAGACAAACAGAAACGTGAAAAATTATATACAAATTCATAAATATTCATATAATTTTTTTTGTTTTGATACACCTCTTGTTCGGTGTATTCTTTGGCTTTGGTGAATTTTAGCTAAAAAATTGGTATAAAAAAATTACAATTGGCAGCCGTGCCCATCGTGCGTACATCATGTGCGTGAAAGACTGTGTACAGTAGAATGAAGTGGAATGCAGTAACGAATAAAACTGCGAAGTGTACATAAAAGAAATTTTTGAAGAATACGAGCGCCATACGCGTAGTAGGTGGAGAAAATCGGCAAGTAATTAAAAAATTTTATTATATTCATATAAACTTCGCCAATACAAAATACCAATTACTAAAAATTTAACATAATTACTATTTGAATGGAGGTTTTTAATGTAATGTCAACTCGGAGCAATCCACAACTCCAACACTTAATTCAACATGTTTAAGTTCCTGGTACTTACTGTGCTTCAATTAGGTGATTTCAGAATCGTTCGTTCATTCAAAAGAGCACTCAATTTGCTACTTTTTGGGATGAAAAAATTATTTTTTGAAATAAATGGGCAACTCCGCTGTTCGGACTCGATTTGCTCCTCACATTTATATATATATATATATCAATCTTTGCAATTCTCGCAGATTTTCTAATTCCCTTCTACTTCTGTTCGTTCGTTTGCTTCATTGGATTGTCCGTGAGTATAGCAGATTAGTGAATTTTCTTCTACGATCGGTTTTTATTTCGCTGGTTTGTACTGCTGATAGTTTTAATTTCCTTACACGAGTGTATCAGAATTCATATTATATATCTCCATCCAGACCAGCGCACATTTGGCTATATAGCTTCTTAGCATTAGCGGAGCGCAGAAATCGCTGATTTCCCCAAGACCCTGGAATGATTTTTTGGTCTTGGAAAGAATATGAAATAGATGGTTTATATCTGTGAACTTTTAACAAAGCAACGAATTTGTCTCTAGCATTTTTTATTTTATCACATTTTTGCTCTTGATCTTTCATAGAAAATCATCATTTTTATTAGGATGATCTTAAAAACTCCAGCTATGAGTAACTAAATTAAATTATTCAACAGAACATTCCAATTGTAGGAGTAGCAAGATTAGAGAATACGGTTAAATTGAGATAAGTGGTTAAGTGAAAAGTCCAGGGGATATGCTGAAAGTGCTATGAAGAAAACCTATACCGTGAATAAGCACGCTAAAGTGGTTGGTAAATACATACATATGTACAACCTTAACAGCTGTAGAAGTAGATTCTTAAAAGGAGAGAATATTTCTAAATCCATACAGAATATGTACCTTCATCGATGAAACTATTACTTTGAAAGTGGCTTTTCATCCTTGTTTGCAGGAACTGCTAGGTATCTGATCGAATAAATCGTGGTAGGTAGATGATGGTGTTCCCAAATACTAAGATACATATGTATATGCAACCGCTTACTACGTAGGTACTTCCCTGATGTGCTGTGGGATTCCTGCAAGTACCCATCGTTCATTCCAATAATCAAATTAACAACATAAGTGATTCCAGTGCTAATATAGCTAATAAAAATCAACTGCAAATAATGTTGGGTCATAAATTTAAAGACGTTAACTGTCTATCTTTATATCTACATAAAAATTGATATTTTTACGATTTCATATCCCTGTTTTGACTAAAACAATTAAAATTGTCAGTATAAGTAGTTATGCGAAGGCACTATTTTAAAAATTCTGTTGACGTTACCTTCCTAAATTAAATCCATATTAAAAATAATATTTTTTTTAATTCTTAGTACAGTTCGGCGTAAGGAACTTTCTGAACCTTTCCTTTTTGTAATTTGTGGCTCATTCAAGGAACTTTTTATTATAAAGTGCATAATTCGGCTTTAAATAAATTTTTGCATAATTTGTCTTATATTTTATGTTGTTTTCAGAATAATGGATTTGATACTAGAATTTCGTGTTTGCTCCTTCAGGTAATTACAATTTTTTTAAAATATTTAACTGAGTTAAAAACCAAGTAAATAAAAAACAAACCTCTGCTTGTATACATACAAATGTATGTACATGTATGTTTGTGTTTATCTTTAAAATTTCAGCCATCGTTGTTCCAAAGAACTGCTCCACTGATTTGGGGCGTTGGAGCAACTAGAGGACAAATACACACAGAATCATACCCGATCTCCGTTCTGGAATCGTAAACAGTCTACAACAACACATTAAACTGTTTTCAAGAATTATTATTTTTAAATAAATGACGCCTTTATGAACAAATTTAAAGTTGGCATACGACAAAATCAATCGAAGATAACTTTCTTATGATATCCCATCGTTTTGAATTAATCATAGAATGTAACGCAATAAAAAGTATTTATGTTCCAATAAAGAGGCCGATTACACACAAATAAAAAAAAATTCGCAACGCACTGCAATTTGTGAATAGTACATACTACATACATACATATAGACAATTCTTCATACGTCCTTCAACAAAAAGCACCGTGACGGTCACGGCGAGGATAAAGGAGTCCGAAAGGATTTGTGGTGCCGCATCAAGTGGCATCAATATTCTTAAGTTTAGGCTGAAGATGGCAAATACGCTTTCCGTCATGACGAACGTTTTACGGAATGTTGTCAGCAAACAGCGTATACGCTACAAGGAGAATGGATATAATTTAGATTTAGCCTGTAAGTAAAAAAAAAAAAAGTATCAAAGTTGTTTTTCTAACAATTGAACATTGAATTAATGCTGCATTTCAAAAATTATAAAATACAACATGTACTTAATTATTATTTTCTTATTAAGATATCATACGTTTTTTTTTCAATTTATCCTTCAGATATTTGCGACAATATAATAGCGATGGGGTATCCAGCAGACAATATAGAGAGTATATTTCGAAATCGGTTGGAAGATGTTTATAAATTTCTTCAAGAAATCCATCAGAATCATTATAAAATTTATAACCTCTGTCTTGAGCGTAGCTATGATAGCAATAAATTTCATGGAGTAAGTGTTAAATATGTTACAAACTTCTATTTAAAACTTACTAATTTCTTTATTAAACTTTATATTGTAGAGAGTTGCTGTTTATCCCTTTGAGGATCATAACCCACCAACAATAGAATTGATACAAAGATTTTGTATGGATGTGGATGCTTGGCTGAAAGCCGATAACCAAAATGTGGCTGCAGTACACTGTAAAGCAGGCAAAGGCAGAACTGGTAAATTTCACATAGTATATGTACATACATACATATTTAATATGTAACATCGTTGAAATAAATATTTTTGTTTTCTTTTTCAATCTTTAGGTACAATGATTTGTTGCTATCTGCTGTATAGCGGGCAGCAGCAAACTGCCGATGAAGCTTTGGAATGTTATGCTGAGAAACGCACAAAGGATCGCAAAGGTGTTACGATTCCATCGCAAAGGCGGTATGTTCAGTATTTCGCAAAATTAATAAGGTCTGGTGTACAATATGAAAAGCGTATACTGCAGGTGAGTTGAAATTTTAATACATATTTATATACTGTACATACATATATCTTTTTCTTATTAATATTAAATCCTTACTTTTGGCAGTTTTGTGAAATTCGTTTTACTGAGGCTAATTTGTTGCATAGTCATGGCACCGTGCATTGCTCAATTTCCGTACTAGAAGATAATGGATGTTCTGTCCGAGTAATGGTAAGAAAAATAAGAGAACCCTAAATGTTGCCTAACATCTGAAATATCTGCTTAAATTGATGATTTCTGTAAAAGCATTAAAAACATTGCCCAAGACACGACCTTGTTAGTCGTGCCGCTTTCCTACAAACAGTATTTGTTATGATTATTGCACTAAGAAAACACCACTTTTTTTTTAACGCATTAATAATAATAATTTTGCTATTTTTTAGCCTCTGCTGGCGTTGCCAATCGATTTTCGAAAAAGTTACACACTTGATCTTAAAAATCATTCACTATGCGTGGCTGGTGACATTAAAGTGGAGCTGACCCATAAAAAGAAATTATTTCATTTCTGGTTTAATACATATTTTGTACGTGATGATGCTGGTATGTACATACATAGTTATAAATCATTTGCATTAAATATGTATTTTGAGAGCATTTTAATAACTTCTTATTAATTTGCAGTCATTGAGGAAGAAGGCGACGAAGGGAAACTCGTGTACACTCTTAACAAATTTGAAATCGATGATGCACACAAAGACAAAGAGCACAAATGCTTCTCCGAAGGGTTTAAGGTAAAAAAAAACTGAATTAAATTATAAACACATGTTATTTTAAAACTCATAAATATAAATAAATATTCAAAATGAGTAGTAATGCGCTTGAAGATTTCAAAGACTAGTCGTAGTCTAAGTGTTCTTCACTTACGAACGCGTAAAGCTAAGCGGCTGCGGGCGCACCGTAAATTTAATCGGCCAAATACACCAAATAACAAAGTGCCAAAGGACTCGTAACGACAAAGTACTTAGTACCAATGAACAAATATTCGTGTATGTTTGTATGCAGATTTAAACTTAAACAATTGGTATGCCGAAAAGTAAAGAAAGTGAAAGCAATCAGCAAATACGAGGATATAGAAACTTAAGTTTCATACCAATTTAACATTCCCACTTTTGTTATTGTTAAAAAAAAATATTTTTTGGGGTTTGGCAACCATTAATAAATAGTTCATATTCGGTGTCGATTTCGCATGAACCAAAAAATCCAAAAAAAAGAAAAGGGAAGCACAAATTAATAGTTCGACCTTTAAATGGAAATAAATAATAAAGTTTAATATATTTTACAATTTCACATATAAAATTTGATATAAAGTCGTAATAAACTTAGAGCAAATGGAAGAAATATAGTTGGAAGAAACATGAATCAAGAGTGCATTTGGATTTATTTCTCGAAAACGAAAAATCAATATAAAGACCGAGATCTTATTAAATTCAAAAGACGATCAAGAAGTAATTAACAATCCCAGTAGCAGCATACAATGAGAATAAAAAGATGGAATTGAGTATAAAAAAAGGAAATAAAGGGAGCGAACGAAAAGGGTTCCATATATTTCTAGTGGTAGTTTCACTTTTAATTTTTTAACGGCAGAGGCTACTTGGAAATAAACATTGGGGTTGTAAATTTGAATTTTAATGTATTTCAAACACAAAGGAATTTTATTGATGAATGTTAATGTATAATATGTGGTACTATTCTTTAAACCTAGCTGACGATATGTAGTCACGAGAATCGCCGGAAAAAAAACAATCTAGTATAGTTAAAATCAAAGTTTATAAGATTTTTAAGCCCCTTAACGTTGCATTTACATGAGGCGATTTTTGGCATTTTGGCGATAATTGCCTGTCAAAGTTGACTTGCAGTCTACATACAGTGTTGGTAAAATTTATAAGGACATTCCCTTATTACTCTTTACTAATCCATAATTTTGTATATTTTTGTGCTATGTTTTTTTTTTTGAAATTAATTGTTACTTTATTCAATAAGAATTTTAAGCATATTAGGCGACACACTTTTGAAAAAATGCGTTTTAAAGTTTATGCATATGTTCTTGAATTGAAAAAATAAAAGGGACAGGATCAGTTTTGTCGTTTGCGTTGAAGCGTTGCAGAAATTTCCGAAAAAATTTGTGTTAACTTATAGTGATTTGCTGTGTGATAAGTTTTGAATAGATATTGCTAAAAAAAATTCGAAGTATCAAAGAAAAATAATCTGTAATGGGTCGCGCCAATCATTGCTCGGAAGTCGAAAGAAAATCCATAAAAAGAACTGAAAAAAATTGGAATATCCTTTCGCAAAATACCGGGTATAATAAAATGCTCCAAAAATTAATGGTATTTAACGTGGTCCAGCCATGCTGTAAAAAGAAAAATAGAGGAAGAAAGCGTAAGACATCAGAGCAATTTGACGATTTGGCGGTTAAAGAGTCAAAAAGGATCAGTTTTTGCCCTTCAACGATATTAAGAAAGGAACAAATGCTCTAGTAACTAGCCATACTATTCACAACAGACTACGAGAAGCATGGTTCAATGGCAGAAGTGGCAAAAAAATACCGTATTTGACGTGAATCAACGATTAGAGTACGCGCGGAGGCACATGTTTCGGGAAAACTAGAAAAACGTTCATTGATCTGATAAGACCAAAGTAAATTTATTAGTTTCTGATTGTAGAATATTCGTTCGACGTTGAATTTAATCACTTTTATACCTGAAAGGCAATTAAACATGGCGGCAGTTCTATAATGGTTGGGACTGTTTTTCGGCGAGTGGAGTGTAGGGTTTATAATTAATCTACTTTGTTAATTAAAACTTGTTTGGATATTTTTATTTTTATATACAAATTTGTCTTTCAATATTTTTCAATTGATTGTTTGATTATTCATTTTCTTGATGTATAAAATAAAAGTTGTAAGAATAAAATATTAAAAGTGGAATAACAACAATTCTATATGTAGGGATTATAATTAAACTACTTTGTTAATTAAAACTTGTTTTGATATTTTTACAAATTTCTATATGAAAATAAAAATATCAAAACAAGTTTTAATTAACAAAGTACATTAATTATAAACCCTACATGGAGTAGGGTAAATTTTTTGAATAGGGGATATGTGCGTCCCAGACTACCTCAATATCCCTTATGGTGTAATGTTGCCCTATTCAGAGCATCACATTTCGCTCAGATGAGACCTTATGAACGACAACGACCCGAAATATGCATCCAGAGTTGTTAAATCTTGGTTTGAACGAAGTTAATTTGGTCTTTTGGATTGGCCCTCACAATCACTGGTCTTCAACCCCATAGAACATCAATGGGGAGAGTAAAAAAAGCCGATAAATGGACAAAGATGGAAGAATTAGCAAGAGCTTTGGGGAAAAATACTTAAAGCTTGGTACTCAACACCGGTCAAAATTTGTGCTGATTTGGTGAACTCCATGCCGCAAAGGTGTCAGGAAGTCATTTACAACAAAGGAGCTTCAACTAAATATTAAATGCGATCATTTAAAGAAATTATTTATTGAACGATTTACCCTCATCCCTTGGCAAGTTTGGTTTTAAGACAAACCGGTTTCGGCGTTATGCCATCATGAGTGCCATTTTTCGTTCTGACTCGTTTAAATTCGTTCTGAGCATTTATAGTCGTTTTATTGTCAAATGTCTCTAGTTTAGTTAGTCGTAGAGAACTGCAGCTGTCTGCGGCCTGGTCTTCGGTATTGTCGTTTACGTGTGCAGGCTGCTAGAAATCTGTTATTCGTTGATGTTGCCAGAGGTTTGACCTGTTTTTTTTGTATAGTAGTCGGAGGGGTTCAAACATTACAACCGAAAAATAAAAAAATTATTTATATTTGATTTTGAAAAAACTATTATTTTAATATTTGTCCCTATTATTTTTTCCAAATATACATATTTACTTTTTTAAATCAAAGTTATTATAGCAAAACCAATCAATTATTATTGAATTATCTAATTTCTGAATTACCTTCTGTAAAATAGTTAATATTTCGTCTAACGTACACATTAAAATAAAAAAAAAATAAAAACAAATCATGACTGTGTCCCTATTATTTTTTCCAACACTGTATGTATGTATGTATGCACGTTAATGCAGCTTTGTGCATACTTTGATTATTTTCATAATGCATTATTAAAACTTATCACATCTACTGAAAGCAATAGCGGTGGTATTGCAGTAAGTTTAAAGTCCTTTTTCCCTTGAATCCAATTCTGTATCTCGGTTTAGGACATGACATGCTTATTACTATAAAAGAACATTCATTGTAATTGGCACTGAATGAATATATTAATAGTTAACACCGTAAGATAATGGTTTGTACTTCAGCTGGTACGACTTGATTTAGGCAAACTCACATGCATATACACATTCCGAATCAATAAAAACCTGTAAATTAAAAATCCAATCTTGACAAACATCGTGATGTTTCGTAACAATTCTGCATCGTAAACACTCGTTAGGTTCGTTCGTCTTAAAGTGCAGCAAGAAATTTCTGAGAATTTTTTGAGTACTCTCTCTCAATGAGAGATTCTTGCTAATTTTTACGTGAACAGCTGATTGAATTTTTGTCCGCATCCAAATATAGCAAAATGAAAAGCAAGTTTTTCTCAAACATTCTACAAACGAAACTTACCCAAAGGAACATATATACATACATACATATGTATATCTTACTTGTTTAACACTCATATTTTATAATGTTCACCTTTAAAATTCTTAAACAAACATTTCGTATTTATCCAACTTGCAATCAGCTGTTTTCTTGCTTGCAAATTTGTGCTGGGTACAATTTGTCCAGCAAGAATTTTCAACTTCCCCTCAAAATGAAATGTAACTTTGTTCTCTTAATTTTCCCTTCCTTGCAAGTTTTTTTTTTGGACACCGCGAACGTGATTTGATACCATTTCGTTTCGTTAACGTGCATAATTAACTTAAGAGAATTATTTTTTTACTTTTCGGAACGAAATCAAATCGTTAATGTTAAAACGTTACAAAATGAACGTTAACGAAACCCGAAGGTTCACGATATAAGCCGACAGCTTGTTGTGGCATTGCCAGCAGACTTTAAATTAAACGTTTAACATTTTAACGTTAACGACAGCGTTTCGTTTCGGTTAAAAACGTAAAAAAACTTAGTATGATAATTGCTTAAACAATAATTTTTTCAAATGTTTTAACCAAAACAATTGAAAACACCTCGTTAACGTAAAGTTTAACATTACAATGCATCTTTGAAAAATATTAATTAACATTTAAGTGAAGTTTATTTACATGTAACCTTTTCCTAAACTCTTCGGCGTGCTTGAAAATTTATACGAAATTTATAATTAAAACAATTTTTTTAAAGTTTTTTTTTATACATTTTTGTTTATAATTTTTTTTTTTAATTTTTATATTTTTTATTTTTTTTAAAGCAAATATTGTAATTAAATAGAAAAATAATGCAAATTTAGTAAATATATTGCAAAGAGTCGTATTTGTTTGCTGGCATAATAAGTATATTTATGTAATAAGCATAAATATGTACATATGTATGTTTCTTGTTTTTTTTTTTACTTTAAAATAACTAAAAGCTCTAAATTTTTGCTTATCTTAACTTCCAGGTGCAACTTGTTTTCTATGCGGAAAATTCAATGCGGCCTGGCTTAGAAGCCAATGTTAGCCGCATCGCCAGCCAGATTAGTAATAATCAAAGAAAGTCTCAAAATGCGCGACTATCACATCAATACAGTGGCGGCGGTGGCGACAGCAGCAGCAGCAGCAATTGCCAACTGCCACAGAATAGCAGCAGTGGTAGTGATCTGAATTATATTTGTGATCAAAAGTCCTCCTCATCGGCATCGGCTTCGGTTAGTAGTTTGGGTGGCCAACTGGTCGGTAGTGGTGGCAGTGGTAGCATTGGTGACACCAGTGTCGGCGATGCGGGTAATGCAAATTATACTTGTATTAATAATAGTTCTGCCGGCTCGCAATTTATGCAGCTCACGCATGAGCAAAAGCAACAGCAACAGCAACAAAAGCATCGGATTTCCATTGGTAATAAGCAGAATTGCAACGCTACGAAAACCATTGCTGGCGGTGCCTGTGAAAGTTACAATTGTGATGTAAATGCAACACCTTTTGTTCGCATAAGCGCTGTGCCAATTGCGCCTGCTTATGTATTACCACCCATGCTACAACAACATCAACAACAGCAACAACAACAACACACTTATGTGAATTTGGAACATATTATGTCTGCTGCCGATAAACAACACTTGCTGGCAATGCAACAACAACAGCTAATGAAATCAATGTTGACTTCAACACCAAATAATGCAATGCCAACAATTGCGACTACGTTAGCAACAGCAACGGCGACCAATTCATTTGTATTGGGTACGGAAATACAGCAGCAGCAGCAGCAGCAACAACAACAACAACAACAAGGCAATAACAAGTTTGCAGCAACAAATGTAGCATCCGATTTTATGGGCGTGAAGAATATACAGCAACATAAAGCAGCACTCCAACTAGGGTGTAGCAAAACGAATAACAGCAGTAGTAATAGTAGGCCATTAGATAGAGGTAATACAGCAACAACAAAGCAAAGTAATGGAACAACAGGTGGCAGCATAGACGCTGGCGATGGTGAAGCGAACGGTTGTATTAGTGGCAACAGCAGCAAGAGCAGCATAACGAGTCAAACATCATCTGCGGCATCAACAACATCGTCCTCATCGTCAGCGCCAAACTCAGCTGGTGATCAAGATTGTGAAGAGGAAGACTGGGAGTCCGGTGAGTGCCATCCTAAAATGCCACACACAATTGCTCAAAAAGCATTACAGTCACACACATTAGTAGTGCCTTCCAAATATTCTACAGCTAACAATACTATTAATTTCAATGATTTCGCTACCCTTCCCAACACTTCTACTACTACAACACCAAATACTATACAAACAACTACACCTCCTATTACATCTACTACAACTACAACTACTACTATATATCCCAAAACGATTTCCAATCCCACTTATCAGCTACCTTCTATATTTTATAAGAATATAAACAGTAATAGTGGTAGTTATAATTGTAGTTATTGTTGTTGTGATGATGATGAAGTTAATACGAATATAAAAAACGAATGTAAACATGATCAAGAAATGGAAAAGTTGCAAGAAATCAAAGCAATCATCAACAACGAACGACGATCGAGTTGCACTACGACTAAACCGAATGGTGATATAGAAACTTTTGTTAGGTCTCTAGATATTGAAAATATGTCTGCTAACACAGTAGTCAGACAGTCAGCTAGTGCTACCACAATTGGTAGTTCAGTCAATTTGACTGCACCAATGCATTATGATAATCCATCACAGTACACACATTTAGTGCCACCAATTGGTGATAAATCCTCTTTAATGCAATCGACAGCAACCGTATCACCCAACAAAGGTATGAATATGAGCAATGTCAGCAGCGTAGTTAGTTTATGGACAAACAAGCCGCTATTTCAACATAAACTCGGTAGCAGAAAAATGAGAGATATGCCCAAATGTGTGGCTAAATCTCCAGCCGTTATGGTAACTAAATCCAATGTTTATAACACTTCCTCGGCTACATCAGCTGCAGCAGATGCTGCTGTGCTGGCGTTGAGTTGCTCACCAGCCATTGGTTGTAGTGGTTTGGCGAGCACGTCGCGTCGCAAACTCAAAAATAAATTGAAAAATAATACGAAAAAATTGTCACATTGGTTGCAAAATCATTTTCGTGCAAATCCTGTTGAATTTTGTGAGAATGTTGTGCAACATACGACCGCTATGCGGCGCAACAGTAACTGCAGCGTGGGTAGTCGCAGTCGCAAGCTTTCCATGACATCGGCATCGGTGTCAGTGACGCCAGCTTCATCGCTGCCCAAGCGCCAAATGTTGGCAGCGTCGACATTGCTTAGTGAAACGATTACTGTTGCGAATGATGCAAAGGACGTGGAAGCGTATGATATTTATGTTGAAAACGAAAGTTTAGCGGCTATGATTAGTATTGCCCGTGGCAATGGACGCACCAAAATGTCATTGTCCGAATCAACGTCCGCTTCAAATGGCAGTTTGTCGACGGTCGGTGGTGGTAGCGGTGGTCGCAGCAGCGGTAGTATTGATGGCTTTGACGATTTTTACTCATCAAATTGTGATAATCAGCTGAGCTTTAACAATTCGCCATGTAAAAGTCCACGCTCACTCGTCGATATTGCCGGTTCAAGAGCTTACAGTGTGTCGCATGAACACGTCTATGGAACTAGCTTGTCGGAGCGAAATGCGTATTTGCAAATGAAGCGCGAGTTGCATATGCAACGAATGGCAAACGCCCATTTGACAGATCAGCAGCCGAATCGACATCACCAACAACAGCTGCATCAACTCAATGTCGTTGTTGTCGCAGCGAAGCCGGCGAAAACTCATGCAATTGGATTTAATGTTAGCAAAGAGAGACCACAACAACAAATCACGTATATAGATGGTGAAATCGTAGGCAAAGATACAGAAGAATCACAATCAAAACGCTTAAATGCTAGTGACATGTCAATTGGCGCAAATGTAACCATTGTAACAACAACCGAGCGGAAGGACAAAGAGGAAGATGTAAGAATTGAACAGCATAAAAGCGTGTTGAACAAATGTATATTGTCGTTAAATGACAGCGATTTATTTGATACGAAAATCGATGAAGTCGATGAAGGAGTTGATGATGATGATGATGATGATGCTGCTGATAATGATGATGATGATGATGATGGCGGCGCTACAACGGCCTCGAGCATCTATTACACGCCTGACCAGACAGTTGGTATGGCCAGCGATGAGATGGATGGCAAAGAAACAACAATTGAGCCATTCACATTTCCAAAACTGCAAGATGAACTTGCCGACATATCCAAGCATGAATGCGTTAAAGCTGTAAGCATCGATAATGTCAATCACAGCGCCGATAAGCCTAACTGTATGCTACTTGAGAATGGTCGCCAATCAATATTTGTTACGAATGAAATAACGACAACAGCGCCTGCGCCAATGCACAACACCGTCCACCACCACACCGGCGGAGCAACTGCGTTCGCTGATTTCGTCGATAACGCATGCAATGCGAAACGTTGACAGCAGCGTATTAGAGCGATTGCATTAATAACTTTTCTTCGAATGTACATATTTTTGGAAATCAGAAAACGGAGTCAAATTCATGATAGAGGGGGGGAGGGGGGAGCTATGATGAAAGAATGTATGACTGTACGATTTAAATAATATTTGTCATTGTGATATGCACATTTAAAGCGAATTAATTTAATAGCTACACATGCAATGAAATCCCAGCTAACATTTTTGATCGCAAAAGTATGTTCGTACATATGTATGTTGTATGTACAATATGTCTTTTTTACTACACACACTACCACCATAACTACATTTACAATTGTTCTGTGAGATTTGCAAGAGTTTTACAATTGACATGTACTACTGAGTTTCGCGATTCTAGAAGATTCAAATACAAAAATATATTTGTAGAAAAAACTTACTGAATACGCGTGTGGACTCATTAATTTGATGATCGAAAAAATATATGATATCCGTATCATCGACATTATCGTCCATTCAACTTTTGTATTAAATGCCTACAAAATGCTCTTTCAAATGTTGTTGCTGGCTGGGATCTCTTACAAATTTCAAAAAGAGCATACATACATACATATTTGTTTTGAAATTTTTTCGTTATTTCGTTTTTTTTAAATAAAATTATCGCTGTGGCAAATTTGTTTGTTTAAATTGTAACTGTTGTTAGTCTACATTTGCTTCTACTAAATTTAAAATTGTATTGTCTTTGACTTCATATATGTATATATATATATACATATATTAATATAAACCATTGTGGCAACATGCTGTTTGGACTCGGTGTCGACGTCGTCTCATTGACGCTCGCTCGCTACCACAATTTATCTTTTATTCTTACATACATATGTATATCAAGATCTCATACGACTTCTCGTATAAATAACAAATATTGTACAGAACGGATTTACATATATCCGATTTTGTTCTTTTATTATTATTATTATTATATATATTTTTTTTTTAATATTAAAACATTAAACTAGTGAAGTAATTAATTGCGTATGCAAGTAGTTTTTAGGTTACCAAAATATGTAAAAATGGCGGAGCATAAAAGATTTACATACAAACATGAATCAACACTAGCAGTACTAAACCCTTTCCACAACCAACAATAACCGGTTTAAACGAAGTTTCGCAAACGCTATACATATTTTCTTTTATCAAATGTGTAATTGTATTGAATAAAAAAAAAAATATTTGTGTTAGTTTCAAATGAATCGAGCAACTTACAATTAAAATTACAAAAAAAAAAAATTAAACTCAAACAAATTAAGTGGAAGCACCAATTTTAACAATAATTCGAAATCGTTCAATTTAAAAAAAATAAATTTTTTTGTTTACAAAAAATTTTAACACATATTTTCTCTAAATATACACACAACATAACTTTAAAAATTAAAAAATAAAAATACAATTGAACTTCGATTTTCTGGCCATCCATTAAGCGGAAACATTCGTAACTCTTTCTCTAATCGCCGTTATTCAATATTAATCATTTTGTTCGCAGTTTTACGTTTGCAAAATGTAAAAGCAACGCAAAAATGGAAATTAAACGAGGTTCAGCTATATTTTTTATTTATTATTACTCTATTTATATTGTTACTTTGATACGAAAAGGACTCTTATTGTTTAGTAAAGGAAAATATTCTAAAAAAAAAAACAATTTTTTTATTAGATAAAAAAACTCGTGTATTTAAAAAAAAAAAAAAGTTTGTGTCGTTTATACATACTACATATTTAGTTATACATATATCATCGGTGTTACTTCAATATGTTCAATGCCCAAAATTGTAATTATACTTTATGTAAAATAACGATCGTTTGCTTATTTTGCTGCCAACACATTTACAAATCGTTCTTCGTCCTCAACCAATCTTGAATATACGAGTAAACTTAATTTTTTTCGATTTATCAAATTTCTTCACTCTGCAGTAAAAATCATTCCATTTGTAACATACATACATACATACAAACATATCATTTATCCGTTTCAAAATTACACACGATTTAAAGTCTTCGCCATTAGACGGTTTCATCGGTTTTCAGCATCAATTTCTTTCACCGTGTAAATTCAGATTTTTTAAATCTCGACGAAGAAGAATTATTATTATTTATTTTTTTAAATTGCTTTGTCATTGCGATCTGAGAGTAAAAAAAACACTTTAAAAATTAGTATACAGACGCAACATTTTTTTATTACTTTGTTTTTTGTTTCACGCATTCCAGTGAATAAGAATTATTCTAAAGTTTTGTATTATAAATACCATACATACATACATACATACCATACTTGTCGTTTCATACTTTTTGTTTTTTTTTTGTTTCGTGAAAATGATTAGTAATGAGTTTGTGTCCTTTCGTATTAAGGTAATGATATACTATAATTCAACTACAATATAACATAGAGGGTGGTCATATCATACGCAACCGAATGTTGAATAAAATTTTTGCTTCTTACATACATATGTATGTAAGAATAAAAGAAAAGTTTAGTTTCCTCAGAACTATTAAAATATTTTATAGTACACATGTGCACAGTTTTATTTTTAACTCGCTGATATTTTTTAAGTATTTTTTGTCGCGTTTGCCCAATATTATGCTAAGATTTAAAGGGCTATAAAACTGTATACTCAAAAAAAAAAACAGATTCAAACACTTTCGAACGTTTCAAAATTGTTGGATTTTGAATTCGGTTGCAAATGATATGAGCACTACCTACATATGTATGTACATATAGCACTTGCAAGTTTGAAAATAATTTTTTTTTTTTTAACTGATTTAACTGGCAAAAAAGTATGTTTAAACGCGGGCCTATGCACTCACGAGAGTAGCGGGAGGAATTTGGTGCCGCGCGTAATACTTTGATATGCATAAATTATAATTTATATATGTGCACACATATATATACATAATCGTATATACATATGTACAGTATGCACATGCCATCGACTTTCGTTTATTGCAGCAGCAAAACATACGTTTAAACCCCTTACACACCCCACAAAATGTTATTAATGTTAAATATAGTATACATACATATATACAATATATAAATTCATATGAAAATATACAGTTAATAGAATATGAAAAAAAAGCCAACAACTCGATCGTCGTTCATGCTCGTTAATACTTTCTTTCGTTCGGCCAACGAAATTTCCGCTTTTTATAATTTTCTTGAAAACAAAGAATTCGTTTAGAAATAGTTTTATTTGGTTTACCGCTTATTTTTTGTCTGTGTATAAAATATCGCTTGTCACTTGCATAGATTTTTAACACGTACAACAAACAAACACTCAAAAAAAACATTAGTAAGTGTACTTTACAATGAGTTAGGATATGCAAAATTATTATGATAAATGAAATCAAAATAACATACAAATATTTTCAAGTGGTAAGTGCCCAGTTATAAATTGAATTGAATAAAATAATAATAATTTCCAAGAACTGTATAAGGAAGGGGCATACATTTTGTTTTTTTCTGATCATTTTTTTTAGTGTTTTTTTTTGTTATAAATGCAAAGTTAAAACAAAATACTATCAAAATTATATTTCTTTCTTGTATAAATTTTTTTCATATCTTTTATATTAAAAAAAATGAGAAAAAATAACAAAATGTTTTTACATATGTTTGTATTAAAAAAGCCTTATTTTTGATACATACTCGTATGTATGTACATACATACATACATACATACATACATATGTATGTACAAAAAATAAAATTCAGATCGGTTCATCTCTGCATTGTTAATAAGTACTTTAATTTTCAAATCAAAAATGTAAATTAAATTCTTTTTATTTGCTTTTTTTTTATTAAGTTCACTTTTTCAACTGGGTACTTACCATGCAAATAATCAAGTTAAAAGCAAACTAACGCTCCAAATTCTTCATTACATATCTACGTATACATATGTGTATGTAAATGCAGATGCAATGTAGCGGGGGCAGACACTTAAGGTTTTACATTATAAAAAAAAAAAAAAAACATTAGCGCTTTTAATTTCCATGAATTAACGACAAATGCCAAGCTGCAAGCGTTGCATATGAATACAATAATACAATAAAAATTAAACATATTCACACACAATTACATACAAACAAACAAACATATGGCCGCAATCTGTAAACAATATTACATATAATATATAAAAAAAATAAAATATAAAAAAAAAATAAAAATATAAACCAATTATTCACTGTTACTAAATGTATGTATTTTGAATTAAATGTAATGTAATTACAATTCGATTATATTTTTAATTTTGCTAAGTGTAAAAAATATAAATTTTTGTATATTTCGAACTTTAATTAATTAATGATTTTAATTTTGTTACTGCTAGCTATAAATATTTAATAATTTTTAATTTGATACTGTTTTGTTAATTAAAGTTAGAAAAAAAAAAAAACAAGTTAAAAAGTGGTAAATGAAAATTAAATTTTTTTTTTTATAAAATTGCATTGGTAACATCGAAGTTTTTGTAATGTTTGGAAATTTTAAATATATTTCTTTTCGTATCATTGCTTTCTTTATATGTACATATATGTATGTATGTTTTTGTACACATAGATATATTTTAAATAAGGCGCTAGCCATTATATTTATTTTAATTTTAATGCGATATTTTACAAAACAAAAGCTTGTATAACGATGTCTTAATTTAAACTTATTCGTACTTTTTAATTAATTTTTTTTTGTTTAATCACTGAAAATTCAACAAATAATTCATTAAGTTAGGCATAGTTTTACGTATACGTTAAAAATGTCAAGTTCTCAAGTGAAAGTAATTGAATTACTTATTTACATACATAAATAATACATACATAAATACTTTGTTAATGCTTATGTTTAAGAAAAAAGAAAAAAAACAAACAATTGGAAAATTGAAAAATATTTCGAGTTGCATTAAAATTCGCGCAACAAACATGTACGAAAAAAACCAGAAGTTAAGAAAGAGTAATGATTTCTTATATTTTTTTTTTTTTTTAATTTTTTGTTTCTATAAGTTTTATTTTTTCTGCGTAAAAAATAAAAAATAAACAACAATTTTTATTTAATAGTAAAAGAACGAAATGCACTTAATACTGTATTAAACTAACAATTTGGTTTTTGTTAAGGTATTCATTTGCTTAATTTCCTCTATTTACATACATACATATGTACATATGTATGTTTGTACAATATGGCTTTTGGAGTGAGCAGTTTTTCTTTTTTTTTTTTTTGGGCTCAGATAGTTCGAAATGTGTTATGTGTCATTGCTGCGCTGTCGTTACAATGGCGGCATTTCCAGACATTTAAGAAGTTTAAAATCGTCACCCACCCTTGGACCGCCTTAGTTATACTTCAGGAGTACATAATTGTACCCCTGTCGAAGGCACCGCTCTTAATTCCCACAATGTTTTCTACAAATTTACCACTGGCATTCCAATTTTTTTCGATGTTATCTTAAGTCTGCGTCAAGCTTCATTCGCAAACATTTCAAGAAAAATTTGAGCGCTGCCTTTTTTTTTAATTGAGACTCGCCATAAAAGTATGCTTTTCAGCATTTTCTTTTTTGCCCATTTTTTTTTTTTTTTTGCGGATTTTTCCTAAATTAGCCAAAGTTGACTAACGACTGTATGGTGTAAAAGTTTACTTCGCCAAACTTTTTAAGTGTCCATCTACTGCGTGTTTCGTTCCTACATTCGTCTTGTCTCTCTCGCGTATGTCAATTGTGTTGGATTTCATTTGTTTTGCTGTTATGCTCTTACTTCTGCCTTCCTCTCGCTGTTTTGTGGTACACAATTTCTTCTTTCCGGTACTTGATAATATGTAAAGAAAAAACTGTAATTTTTGTGCGATTCGAAACGAGTAGATCTTCGACCACGAAATTACATAATTCAAGCCCAGGTGCGCTCATTGTTTATTGGCCAGAACTGCAAAGCGGCTTTAGAGATAAATAGAAGTATTCTTTTGTTTTCCTTTTGCTTATGGCACGTTATGTTAATTTTATTTGAATTCTACTCGTATCCTGTTTGTTTTAATAATATTTGACGTTTCTTTAGTTGTTTAAATTATTCACAAGGTTTAGTGTATGCGTCGGTGTTCTCCCTCCATTAAATTTTTCTCCAAAATTCTATGAGAATCATCTGTGGCAGGAAGAAAAAAAAAACAAAATTTTTCTTATATTTGTGTGGGTTATTTTTTCTAACGCATGTTCATTAGGTTGTCGTTATTTATCAAGTTGTTTTTTTAATTACTGCTGATTCTTGAGTTATTAGTTTTTGAGCATAAGAAAAAATATGCAATGCAAAAAAATGTTAATTTTCAAATTGTACCGTGTCGCAGTTACGTTACAAGTTTATATGATATTTTTTAGAGATATTTTTGAATTTGTTTGCATTAAAAAAATTTTTTTTTTGCTCTAAACAAACAATAGTACAGCAATAATTAATTTATAATTTTTTATTAAGAATTGTACCCGCATATTGTATGTACGTACGTATGTACGTTCCTTTGTAGTTTTTTTTTCACTTCGCTAGGTATTTATTGAAATTAAAGTAACATAAGCTTAAACAAAGCAAATTCACAAGGGGCTTAGATTTAGTTTTTTTTTTTGTAAATTAACTTTGATTGTTTGAACAAGTACAGTGCTGTTTAAAACCTTAGCAACCAAGTTCAAAATGACAAAGTTTGCCTCTTTTCATTTAAAATTCAGTTCATTCTCTAACAAAAATTATATAAATCCATTTTTAGAACTTTGTAGAAAGTTTTAAAGCTCATTAAATTTTAGTCTCACAATATGAAACATTGTTTTTTTAGTTATCTACAAAGTTTTAAAATTGAATTTATATAGTTTATTTTAGAGAATGGATGAACAGAATTGTAAATAAAAATTCTTAAAAATAAAACAAAAAATGAACGTAAGAGGCAAACTATGTTATTTTGAACTTTGTTGCTAAGTTTTCGAACAGCACTGTATGTATGTATGTAGCTGCGTGTTACATTCTTTTGAGTTTTTTGCGCATTTTATTCCGTGCATCAATATTTCAAATACAAAGCTCTTTACGGTGCATTTTACCGCACATGTGTGATATACCTTAAATTATCCACCAAACAACAATTTGAAATATTCTTTTACAGCCACCAACATCAATCACATCAATAATAAAAACCATAAATTATATGTCGCTGTTGGAAAATCTGGTCACAAACACCAAGTTGGGGACACACAATATAATAAAGTAAGCGAATGTGTTGATGCCGAAAGGCAGTGCGATAAGAAGGAGACGTTGAGACATCTACCAGCTAAAGATATAAGTTTGAGTGTGGGTTACACGAATAAACCGAACAACATTGATGTTGTCAATGGTGTTGTTATCAGTGCAGCAAACAACCTTAGCTTTAATGGTGGCAAACAATATCCAATTCATGCGCTCATACCACGCGATGCCGCCGATTTTGAATTGATCGACGAGGCGGAGGAGGATACAATGCTAAACGACAATGTGCGCACAACTGCTGACGATGACGTCGACATATATGGCAACGATCCTCCCGACTACGATGCCGCCATTTTGCTCATGCGCTGTCAACCAGCCAGCGGTCATGGCATAAAAACGTTGCTGGTACATCCCGCTACGACTAGAACGAGTGTGAAAAATACGCGTCCACGTCGGGAAACTACTTAAGTCAACTGCATTTAGCTATGGACGACTGGCTGTTATTTAGTTGTGAACTGCACAACTGTAAACAAACCGTCGGCATGCAGGCGAATAGAGAATATGCGTACGCCCGAGAATGCTAAAAGGATTTGTTTGGAACTGAACGAATGTAATAAGCCATAAATTTGGCAAAACTCAGTTAAGCAGTCACACACACACACACACACACACACACACACACACACACACACACACACACACACACACAGTCTTTAACATAGAAGCACATGGAGGAAAACGCCAGCCGCCAGCCAATCAACCGTTGCATTTGTGTACATTTATTTAAGTTATAACAAAATAATTGGAAACACAAACTCTTACGAGCGCTAGAGTTCTCTTAAGAACAGCTAAAATTTAAGTATAGGCGCGTTAGTTTGCCAGCAAGAAAGTGCAGTGTAATAAAAGTCAGATAGTAGTTATTAAATAAAGAAGGAAAGTGTATTTATTATGTACATGTACATACATATATACATACATATGTATAAGTAAAAGCTTTATGTATTTATTTGTACTATATGAAAAATTTAAAATTAAAACACGCTTTACATAAAAACTCTTTGGCCATTCTGTGAGCTAAGTACTACATACAATGTGAGCAGTTACAAAGAGAGAGCATAAACGAAAATGTTAAATCAATAAAAAGAAGATTAAAGTAGAGTTCACCTCTCAATAAAATTGAAAGCTTGAAACAAAAGAGCAAGGAAAAACACACAAACATTTGAAATGTTTATGAACAGTTAATGTGATACGCATAAATCGAATTCGTATTATACATGTGCACATAGATACATACATATGTACATATGTATGTATGTATTTGTGCCATTTAAAAGCAGCTGCTCATTTTGAACCATTTTGAAATAAATTTTTTTTTTTTTTTTTTTTTCGAAATATTTTACAATTAAAATACAATTCATTCTTTTTTAAATCAAAAAGTCATTGAAACCGAAGTTTGAAAGTACAAATTTTCTTAGCTGCTTTTAAAAATGTTCGAGTATACAATATATTGTAGCCTAAAATTTAAGTAAATAAAAGAAAACTAATTTGTCAAAATTGTCAAAATGAACCGCTGCTATTAAATTATTAACAAGCGCATGTTTACGTAGATGCACATACATACATACTACGTACGTATATGTATATGTATTTACATATATGAGAAAATGAATGCTTCTTTTGAAAAAGTGAATGTTACTGATACTACAATTAGTGTAACAAACGAATTGCAGCGTTTTTTGAGGGACAAGAAAAGAAATTAGTAGCAGACAAAAAAAAAAAAGGTGGATTGATTTAACAGTAAACAGTACACCGTGCAACAGAACAAAAAAAAAACGGTTGATGGGTACGAAAGTGCAACAACATTTTATATAAAGTGAAGGCAAAAGCAAAAAACAAAAAATTTTGCATTTGCAGTTAAGTGAAGAAATTGTATTTAGGAGAAGTTTGCAACGTAACCGTCTTTTCATGAGAAACAAAAACATAAAAACTAAAAAAAAATATTAACATAGAGTTCATATGTAAATTTATTAATATGTAAATTGAAGGCAGAAGGTAAAATGTGAAATAAATAAACAGGCAGCATGCGAAATTGAGACAAAGTAGTAAGGTTTGATGCAAATTCATAGATATATTTCATAAAGCGTACAATAATGATATCAAATTCCATTGTATATACATATGTATGTTGTTGTATATAGATTTATTGTACATATTTGTATGTAAAGAAGTACATATGTATATACATATGTACATGCATATGTATGAATTTAGATACATATTTACATAAGTATATGAGTCAGAATTGCTCAAACGCAACACCCAAGTTAATTGAATATAATTTTACATGCGTACATATGTATGTTACATACTAGTTTCATAACCATCTATTAACGTAGCAGATTTTGCGAAACAAATATTTTCACCATTTATAGCACACCATAAATTTGTTTAGTTTTCTTTAATCCATTTGACACCAGCGAAAAATCAGCATAAATTAAAAAATATAACATCGAATTTTTTTACCTTATTCTTGATGCATAGATATTTCGATATGCGAAAAAGTTGTTAAGCAATAATTTGCACCTAATTATGGTGATCGATCCATTTGAGAAATTCTGCGTCATATGAACATTAATGTGGCTCACACTCGCCATAGAAACAATATACAATTTATAACTAAAACCAAGGCACATTAAACAGGTAGCAGCATTAAAGTATGTAAATGCAATCCTTGTGTATATTTTGTGATATGTTGTGGTCCACCATCCTTCAAAATAGATACATATATCAAATTTGACGAGTTTAATAATTCTAAATGTAAACAAAATGTACGCGATTCTACATTTTGCATGTGAAACTCATTTGTTTTCAACGCAAACAGTGCAAGACGCTTCATACTACAACGGGTCCTCAGGAAACATTGCTCCTGGTGGTCACAAAATTTGGAAAAGACTCTCGTGGTATACCTTCAAATATGCAAAAAAATGGTTGCATCGCACCCAACCGTTTGCAGAAAGCGGCATGCCGAAGTTGTTCTGTTCCAATTGGATATGAAAAAGCAAGATCGACCTTTTCCCCGTCTTTTAGAACACAATGTCTCCTTTCTGAGTATGTACATACTTATGTTTTCAATATCACGTTAATGAAAAATGTGTATAAATTAGAAATTATAAATATACAAAATTTACATTTACAATATTGTTTTGTAAACAAAGTTGTTTTTTTTTTTTTTTTGAGATAAAAGTTTGTTTTGTAAACAAAGTTTGACTTCTTATGGACCACTTATAAGAAAAAACTCCAATCAGCTGCTAACATGATATTACCTGTTTAATGTACCATGACTAAAACTTTTTGGAAAAAGCGTATTGTTGTAAAATTAAAAAAAATTTTTAATTACATGTTGGGTTAAAACAAACAAAAAAAATTTTTGTCTACCGACTTTACAATTTTACGACACTTTATGAATGTCCTAACTTATTTAACTCCTTCAACTATATCATTTTTTAGAACGCTTACAGAATTGATTTAATTTTTTTTTTTTTTGCATGGAGCTTGAGTCACCTTAATGTATGTATACATATACTTATACATAATAAATCTATACACAAATACGTACTTGAAAATCCTACCAATACACATACATACCTTAAAACAATTCAATCTTACTTTCTTGCATACAAAACACAATCATTTCATTCAGGAAATTTAAAACGAAGAAGTTTACAAAATTCAATCGAAGTGTATGGTTTTGAATCTACTTAATAAAAATTCACTTGGGGAAGCAGCATATGTACACACACACACACACATATGTATTTATATGCCGTAAAACAAACTACTCTGCCTGATTTTCGAATTTTGAAGCGATTTTTGTCATAAAATGAGCTTTAATAATTATTCCTCACCATGAGCAATTTGCGATAGCTATGGATTCGTGTATTTTGAGTGAACATAATTTACTAATTGACTCAATTTAGCGCTGTCTGAAGGACGCATAACGCTGAATTGTCCCATTAGGAAAATAAATACATCTTTCTGAAAAAATGTTTAAACTCTACATAAGTTTGAAATAGATTTGGTATTGTTTTTTTATTTTGGCGTGGAATGATTTGTGGTACTATTTATCAATTTAAAGTTATAAGCGGTCCTCAGCTGAAACTCGTTAACGTTGTCGTTCGTTATTCGTTAACTAATAACTGCCGTGTATTTTGTGCTGGTAAAATTACAACTTAATCGAATAATATTATTATTTTTTTTTTTTGTTTTATTATTAGCATTTAGATCTAAAAATTAGCAAGTATAAAACGAAGCGTTTTTATATGAAAACTTATTTAAAAATGCTAATATTTTTATTTTAATGAGCAAGAAGAACAAAGGGCCGCTCCCACTTATAAAAGTTTACCCAGTTAACGAATGGCGAATATAAACTTTAACTAACGTATCGGGTTTGAGTACACATTTTGTAAATACTAATTAATAAAATAATTATGTACTATGTACTTACCTCATAATTTTATAATCACATTTAAGTATTTAAATTATTCTTTAAACAAATAAAGCCATACAAATGTACATAAGCACATAAGGGCAGGGGATGGTACTTTAAAAAGAAATAAACAAATACAATTTGTTGAAATTCTTATTGAAAAGGTAATATTATCATATTGATTAAAAAAAAAACCAAATTAAACTTTCATTGTACTTTAAGTCATCATTATCATCATCATCATCGCAAATTTAACATAATATGTACTATATTTAAGTTTATGTATACGATTTACTTATTGTTTTAAAAAAGTATAGATACGCTTTTAGAAAAATACTCGAAATTGCTTTGGCGCTTTGATATTATAATGATTTGTTCTCAATATTATTTAGTTTAAATATTTTCCTTAATAATACATTTACATTGAACTCAAATGCGCATTGAACTCGTAATGTGTAATTTCAAAACCGTTTATATTATCTTATTCGCATTTCTCCTGACAGTTCATTTGAAAAATCTATTTTGTACGTGGGCGGTTTGATAAGTCAGTAAACTTTTGAATTTTCACGCGCAGAAACTATAAGTATCTAATAGTAGATTAGTAGTACTGTCAAATTTTGAGCATGCTGAGTCATTTAGTTTATGCTTGAAAGACGTTAAAAGCAGATAACCTCTTGAATTTCAACAAAAATTTGGAAAAAGATAATTTCGTGTGCTAATTAAGCATTATTTTTTATAAAAAAAAAACCCACTTTGAAACCAAGGAAAGGTTTGATTAATACTACGGGGACACTGCACAATCAATTTCAATGGTTAAAAAATGGTATACAGCACGTTGAGGTCGCGTCGGGTGGCTGAGTTTGTAGGCATCTCAACTGAGCGGCTACGTCTCATTTTACATACACGAATATTTGGATATGAAAAAGTAATCCGCGCAATGTGTGACCGATTGCTCACACACCATATTGACAAAAATCCATGAATTGTCCTACGAACTGGTACTCCATCCAGCATATTCTCCAGATTTGGCACCATGCGACTATTTCCTATTTCCAAACTTGAAGAATTGGCTGGATGATAAGAAGTTTGGGTAAAATGAAGAGGGCATCACAAAGAGAAAAATCTATTATTTGGAAGGAATTAAAAAATTAAAAAAAACGCTGGACTAAATAAATAGAGTTAAAAGGAGATTATGTTGAGAAATAGAACGCTTTTTTGTTAAAAAAAAAATTTTTTTATTCAAAAAGTCCATCATTTAACAAACCGCCCTCCCGCCGTCTTATTAATTGTGTTGACATTCAGTTGTCAGTGGCAAAAATAAGTCAGGGATGATATTATTTGATGCGTTCGAGAAAGTATGTCACGTTGGAACGTATTTTAAGCTAACTTTTCATGCCGTTCAAAAACATACATAATTAAATTTTGTAGTAAGTTTTTGCTTCCCAGTTTTTTGTTTCTTTTTTTTATTCTTGGTTTTCAGAGAGCCACTTTGAGCGAGTAATAATTTTCAAGGCATTTTTTTTTTATTAGAAAGAGATTTATAAATATTTTTGATCCATTCTTCTTATGTTTTTAAACGTAAACTTTTTGTAAATGGTGGTGGTAAAAAAAAAACTCTTTTTGTTCAACTATTTTATGGTACATTACAGTGTTGCTTTTTGCCTGAATTTTGTGTGATTTTGATTGTTATTACTATTTGTGTCCTTTCAGGTGAATCGACATATTTATAATTTAACCTAAGTGCTTTATGTTTTGAAGTACAACGGTTTTTTTTTTTTAGTTGTAATAATTTTTGCTTGTAAAATTACCAGCTGTATAATAAGTGATCTACATTCATAAGTCTCGATATTGTATAACAATTAATTTTATTAACATGTAAAGGTTATTTTTAAGTTGTACATAAATACTTACATATAAACTTATTTATATATTACTTTAAGTGGTGAGACTTGAATTTGATTTAATTTCTGTGGCCTGCAGGATTGATTTCCGCTTGCGTGCACAAAGTACACGAAGCTAATTTGTTGCTCAGAATGACGAGAGAAAAACGCGTAATGATTAAGCAAAAAATATAAGTTTTTAAAAATTGAAAGAAAAATGTTTATTTTTTTTTTGTACTTATTAGAATTTCAATTAAAAACTTCTTTGACTAAGGGCCGTTGGCATCATCTTCGGTTAAAATTACTGGCGGTTAGCTACAATTCAGCGCTTACTTATCTGACAGATGGTCTTAACCGGCGCTTTTAGTTCCAGTTAGCGTTTAACCGGATATGGTGCGAACGGCCATACAAGTTTTTACTCTTCAAAATATAAATACGTACACAATTTTTTTCGTAAAAAAACGCGGAATCTCATTTTTTTATAGTTTAAACAATTTATAATTTTGTAAAACAAAAAATCTTCTGAAAATACAGTTACAGTACATATGTACAAACATACACTCGTAAAAAAATATATTTATATCGTTTTTTTTTTTTTTTATATTGAGTAAAATTTAAAATAAATTTTGCTTGAATTCAATATTTTCTTATTGTACTGTAGTTATAGCAATAACGATTGCGAGAAAGTCTACAAAATGCTTAGCTGGTTGAAGCTAGGGTCAAGCTATTAAGGAAAAAAAAAGCTTTTTGATGGTCTGGTTCAAATTGCAAGTTTTTAACGCATTGTAAAGAGTAATTTGCAACAAAAAAGAAAACAGTTCTTATAGGGAGTGCTGCCGATCAAGTAATAAATATTAAATTTGTAAAGTAACTTTTCCAAAAAAAAAAGTACCAAAATTATTAAACGGTAGTTCAATCTGCAGTTCTTATAACTGAACGAGTATTACTTGATTTGAATATTTCTTTCCTACAAACTAGTAGAATTAGTAAAATCAGTAGAATTTTTTTTTAATTCTCTTTTAAGTAAAGTATTCAAATATTTAATCTTTATTCATTCATTCTCTATAAAAATATATTCATAGCATTATTTATAGCTTGGCTTTCAGACGCATTAAATACTTGAAATCCCTTCTGCTGGTTTTTTAGACATGTGGGTTTTAAAAAGAAATAAAACGCATATAATTTAATGCTATGGCTAAGAATTTAGCTTTATTATAAAGAGAATGGTTTGCCATTATGTTTTGAAAATGATTTCGGGCAAGTGACCGCCGCGGCAGAGGTCCAATTTTCAACCATTTTTTGCAGCAATTTGGGACCGTGTGTCAGTAATAACGCGCCGAATATTCTCTTCCAAGACGTCTTGAAATTGCAAACTAAACTGAGTATAAATCAAGTAAAAGCTGTCACAAAAAAAAACAACAACTCCGAAAAAAGTATTGCCTCATTGAAAACCACACGTCTAAAACAAACACGAGTCTGAAAGTCGAGTAACAGAAATCATATAATCAAAGTTAATATTACTAGAAAAAAAATTAGAAATTCAACAAATTCTCATAAAAATAATTTTCAAATATTAATTCGAATTTGTGCAATCGACATTTTTAGCTGATTATTAGACCAGTTTTATTACATTGAGCAAAAAAAAAAACTTTGAGAAAAAATTAAAACCGTTTTTCTCGAGTGTTTTGTTTGCTGAATTGTGCACATAACTACATACATACTTACTATTCTATGGATTTGCGTCGATGCTGCTCTCAAGTGAATTTATTTATCGGGTTATTTATATAAACATTCAAATTTCTCATCATTAACATACATACATACATACATACATACATACATACACACAAGCATACATATGTACAATACATTACATAACTCATAAAAAAGATTATGTGCGTGTTATCAGATGAACGTTATAAATGTGATGCATGAAATTGACTTGTGAAAGAAAAAAATAAAGAATTTAAGAATTATGATACATTTAGCTACAAATAAGCATCATTAACTTCCTTCCAAACAAAAAAAAAGAAAAACAAAAGAATAAATGAAAACCGAGAAAATCAATATGCAAAAACAAGACAAATCGCAAAAGTTCCCTTCAGTCAGTCATTCCATACATATAGTAACACACATACATACATATGTACATATATGTATGTAGTATATTGTAATAACTTAATTTTATGTTGTATGTAGACCCAATATAAAAACCACGGTACACTGTATTTTTCACACAAGCGTCAAAACCCAATTGTTATCCAATAGAGCATCATGTGGTAAAACTAGCTTTTAATCTGGCTTAAATCAAATTGATACTTAAAAATTTCCATACACAGTCAAACAACAAAAAAAAAAAACAGACCTCTAAAAGCAATGCAAGCAAACCCGAAAAAACTGATAATAGCAGAACAAGGAAAGTGAAATGTGTGGTTTTGCATTTTGGAAAACCCCAACCAATACACTTAATACTTTTGTGTTATTTTTTGTCTATTCAGTCGAAATAAAAGTTAGCAGCATTCTTTTCACATAGTTTTGTACGGTAATTTGCCAATAAGTTGCTTTAGAGCAATTTTATCTTAAATATACGCGCGCCATTGTTTTTTTTAGGTATGGCTAAGCTTTCATTATAAAAAAGCTTTATTTGAATTGAAATACATTTTCTCCTTTCGAATTGGTTCATTCACTTTAAGAGTACAAGTAAATGAAATTGAAATAAAAAATAATTTTGTGTTCACTTGTCCCGTTTCGCGCATCACCGGTTAAGACGTTAATCGTAACTACATTTAAAGCGTCGGTCAAGGCCATCCATCAAATAAGCAAAGGACGATTTGCTCATAGTCTCATTAAAATGACGTGACGGTTGGATTTCACATGCGCTTATAGTTGCGTAGTAGCGCTTAACCGAAGATGGTGCGAATGGCCTTAAGCGGAATTCTGGCTAGCTTATCGCCAGTATTTTGAGCAATCGACCCTTAGCACGTGTTCGAGACATGGTAATGATGATCAAAACACCAAACAAACTACATAAAATGGCGTAAAATCAATTGGTTATTTTTGCAACTCTTATCAAACAACCACACATTCTTGAAAGGCGAAAAAAGAAACCTTTGCGCGATCTGATTTGAATTCGAGATGACGCTACTCGGGCCATGTGATACACATACGAGTATTCCACTATCAGCTGAAACCACTTTTTCCACGTGTAATTTCAGTTTAACAAACTTTTTTTTTTATTGAAAAAGTATGCAAAAGAGTTTCACGTCTATGGATGCTACAAGATTCAGATTGTAGTAGTGACAGAATCGCAATTACTTACAAAGACATCATCAGATTTTACAACAAAGTATTAAAAACAGGGGCGGATACAGAAAAACATTTCGGGGGGAGGTGGCGGTGTGATTTTTTTTTTTTAAATATATATTATATTGATAAGTCCTACTTTTATTTGACGAGTAGGTATTCAGCGTCTATACAGTACAAATGGACCTATCATAATTTTTGACCGATAATTAAGCTTCTAAAAGAATATCCATTATCCTTGGCACCGTCGGAATAATATCAGTTACGCTCTCATGTGTTACTTCCACGTATCGATGGACGTTGAACAATGCTAAATCTAAACGTGCTCGACTCTAAAAAGTTGACTAAGTCGCAGATAGCGAGAATTGTGGTGACGAAGAAAGCCACTTCAGCTCTTTTATATTTTGTGCAACAATTTATGAGTTTTCTGGGTATCTAAAAACATTAAAGCAACAAAATTTCTTATTTATTTTACCGAAAAGCGTTTTTTCGTGCCTACAGGAAGAATTTTTCGTCCGTCGGGAGAAAATTCCAGTCTGCCTCGGGTGCTCACATCTCTCTGATTTATCACCTTTCCTTCGAATCAGGATATAAACTCACACTCGTCTGCATCGAACTTTTTCCCTTGGCATCACCCCAAACGACGCCCTTGATCCGCCCCTGATTAAAACTAATAAAAATGTTGGATAAAGTATTTTAGGTACGAGTACTATGGCCTAATTATTAAGGAACAAAGGTCTGATCTATTCGTTTCGGTTATTTAGTTATCAAAATAAGATTTTAGATATAGAGTTAAACAAAGTAAATTAAAAGTAAATGCTATTATATTTGTATTTACTTGAGTTCCAATGGTAAAAACGCAAATGGTTTAAAGAGGAAAAAAATTAAAAATTAGAACTTGATATTTGTGATAAAAAAATAAAATTAAATTAAAAATAATGAGTACCGTGGATAGCAATTAAAAGAAGGTAGCTGCGAAAGGCGGCACAGGTAAACATTATTATATGTAGATATGCACATACTCGTATATGTATAATCAGTATTTTTATAAGTACGTACCCTCAAACACTAGTAGGATTTACGTTATATTAGATGAAAAAAATAAAATAAAATAAATACAAGAAAATTGACCGTTGAAAGAATTGAAAATTTGGCGATTTTAGATAGAAACGATTAAAAGCAAATTATGTACGTACAAGTACTTATGCATACATACATACATATAACACACAAATTCAGTATGAAAATTAAGAAAATATGTGTAATGCAGTTGCATTTTTTTTTTTTTTTTTTTTTTTTTTTAGTTATAAACGATTACTGCGCAAAATGATTGTTTTTTTTTACTGAATTGTGTTTTAAAACGTAAGATAAAACTAAAACTTTATATACCAAACATACAAAAATAAACGAAAATTATTTAGTACGCTACACCTGCTATGCGATCAACCCGATCGAAATCAATAAGCCAAAACAAACAAAAAAATATATAAAAAAAAACGATTCAATAAATAAAAGTAATTTGAAGCTCTCTTTCCCATAGTGTTGTGCATTAAATAGATTTCCTTAATTTGTATACCATATGTGTATGTACATATTTTGCAAAAGGGTAAAACATCTTTGAATATACTATGTATGCATTTAAATGCTTGTAAGTTGGATCGCCGCCTAAACAGAAGTCCTATATTATATGTATGTAGAAGTACATAAGAAATAAACCACCCAGTAAATATCACAGCTAGATAAATTGGATCCTTTCTCGCCGATTTTATTTGCTCCATCAACCAAACGTCAAGTACATAAAACATATTAAACATCGGCTATCTTTAAGCAACTAAAATAAAAATAAATGCCCAGAGTTGCTTTGATAACCGATTGTTCAGCGAACAAAGCAAGAGTGTCAATATGTATTGAAGAGTATGTATGTACTTGTGTTATTCAATAAGCAGTAAAGTTATATACAATTGAGCGGAGTGAAATCATTAAATCAATGTATTGACGATAAAGATGTTTACCTATAAAGTACAAATTATAAATATATAATTGAAGAACTTAAAATATATATGGAAGTATGTATGAGCAAACAAAAAAAAAGTAACTAACGAAGGGCAAAAAAAGAATATAAAAATAAAAATAAACGCGAAAAAATGTGTAGGAAGAAAACACATGAAAAGAAAATTAATAACTAAAGTTTAGATATAGTCGAACCTATTATGACAATTAAAATAAAAAATAAAATAAAGGGGATATAAAATATCCATTAAAAATTAGTTACGTTGCATTTTTACTTAGTTTTGTTATTTTCGGTGATGTTATTTTCACTGAACCCGATATAATGTCCCAAAGTTTTTAAAAACCATCGTTATAAGAATGTACACGTATATCGTATATTACACTGGTCAACACTAGTCTTGTTTCCTTTTTATTTTTCTGTTATTGGGTATTTCTATAGTCCTGACTATGAAAAAATACTATAAGATTGCTAACAGCTTTTTGAAGAATTTAGTAATTATTTCAACAAAAAATACATAAAATCAATACATACATTATATTAACAAAATTTCTTTTGCCTTTTATAAAATGATCTTTTACGAGATTTCCTTGAATGAACGACTTTAGGTAGATTTCGTTGCAAATTCCAGCAGTAGTCTGTCATCATTTGTGAGTCCCACCGCCCCTGATATCGCTCTTCCATTGTCCGAAGATCCTGATGGAATCTTCCACCCTGCTCCTCACTAAAATCACCCAGATTTTGTGGAAATCGGTCCAAATGCGAGTGCAGGAAGTGGATTTTTATGCTCATGATGCACCCTAGCTCTTGCAAATTCGATAGCATGGACTCAACAAGCTCGACGTAATCGTCAGATTTCTTTTTGCCTAGGCAATTTCTCATGACCAAAACAAATGAATTCCAAGCTTTGGATTTGACTTCAGTCATTGATTTCACAAAATTTGGGTCTTTTACGAGTTCCCTGATCTGTGGCCCATCAAAAATACCAGCTTTCAATATTTTTGTACTTAATCCTGGAAATTTGCGTAAAAGAAAATTTAAACAATCGCCACTTTTGTCAAGCGCCTTTACAAACTGTTTCATTATGCCGAGTTTAATATGAAGTGGTGGAAGTATAATGCGATCTCGGCTAACTAAAGGCAGATCCGTACTTATTTCCCTTATGAAGCAAAACACACTTAAAACTTCTATTACTGCTATCAATGAAAACACACCAATCACTAGGTTAGTACTGTTTCAAAATACCACCAACATCGTTATAAAAAACTAAATCCTTCTCGAGAAAAATGTGGTTACAGTTTGTTTCTCGGGTATGATAAAATTTAACGTTGGTTTCCGGGTAAGAAAATTTTTTTCTTTTAAACGAGATGCTATAATTTCAGAAGCTTCTTTCTTTAAGTTCAGATCTCTTACTTAGTCATTTAGTTCTTTCTGATTAAATGGTCGAGGTTCTTGGCTAAGTTTGTAGTCTGAATTCAGAGACTTCACTTGACGTATTTCGTTCGGGTTCAGCGAGATTTGGATCATCAGAAGATTTAGATGTGATTGGTTGTACCTCTCGGAATTTTAGTTAAGGTAATTGAGCAGAAGGTAAGTTAGGATATGATCACTTATTTTTTTATTTTCACAACGCAGAAAAAGCAATCGTCATGATGTTTTCGAGGTTCTCGCCAAATCATGGGTGTTACGAACATTACTGCATCTCTTTTTTCACTGGACCATAACCGTACACATACCACACATACATATCTGGCATACAATATGAGGAGCCCATGCCTTGTCCTGATTACACAATTTTATTTTAAAGAATTTATGATACGCAGTTTTTACAAAGCCCGATATAGGTTTTCGATATTTTTCAAATACATATTCACCACAAATATAGCAAAATTAATCGGTATTAAGCACACAACATCTTCTTGACGAAGCTATATCGAAAACAACAACAAAATAGTGAAATAGTCCAATAAAAAATGCAAATTTAAGTAAAAATAGTAAATGTGGCTAGTTAGCTGTAACTCAAAAACAAAAGCTGTTAGAGAAAAATTTTTGCGATATTTAAAAAATACGTGTAACGTTGATATAGAAAAAAAAATCACAGGTAACAAAAAATTTTTGTTTTTTGTTGGCCAGTGTTATCATTGTCTCACCAGTCTCTATACTAGCCTCCTCGAGTATGGGACTTCCTTTTGCTTGGGTACCCAGATTCTACTAACCAAATCACGTATCATACTTCGCATACGGGAGCGCGGTCTATGAGCCTCGGGGCTGCCGTCCTCACGAGACAGCCCTCTTCTCGCTCGCTGCGAAGTATTCTTACCTAACCCAAAAAAGCTTAACACCATGCAATGCTACACATCATGGGCCCATATGACCTTACTATCTAGTGGTTAAGGTACCTATTGTATCTTCACACGCCTTCGACAGCTTGCAGATGAAGATGGTGTGGTGCGAATAGTCTTCAACATTTTCGCAGTATGTATATGCACAGAACAGGAAGGGTGGACGGCTGACGAAAGTTCTGTGAGGAACTGGGTGATGTAGAAGGCTATCTCCCCATGGGCTCGTGTTTATAGGTCAGACAAGCGACCTGAAAAGTTCATCGGTGTGGTGTTCGCCTTCTAGTTCTCTACTGCCTCGAACGAAGGACACTAGTGTCCGGATTTATTTTTTTAATTTAAGAGCGATAGCATATATTTATGCCTCGTACAGACGCAATGACCTGACGTTAGACCTCAACAACTTCATTCGGATTGGTTCAAATCCTAAAAATTCATTGTTGTCTATCATAGACTATATATGAACTTCTTAGATGGCCGCTGTGGTCGAGTTGGTAGCGTTGCGTGCTTTAACTCGATATGCCGGTGAGTTCGAGGTTCGAATCTCAGTCAGGGCAAGCAAAATCTTTATAATAGAAAAAGTTTTTTCTAATAGCGATCACCCCTCGGCAGGCAATGGCAAACCTCCGAGGGTATTTCTGCCATGAAAAAGCTTCTCATTAAATACATCGGCCGTTCGAAGTCGGCACAAAACTTTAGGTCCCTTCACTTGTGCCAGAATATAAACACGCACACCACAAATGGTAGGAGACGCTCGGCCTGAGCTATATAGTGTAAGCGCCAAAATTATTATTATAGATGGCATTGTTCCTGATTCTAGATCGATGGCTGTACTCGTATATGACTGTCATGCTTCAAGGTAAGTATATACATACATTAGTGCAAGAGTATTTATACTACGTGTTTATTTATGCAATATAGTACATACATTATGCTGAAGGGATTACTCGAAGAGCCCACCGAGATTCCCTGTTTAAGAAGATAGTACACAAATTTGTACGGGTATATAGCAAATAAGTATGACTTTGCGGCTTCTAGGTCACTTTAACCAGCCCTGACCATCTCAAACTTTAATCCAGGGTAAGTCAAAGATTTTCTTACTTTGACATGGTACAGCTTAAGCCTGCGACTTCTTAATCTGAAGTCACGCGTGACAAAACATGTTATAATTTTTGGTCTCTTTGAGAGGGTTAATGAGAAGTTTGTATGTATGTTAATAAAACAATCGTTTCTAAGGACAATTTTTCCTGTGCTGGTTTAAACCCAGTTTAAACAAAATTTAGTTCAGCTCAGTTTAAATTTAAAATAAGTTCAAACTGGGCAGTTGTTTTTCTTTAAGAGTTTTAGAGCGGCTGTAAACATTAGCCATTTTATATGGCATCACTGATTTTTTCTTTATCTAGACACGCCAACAGCTGATTGTTGTTAACAATTCCACGCCATTGCTAAATAAATTTCCGTAAAATTCATCAATATAGTAAATGTAATTATTTAGCTTTGCGCTTAATTAAATTTGTTGCAACCAAAACAAAGTATTCATTAAAATAGCTCCCTGAAAAAAAAAACATTGCACAAACTACCGTATGTAGATATGTGTTTAGTTAAACGTATATTGGTCGCCGTCACTTTAACGACGACGGCGCAAAGTTCTAAAATTATATAAATATGGCAGCACTATTTACCAATCTTCAACATTTCATTCGTGACATTCCAGTCGACAGTCCAGTTTTGTTTTCGTACACAAATTCTTTGATTAATTAAGGATAAACGTCGCTATCAGATATATATGGATTAAAACGAAAAGAATCAAAATGTAAGTATCGAATAAATATGCATTTAATATGTTTATAACATATTAAGTTCGGAATACTTAACTTCCTTTTACCAGCAGCAATTCCACACGCACGCATTCACAAATACAGTACAACGGCAACAAAAGGTTTTAACTTCCGTTTGTGTGTAAACTGAATTTCTGGCCTCTACCCCAGTTTGTTGGAATTGTATTGATAAATAAAATCACAAGTCAAAGGAAAAATGTCGCAACCTGTTGCTTTCCTCACACGTAAAGAAACATTTAGCGCTTGTCATCGTTTGCACAGGTAAGGAAATGGTAGATAATTTTGAAATTATATACAACATACATATGTAGACTTGTAGGGCATATTCTAATATATGTAGTATGTGTTGATGAGCGCCGCTTATTAAGCGGCAGCCACTGGAGCTAAAAGCTTTGTTCTCTTTGGTGCGATTATTGATAACCTTGAAAAATTGTGAATTGCGTCGACTTTTTGTCAGAAGTTCGGTTTGCGGAAGAAACTTCCTTTTTCCAGACCTTTATCTTATTTAGTTTTAATATTGATAGGAAGTACATAGTAGTAGTTTATTAAAAAGTGCCTATTTTATTTGCGAACTGAGTTAAAGTTTCTAAAAATAAATAAATAATCAAACATATGTATGTATGTACATATGTAGGTATATATATAAGTACAAGGCACATAATATATAATTTTGAATTTGGTTGCAAATCATATGGCCTCCACTGTAAGTGTAAAGATGTAAACCGTTGTATTTGTATGTCAATTAACCGCATAAATTGCTATATATAAATGTAGTTTTATAAAACCAATCGCGGTTCAAATAACGTTCATTTGTAAGTTTTCATTTCATTTCTATACCCGACCTTTGTGAAACCGCTAACAATATAAATATCTTTCAAATCTTCGTAAATATACGTATGTACATATGTATGTATAAACATTTTTTACTCATCTAGTGCTACTAAATCGTATATAAAAATATAAATTGTCTTTGTTGTCGGCTGGTTAGAAAATGTCCATTATAAACATAAATACATGTACATACATACATACATATACATACATACATACATATGTATGTTAGAGATTGTACGTAAATTTTAAAAAACTTATATAAAAACCTTTTTCATAAACGCATCACAATATCTACAAAATGCAAAATTTTTCGTTCTTTCTCCTTTTTTACTTTAGCCCACAACTGAGTGACGCTGAAAATGCTGAGATTTACGGCAAATGCAATCATATAAATGGACATGGCCACAACTATACGGGTAAAATTAGTTTACATTTAAACATATAATACAGTTTAAAAGTTGTTTAAATAATAATTTAATAATTTACATCTTTCATGCCTTTGCAATTGCTAATGCAGCAAACCCTTTTAGATGGATTAATGAAAAAAAAATAATAATAATCGAAGTACTAGTTTTTTGCTTTAAATGTTCGATTTTTGATGCCTTTTTACTCCTTCGAAAAGTTAGAAAATGCTTTGTGGACTGATTTTGAACTGAATTTAAGTAAATGAATAAAACCAGAAATATACATACATATTTATTAAATGTAACCATTAAAATATGACTAGCTGGTTCAGTTTATTTCGCTAGTCCGTCGTCTGCTGCACTTTGCTAGGATCTCATTGGCGTTTAACCACCGCATAGCATTTCAGTTCAACTAAGTTCTAGAGGCTTTGAAGTCCTTGCAATTGTAAAACTTAGTCCTTTTTGTGCTTTGCGAATCAAAAAAATCACCGACGCTTACACTTTTTGGTAGTTGTTGACTAGGTCTCGAAGGCACCATATGAATTACTTAAGCCGGAACTTATGCTTGAATAGCTAACGATCTAAAAATTAAATATTATTGGTTATTATACATATGTACATAAGCTAGGTTCAACATATACTCATACATCTTATGGGTACACAGCTTCATATATGTACCTTACTGCGTTCACCATAGGTCTGGTACAAATTTTTATTAAAAAAAATACTAAAACATTGAAATTACAAATATTTATTGACCTTTTATTAGTTTTCATTGCAAAGTTTTAAAATATACATAATTGGTAAATTCAATATTTTATAATATTTTTTTTTAGCATTTTCGCTTTTCTGGCACTAATGGTGTCGTTTCAAATGTTGACCTATGGTGTATATTTAAGGCACAGGTTTAGTAAATAACAAGTAAAATCCAAATCAGCTCGTTGTTGAAATTTTGTTTCCATAACAGCAGTAAATACATTTATTTTTATTTTTATCAGACAATTTAGCTAAAGTGTTCCAGGTCTGGCCAGATTTAGTAAATTAGGAATAAAATCTATATTGGCATATGTTTTTGAAATTTTGTATTCCATAATAGCTTTTACTACATTTGCATAGTGTATCATTAAATCTTAGACATTTTTATATTCATTATTTCTATAAGAGAAATACAGTTAAAAGTTGTAATAGGTCTGGCCAGACCTTGGTATACCCATAAGGGTTAAACATTTATCTTTCAGTCGAGGTAACAGTACGCGGTCCTATTGACATACGCACAGGTATGGTGATGAATATTACTGAATTGAAGACTGCTTTAGACAAGGTGGTGTTTAAGAATTTGGATCACAAGAATTTAGATCAAGACGTGGAGTTCTTCAAAAAGGCTGTAAGTTAAACGATCCTAGAAAACTTTTTTTTTATATATATTCGATGATATTATTTTTTGCATTAATTGTATATAAATCACAATTTAGCCTAGCACCACAGAAAATGTGTGCGTTTACATTTGGGACAATGTGCGGCAGAATTTGCAACGTCCAGAATTATTATTTGAAGTCAAAGTATATGAAACTGATAAAAATTCTGTAAGCTATCGTGGACCATACCATCAGAACGGTTACTATCAAAATTTGCAAAGCAAACGTTCAGCCAAAACTTCTTGTACCAACATTTCTTCTGATTCGGACTAATGCGCTAGGAAATTCAAAAACGGAAAAAAAAAATTAATGACTATGAATTTAATTGTTGTTAGTTAAGAACGAATTTGTATTGTAAACAATAAAAAGTTAGTGAATTTTTATATGATTTTTTAATTGTTCATTTATTTAATCATAAAAAAAAATAACAACAATGATGCTCATTGTCTAGGGGTTAAATTAAGTAAATTTTAAAGTGAATGATTAAGCTTGCCGCTTAATTGTAAAATATCATTTTCATGCGGAAAACTGTCAACAGCTCTCGTGTTTATAAGTTTACATACATATGTACATACATATATTTATGCACGTTTTACTATAAATATTATTAAATGAAATTGAAATTTAAATTTTAAACGACGATAATGAGAAATAGTTAAATTTTCATTGTTTTGATTTCAAATTTGCTGATTTAAATTTATAAAAAATAAAAACATGAAAGCGAAGAGGGCCTTTATTCTAAAATTATTGAATGCGAACAGGCCTTAAATGAGCCTTTTCTCTCGTTACAGAGACTAGAGACTGATTACTGAATGCCGGCATAAAGTACCAGAGAATGTCCAGCTTAAATGTACATATCTAATTACTTACCTACATATATTTAAATTAAAACAAATCGTTTGATAAGTGAAAACGTAGTAAATGTATTAAAATCATTTTACAATTACAACTAAGCAAAACTTTAGATTTTTTTAAATAAATATGCACACGTATTTATGTATATGTATGTAATGTATATGCCTGTATGTATGTATGTATCTATGCAGTCGTACTTGTTTTAATGTAACTACGCATATCTAAACTTTTGTCCATTTTTTTATCGAAAACCAAATAAACCCAAGTTTCATACGTTGTACAAAACTGAAAAAAATCCAGAAAAAAATTGCATCATTATTTCGAACTTTTTGATAACAAAAAAATTTTGAATTTTTTCTTTCAATGTCCAATTTGTAACATATTCAATTTGTACTCTTCAACAAAATACGTTAAATTTTTTCTTTCAATGTCCAATTCAATTAAATTCAATTTGTACTCTCTGATATGAACTGAAATTGAAGATTGTAAATTTTAAGTTTGAAATTGTATGCAATAAGCTAAATAACGTCAACATTAACGCGAATATAAAATTTTAATTTTTTTTTTAAATTTAAGAAATGTATTACTTTACGGTTCGTCTGTATAATTAAATATGCGAACTTTATTTAAAATTACATACTTTGTTATGCAAATACTTTCAGTTATTAAAAATGTTTACTTGTATTTAAAAAAAAAAAAGTTATGTACATATGTCTTAAGTTGAATTCCTAGCCGAATGGCTATAAAAACGTACCGAAATCACTATAACAATATTTTTCGCTTATACTTTCTTACATACATACATACATACATGCATAATACATATACTACTTACATTTGGTGCCTAAACGCGCAATTGTATGAACTCTTTGGTTAACTTAATCCTAATTTATAAATCGACTTATTGAATTAAGTACTTATAAGAAAGAAAGCATGCATACATAAATCTGGAGGAATAAAACTGAATTATATATAAACATATTTATTACTTGAATAATTTCTAAAGTTCACATAACGATATGCATATTTTATTAACCGATTTACATACATATGTACATACACACAAGTGTACGCACTTACTATAAATATAAATTTTGTTTACTATATATGGCGTTAATATTTCAACTGAATATATTTCGTAAACATTACAATAACAACAAATCGATTTTATTGCAATTAACAATTAGCACATTCTTATTTACTACATTTTAAAGAAAAATGATATTTTATATTCATCACAAGCCGTTTCCTTTTCCTGCCCTTAAGCATTTAAATATTCTAATAATAATAATATTTATATTTTGAGTGTTCATAATGGTGTCTTGTCTTATTGTTATTTGTCGTAAAGTTTAAACAGCTTAAAATAAATATAAATATTTAGAGAGTTCGAAGGTACGGTGCAAGTGTATGGTACTTTACCATGCACCAATTATACCAGATCACGCAATATCGGGTCGTATTACAAGTCAAAACAAAAGGGTTAATTTTTTTGATGATTTTTTTTTTAATTTTTCAAGTTTCGCATAAGCTTTGAAACTCTTATTTAAATGGCTTCGGTTATAGATTCCACTTAATTTTAAATGAAAATTGCCAAAAAATCATTTCATTTTGAAATTCAGTATTATTTTTGTAAACAAGGGTGTACGTTTTTCTTTTTTAATATTTTTGAGTTTAATGAATAGCATTTTGTTATCTGTGGGTGCTATTGCTTTCTCAACTAACTTTAGCTGAAAGTTTTGATAAAGGACTTAATTCTTAATAAAACTTACATAAATACAAAAACTAGAATATAGTATAAGAATCTGCATTGGTGTTACTATAGGTATTTTACGATGTTTAGCATTTTTATCGTGATTTAAATTTAAAGAGCAACTTGAGCAAAGTTTTCATATCTGTATTATCTACTCCGAGCTACTTAGCTTTTAGATGATTTAATTACCACTTAAATCATTTTATTAAGTTTGCAATTAATAAGTATTTAGTAAATAATCAATTTCATTTGACTTTATTGTACATAAATACAAGCCGTACGAGTACATACATATCATCGGTACACATCAGTGGAAATGTGACAATACAACTTATTTTGACTTACACACTTTTTTCCTATCAAACGGTAAATGGAATGATTTGTATACAATTTTCAAACAATTAATTATATAAATCTTTCATTTAAGATGTCAACTTCATATAACTTGGCTATAAAAGATCGAAATTAAAGCGTTTAACGTGGTAAAACTTGCTTGTGTACTAAGTTGTTTTGTCAAAAATCCACAAATATCTACGCACGAACGCGACGTTAGAGGAACTTTGATTATTATAGGTGTGTTCGCGTACGCAATAAACTCGAAAAAAAAGCTGTTGGTTTCTGATGGAAAAATGTTTGCCAACAGCAATTTGCCAACAAGAAAACAGCTGATCAAAAAGAGCTGATTGTAGTTTGGATAAATACAAAATTTTTGTTTAAGAATTTTAAAAGTGAAAATTACAAAAAATATGAGTATTTAGCAAACAACAAACAAGTAAATGTTAGTTTGGTTAAGTTTCCGTAGCAGAATGTTTCAAGAAAACAATGCAATGGTTTTTCATTTTACATATTTCGATGCGGACAAGAATTCAATTAGCTGTTCGTTAAACTTGCAAATTTCTGCAAATTTTGCGTTGGCGTACTATTTTGGATATATTTCTTTTGTGATAGAACAGAAGACATTTCCGATGAATTTTTTTTGTTGGAGATTTTAAACTAACGTACCTTATATAAGATAACCGAGATTGACGATATACGAAAACGAAATGAGACATTGAATATGTGACAACATCGAAATCGGTTTGTAGCCAAACCGAATTTGAACAGGGTTAACTAAAAAAAAATTTTTCGAAAATTTTTTTAAATTTTCGTTCGATAACGACTAAACGGAATTATCGAATTTATTGAAGCGTATTTCTCTAACGTATGCGCTTAGAAGATTATGATTTTGTACGTATCTCCTGCAAAGTATTTACATAATTGTGCTTTTAATTTTCGTGTTAACTTTCGTACATTTATTATTTAAAAATTTCCCTTACGCCTTACAAACAGATTTATGTTTTTTAATATTTTTTTTTTGTATATTCAATTCATTCACTTTTTTTTTATTAAGTGTAATTGAAAAAGTGTTTGAAAATTCGCTGGCAAATTTGTTGTTGCAGATGTTTTTATGTTGGTTTTTGCCTGACATATACACTTTTTAATGGAAATAGAAAAAAGGTATTTTTAATTGTTTTTTTTTTTGTATTAACATAAGAACATTGAAAGTTTTGCTATGCAATTCAAATATGTATGTATGTATGTAGTTATGACAAAAAAAAAAACTCACATTATGTTTCAATAAAAACTAATTACAATTACAATTCAGTAGGCATACAGAAATGTGGTTTTAAAATCTTGCATATTTTTGCCAATATAAATGGAAATTAAAGTATGTGCACAAAAAAAAAACGTGGTCGCGCATAACTCCGTTAATCATAACTGTAAAATGAATTTTTTTTTTTGAGTATTTGAACGTAACGTAACGACAAGAGTTTGTATAAAAATAAGGTATAATAAAAGAAGTCGATCGCGAGTTAATTTTGCACAAAAAGCTTGAAAATCCTAACATGTTCCATAACGACATCGCTAAATAGTTAAACTTTCCAAAGTCAACCGTGACCTACTATGTTCTTAAAAATGGTATAGTGATTGATTAACTTTAAAAAGGAAAGCCCTGTCTGTGGCAGAAAAAACGATTTTGCATCTCAAATTAAGGCAAAGAAAGTGTTATTAAGGGGATCGGATCATTTAGAGGACAAAAAAAAACAGTTTTTTTGAATTTCTATTTTTAGAAAATAATAATTCGTACAAAGAGTATATTTTAGACATACGTATGTACATATATGTAAAACTTATTAATATTGGCAGTATCAACAAGTGCAGTCATCAAACATTACAGTACAGATAAGTATATAAAATTAGAAAAGGAAAACCGAGTAAACGTAAGTCAAAAATGACACTTGAATTCAAAATCCAAAATCCAATGGCGATACGCTTAGAAAGTTTTTGGAATTTCCTGTATTTTGTGAAATTTTTGAATACACAGATGCTTTTTATGTGAAAAAACAAGAGATAAAGCAAAAAATATAGCTTTGCATGCGCAAGTGTTTCGTTACAAGTGCATTACAAGAGTTTCATTGCACTATCTATGTTGTCAATGTTTTTCATTTCATTTATTTATTAAGTCAAGGGTAACAAACTTTCTGACTAGATTGACAAAAAGGTCTTACTATTTAATTAACAGCTAGGATAAAACGAAGGTTAATTGCCTACATAATAGAACTCAATGCGTGACCTTGGCATCGCAAAATCAAGAACAAGGACTCTTGAAAGCTGGTTAAACTGTTCGAGGGCTCTTATGAGGGGGGCAAAGCGATTGTAATTTGATCTTAGAATATCAGTATGAAATAAATTATGAAAACTGAGTGTTCTATTTGGAATATTAAAACTTGAACAGCCGAAGAAGATCTGAACAGTCCAATGGTTCCGGAGATAATATCATAAATAAACATTAAACTTTGAGTGAATCGTCGGGGTTCAAGCGACATAATATTGATCAGCATGCACCTTGCACTATACGGTGGCAGGGGAATTTCAAAATGAAGTGGTTGAAGAGCGAAACGCAGAAACTTACGTTGAACTCTTTCAATTCGAAAAGAGTGTGAAGAGTACACCGGATTCCAGATGACTGAAGCATACTCCAGTTTTGATCGCACTAAAGAATTATATAAGATTTTTCTAGTGTAGGGGTCTTTGAAATCATTAGCATAGCGCCGTAAAAAAAAGCTAGGTTTGCATACGCCTTAGGAATAATAGAGTTAATAATATGGTTAGCGAACGTAAAAGACGAGTCAAAAATCACGCCAAGCTCACGAAATTCTTTAACAAAAGCAAGTGGTTTATTTGTTACAGAATAAGTTGAAGAGTGCGCATTCATGGACCTGGAGAAAGTCACGTGACAACATTTACTAATATTAAGATGTAGTTTATTTTGGAGAGCCCATGCATTCAGGGAGTTCAAATCTTCCTGCAATAACAGAATGTCTGAAAAGCCTGAGATTCTGCGAAAGAGTTTCAAATCGTCAGCATAAAGTAAATAATCAGAGTGTTTGAAGCATTAACCAACGTCATTAATAAAAATATTAAATAATATAGGACCAAGAATGCTTCCTTGTGGCACACCAGAAATTGCCAAAAATGTATCCGACTTGGTATTCTCAATTCAACAAATTCGCTATATCGCTGGATTTGTGGCATCAAAAATGCAAAAGAAAATATTTAATATGCCCAATCTGTCAAGAGCAATTGCTAGGCGATGAAATGCCAACGCTCGTAGCACCAAAAATACGGGACCATTTTTAACACCATCTAGAAACGTCTGCAATATTTGTATAATATCAGAAAAAATTTGAGACAATTACTGAACAAAAGGCCGGTCAAAACCGTAAAATTAATTTTGGCGAATAAAATTTTCCAGAACTTAGGTACAGTCTTTTCAAATAAACTAATGGACGATCACATAGCGATTGAAACTTTATTTAGCAACGAGGTACTAAACAATCACCGCACTCAGTTAATTAAAAAAGTTATAAGTTTTTATCTCGTTATTCGTTTGGTTATTTGCTAGCGGAAAATCTACCGAACAGAAGGTTTACATTAGAAATAAATTCACAAAATTAATATTGTTTCGCCACTCGGATCGCAAAGTTTGTACACTTTGACTCCATGTTTGTGGGATTTCCCAGGATTATACTGCCGAAATTACAGTCTTCCTCGCCAAGGCATCATTGACTCGTCAACTGACAATATTTCACCAGGCGGAATTTTGTTCTAACATTTCTAACAATGCACTCGCTTTTGCTAAGCAATCACTTCCGACCAAAGAATTGTCGGCAATTGAATGAATTTCAAAATCAACTGAAATCTATTACTCGACATCACTTTCGGAACGAATGAATTTTTCGTAGAAAGGGTTAGTTCGCCAATAGTGGGAAATGGATGGATGTTTTACAATTCCCATATATGTACATTACTAATCCCAAGAACCTTTTCATTTCGGCGATTGTTGTATCCACCCATTCCTTTGAACGAGAATTTCGTGTAATCGTATTGTTTTGCAGGAAATTGTTGGCATTGATGTTTGTATTGAGTCACAATAACATCATATATTTCCTCAGTGACCATCAGCCCAAATACATCAATGGGACGCAACGTTGATTGCCCTCTTTGAATACCAAAAGTTGCATCTTCGTCAAAAACGAAAGTATTCAAAGATGTTCCACTTACAGGGGTCCACTGGTTTGCTAAAACGAGGGGCAAATCAGGTGCATTTGGAAAATCCTCTTCATCTGCGAAAGGTTCCGAGTCCATGGAAAAGTCAGATTTACTTGTATCCACTTCGGATGGAACATAATCATCTGACGCCGATCGCTCAAAATCGACTTCATCAGGGTCGGAGCCTTCGTTTGTATCGCGTGTTCCAAAAAAAAAAACACTTGGCTTTTATTGCATTATTGTTGTCTGTCATTCTGAGGAACTTTTATTTATTTTAAAACCTGATGATCTACGCAAAAAGAAATAAAAAAATTTATACTTTTTAAATATGAATGTGATCACCGGTGAGTCACGTGGCACTATGCGCTCCTCTGTAACACTTGCCAGAACCCAGTGCCATGTGACCCACCGGTGGTCACACTCTAAAAACAAACAAAAACACAAATGAGTACCTAAAGTCACAGAACGGTTCACTAATACTTAACATACACTTTTAAACAACAAAAAAAAAACACTTTCGGCACACTGATGTTTTTATAATTTCAAAATCTTCTGCTGTCACGAACATGGTTTTACTGAGAATCGAAAGAAATTGCAAACAAAAATGTGAGGTTAGGTAGGAAGGCGCAACCTCTGTATTTTCTAAATCGTGTTCTCATAAGTGCTCTCGGCAAAAACGATTAAAAAAATTTATTGATTGAAATTCGTCACGTCCGTTACCGTAAACCTTAAATATTAAATAAAGTCGTAGAAAATTAAAATTTTATAGATGGCAAAAATGGCAAAAGAATCAAGAACAGCAATAACAATGCAGTATGGAGAGAAAATGAAAAAAAAAATGGCAAATCGTTAAAGCAAGAAATATTGTGTTCGGTGATGCTTCATGCTTCTAAGAATGTGCTAAGAACAACATTGATGGAGTTAACATTTTGTATATCTCTGGAACACAAATTGATAGTTTTTCTAATCAACTATCACAGTTATGGCAAAATGTTCCAAATATCAAAGGGGTTAATTTGTTGAAGTTGCTCGGAGCGACTATTCATAACAGAAAATAATTAAAATAGACCATACTAAAAACTAATAACTTTCTTCTTAATTTTTTAAGTCATTTTTACTATAATGTTACCTGAATTTTTAATTTACGTTATTGTTTTGCTTTTTTTTTTCAATAAAATTGAAGTGTTATAATGAAATATTGACAGAAATACCACAGGAAGTGGTACAGATAAATGTAGCACTTAAGTTTATTTTAAACAAACCAATATTAGCCGCCCCTGAAGATGCTAAAATATTTAGCGAAACGTCGGGCTTAGATGAAATAAAAAGTATTTTATTTGCATCAACAAGTAATCAGACAAGCCTAAAAAATCATCAATGAAAAAAATTTTATTTCTTGTATTTCTTCTATACTCAATTAAAAAAAACTAACAGAAAATTATCATATTTCATAAACCTACGAATAACAGTCATCTGTTCGCATTTATTAACATATATGTATATATACATATATATGTACATATATGTATATAGTATGTATGTATATATTAGGGCGGGTCGAATTTTTTTCGCATAAAGCGGATAGCAAAAACGAAAACTACAGAAAATTCTAAGAAAGTTTTGCCAAGAAACCACGGGTCTAAAATTAATTTCCAGTTCGCGCAGAGCGACTTTAGATTTTGAGGTCATACTTATTAAATTGTACTCAAAAACCTATTGTTTTAAAAATAACAGCATGCCATGCAATTAATGCAATAATAGCAGGCTTTTGTAACTTATTTGTTTTTTCACGTGGCTGAGCAAAAAAGAACAAAAAAAAAGCAATCGTTCGGTACTCTTACCACACAAGTGGCCTGCGTTGAATAAACAATAGTGTGTTCTAAATAACTTTTTTCAAGTTTTAAATAGTTTTCGGTTAATAAATTATAATGGAAACGTCAGCAATGTCAGTTGATTCCACCAATTCAGAAATTGATACAATTTCAATGAACTCCGGGTCTTGTGTTCTTCCCAGTCTGAATATTGGCTTGCCAAGAGATTTAAGTGATCTAAATCTACCAAGTAATCGCGACGTATTAAATTACTATTTATTTTTACTCGTGGCTGAGCAAAAAACAACAAAAAAAAAAGCAATCGTACGTTAACCTTAACACACAAGTGGCAAAAAAAATTTGGGAAATTTGGAATAAACTAAACATTCCGTTAATCAATGAAAAAACTGCCTCGAAAAAACTGAAAACATTGCTAAATAAATATCATAATGAAATAAAATTTAAAAGTAGACCAAGTAAGTCTTCAACGTTTCTGGAAACAATTGATCAAGTGTTTTATATTGGAAAATGTCAGTGCGCAAAAACATTGCCTTGCTGCTGTGGTTTAATACCCATTGAACTCCAAGACAGTAAGAGGAAGCTAACCATTCCCGAATTCGAGGCGATTGCTGTTGACCAACAATCAACCAACAATCATGGCCGTAACTATAGAAAGTCGTACTACAACACCACGCATGGAATCCAAAAAAGACTTTAAAACCTTAAAAGACTTTAAAACCTAAAAAAACTAAAACTAGAAAAGATTCCCAGTCATCAGCAAAAAAAACCAATGTCTGTATTTTGCACCACAAAAACATTTAATTTTTTGAAAACTTAATTACAATAATAAAATTTTATTTTCGATCCACCGTATTTTCCACAATTTTAGCATTTTTTAAATAAATATGGGAATATCTGTATGCTACATACATAGAAGCACAAACTTTCGTTATAATCGAAGAAACCAAGCACAATTTTCCGGATCGCTTCTTATGAAAGTATAGGTTTTTGAGTACAATTTAATAAGTATGACCTCAAAATCTAAAGTCGCTCTGCGCGAACTGGAAATTAACTTTAGACCCATGGTTTCTTGGCAAAACTTTCTTAGAATCTTCTGTAGTTTTCGTTTTTGCTAGCCGCTTTGTCGGTTTTTTTCCACCCATACAAATCGATCCTTAATTTGCTGAATTTTGTAAATTTCTGAATGCGCCTCAAAAAAAAACTTCTATTTTTTGTCGCGTCCGTATCACTTTATAATTGCTTATAACTATAACTACGTACATACTTATTTGTAGTAGATCCTTCCCGTATATATTAAAATCTAGCACTCCGTCAGCCCTTTAAAACAATATCAATATATATAAACTTTTACTTTGTCTTCTTTTGTTTTGGACGCACTTAAAAGCGTACGAATGTTGCGTCCGTTACCGTGGAAATGCCCATATGTGCAAAACGTACGCCCAACAGCTGAATTCTTACACGGTGAATGCAACGATAAGCAAAATATTTTGACGTAAGAATGTGCTCGCAAATTTCACGACAAACTCGTACACACATTTTTGGCTGTATGTAAAAGTATATTTGAAACAAATCCGTGGCCGTCAATTTTATACTGCAATGAATCATGGCATTATTATGGTACCATCTTAACAAGGTGTCTTGTGTAGCACAAGTGTTAAATGCATCTAATTGTCCAGCACTTCGGTCAATCGAAACCTACTGGACTATTATGAAAGCCAAGCTTCTTACGACTTAAAAAGCTTTAAAAAAAAAAACGTTCAACAATTTATAGCAAAATGGCGTCTGGCTTCGAACAAATGCACTAAAGCTTCTGTGCAAGGGCTTATGAGAGACGTTAAGCCGTAATTGCGATCATCAAAGAAAACTAATATTGTTTTTTTTTATAAATGCAATATAAATATATACAAATATCTTTGAATTTTATAAATAAAGTTGTGTTTTATAGCAGTTTTTTTCATGCACTTACTTTATGTGCATCATACATCTGATGGGTAGGAACATTTTCAATTATTTTCAAGATTGCTTAACATACATAGCTTTAAAGTAAAAAAAAAAAAACAAGATAATTCTAATCTACTCGTAGAGTTATCACGAATATTATACTTTAGGATAGCTACATATGTATATAAAGCTATAAGTACATGTATACATACATTAGTTATACCGCATAGTTTTAAAATGAAATAAATCTACAAATTATATTTAAAGCACTTATTTGATAAATTTTCAAAAATTCGTGTGTCTTCCTCGATCGACCAATTATTGTACTAACTAATCTTGTGAAGCTGCTATGTCGATCACTACATACATACATACATACATATATTTGTACTATATACATATGTATGTATGTGTACATATTTATTTGTTTTTTTTATATATTGATTAAACAAGTAATTCCTAATATGTATATATATATATACATATTTCTCTCTTTTTTCTAAACTCTACATTGGAACGATTTAAAAAATGCTTTTTTTTTTGTGAGAAACTAGATCAGTATTGAAGATTTTTCTGAAATTCTTGTGAAGTTTGTATGTAAACACTTTAAATTATCAATCCACTGTCATCATCATCGTGTCGATAAAATCCAATTTGACTGCGAAAAATTCCGAACGAACAATATTGTCATCGAGTTCATTTTCTTCTTTTATAAGATTTTTTTTTTTTTTGTAACTTATATTTTTGTGTACATACAGACATACATATGTACATACAAGGCTTGAATGTGAGGTAGCCGATATTGGACGAAGTTAACATTCCTTAACGCTGACTAGGCTCTTTTATGCTTTTAGATTTAATTTAAAAAAAAAAATTGTTTTTGTTGAAAAAAATAAGTAAGAGCGAAAAATTTTGCGAAACAAATAATGTTGATTTCACTAAGCAACAAACAAAAAATATTCATTCCCTTTTATCTCTATTTGTTAAGTTTTGTAATATTATAACTTGTTCCAGATTTTTTAAATATATATTTTTGAAGTCATTAAATTATTCTAGTAATTAAAGTAATTTAACTTTTCCAATAGCGAAGTTTTAGTGAAAATAGTTTGATATGAGCAATTAAGAATTAGCTTATCAAATTGGAACCGACATTTTATTGATTTATTGATTTTGTGTGTTCTTATTTAAAATTCAAACACACAAATGTTTCGAAAGTAATTGGTTTATCTCAACGTATCGTTTCTTAAAAAAAAAAAAAAAAAAAAAAGTTTGCAAATGTATATATGCAACACAAAAATAACCGAATTTCGTAAAATGTAACTAATTCAGCAAAAATTTTATATAATTTTCAAAGTCAGCGACCCAAAATTATAAGAATTTTTGGTGTAGTTTTTTAAAGTGAAAATCTAAACAAACAAAAAACACACACACACTCTTTAAACCGTTCTAATGTACACAACCAGATTTTTTTTTTAGTTTTTCTCTTCCCCTATTATAATCGATAATACTTACAAACTATATATGCATTTTGTCACACATATTGTGTAATCATAATATTTATATTTATACAGACTAATAAAAACGTTGTAAATTTGAAATATGTACTACTTTGTCTTTTTCTATGTGACTCTCCTCAGCGCATTAAACGTGCATTTCGGCACGTACTATTTATCATTATATGTATGTACATATGTACATAAATTCTAAAAAAATTTTAGATTGCACTCTTGATGGTCATGCCCGGATTACGTATACAGATGAAGGGTATGCCAAATTCGAAGTCATTTTTTGGCCAATATTTCAACAGCGGTTGTCGTTGTGGCAACTCGGTTTCGACATAGAAATACGCATATAAAACCAAAACAGTATAGGCTGCGATGAATATAAATATATGCCAGAAGCCATGCAGATACGGAAAATTAATAGCTGACCATGCATCGCAGAACATACGGTCGTTGATCCAACAGAAAACGGCCACCAACCAAACGGCAGTACAGCGCAAGCCCAAACGATAGACGCGCTGATCTCGCACTCTGAAATAAAAACAAATGTAATTATGTATTTATGTATTTATGTAGAAGTGACAAAGTAAAATAAAAATTGCAAATTACGCAAAAAGTTGCTTTTTTTCCCTTCTATACATACATACATTTACATATATGAACGGATTAGCAATAAATAGCTTATATGCGCATAAAGTGGCGAACTCATTACCCTGCACTTAATAGAAGGTGATAATTTGGTATGCGCCTATTAGGAATGACAATCCCGAAATACCGGGATCCCGGCCTTTTTAGCTCCCAAATATCCCGGGATTAGTCTGCTCAAAGCCCGGGATTGTTGAAAACAATTAATTTAAAAGAAATTTCGAATTTATAAAATTTGTATCATAAGTATCTTCCTTTCAAGGGCGAATAATTTGTAACACTATTTGATAAAACAGCTCCGCACAGTTAAAATTGCTCTTGAAGTTTAATGTGCTCGCAACATGGACTTCTTTAAATGTGGCATCACTTGACAGTTTTTACCGAGAAAATCAAAATTTAAGAAATTTTTTAATAAACTCGTTTCAAGAAACAAAGAACAGAGGACAAACAATCCTGTCAAATGTGTACACTTTTTAATTAATACAAATAATGTATTTCTACGATCTTAAATATGACTTTTCTGAAGCTTCTAATTTTACTGCCATTAAAAAGGAGCTGGATAATATCCTCCTTGATGTAGAAGCTTTACTATGAAAGCGATGTTTAGAAAACACTAACGACGAGTTGGTTGAGGTGGATAAGGCAATAAGTCTCAAAAAAAAAATATAATGGCATACAATGAGAAGGTTTGGTAAATTAAATTATTATAATGGGGGCGGTACAGGTTTTATAAGCAACAAATTTAAGCCCAGGTTGGAGGATAACACACTTAATGCTTTAATTTCTTCATGATCGCATTTTGATCAAAAGAAGTAATAATTTTGCCTCGCTCAAAATGGAATGGGTGATGCATTTAATTTTAACTTGATTTTTATATTTTATTTACTGTCCAATTTTGTGTTCTTCTTAGATTATCAAACATATACAAATATTTAAAAGTTTATAATTTGTCAATAACATTTTTAAATAAATAATTAAGCAAAAGCCGTTTTATTTTTGATCAGAATACATAAAACTTGGTAAATTTTCAATTTTGAATATGTGTAAATAAATGATGAATTATCAAGAACCAGAATCGGGCTGTTAATATTAATCTCAAACAGAGTTTACAAATTATTTTACTGTATGTATATGCATTTGCTGCTGTAACAAATAACTATTTGTACTTGAAGAATAAATCACTTTTTATGTTGGTCAAATTTTAGGTTTATTTTTTTTTTTTTTTATTGAAAAGACCAATTAAAACATGAATTACAACAAAGTGTTCTTCTTTTTTATACTCGTATTAATGTTATTTTGAATAATACTATAAGAGGACGATTGCAGACGTGTTACATTTTTTTGACAAATTAAAAATTACGAATAAAAATTTCCTGGAATTCTGGATCCCGGGATTGTCTCGGAATTTTTCTTTAGATCTCGACAATCCCGGGATCAATAAAATGCCCAAAATTGACATCTCTAGTACCAATATACAGAAGTGTGTTTCAGAGTCCTTACTACAATAACTATTATTGTTATTCCTAAGGAATCAGAAATAAAATTCTGGATATCAATGACAAGATTAGACATGACAACGATACCATTTAGTGCAAACACTTTGTGGAATGCATTTAAATTTTATCGTTCGCTGAAACGAAAAACGCCATTGACCAGCATTAGATGCCTTGATTCTGATTTCTTCACTTCCTTGAGAGGTAGGTAAGAAATATACTTGCATAATACAAAATAATAATAATAATAAAAATTTGATAGTACGAGTATACGAGGTGTGTTCAAGAAGTAAGGTGACTTTATATTTTTATGAAAAAATATTTATTTATTCATTAATTTACCAAATACTTAGAACAGACACAGCGGACGCCACTGTCAACATTTCAAGCTCTAAAAGCACTTGATTACATTTTTCACACAAAATTAACCAAGGTGACTTTTTTTTGTAAAAATCTCCGTCCTTTCATAATTTTTTTAACGGGTCAATTCTTGCGTAGAGGTATGAATTTCAGGTAATTTTTGAAGTGTCGTAAAAGAAGGCAATCACTATTTTTACTATAAATTTTTTTTGTTAGGTTTTTATTAATATTACAAGAATACAGAAAAAATTTTAAAATAAAGAAATTAGCAGTTGATGAGGTGGGGGGTCTGAAAAAATTTATTCGTGACCATACCCACGATTTCAACGCTCCTAGCAATCTGAAAAAAAAATAATATTATTCTAGAATAATGTGGCAAGCTCTGGAACTACGGGCAAGTTGAAAAAAAATTTCACGAAATGGAGACTGCTTAAAAAAAAAACAATTTTTGGACAACTATTTTAATTTTTCGAATTTTTTTAAAACGAGTAAAGTTTTAAATTTGGGGATGTAGAAAAGTTTATAAAAAAGACTCTCTAAAAATTGGTCCAGTAGAACCTGAGAAATCGTAGGTATCCGTGACTTTTTGAATGAAACACAAGTTTTTGGATAAACAAATATTTTCATTTTTCAACATAGTCTCCTTTGTCCAACGTTTATCCAATTTTTTTATCCCTTCAAAAAAATAAGATTTGTCGAGGGCATCAAAATACCATTTGTTTGTGAGATGATTTCATCGTTGGAGTCAAATCTCTTTCCGCCGACCCATTTCTTCAGATTTGGAAATAAGAAATAGTCACCGGGGGCTAAATCCGGAAAATAGGGCGGATGAGGGAATTCGTATCCCAATCCATCTTGCGGAAAGCTTTCTCATACCCAAGTGATAATTTAAAATTGAAACCACTAAGCCATGTGAGATGCATAAGGCTTCACAATCTTTCGTACTTTCAATCTCTGATCGGCAAACACCATATCGTGAATTTTTTTCAACTGTTTCGGGTGTTGAGACCTCAATTGGGCGTCCAGAATGTTCGGCATCTTCCGTGCTTGTACGGCCACCACGAAATTCATTAAACCACTTTTTTACCATTGAAATTGATGGTGAAGAGTCCCCATAGTATTTATCAAGCTTAGCTTTGGTTTGAGTGATGGTCTTTTCCGCAAAAAATGATGCTTAATGAGTACACGAAATTTATTATTTTCCATTTTCTTCTCAAATCACGCGGTAGTCTGCTATGAATGGCTGTCAAACACAAACTAAATGCCGCAGCTTGTTCAAATTTTTACAGACGTCAACTGACAGATGCCTGTTGATAGTAGCAGTGTTGCCATTTCAGTAAAGAGGCAAGATATTCAAAAAGTCACGGGCTTATTCGACCCGCCCTCGTATCTTCGAAAATAATTTCAATTTTGAAAAATCCACTCGTAGACATATTCTTAAATAGTTATACTTTGAAAATATAAAAAAAATAGATTTTTTTATTTCGAGACCAGAACAGGAAAAAGTCGCAGTGGGCGAAATCTGGTAAATATAGTGGCTGAGCCGTTATTGTCGTGTTGTTTTTGGCCAATAAATCTTTATTTTTATAATAACAGAACAACAACAACAAAAAATCGATAATCGGATGTATGTACGTTGCCCGAGAAATTTGAAAAGTCACCTTACTTTTTGAACACACCTCGCATATCCGCGCGTTATGCGGATGCCCCCCTCGCGTCGCTTGGGCGGGTATGGAAGGTAAAACCGTTAGGATTATTATTATTATTATTATATTCCGAAAACCATAAATAACGAGAAGGAATTAACCAACTTCAATTTTTAATTTTATGCTCATAAACATTAAGTATTTCTTCATAACAAAATGATGGGAAAATCAAAATCGGTTCGAGGGATCCAAAAGTATATGGTGAAAGACTTACATATGTATATACAAAAAAATTTCGAACAAATTAATAAACTCCGCTCTTTTTTGAACTCGATTAAAAATATAATTCATAATTAAAGGAAAAGTATGTGAATCAAAGTTTCAAACTTTCTATAAATATTATAATCATTTTGAAAATTTTAATCAAAATTTGAAACTTTTTAATTGGATAGATTCAAATTTTTTTCAGTATCCGGTTTTAGTATAATAATGTACAATTTTTAAATCACTACATAGAACAAGAAAGTACAAAAGTTCAAAAAAATTACCTTTTCTGCAAATTACCATATTCGATTTAAGCAACTCTTTCATACATATATGAACACAGGTATATTTATATATACATGCATACATACATACATATGTATATATTTGTATTCTATAAACATACAAAAGTTGAAGATGCAAACAAAAATTTGCACAGCTTTACTTATTGATTGAATTGAGGAGTAGAAATAAATTAAACTAGGGTCAATTAATTGCATTGAATATTTCAATATAGGCAATGTTCTTACGTGAGGTCGCGACGCTTCACTTCTTTTATACGAGTATGATTAATTAAATATGAAAGCTGTGCAAAATTATGTTTGTATGTATGTACATACATTTGTGAACATTAGTGTGGACACCTTAGTATTTTCTTTAGAAATATTTGATTTTCTTAAGAAGCAAGGCGAATCCATCTAAAGGGTTAGCGATTCTAAAAATGCAACGCTTTGGTGGGTTGTTGTCAAATTTTATCTCTTTTGTATTTAACTTTGGCGAAATAATTTTTACACTATGAGATTTAGCGCAAAAAGTTATAGTAAACCATATCTTTAAACTTTTTGTAGTTAAATGGAACAATTGATTATTTGCAACTAAACAATTGATTTTGACAATCAGCTGCTTGATTAACACCACATTTTATGAATTTGCCTTGCTTAAGAAGCTTCGATGAATACTTAAATATATAAAAATAAGCATTCAATTGTCAACTTTGTTAAATCATACATAAGTTATAAATAGTATTATTATTATCTTAACGAAACAAATTTAACAATTCTCGGGAGCACCTTAATACGAACAGCTGTGCAAACATGCATGTACCTATGTACATATTAGGGATGTAAATTTTTGGCATTTTATTAATTATTGATCCCGGGATTTTCGAGATTTGAAAACAAAATCCCAGCATCGTCCCGGAATTCTGGAAGTTCTGACTCGTAAATATTTATTTGTCAAAAAAAGTAACACGTCTGTCATCGTTGTATTATAGTATTATTCAAAATAACATTAATATAACAAGAAAGCACAATTTTCTGTAATTCATGTACATATGTATTTATTGATATTTTCTAACAAAAAAAATATAAAATATTGAGTGATTTATAATTCAAGTAAATACAAATATAAGTATGTACATATTTTTGCGGTACCAAATATGTTTATTCAGTAAAATTGTTTTTAATCGCTGTTTGAGATCAATATTAAATATTATGAAATGCTACAGTATATTTTGTAAAAAAAAAAGCTTGATGTATTATTATTCCTTCGTTTTATCAAACTGCGATCTAGAAATTAAAGCTTTAAGTGTGTCATTCTCCAACCTGGACCTAAATTTGCATTTAAAATCTGCATTGAAGATGCATCGCTCCGCCTCAACCCTTGTTTGTTGGATTGTCGACAAAAATTTAAATGCTTTATGTAATAAATATCCTGTATCTCCCCCATTACAAAATAATATCAATTTCTTTTATCAAACTTTCTCATAAATTGTATGCCATTCTATGATTGGACACTTGCTAGCAGCTCTTTAAAACTTGATGCAATTCATCTTTGAGACTTACTGCTTTGTCAACCTCAACCACCTCGGCCTTAGTGTTCTCAACATAAATTTTATAGTAAGGCTATTATTATGTATTTATTTATTATTATTTCAGTCAATTAATACAAAATCCTAACTGACTAGCTAACTAAATGAGTAACATGAAAACTTATGACGAATACAAAAGTATGTAACTTGTATATTAAAGTAACTTTAAGATTAAATTTTTCAACATCAATGTCCACGATATGATTAAGATCATTTATCTCTCTAAGAGCACGACAAATTGAATATTATTATTTAGATGAATTAGCAAGTGTACACATCTAACATAATTGTCGTCCGTTGCTTGAGCCTTGCAACGCGTTTATTAAAAAAGTTATTACTCAAGGTAGATTTATTGCTTTTTATTTCATTTAGCCAAAGTGATGCCATATTTGAATAAGTCCATGTTGCGAGCACATAAAAATTCAACAGTAACTTTGGCTGGGTGGTGCTGTTTTATCAAATAGGCAAACGAGTAACAGCCTAACCTAATATTCACGCACTCCGGCAATTTTCTGTCAAAAATGTCTCATGCACATACTACTTGTATGATAGCAACCCAAATTGAATGGCGTGCGCCAAAAGCTAACTCAGTTTCCAATTTTCATTTTGCGTGACATTTCGATTTGACGTTTATCCCACGGTTGAGGGTGATGCGCATTGTCTTAAATATAACGAATACGGACTTTTTTGTTTGGATGAACAAAAAAATTATCAAAAAGCTTTAAATGAAAACTTTTTATAAATTTGTACATTGTTTGTAACTTGGCATTATGATTTTTATGATTATTATTGCTTATATAATATAAAAGAGAAAACAAATCAATTGCTAAACTTGTCAATAAGTTCCTGTGTTGAAGCTCTTCATATAAATTAAGATAATATTTAATGTTTAAATACAAATTAATATGTAACATAAGGTAAAGCAAATCTTTAAACAAAATAAATAAATTGAACCAGCGCTGAAAACGTCCACCTTGTATTGTTCTCAAACGAATTTGACAGCCATGCAACTCTGTAAGGCAAACGCACGCAAATCAATTTGGGGTGGCCGTGGTTAAAAATTTGGTGTGCGTGCGTCCCAAAACGCAAGCCGTTTATATTAGGTTAGACTGTAAAGCGCTATTAAATTAATTGTTTTCAGTAATCCCGGGATTTGAATAGACTAATTCCGGGATTTCGGGTTTCCGGGATTGACATGCCTAGTATGTATGTATGTATGTACACACTCAACTATCTTCGCCCGTATTTGTGTAAACGAAATAAAAATATTATTTAAACAGCTTATGCTTTCTTTATATGAATAATGAGGGCCATCTTGGCAGGTCCATCCCATCCAAGTATATTCCCAGTCGAGGCACTTACTATTGCAACAGCTTATGATCATCAACACTATCGCTGTTATACTTCTAATTGCCTCGTTGACAAGTTGTTGTACTGCACCCTCTCTCAATGATTATTTCCAGTATAATTGAGTGTTAGATAAGTATGTACATGCATACATACATACATACATACAAACATATGTATATACTTATGTACATACATGCATATTGCGTATGTTCTTACAAACGGAAATGTAAATTAACAAAGAGATATTGTACTTTGATTTGATAGCAATCATTTGGTAGAAATGGGGTAACCGATGAGTCTAAGACTGGTCGTTAACGATGTTATAAAATATCAAAAATAACAAGTAACAAGTGAGGAAAGTTAAATTCGACTGAAACCGAATTTTATATACGCTCGCAAAGTATTTTTGTATAGGCGGTGCCACGCCCATTTTTCAAAATTTAAAAAACCCATTTTTTTTTTGTTTCGAATCGCTGCAAATACGTACTAAATTTTAACCAAAAAAACGAAGTTTCTGAATATTTAAAAACTTCCGTTACATGGAAGGTGGGCGTGGTTTTGGTCCGAATTCAAAATTATTTAACGATGATACTTGAAGATAGCTTACACTATTATTAACATAAAGACATTTACTTATAAGTGGGCGTGGCAACGCCTATTTTTTTAAATTTCATAAATATCTAGTTTCTTTGTTTAAAATCGCTCCAATTATCCAATTTCACTTAATTTGCTAATAGATACCGAAAAAAACGAAGTTTTTGAATTTTTTAAGATTTTCGTTATATGGGAGGTGGGCGTGGTTATTGACCGATCAAAGAGCAGTCTATGTACCAAGTTTTATTAAGATATCTCAACTTTTACTCAAGTTATTGTGACCACGGACAGACGGACGGACAGACAGTCAGACAGTCAGGGTTTAATCTATTTCTCTTTTCATTATGATCATTTTGGTATATATATGTCTATAACTATCTCGATTATTTTTGTCTGTTACAAACAACCGTTATGAGAAGAAAGTACGCTCGGGTATAAAAAAAGGCTGTATTCGACTATGTCGAAGGCTTTATACCTTTCATAAATGGAAGAATTGCATGGGAGTAAGTAAGTTATATTTCGCTGATCTCTATGAGTTTCACTGCTAATATACTCGTATTACTAACAATGACTAATATTTGTGCAAAATTTAAAGTCTTTAGCCGCCTAAATGGTGGCGGTATTGATGCTAAACTAGAGTGCGCCTCTATCATTTGGAACCCTTTCTATGACTGCCGTGCCCTCAAAATAAAAAGAGTGCAGCGAAAATTCGCTGAACTTTGTTGACCCGATCCCATTTTACTATTCTCGTTGTATGCTTATCCATCCACCTATAAATTCTTGAAACTAGAAGAACTGCCCATTTGCTTATGTTTGTGTTCGATCTCGTTGCTGGTTCTTTGGGTTGTCCACTACTTCTTGAGAATATTTCCTTTCATGTACCGCACAGATTTCTACGTTCATCACTGCTGTTCTGTTTATATACTCTGAAGACTAATTATAACCAATTTGACTCGATTTTTAGAGCTCTAACAGAATATAAGATCTCAAGGAGTTTGAATGCTGATGTTTCTTTGTCTAGAAGCACCTTCAAGTCTTCTCATGTTTCCAATAATTATATTTTGCTTTGGTCTATTTTCAAATACAATTTTGTTCTTTTTATATCATTTTATTTGTTTTATTTTTTTTAAGGACAGCTGTTTTATCTTTAATCTAGTCTTTAAGATTTGTAATCATAGACTCAGTAAATAAATAAATTAATGCAATCTGCAAATCTGCCCTATATAAATGCACGTTATAGTCGTCCGATCTGATCGATTCTGACAAATGATTAATAAATTATAAAAAGCCTGCTGAGTGCAGCGTTTCATCCAAATTGCTCTAAAATTGAGGGACTAGACTAGTTTGCGTTCAAACAGACGGACATGGCTAAATCGACTCAATTCATTAATCCTGATCATTTCGGTATACTTTTTGATGGGTCTAATTCCTATCCAACTGGTACTTACAAACATCGGACAAAACTTTATATACAATGTACATATGTATGTATATGAAAGGTATAAAAAGAGATACTCGTACATATATTTACCTTTGTAATTCTCGATACATCATTAACATTGTTGGCACGCCCATAGCCATTAATACGAAGGCATTTACTATTGGTTTCCAAATTGACATGACTGTTGCAAAGATTGCCGAAAAAAACATAAATGAGCTGAATAATGTTCTATAAGAAAGAAATTAAATGTCAGTATAAATATGATACTCGTACATATTTCAAATTTCCCTATTTTCCAATGACTTTTTATAGTAGGAGTTAACTCAGATGCTTTGTTTATTTTTCAATTAGAAATCGGTAATTAACTCCTTACTGAGAAAATAGTCCTTAGCGAAGTTTTTTTTGAAATTTTTTTATATTTTATAATAATAAGTTTGTTTAAATATCGACTTACCGATTTTTGCGGAAGACCTTTGGATAATACTTTTTTGGGAAGAACAATGAATAGGCTGCCATAAAAACCCATAAAATCGCCAATTCGTCAAGTAATTGACCAATTAGACTGAGCGTGGCATGGAAGTACATGGAACTTAAACCAACTATTATAAGAAGAACCCAAAGCACATGTATACCGGGTGTCACGAAGCGTCCATACTCCTTGAATAAATATATTAGAAGCGGCGGCAGCAGCAGAAATAGAAAATTACTTATCTGCAAAAGCAATAGAGATATAATATAAATACTTAGTATCCTTAGAAAAATGTAAATATGTGAATGAAAAAGTGCTAAGTTCAGTTTATTGAAAATATTATATTTTAATGCAGAGTACGGACTCTATGCCGACGATGTGCCGACATATGTATGTACACATACTAGGCATATCAATCGCGGGATCCCGAAATCCCGGCCTTTTTCAACTCCTAAATACTCCGGGATCAGTATATTTAAATCCCAGAATTGTAGAAAACAGTGAATTTAATAGCCATTTATTAAAAAAAAATTTTATTTAGATTTTTTCAAACAAAAATAAACCTCCAATGATTTAAAACAAAAAGAGCTATCGAATAATACAAATAAACCTTTAAGAATTGTATTAAAATAAGAAAATGAACATGAGAAACAAAAACAACAAGTTTACAACTGTTGTATAATGATTGAATTATAAAAGATTAGGTAAATAATGACATTGGAATTTTGACACTCCCTTATAAAGCGTTGTTTTACGTAGTATGAAAAACGGGTTAGAATTTTTTCCCCGTTGTTAAAAAGTAAATAATTAGTAGTAAAATATTATAGATTTTGTTAACTAGAAATTTCGAAAGCATTTCAATTAAATTAAGAAATAAAATAGTTACGTTTACAAAACATAATTATGTACTTATTGGTAATTTTTTTTTTTTATTTTAACCAGCGAATAAATTTTCAATTTATTTGTCCCATGAACTTAACGAAAAATAATTTCGATTGATCTTAAAACATTATCTTGAAATATTTAAGTTATTTATTCGCTTTATTAATTTAATTTACATATATACCATTAACATCAGGAGTATTCTTAATATTTATTATGATGAACCTCTGGACGGCAAAAACTATAATAATTAAAAATTTAAAAAAGAGAATCTTTATAAATTCAAAGAAAAATACACGGACAAAAGAAACAAAAAGTGTTGCCTGTTAGTTTTTGGTATTAAAAAGTTTTCAGGTTACTCCTATTTTTATTTTAAAGAAGCAACACGGTTTGGATGCTAAGGGAGCCGTTTGACAAAAAGTAAGGGAGCTAGCTGCTTAGTTACCAAACCTTTAATAATTGAATCATGCTGTTGTATTACGATAACACAAGTAACATGGCTTGTTAACTTCCTAAAGTCTTTGTTTTCCCCTTGCCATTATAAATGAGCTGGAGATTTTAATATAACTAACGACGAGGTGCTTGAAGTGGATAAGGCAGAAAGTCTCAAAGATAAATTGCATCAAGTTTAAACGAGCAGCTCGCAATGTTCAATAATAGAAAGGCATACAATTTATCACAAGGTTTGGTAAAATAAATTTTTGTAATGGGGACGGTAAAGGCTAACTCCTACAGAAAGCATTTAACTTTTAGTCGACAATCCAACCAACAAGTGTTGAGTCGATACTTTTCCACTGCAGATTTTAAATGCAACAAATTTAGGTCCAGGTTGAAGGATAACACACTTAAGCTTTTATTTGTTTAAGATTGCATGTTGATCAAAATATGGAGTAATTCTGCCTCGCTCAAAATGGAATGGGTGATGTATTTTATTTTTACTTGATGTATTTCTTTTTTTACTGAATGGTAATACATTAATAATAATAATAATTTTGGCGCGTCCACTATATACATAGCTCAGTGTTTGGCCGAGCTTCTCCTACCACTTGTGGTAGATGTATTTTATGAGAAGCTTTTTCATGGCAGAAATACCCTCGGAGGTTTGCCATTGCCTGCCGAGGAGTGACCGCTATTAAAAAAAAACTTTTTCTATGATTAAGATTTTGTTTGCCCTGACTGAGATGGGAACCTGTATCAAAGATTTATATTTGTAGTTGAAGTGTAAATTATTTTGTACGAGTATGTTTGCCAAATTTTGAGTTTATTTCTTGAAAAGACCAATAAATACATACTTGAATTACAACAAATCGTTCTTCGTTGTTATGTTAATGTTATTTTGTATAATTCTATAATACAACAATTACAGATGTGTAACATTTTTTGACAAATTAAAATTTACGAATCAAAACTTCGTGAAATTCGGGATCCCGGGATTGTCCCAGGATTTTGTTTTCAGATCTCGAAAATCCCGGAATCAATAAAATGGCCGAAATTGACATCCCTAGTACATATGTATGTACATATATGTAGCAGCGAAAGGTATGGTTAACACACCAAGTGCTAATTATAGAAGATAGAAAATTAATTTGAACTTCCAATTTCTACGAACATAATAATTTTTTGTCATTAAAATACAACAGAAAATCGTATGTGCTAATTCGCCGTATCATTACTTACCATAAATGATAGTGATACGAGTAGATCACTAGTATTCATTAAAAAAAAAAAAAAATAGAAATGATTTGGTGATTTGACAAAGCAGCCTAGCGTACTTATCTCGCGCTAAATTTAATGATCATAACACAATTTCAAGCAATTATGTATAGAAAACAAAAAATAAACGCAGGTTATGCGGATGCCCCCACCTCGTGTCGGCTGGGCAAGTATGGAGGGTAACCGTTGGGATTTATTATTATAATTTTAAATTAAAAAAAAATAACTATATTTAATTTTATTAAAATATTATTTTATTTAATTTGCGCGAATAAACATACATATTTATGCAGACATACATATAAGGTGCGACCTTTTAAATGTTAATGATAAAGAAAGTTTTTTTAAGCTACATACAAACCTTTGTAAGTATGGGCGCGGAGTCGGTAATTTCAAAAGTAAAATTTAACTATAAACGCAAAAATGTATCAATAAATATTATAATAAAGCATAACGACAAACTCTATCGTTAGATTCATTTCCCATACCCAAACGAAAAAATAACGGAGGGAAAATAGTAGGTTTGGCTACGAAATGGTGAATATTTATAAATTTGTTATTGCCATGGAAAAATGTCTTTTCCGGCTGTGAATATTAAGGCATTCAATACAAACTAGCAAAGACAAATGTACGGAGTATAAAGGAATCAATCAAATATCTAAGTAAAATCTAAAATTATAGAAAAAGGTATTTTTTCAAATAGCGCTCGCCACTCGGCAGACGCCCATCACTAATCGTGGCAGAAGCTCGGCCACACACTCACCACAGTAACTATAAAGTGTTAGCGGCAAATTATTATTATTTTAAATAGAAGTAGAGCATCCAAATGAGATTACGTTAATAATGAATTTCTAAAATTTAGTCACCTTGGTGACTTGCGGTTAGCAAATTTTCCAAATTTATTCCACGAAAGAATTGCTTTAGAATATATTACTTTAAGGGAGTATTCTACTTTAGTGACCAAAAAATGACATTTTTTTATAATTTTTGTCAAAACAAGACTATTGAATATTTTTGAAGGCGTACTTTTAGCAATTTAAACTAAGGGATATAATCAATAAATTGACGCTTATACTTTGTCAAAAAGCTTATTCAAATCCTAACAGTGGCGCTTGAAAGTTGAGCCTGCAGAAATTCGTTGCTTCGATGTTGCCACGCATTTTATCGTTTAAAATCATCTAAAACAGAAAATTCCATTTTCTTTGTATTCAGTAGACTTGTGATTATATCCGCGACCAGAATATAGTTGATAAAGTTAAAATTGATAATTTTACAATACGTTAAAAAACGATATACAATACTAACCATGTTTTCGCGTGTATATTGTTTACGAAAAAAATATTTTAACAAATGCGTTTTGCATAATTTAGGTTCCGGCGATTGAGATTTCTGAGTAAACTGTAAAATATTCAACGCAATCAAACTAGTAGTTTTCTAGTTATCGGGGCGACCGTGTTGAAAATAATGGTTCTGAGAAAAACGCATTGAAAAATTCAAGAAAATAACACGGTGCACCGTGCATAATTCAATTTATGATTTTGTATTTCGAAAAGTATTTAAGTTATAATATTTTGCACACATAACATATTTTACATATAATGTAACATACGACGAAAATATGCAATAAAAAAAAAATCGAATTTTTGCACCGTCTAAAGTAGAATATACCCTTAATGAAACCACCTGCATCAACACCGCATTCCACATTTGCTCCGTCTGTAAGTTAATCTCTCCAAAGGTTGGCTCTACCGTGAGTCCAGTGTCAACGGTTTGCGAAATTATCGTGAGGGAGTTTGTGATTAACATGACGGCTAATGGCTATTTTTTGCCACTAGGCAAGCACCATATAAGATAAGATTTATTTACTTATTGTATTGCTATAGACTAACTAACGATGTTTAGCTTTATAAAATTGATTTTATTGATGTTAAAAGCCAACTCCATAAGCCTTTGGGAAACAATAATAAGCTAATCTGATTGTTTATCACCTCAAATAGATTCAAGTACATACATACATACATATTTTCGACTATGATCGATTGGTGCAATAGCGACGCATTCGTTTGCCTTATCATTTTTATTGCATTTTTATAGCTAATATTAATAAATGCACATATGTATATACATATATGTAAAAGGGAATTGCAGCTGTGACCGTCGTTTTCAAAGTTTTTCAAGCATTATTTCTTTCTATGTACACATTAGGCATGTCAATCCCGGGATCCCGGCCTTTTTTAGTTCCCGTATATACCGGTATAAGTCTATTTAAATCCCGAAATTGCAGATAACAGTGTACTATTTTATAGCCATTTATTTTATAAATTTTGTATCATTCATAAATATTTCCTTTCAAGGGCCAAACAAAGCCTTTAGAAAGTTCACAATTCGTGTTATTTGGCGTATTTCTATGAAACAGAAAGAGCTGATCGAATAAAACACACTTAACATACCTTTCGGAGTTGTATTGAAATAAAAAAATTTAACATGTGAAATAAAAACAACAAGTTTACAATTGTTGTATTACGATAACACAATACGACAAATAACACGGCTTGTTAACTCCCTAAAGGCTTTGTTTTGTCCTTGCCATTATAAATGAGCTAGTGAATATCCTCTTCGAGTAGAAAATAAGCTTTACCATGAAAGCGTTGGTTATACGAGTAACCCTAACGATGAGGTGCTCGCAAGTGTCCAATAATCGAGAGGCATACAACTTATATGAAGGTTTGGTAAAAGAAATTGATAGTTTTTGTAATGAGAGCGATAAAGGCTATTTCCCACAGAGAGCATTTAACTTTTTGTACAAGTAAATACGTTTTAAATAGAAAACAAATTAGACAATAAAAACATGTTTTCGAATTTCTTGACACTTGCACACCGCAACTGAACTTCCGTACTACATTCAGTGTGTCCAATAGCACGTAAAATTTTAAATAGTAGTTATTTCAAATATTTACAAATAGCCATCCCTCAAAAATTTAGTGACCAAAGTGGAGTTCATGCAAAATAGACGTTTACTATGCACTAGGAAATTTATCTTTCTCGAGTAGGTAAGTATTTATGTTGGAAAACATACTAATAAATTTTGTGACAAACGTTCGGTAATTATCCTTGATATCCAGTATAAATATCGATCTGAAACAAACACACAACTACACCTTTTCCAACAGTATTTCAGAAAAACACAAACGTATTTCAGAAAAGCCAAATGTATTTCAGAAAAGGACAATTGTAAATAAATTTGTGATTTTCCGAAATACATTTGGCCTATTTTGAATTTCATTTGTGTTTTTCTGAAATTCGTTTGACTTTTTCTGAAATACATTTGTGTTTTCCTGAAATACATTTGGCCTATTCTGAAATACATTTGGCCTATTTTAAAATACATTTGGCCTATTCTAAAATACATTTGCAGTTTTCTGAATTTCATTTGTGATTTTCTGAAATACATTTGATCTTTTCTGAAATACATTTGGCCTATTCTAAATTTCATTTGTGTTTTTTTCTGAAATACATATGATCTTTTCCGAAATACAATTATGCTTTTCTGAATTTCATTTGGCCTTTTCTGAAATACTGTTGGAAAAGTTGTAGCCTTAGTTTTCCAACGTTCATATCAAATTGAATATATGTAATGACCATATGTACATACATTCGAAATTGGTTCGAAAAAAAATGGGAATCATAGTAAGAAGAGGGTAAAAAGGAAATCACATCATCGATGCTCGACTTGAACAAGTCATTTCTTTTCTATTTAATCTTATGGAAGCAAACTTTTTAATGGATTTCTTAAATGCTTTCCACGCATCTAAAACTGCGTCAAAAACTAACTCCAGCATTACGTATTCACAATATTTTTGTTTTTGTTAATTTTTTTTTAATAATTATTATATACGAAGTTAATTCTCTGGCAAAAACTATATAAACTCAAGCTTCATACTCGTGCTATCAGAAAATATGCGATAATTTTGAAAAACAGGGCTACATAATTGTTAAAATTTTTTTAAAATTTTTTTAGGGTGTTTTAATGGATAATTTTTTGATTTGGTCAAACAGAGCTCAGGCAAATCAGCATTCGGTTATATTTTACAAAAAATGAAAGAAACATTTCCAGAAGTACAAGTGAAAATCCATCAAATATTTATTTTTTATATTAAAGACCGAAAAAGATTTATTTGAGAGCCTCGAATACTGCAACGTGTTCCGAGTTTGAAAAATAATTAGTACACTTTGAAGTTTCTTTTCCATTAAAATTGGAAAGTTAAAGGTCGCTCAAAATTCGCTTTGACTTTTTATATTTTTTTCGCAGACAGTGTTGTATAGTTTATTCTCTATAAAGCCTATTAGAAATGGTACTAATATTTTTTATTATTTGACTTATTATTATCATGTATAATAACTTACTTAAATACTAATAAATTTGCTTGCTCGTTAAAAAAAATTAAGCAAAGTGTGCGCAAATATTCTTGGGAATTAAAGTGAAACAAGTAAGAATAGCTAAATTCGGGCGAAACCGATTTTTATATACCCTCGCGATGTATTTTTGTTTGGGCGGTGCCCATAATTTCATAAAGACCCCGTTTCTTTGTTTCAAATCACTGCTAGTATTAAACTTTACTCAATTTGTTCTAATTAATATTGAAAAACGAAGTTTTTGAATTTTTAAAAATTTCTGTTATATGGAAGTTGGGCGTGGTTATGGTCCGATTTTAAAACTTATTGACGGTGATGCTATTTATGTCAAGGATAAATTTTGTGACGATACCTTACATCGTTATTGAGATACCTACAGACGTTTTTTTATAAGTGGGAGTGGTAACGCCCATTTTTCAAAATTTCATAAAAATCAAGTTTCTTAATTACTAATCCCCTAAATATCAAATTTTAATTAATATGTTGCAATAGTTAAAGAAAAAACTAAATTTTTGCATTTTTCAAAACTTCCGTTATATGGGGGGTGGGCGTGGTTATGATCAGATTTCAAAAATTTTCTACGATAATAATAGCGATATCAAGGAAAGTATGTCCACCAAATTTTGTGACGATAACTAATATTGTTATTGAGATATAGAAAATTTTTCATAAGTAGGCGTGGCAACGCCTATTTTTCAAAATTTTATTAATACCTAATTTCTTAGTTCGAAACCGCTCAAAATACCGAATTTCACTCAATTTACTGTAATAGATACCGAAAAAACGAAGTCTTTGCATTTTTCAAAAACTTCCGTTATATGGGAGGTGGGCGTGGTTATTGACCGATCTTGACCATTTTCAATACCAACCTACCCTGCCCAAAGAGCAATCTTATGTACCAAATTTTATTGAGATATCTAAATTTTTACCTTTGAGTACAAGTACGCTCGGGTATAAAAATACATACACACAGAGGAGTATGTATGTATGTATATAGTACTCGTATTAAGAGTGCTCGCAGTGCTGATAATTGTTAACAATTGTTACAAAATATCACGATTTTTATCAAATCGCGTTCGCGGTGATCAAAAAATTTGCAAGGAAGGGGAAATTAAGAGCGCAAAATGACATTTCATTTTGACATTTCATTTTGCAAGCAAGAAAACAGCTGAATAGAATTTGGATAAATACGAAATTTTTGTTAAAGAGTTTTAAAGGTCAAAATTATAAAACATGAGTGATAAACATGAAAGTTAGAGATAAATTTTCGTTTGGTTAGGTTTCATTAGTCGAATGTGTCAGGAAAACACAAATGCAATGTGTTTAATTTTTCATATTTAGATGCGGACAAGATTTCTATCAACTGTTCGTTAAACTTGCAAGTTTCTGCAAATTTTGCGTTAGCGTAAAAATTTGCAAGCATCTCTCTTTGCGAGAGAATACTCCAAAATTCTGAGAAATTTCGTTGCTGAATAATTTTTGCTGGACTTTTACACGAACAGACCTATTATAACTGCAGACTTAGAAACTACGAAGCTAATACGACTTCTTCGAAACCAAATATAGCAAATTGGTGTACCCATCTACATACTTTAAGCTTCCACAATTTGTTAAAAAAAAACTTTTGTATGTACATATGTACGAATGTAAGTATGTGCAAACCTACATAGTTTTATGACCGCAGACATTAGAAATGATCCATTTCGGTTAATAAGCTGAAGATGGTTTACGAATGTGCGAGTATTATGATTTATTAAAATATTACATATCATAAATAAAGACAAACCAAAAGGCAAACAGAAGCAATAAATCTAATAATCTGGATGTACTGATTACAAAGATAACAAATTTGTCGCGCAAAGTTCGTTGTTTATGAAAGGGGTTTTCGAAAAATATAAAGGCCACCAAGAATTTTCACACTAAAGTACACATTGAACGAAAAACATAACTTCGAGAAGAGGAGAATAAGTGAGCAGTACTACATATTTATCAATCATTTCAAAAACAAGTTGCCTTGCCTTAAAATACTTAAAATATTAACTTATTTAGATTTGCTGAGGGCTTCTACAAAAAAGCGAACCAAAAATAGCAAATTTTTGCATCTGACTTGGATCGAAGGCAAGATAAGCACATACATATGTCTGTATGTATGTATGTACATATGTACATTTATACAGTAGGTGAAAAAATTATAGCACTTCCACATACTGACACAATTTACAATTTTTTTTTTTTTAATTAATGAAAATTATTTTTCAACTAAAAAAAGGTGCATTCTGCAAGAATATGAAGACTCATTTAATCAAAATTTCGAACTTTTTAAAGAAAAAGTTTATGGGATTTTTGTTTTGAATATGCAAGTTTTTGGCTCATTCAATTTTAGTCACTGATTTTTGAGAATTTTTTTTTTTAATTCACAATTTTATTGAGCTCGAGACAGTTTTTAATGATAGGAGTTATAGCCGCTATTTTGGAGATCACCAAATCTCCTCATCAGACTTCTTTTTATTTAATTATATTTATTCTTCATCACCACTTTCCCAGGCTTTGAACCAGTGGACCTCGGGTTTGCAGAGCCAACACGCTACATGCTGTGCTACGCTTGTCAAGTGGACTGTTGTGTTTATTCCATCTTCCTAAAACAAACCAACTACAAACAAGAGCAGCTAATCTGCCGCTATTTAAACTTGCTTGGTTGTTGTTTGTGTTTTCAGCAATTCTAAAATTTTTTTTAATTAGTTTTACTAAGTTAAGAATGCATTAAGTTGTGTTTTGTTGTAGTTTCTATCATACAACGCAAACCAAAGAGCGAACGAGTGTCAGTAGAAAAAATTGGCAAAAATCAGTGGTAATTCGTAGTCACTAGAAACTTGCACTTTGTTGTACTAAAATTAAATGAACTACAAAACTGCGTACCCAAAAAAATTTGTAATATTAAATATATTATGAGAAGCGGCGATTAGCTTGACTAAACTAAATACTACAATAGATACAGAGATGTTATATACTGTGCTGAAGGTCTGTTAAGATAGCGTAACCACATTAAGCAACCAAAGCCTAACGTACATACATATATCAAAATTAAGAGCTCATTTAGTGCTAATTTAATGTCGTAACCCTAAATTTAATGCTCTAATTTTTTTCCAAAAAACTTGTGGTTACGCTAGCTTAACAGACCTCAGTGCTAACATAGATTCTCAACTTTTTTTCCACAAGTGTTAGAATTTGGAGTATGCAGTTTTATAGCCCATTAAATTTTACTCGCACAATGTGAAAGTTTCAAGTAGCTAAGTGTTTGCGTTGATTTATTAGAATTTTTTTTTTGTCAAGAGTGTTGTGACTTTCTTCCATATAAAAATAATGTTTTTTATACGTTATATGGAAGCAATTGCGACCCAAAAAAATTCCACCTAGCTACTTATCAAAGTGAGAATCGGTCAGTTATTAATTGAAAGAAATACATGTTGTTAGTGTTTTTTTTTTATTTAAAAAAAAAGATTATTATTGTTCTGAAGTAAAACGTAAATTCTTTGAGTGAAGCACAACCGATTTTGTATTAAACATATTAAATAAAAATGATTTTTATAGGTTTTTTAGTTAGAAGATGGACTGTATTTTAAATGAAAAAATAATTTTTAATAATTGAAGGACAAATAAATTGTACAAATGTTGTTGATATGTTTGCGGAAATGCAATAATTCTTTTGCTGACTGTATGAATGTATATCGTTCTTAATATCATTAACTTTTATAAACCTCTTTGTTAAGGTCTTTAAATCTACACTTATAAAGACTATATCTATGTACATACATATGTATATGGCTAAAATGAAATTCGCAACTATGAACTCTATTTTTTGCTAAATTAAGTTATGGCTGAAGCAACAAAAATGTGAGATGGAGCCTTCCCATTAAGAACCAAATTGAACTTGTTTTGTTTAATCTTAGAGGTTCATAAGTCCATCGCGTGAAGCCTTTGAAAAACTTCTCAATCTCAGCAGAGATGGTCTTAGACCTCTCACCGGGTATTTGACAGGTCACTGTAGGTTTTGTAGCTTAGATGCGGATACCTCTAAGCAAATACTGTGTGAATGCCCGAGTATAAGTGGACACAGGCTTATACACCTTGGAGAGCGACTATTATTTCCATCCAGAATATGGACAATCACACCCTCCAAAGTGCTTAATTGCATATGTAAATAGCTTAAGGATGGAGGGACAACTTACAGCGTTAGCAAAATAGAACTTGTTCGGTCGCAGCGCTACTATGCCCTAATAATAATAATAATAATAATATACTTATTTATGTGTACCTATGCATGTGTTAATGTACAAATTGTATAAATATTATGGAAGTACAACAATTATAAATGAATACGCACTTAAAAAATTATTTGTCCGATTAATGCATTTATCATGCAGAAGTTCATAAGTACATACTTACATATATGTTTAAATGTACACCATCGCAACACCTTTGTTTATTAAATACGAGTACAAAGGTGATTTATCAAAAAATTAACATGTTTATATGTACATACATAGATACTTACTTAGCAGTGAATATGGTCAGCGGTAAATAATGAGAAATTAGTAATAAGAGTGTTCACGATGCAGATTATTGTTACGAATTGTTACGAAATATCACGAATTTTTTTTAACAAATCACGTTCGCGGTGTCCAAAAAAAACTTGCCGGCAAGGGGAAATTGAGAGAGTAAAATGACATTTCATTTTGATGGGAAGTTACAAATTCTTGCTGGACAAAAATTTACCCAGCACAAATTTGCAAGCAAGAAAGCAGCTGTTCAAAAACTTTTTGTTTAAGAATTTTAACGATGAAAATTATAAAATATGTGAGTGTTAAACATGCAAGATGTCGGTAAATTTTCGTTTAAATATTTGCATATGGACAAGAATTCAATAAGCTGTTCGATAAAATTGCAAGTTTCTGCAAATTTTGCAAGCATCTGTCATTGAGAGAGAATACTTCAAAATTTCTGGCTGGTTAATTTTTACGGGAATTTTAGACGAACGGACCTAATATTGTTGCTAATGTCATGCAAATGTACTACTTCAAAAACTAATAAAGACTTCTATTTTTTCAGTGACTATGTATAGCGGACAATTTTATGCAGTGGCCATCAATTACCAAATATAATAATAACCACTTATGTTTGTATGTATGTAACATACATACATATATGAAAGTTATGAAAAAAATCCATATACATAAAAGATTACCAAATCATTAAAGACGTAACTCGGCCGTTACTATTGCATGACATTCACAACCGGGTAAACACATTTTTTTTAATGTATGTGCATGGTTCAATCATTAAAGTTTTGGTAACCTGGCAATTGTCTAGCTTACTTGGCTCCCTTATCAAAGCATTGTGCTGCTTCTTTGTATGAACATGTAAAAATAGTATTAAAATGGAAAGTTGTTCATGCAAAACATTAACAGGCAACATTGTTTCATTTTTGACTGTTTGTTTTATATTCATTGTGTGACAATTAATTTTCAGTTGTAAGCATTTCGGTAAGTTTTGTTATAAAATTGTAAAACTTCTCAGATAAATTGAAATTTTCTGCTTTTAGCAAGCTCCAAATAAAATAATTTACATTTACATTAATGTTTATAATAATTAATTGATTATTATTAGAAGTAAACTAAAAATATATCTACTGAATTTAACTGTATTAAAAAATTATTGAAAAATAGTATTCAAACTATCATAACTATTGTTTTGAACGTCTTCCATAATAATACAATAAATTTTTAAGCGAGTTTTAAAAAATTAGATAGCAATTTTTTATGTGTTCAAAACGACTATACGTACATACATAGGTGAATATTTTTTTTTAACTATAAATCATATTTTTATTCGGGAAAATTAAAAAAAATAGCAGAGTAACATTAACCAAGTAATTATAGTATAACGTTAAATTTTTATATTATCGTCTTGCTTGCAATGCAAATTAAAAATAATTAATTTATTAATATTTATTTCAATTTGACTACTTATAAACTACATTTGTTTTTTAAATGCAACCTTTTGTAAGGGATTGTCAATACTCACTTGTCATTATTTACCAAACCTTTTATAATTGAATTATGATGTATGTGCATGATTTAATTATAAAAGGTTAGGTAAATAATGACATTCGAATTTTGACACTCCCTTACACATAGGTTAATAGACTTTGCAAAAAAGTAACTCGACTTGAAACTTATTTCCGTTTTGTATTTTTTAAGAATTAAAAAAAAAAAAATTGTTTTCTTCATGCGCTTATTTTTAACTTGGAAACTGTTGCTTGTATAGGAAAACAATATATGAACAGATTAAGGGAATTGTAATTCAAAATTTTTTTAAATTTATTTCAACTAAATCGGGCTAGTGGCTGTCGAGCTATGTCAAACAACAGGGCCTAAAACGTGATAAATTCCCCTATACGATAGTACTAACTTCAAATCGATATTAAAAATATTTTGGCAGGTAAGAAGACAAAACGAATGATGCAGAAATTATTCTTTTTGGGTCTAATTTCACATACAGTTCTCAGAATTGAGTTGGCAATCAATGAACTGAAAAATGTTGTACTGTGTTATAAAGGGTTGTTTTACGTAGTATGGAAAACGGGTTAGAAAGTTTTTCCCTTTCTTAAAAAGTAAATAATAAGTAGTAAAATGTTATTGATTTTTTTAACTAGAAATTTCGAAGGCATTTCATTTAAATTCAGAAATGCAATATCTACGCCTACAAAACATAATTATGTACTTATTGGTAAATTTTTTTTTTAATTTTTGACCAGCGAATAAATTTTCAATTTATTTGCCCTATGAACTAAACGATAAATAATTTCGTTGTTTTTGACCTGTTTAATTTCATTGTTTTATTTTTAAATGAGCTAAAGTCCAATTTTTGTTGGAAAAATTAGAGAAAAAACAACAACACCAAAGCGGTAGAAGTTATAGTATTATTTCGGAAATCACCACATTTCCTCATCAGACTTCTTTCTTCACATAATTTTGATTGATCATAAAACATTATCTTGAAATATTTAAGTTATTTATTCGCTTTATTCCTGTTATTCACATATACATATGTATGTATGTATACCATTGACATCAGGATTATTCTTAATATTATGACGATCCCCTGGACGGCGAAAACCATAATAATTCGAAATTTAAGAAAGAGAATAATTCGAAATTTATGAAGAGAAAAATTAATCAAACTTCATAAAAAATTTAGTTCTCAAAAATTCATGTTCTTGGATGATTATTATTATTCCTTCTAGAAATTACAAATTTCTATTTGTTAAAACTTTTCACTCCGTCACATCGAATTTATATGCGTGCGATAAGCATTCAATGGAAAAGCGCGTCATTTATACACATTACATGATATATTTACGGGTCAGTCTTGTAATTAGAAAAAAAGCTGTTTTCAAAAGCCGGATTTGAACTTACCGTTTACGCGGACTAAAGAAAAAAAAAGTGTTGCCTGTTAGTTTTTGGTATTAAAAAGTTTTCAAGTTGTCAATCAATTACAAATACACGGTTGCCTGAATACGTGAGCTGTAGTAATTGGTTCATGCATATGTTTACATACATATATGTACGCACATACATACATATGTACATACATATGTAAGTGAAACAAATTGTATAAGATTCAGTGTTCTCCATTCCGTTAGAAAATTCAGTTCTCCTTTGCAAACTTTGATTTTGTTTAGTAGTAAATATATGCATGTTATCATTTTAATAAACAAAGGCGCTAATTAACACTTTTTTTTATTTCACAGAAGAAGCATAAAATAAACGAAAATCAAAAATTTTAGATAAGAACTTTTTTTTTGTATGACTTTATTTTGGTACTAACCATTTTAATGTTTTTATTTATATTTATTCAAATTTAACCTACCTTACAGACTATGACTAACAAATAATACTTAAAAGCTATAACATATCGAGCCCTAACCGCAAAAATAACGTAAGTGCAAAAAAACAAATTTTACAGGAGAGGTATTTTTATGTGTTTTCTTAATCTGTTTGGAATATTTCTGTGAAATTTTAAATGTATTTAGTCTAAGCCCGGTTCAATACAAGTTATGGAATCGTCAATAACTTCATTTAACTTAATTTGTAGGCAATAATAGAGAATTTTTGCTGTCACCATGACAGGCTGCTGCATAAAAATGTGGCGTATACGTTAATTAGATTTCACCAAAAAAACAATATATGTATTTTGCTTTGAAAAAATTTATTTTATTTTTATGGATGAAAACATAAACAAGTAAATAAAACTCAAAACGTCTACGTATAAAACATTAAAAAGTGTGAAATTAAATTTGTTGTAAATTCAGTTATATGTATTACGTACATATGCAAATTTATAGATCTTCCACTTCTGCCTCGTTTAAAATTTCTGGAAGGGTTTTACAATACTTAAGGCTAAGATATTCGCGTTGAAAGCTTGAAGGAATACTGTTTTTTATACAAAGAGCTTTCAAAACTTTGAATTTATTAAGTTATTGTTCTATGCTATAGAGATGAGAAGGATTAAAATGAATACTATAAGTTTTTGTTTCGTTATTTTCGAAGTACATACGTATCAATATATAAGTACTAGCATATTTTACTATTTCACACTGCACAATTTTTAAATTCTTTAATAAAATCTAAAAAGAAATATATATTCTTAACCACCTACTCCTACATATATTGTTTTCAAGTTTTTTTAATAATATTTAATTTCAAAATATAAATGTGTTGGACGAAAGTACGACACAAGATGGTATCAATGTTTTCGTTCTCTAAGTAAATTCAAATATGTTTAATGTTTTCAATGTTTTTTAATGTTTAATGTGTTCAGTACTTAATTATATTTTATTTTATTTTATTATTTCATTATTTTGCAAAAGTGTTCAACTATTTAAGATCTGTGTCAATTGTCCTAAACTACATAAATCAGATGAAAATTACGCTCTCGCATATTTTACAGTTAATCATGAATTCCTATTTCTTGTCTTTATTGTTACTTGTTTAGCAGTTCTTGAAGTTTCGCTACCAATTACTATGTCGCTTACGTTATTTTTGCGGTAGCTGAAAAGAGCGAGTGTCGTACAACTCCATAACTATAACGATTAGTGAAACAATATTTTGTCAGATGACGTATTATCAGTTTTAGAACAGTTCTGCAACAAAAAGTGAATTTTGGAAAAATGTCGCTTACATTTTTTTCGCGGTTAGGGCTCGATATGTATGACATGTTAAATAATTGCATTAAGATTCTTTATAAAAGCTGAACTGGATAAAGAAAATTCAAGCCAGTGCAATTTGAAAAGTACATATATTATGTTTCCGGAATGCACGAGGAATTGGTGCATTTCTTGCGAAATTAGTTTTGAAACAATCAACATGGAATGAGTCAAAATGGCGAAGATTCCTTTGAGGAAAAATGAAAGCTTAACCGCTCAAGTAGAAATGGACAATCAGAGAAGCCATTAATAATACTATAAATAAACGATAGGGAGAGTGATAATCTTCTCTTTTCTAAAGTAATTAAATTAATTAACAAAAGTCGAGAAGGGTTCAACGAAATTTACTTAGTGATCAAAGTGCGTATTTAAAAAAAAAAAAACTTTTTGAACTCGTTCAATTCTAAGTACCTATTAAGTTAGACCTAACAAGAAACGTAAATAATTGCTTATGTGTATTTGGATTAGAAAATTCAGAACTGAGTAGGATTTTGATATAGTAAAATTCATATGACCTCTATGTGAGGTCAATTCGATAAGAACAAGCTGATAACAAACATTTTCATATGTACGTGCTAACATGCATACGCACATACTCGTATTTACATATTGCAGTTGAAATTTGGACAACCAAAAATTATGTTAACCTTGCACAGTAGTTTTTATATTTATTGCGCTTGACGACAAAACGGGGTATAGTTTAACTATTCTGATGAAAAATAGCGTACTTTTTTTCTGTGAAGAGCCAGAAGGTGCTATGAAAAACGTGTATTAAGCAAATTGAAGAGAATTTTTGTTTATGTAAAATTATTTGCCTCTCTAAATGTCTAATTTAAAGAAATTTCGAAAAACAAATATTATTTTAAAGTTGCTTTAAAATATTTATTTAAAGATAGTTATAAAGAATATTAATTTGCGAACAAAAGATGTGAATAAAAAAAGTACCCCTTGACATAATATATAGTATGTTTCTATAAGAGGCATTCCATGCTATATTAATAAAAAAATTAATTTTTTTTTTTAGGTTTTCGTATAAATTGAGTATGTTGTACAAAAACTCATAAGAAATGGCAGAACGCCCGAAAATTAAAAAAAAAATTTTTTTTAGTTATGCATCTTTAAATATGTATATAAGGTGTCCCGGCGTTAGTCATTGTTTATTACTTCATAGATCGCAAAATATTAGTTTTTTTTTTTCAAAAAAATTATTAAGTACTTTTTATAGACAGTTGGAGAATTTAAAAATACAATTTTTTCTTAAAGTAAGTAAACTTTTTTATGCCTTTGTTCATAAAGAAAAATTATTTTGCTGAAAAATGATGTTTTCACGATTTTAAAATACTTTTAAAAACACCAATGACCAATTTTTAAAGGGTGTCTCCTTATAGGGCCTGAGATATTAACTTTTTCGTGAAGCAATGTCTTATAAAATTGAGTGTTAATGTGCTCAGCCAGGAATTTATTAAGCAAGATTGTTACAGCTTAGGGCTAGATTTTCTTTTGCTAATAGTGAGTTCGAGAGAAAAGAGCTACATACATATGTATGTATGTACATATGTACATACATATACATATGAAAAAAGATACAATCCTGGTATATTCAAGTAAATTTTTCACACTCTTATTTGTGAAAAAAAACAGTTTTTCTTCATAGTTGAAAGCAGAGGTTGATTTTTTTTTTTTGGTAACAAATGCAACAAGTTGATTGAAGTGATAAACAATGGGTTACGCGGGGACACCTTACTTGTTTAAAGTTCCATAACTTTTGAGAAAAAAAATGCCTTTATTTAGCGTTTGCATACATTTTAGGACCTCCTCTACAATATGTACATATGTATGTACATATATCCGAAATTCGCGCAATAGCGGACTATTTAATTCACTATTTAAAAGTTTAAAGTTCTGGATAATCTTTAATTTTTTTAGTATATGAGTATAATATTAAACCTTACGGTTAGGGTAATTTTTGAAATTTTGTTGCCTTCGAAAAAATTAGCAATCATTATTTTACTATATTTTCTCATGCAGATAATTTACTAGCGGATCACAAATAAAAAACTTATATTTTTTATATTTTTTTTTAGTTATCTCGGGAATGATAACCTTTATCAAATGTTTACCTTTGACATTTCCTTTGGCATAAAACATACTCTAGGATGTGGGTTTTAATATTTACAAATTGAGATATTCTGATTTGCTAACAATTTTTTTCATTTCCAACAACCAAAAATCTAATTAATTTGATATTTTAAAATTTGCGGAACTTATGTATGTTTGTATATACGAGTAAATTGCTAATTTCCTATTCCGTTTCCGTTGAAAAGCATTCATACTTACGCACCTCCACACATACTAAGTTGCACATACCGTATTCACAAATTCTGCAATATTTGAAGAGATCAGGTAATTTCCTTCACACCAGTCCACCGGGGAACTGCCATGCTCCCAAGCCATTATGTAAATATCAAGGATAGAGCTTTGCGAAGCCAATTCGACGGTTTATTTAATTAAACGATAAAACAAAATTTATTTTACGTATTTCATACACACAAAATGTGTAATACATAACAACACAACGATGTTCACTTGTTTCTTTTATTTGGGTTCTTTGGAGTGTTAAAACAAATTAATCAAATGAAATTTAGGTAGTTGAAATGTAATTATGTATTGCGCACATTTATTATGACGCTGACATTTCCAATTGTTTTTAGACAGCCAAAAATTGAGCAGGTGGCAAATGGTTTCGAATCGATTTCGTTTCGATTTTTCCTTTATTTAAATGGATTAGATTATGTAAGGATATGTTAGCTTTATGAATTAATCCTTATTTTAGCCGCACTTGCATCCACTCAACAATATTGGAACACTTAGTCAACATTTGAAAGAAATGTTGTCCTCATTTATTCTTTAACGATATCTATTTACGACTGCCTGTAGCAGCTAAAAAATGCTTGTGTTAAGTGAAAATAAATTTTGGCCGCAGACGCTTAAAAAACTAAAGTAAACACATATATTCGATACAAGCAACTTTATTGAACTGTTCTCAAAACAAAGTGGACTGTTCGGACTGCGTTGTTGACATTTTATTTCTGTAAATAGAAGAATAGTGGTGGCAGTGTTGCGTTTTTTAGTATTTTCCCCCTTTTAATAGAAGAACAGAGTGGAAAAGAGTGCGATAAGAGTGTGAAAAATATTTAGTCCAGATGGTTAAATTTCGTTGAGCTATTCTTTTAGTTGCAATTCAACAAAATCGAAATACACGATAAAGCTATCGATATGAATGCAAAAATGTTTTATTGAACACTCGGTGTGTCGTAAAATGCATCGTTACGAAGCTCGGTGTATGACCCCTTATGTTTTATTTCCAAGGGTTTCACATACAGCGCCGCGGTCGCATAGTTCTGCTTATCAACGCCATTATTTACAGCTAAAATTTATTTTTTCAATTGTAATGGTAATTCGCAATTTTTTCGGAAAAATAATTACTCTCACTTAAAATGTCATCAGCAATTTATTTAGAAAACTATCTTGATGGTGAGTAAAGTCATTAACTTCTTTGTTGGAGAGAATTGTGCCGCACAAAATGAGTATGTCATTATTTTCTTGTAGGATTAGAATCATTGCCAACCGAGTTGGAGCGCAATTTTAAATTAATGCGAAAATTAGATGATCGTGCTCAGACCGCAATGAAAAGCATTGATTCACGGGCGAAGGAGTTTATGCATAAACTTGCTGCAAGCGGTGGCTGCTCGATGACGGACGAAGAGCGCAAGGAGCGCCTGATGGACATTCAAGCACTCTTTGGTAAAGCAAAAGAATATAGCGATGATAAAGTGCAATTGGCTATACAGACATACGAGTTGGTAGATAAACAAATTCGTCGTCTTGACAATGATTTAGCTCGCTTCGAGGGTGAAATACAAGAGAAAGCATCATCGACTCGTAGCAAATCAGAGGAAGCAGTGGTCAAAAGTAAGCCACGACAATTATGCTTAGTATGATATGTGATATTTTTAATTGTTATTGTTTCTTTGAATTTAGAAGGTCGAAAGAAAACAAAAGACACAAAAACGTCAGGAAAGCGAAAGCGAACCGGTTCGTCGGATGAAGATGCCCGTGCAAATACTACAAATAATACAACAAGTGGTAGTGGTGTTGGAATTAGTGGGGGTGGACAAGGTAGCAAAAAGAAAAGGGCGAAGGTAAATCAAGAAAAAGAAACACGCAAGGGGGGTCAAAAGGTAATCATCAAACCCATTTACACATACACATTAAAAATATACATATAAATTTGATGTATTTTTTGTTTGTTTGTTAATTTTCTCTGATATTGCTGTTGTTAGAATGATTCTTGCATAAAACTTTTCCAGTTTCATTTTGAACGTTAGTGATATATTAAAATAAACAAGTACAAAATGTTTTGTTTTACGGAATACATACATAGTAGCAAATTACTAGCTTTGCAATCGAATTATATATAAATGAGAGTGTACAAAAAAAAAATTAAAATTAAAGCCATTCTTATGAAGTTACTTCGTTTGAAAAACTTGGTAAAATCTTCAAATTTGTTTGCGTTCTGTTTGAATGTATTGTATGAATAATTAAAAATGTGTTATTTATGTATGTACCTACATATAGTATAGTAATAAGAGGTTCTAAATATTCTGTAAATTAGCATTTCAAATCTATTCAATATATTTTTATGAATATGGCTGATGTGTCATTTTACTTAAGAAGTCAGATAATTTTACTGCAATAATGTATGTATGTACGTACACATATAACTTTTCAGATTCATCTGTCATTAATTCACTGCACTTCATGTTAGCGAAATAGTACCTTTGTATGCTTCTTATACATTTATTTTTTCATGTTTCTTTAATTAGTAATGCATTTTGCTAACTTGCATAGAACTCACATCACATAAACATATATGTAATTTCAAATATTTATTATTTATTTAGAAAAATGTCGATATCGAGGATTCTGAAAAGGAGTCGTGCTTGACAGCCGCAACACATCCGAGTGATGTCCTAGATATGCCAGTGGATCCGAATGAACCTACTTATTGTCTGTGTCACCAAGTTTCCTATGGCGAAATGATTGGTTGTGACAATCCGGATGTAAGTGTGAACCATACTTTACTTATATTTAAAGCAATAATTGAATTGTAATTATCATTTTTTTTTCTCTTCCCTTTTTTAACATGTTGTTCAGTGTCCAATTGAATGGTTCCACTTTGCTTGTGTTGGCCTAACAACAAAACCCAAAGGAAAATGGTTTTGTCCGAAGTGTACGCAAGATAGAAAAAAGAAATAAAAAACCTTTAGGATTAAGGTATGGAAATAGGTAAAATGCTTTGCATCAAGAAATATATATATAGTTCTATCGTGAAAAGTAACATATGTATATGTTAATACATAACGTGTGTGTGTATGTATTTATTTTAATTAGTTTTTATAGTCGAAGAATACTATTGAAATACAATTTAGTAAACTTCAAAAGTAAGTTTTTCTTATCATGACTATATTTACACAGGAAAATTTTTTTTGAATGTATGTATGTACATATAATGTAAAATATATTTTGTGTCCAAGCTGCATTGTACACAAATTCAGCCGCAGTATATTTTAGACGCTACGGGAAAGATGCGCACGCATGTTCTTTTAATTTTCTTGCTGACTGTATGTTTCTTCGGAGAGCACACTTCCAATGCTTTTTTAGGTGTTAAAACTAATGCAAAGGACTTAATTAAATTTTACACTTTTAAAATGATTCAAGGCGAATGAATAGTTTGAAAGTTCCGGGAAATCTTATGAAAAGATGATCGCCAACGAAATCTTAGGTTATGGTACGCTTCGCTCTATTCTCCAAGCAAAAAAGCTCAATATTGAAACTTAATGAAAACTTGATCTAAATTTTTTTTTGCATGTATTATTGAATAAATGGCAAACCTTTCATAAATGCGTGATTGTTTATTGTAATAAAGTAATCAACTACTGTGTACATATTCATGTAATTACATACACAAATATTCAAATACAATGTATGATTCTTAAGATTGTGGCTTTACTTTTGGTGAAGTTATGAGGTGAAATTTGAATTGAACTCAATAACGACGCCCTAATAAAAAGAACGTCAGTTTAAACGAATATTGTTAAATATGAAATTTAACTACAAAACACCAAAAAAATTTAAATCACTATGATTATTTTTTTAAAAATCACCATGAATCAAAAAAAAGTTGAATACATCTAATGATCGTTTATTAAAATTTTTAGTGTTCAGTTATTTTATAAAGCGCATATAAAACATGCAATTACAAGAAATACTTTTTTTTTGGCATAACTCTTATCAAATTTACTATAATGTAGACCTAATGAAAGGAAAAAATAACTTGAATGAAATCAATTTAAAAAGCACTACGGACATTTATTAATTTTCCAATCGCAAAAGTTTTCATCATTTATAATTTGCTCTTGAGATTATCTGGTTGCCGCAATTTATTTTAAAAGCTTTTTCGTTATAAATATGCACAACAGTCCATTCAACGCCAGCTTTCAAGTGACCTGAACTTAAAGTCGGCGAAGTTTTCTCTTAAACGTTGTAACTCAACAATTAATGAAACCTGTTTTATTATTTTAAATCTCTTTAACAAATGTAATAATAGTTTATTCAGAGTATGTCAGTTAAATAATGGTTATGCTATAAGTTAATAAAACATATTTACAAAATGCTCACCTATTTTTTTACAAGATATAATCATAATAATATTAAAAAAAAAAAAGAACCGAGCTTGTAAATGAATTCGTTTTATTACTAAAAGTTGTCTTATTTGATTTGTTCTGGTTCGATCGTTCGCTGGTTTGTTGTAAAGTATTTTTGCTCTATTAAAAGTACTAGCATGCTGTTGTCGAAACAGTAAATTGAAAAAAAATTCGATGAATTTTTGATAAATTATCAAACATTTTATAATATTCACCATTACGCATTTATAATATTTGCATCAAAAATATTTTTAAAAATGGTCTTGACAAATTCTAAACTTTTGAAAATTTGGAAATGTTTCATGATTTGGCAAGTATACGGAATCGAGTCATACATACACATGTACATATGTACAATGTAAAATGAATTACAAAATGACAAAGTTTTAATTAGTTGGAAAATAATGCTTAAATGATATTTAATCACCAAAGAACATATTTCCGGTTTTTTTATTGAATATTATTTATAATTAGGTTTTGATTATATATTTTTGCATATAATGCTTACTTATCACTTATTACGTAAAAGAAAGAATTGTGATAATCAAAATTATTCCAGCTTATATAACACCATCGCTACGCGTTCGCATAGTTACAAAAACAGCAACTAGGGTCAACATTTTAAAATTTGTTTAAGGTGTTGCAACCCTAATAGAAGTTGAAAGACACAGTTTTATACATACATACACATAAAGTGAAATCCTGTATATAGTAATATAAAACTTTATGAGAACATTTTCGTTTTAATAAGAGAAATCATGTTTTATTTCCTTTATACTTTATACAGTTAAAATGCATTTATTGCACGAATATGGTTAATTTTAAATTATTTTTGTACATTTTTATTTTTCAAAATGGTGTCACTGAAAATCCATATTTAACTGAAAATCTTGTAATGTATGTACAATCAGAGCAAGTATTTTCAGTTATAGAAGTTTGTGCTCCCAATTCGTTCTGTTATTCTACATTGCTTGCTATTTGGCAAATAATATACTATATTGGTTTTTATCTTAAGAAAAGCGCACTCATATGATTTTAGACCTATTTTCCAGTACCTGGTTCTCGTGTGCGTAATATTTTCCTAAACCAACTCTTTCGGGATTCGTTTGCCATATATTCACGATTATGAATGTGGAAGCTCGACATGCTAAATATATTTTGCATTACTAGTGCTCTATTAATAGAGTACTGTTTCGTCGCAAGATACATTTTACGCAAAAAGTCTGGCATTTGTTTTTGGGTTACCCATGATTTAATATTTTGTGGGATTGGCAGTCCTGGATCATCGTAATAAGTGAGTATGTAGTGCACACCCGGTTCATTGAATGTTTTGTAAGGTTTTATCACCATCAAACTCCAATAATCGTTAACTCGTACTTTGTTTGAGTAAATTGGAAATTTTGGATGTTGTGTACCACGACTGGCAACCATCATGACATTGCGTTTGTCATCTGTTATAAAACGACGGCAATAGACATAGTCACGATTTGAGAAAAGTCTAGGCCACTGCATTTCCCAGTATATGAGATGAGAATTTGTACTCGGTCGTGGGTCCGCTTCGATCAATTCCAACTGTACAGCCGTTTCATCCCAAACACGCCGATATACTAAGTCAGTTTGCACATGTAGCAGTTCTTCGGCTGAGACATCATCAAAGCGCGCATACACCTTATAGGAGTACATAGCCGATCGTTCCTCACGCCGCCAAATTGAAAAATCATCTTTACTAAAATAAGGCTCCCAAAGGTTTTCATCCGCTGTTTCGATAACTTTATTACCTATAGGCGCAGGATCCGTCTGTAAATTAAACGATCGCCGACAATTGCGTATACTCTCGCGTCCATCTTTTTGTGATCGGCACTTCTTGTTACCCACGGAACAGTAACAGTACTTCATATGCTTCTCTTTGCACAAGGAACACAGTTCATTATTTGGCAGCTGGTTTAGAAATTCAATATCCCGCCGGCAAAGGTCAAAATTTTTAAGACTTAAACGTTCTTTTTCCCAATTGAATCCTGATGCTTCAATTTCTGCAGTGATACTTAATCCTACCGCTCCTACTGCACTCAGCATAATGCCCCTAAGTGGGGGCTCAAACTGTTTGTGGTAGGAGCGAAGCAATCTTTGTAGTCCATTTGACCCGTAGACGCGATGATAGAATGAAAATAACTGCTGGATTCTGCGCGATCGTTGTGCTACTATCGATTCGCATTGGTATGACCAAGAGCGTAACGTCGCATTTGAACGATGTTTCATGTTTTGCAAAATACGACTAAACATTTTTAATTTACTCTCAATGATGCAATTTTTGTGCTCTTATTTTCGTTGCCGACATGTGACGCTTATTTTTTTTTTATTATTGGTTTAATTTACAGCACTCCATGCACTCCGTACCTCACACCGGTGCCGCTTTTCAAGTGGAGGCCTCTGATCGCTTGCATAACAATGCAGCAACAATTTTTATGGCTTTGTTTCGAATTTTGTACGAGTAGGTACATATATTCCCTATTTATATACCGACATTTAATTCATTTCTCACATGAATAGCTGTCAGTGAAATCTGTTGCTCCCAATGTGATAGAAACAAGTATTTTTAATAATCTAGCACAATGGTTACCAAACTTCTCTAAATACGTTTAAATATTAAATAAGTTAATGTCGCATGTGGTAACTAGTTGAGGAAACAAGTTTACAACCGCACGAGCTATAAAATACCAATTGGTCAAATATCTGATAAAACGATAGCACGTTGATAGTGGAAACTTTGATCAGCTGTCTTGTAAAGTAAAACGAAACAGTTTTGAAATGAAACAATAGAGAGGTATTGTTCAGAATAAATATAAATTATTGCTTACTGGCTGAACAGAACGCAGTATTACAACCACAAGCTATTTGGTAAGCTATAGCAGCTTATGGCTGTTTTGTGGCAACGCAAAAATATATGAACACAATTATATAGCTCAAGTTAAAATAAAAATTTCCAATAGAAAATTTCAAATGATTGAGGAACAAGAAGCCGCATTTTTATCGGCTGTCGTGAATTCAATTAATTTTTTCGTTTTTATTTTTAATTTTAAACAAGATAGCCCACAGCCACACATTGAGCGCAGTTTAGAGCAGTTCGAATATACATATAAATTTTTGACTGGTCTTACTTCTTACTATAGCCACACCATTCTGTTCAGCCAGTTAGTCGGAACTGGATAATCGATACCTTACCTACGGATCTTAGTTTATCGAATTTTACTGGTTACACTCTGTAATTTCATTTCAATCTTTATGCATTGCTGGCAAGTTACAAATACTTTTCAATTAAAAATATAAATCTTGCGAAAATTTAACTTTATCACATTTTTATTTAGATTTGCAATGGGCTTTGAAAGATTCAATACATCGGAGAGAGGAGGCACACAACTTTTGTTGATTGATAAAAAAAAGCGGCGATAGTTGTAGACTGCCTAGATATTAACGTGCTTTGCATAAAAAACCAATGTACTTGTGGTTACGCATTCGTATCGAAAAACAAGAAGGATCAAGATTTTAAAGTTTAAATAATTAAAGCAAAGACCATCATGGCTATGCGTCGACCTCGTATAAAAGCCACTGCGCTTCTAACAACAAAGCGAAAATCACGGGATGTCAAATCCGAACACCCGTTAAAGCCTTCAAGTGATGATAAATTGGAAGAAAAAATTGATGAACCAGCTAATCATCGCATGTATAATGGAGAGAGCCCTGCAAATTTTGTCGGTTTAGAAATTAAAGAAAGCAATAAAAATAGTTGTGAAAATGAAAAAAATCAAACCACCACGGACAAAGTAGATGATGGGAAGGAAATCGTTGAAAAAACATTAACAACCAAAAGTGTCAAGAATAGCGACATCGGCAACATTAATAATAATGTAATAATTGAGATTTCGAAGGATAAAGAAAACCAAATTGAAGCGGCGGACGATTCATTCAAATGTCCTGCGAGAGTTGAATATTCCCGCAGTAACAGCCAAATTACGCCAAACGTCGGCTCTGATGATGTCTTTTATACAGATATGGAGGAAAGTATATTGCACTTAGACATGCAAAAAACTCTTCCAGAAAAAACTGCATCGCCTATAAAACAGCAAGCTCGTCAACGAATACGCCCCGTACCTTTGTTTCAAAGGCGAAGTAGTTTTGTGGGCACAACAAGTGCGGAAATTACCTCAAGTCTGTATATATGTATATGTAATTTAAATTTTTACAAATTAAATAAAATGTTTTTTTTTTTTTTAACCCAGTTGCAACAGATATGCAAGCGCAGGAATCAACTCCTACACCTGATGGAGATACACCAGGTGTAATAGCTGTACCTAAAATAAATCCGATTACACATCGCAGAGAGCGTCACTACTCGGCGTCAATGATTCAATCACCGCTAACAACAAACGTTGCCATGGGTCAGCATCACTACACTCCGCACAAATTTACACCAGCAATGGGACTAAGTCGCATACGCACTGAATCAAATTGCTCAGCCTTCTCGGACTCATTTGTTACGTCAACCAAATTTCGTAAAATTGATGAACAGACGAATCGTGCTAATTCGCGACGTAATTTTTCTTGGCGGATAGTAAATGGGAATCTTGACAAATCTTCCTTAAAAATGTTTGATTTAATTTATTACAATCCTGTCACCAATCCAATGGAGAAACGCGCAACAATGACTACAATTAAGAAAGAATCTACAATAGATGAGAATGACGCAAAGCAAACTACGATAGATTCTAAGGCGGAGTTAACTGAGGGTATAAATAATGCAATGCCGGTGCCACAATTAAAATTGAATGCAAATGGCGATTTGATACTCGATGAGAAAACATTGGAAATTGAAACCACTGCAGAGCAAGAGGCGCGAAAAGTACTTGCTAACTCTTCGTTAATATTTCTTGATGAAAATACTGGCATGAACGGTTTTTACAAACGACAAAAACGTACAAAGGAGTGGCCTCCAGAAGAGACAATAAAGTTTTATCGTTGTCTGCAAACGATAGGAACTGACTTCTCACTAATGTGCCAATTATTTCCGAAACGTACGCGACGTGATTTAAAACTTAAATTTAAAAAGGAAGAGCGCAGTAATTTGGCATTAATTAATAAAGCATTATTGTATCCTAAACTTTTCAATATCGACGACTTGAAGACTCAATTAGAAACTGAAGAACGCGATAGAGAGGAAGCCTTACAACGTTGGAAGGAAATACATGCAAAAGAGGCTAAAACCATTAAAAAGGTAAAGTTTTTCATTTCCGACAATCATAAAAACTATATTTGATAATTTGAATTCACAGGTGAAAATCAGCAGTAGTTCAGCTGCGCGTGCACTTAAAAACGGTGATGATGTGTATGAGAATGAAAATGTTGTCAAACGTAAGTTAGGCCGTCGGTCCAACATAGGCGAAAAAAAGAAGATTGATCATGCTAAAAAGCCAAAAGTTTCACAAACCGAGCATGAAATTGTCGTTCCAGATGATACTCCAGTTATATATACAAACAAATCTAAATTGCGGCAAACACAGGTCGAATTACCTAATAACTCTATCACAGAAGAGCCAGTGCAGTCGCCAATAGCGCCTAGAGAAATCACACCTGTAAAATTTGAGGTAGGCCATGAAGCAAACTATACTACAGTTAAAGCAGAACACTACTCCACACATAACCGCAACCTATTAAACTCGCACATACCTCAAATAAATGAAGTAGAATATTTGGAAGAAGAAAGCCGGATAGAGCAAATCGGAGAGGATTTCATTAGCTCTATAAATACTAAAAGCAATGAGGGTTCAGCCGAATGTAATGAAATATCAACAGAGAATAATGAAAACCTTATAAACTATGCAGGCACATTAGAAACTAAAATAATTGTTGACTTGGATGATGGTACAGTGAATATGTTACAAGAAGATGAAGAAGATCTAACATTAATGGATGCTATGCCTGCCACGCCGATGTCGGTTTCACAGCGCGAATTAGACGAATGTGATATACAACAAATATTAATCGATTTGGCCGAGGGTTCTTTAGTGCTTGTCTCTACGCTGGATCCCGACAATGTCGATCAAGTCGTAAACGAGATTTATATGTTGGACAAAACTACTGGCGAACTTTGTGACAAACCACTTGATATACCAGAATCAATTGTACAAGGCGTTTTGTCTGTGATGAGCTAAGATGCCTAAAAACAAACTGGCAGCGTACCTACTGTAAATATATGTACATACGTACGCGTAGTACGTCAACATTTTTATCTACATATATGTTGTGCATTTTTTTTATTGTTAAGGACATATCCAATACACCTGATATTAAATTATATTTGTACACTGCATTTTCTTATTTTTTTTTTATTTAACATAAACATACTTTTTGAAAAATGTATTGTATTGCTTGAACTTAGAATGTATTAGTAAGAGGCGGAATAAAATTGAAAACAAAGTTAATCTCTTGACGATAAATGTGTACTATAACAGTGTGACTCGTTGTTAAATTACTTTTAAATTCACCTACATTTAAATTTAGTCTTGAGTTAATTGGTCGTCTTTAGCTGTTACTCTTTGTTGCAGCATAAAATTTGTATGTGCTTGTTCTTTTTTGTTTTTCAGAAATTAATCAATTATTTCTATCGTTAATTTAGAATTAAAAAGTTTCCGGGAACTATCGTAATTAAAGTTTAGATGACAGTGTGTTTGGGTATAATGTTGAGAAATTTCATAACAATTATTTGAGTTATTGATAATCATGATTCAATTATAAAAGCTTAGGTAAATAATGACATTCGAATTTTGACACTATAAAGGATTGTTTTGCGAAGTATGGAAAACGGATTAAATGTGATCATTTCATAAAAAGTAAATAATAAGTAATAAAATGTTAGTGATTTTTTAAATTAAAAATTTCGAAGACATTTCATTTAAATTAAGAAATACATTAGCTACGCTTACAAAATTTAAATAATTATGTACTGCTTGGTAGATAATTTTATTTTTTTTATTTTTAACTAGCCAATAAATTTTCAATCTAATTGTTCCATGAACTAAACGAGTTTAGGGTATAAAGCAAATATAAGTTACTTTTTCGGTTTATTCCTTTTATTTATTTACCATCGGTATCGGGGTTATTCTTAATATTGTAATGAACCCAAGGACGTTAAAAGGACCAACAATTTTATTCCGATAAATAGTAAGTGACTTTATGGAGTTAATGGAGTTGTAGGAAAACCACAATTATTCGAAATTTTAGAAAGAGAATTTTTTATATATTAAAAGAAAAATAAATCAAACTTCATTACTCAATAATTTAGTTCTTACAAATTCTTGTTTTTGGCATTTGAATGATTATTATGTCGCATTATTTTTAATTTACTTAAACCCATTCCTTCTAGAAATTACAAAACTTTCCACTTTGTCATATAGAATTTATATGCGCGAGAAAAGCGTTCAATAAAAAAGCGCGTCATTTATACACATTTACATGAAATATTTACGAGACGGGATCAAACTTGTAATTAAAAAAAATGCTGTCATTAAAATCCGGATTTAAACTTACTATTTACGCGCACATAAGAAACAAAAAGTGTTGCCTGTTAGTTTTTGATATTAAAAAGTTTTGAGGTAACTACTATTATTATTGTTAAGCAATAATTATCACCAGCAAAGGATTGGACATGACTCAACTTTTACATTTTATGTTTACAATTCGCAGATCGATTGATTTAAAATGTATATTTGTATTCGAATTAACATTATGTAATTGATGAACTTTAAATAAAAATATGTAATTATATTGAATGTCATATGTATCTGGTACAAAAACTATAAAAACAAAATTAAATTAATTATAAACTCCCTAAACTTGGTTTACTGTATACTGTGTTTGCGTAGTTTCCCTTCAAAACCAACAGTCAGCAGTTCTGAAGCGCTTCTCCAAACAGCATCACGCACAAAATTCTGAGTCTCATCATTCACATAAATAGCACTTAAATCTTTGATGTCAACTACTTTCACCATATTTGTATTGCCTATAACAGCAATTTTATTTCTGAAAAAAAAAAACAGGAAAACAAGCGATAATTATTTTTTATATTAATCTTAAATAATCTTTTCGTTTCTTACGTTTTTGGCACAATTTTACGAATAGATCTCCCTAGACATTTGGCGCTCTGCACAAAGTTGTGCGGTGAACGTTTATCAGCAATGTGCACACATCCCGACTCATCGCCTAAATATATAATGTTATCATTAGCCTTACCGCCGTTGGCGTCAGCCCACGCTAAATGTGTAAATCGACTTGGGTGATCGTTATATAAAGCTATAAGGAAAATACTCTAAATACTTTATTGATAAATAAGCAGATTATCTGCAATACCTATCGCGGGTCTTGTTTGTCTATCATCCCACATAAATGCACTATGATCCAATGAGCAGGTTGCAAATACTGATGTGTCTTTTTTTGATGTTGCTATCCCCGTAATCATGTCAGTATGTGCATACCGAAACGTATGCACTGAAAATAGATCAGCACAACCAATATCCCAAACCTTGTAAAATCAAAATTTATATTCTAAAACGAATTTTGTATTGGAAACTATTAACGTCGGACTTACTTTTAAAGTGCCATCCTTGCTGCCGGTAATCGCATGTAGAAAATTCGTTTTTACATTCATACTCGTGATTGGACGCATATGTTCACATTTGTCACCTATTAAGAACATACAATAGGGCGTGTGGCGATTGCGCACCTCAGATTTGGTCGACCACACTTGGACGCGTCCCGACCGCATTGCCACAAGAAACTAATTGTTGGAAGAAGCACAAATCAAAATTTAAGCAGATAATTTTTTTTTTTAAACATACAATATTATCCGCAATGAATTGCAAGCAGGAAATTAGAGTTTGACACTGCAGTTTATAGCAAGCTCTATCTGGCTTTAACATTTTGCCTTCGCCAATCTCTTCAAATCCCCATAGGGATCCGGCCCATTCACGCCCCGTTAGCTTATTTGTGGCTATAACCGCATGTTGTTCTGTATTAAGGGCAATACATTCCCAGGCTTGATACATGCGTATATGCCTATTGAGTGGCCTCTTGGCGTAGTCACGGGAGTTTAGATTCGGGTAATCCGTGTTGCCGGCAAGACTACTGTCATCTGGAGGGTGATGATTCTCCGGTGTTTTGTATGTCACCCCATGCTTTATTGGAAACATTCCTCTTTAACAGGTTTTTAATACTAAATTTTAAACGTTCAATGTTTGTTAAATGATTGTAAAAATAACTTTATTTATTTTTATTTTCTCTCCAAATTCACAACTCGAAAAATGGTTAAACTTTTTTTATCAAAACAGCATGATTAGTTATGACACAATCGACAAATTGCTGCAAAACTATCCACTTTGCCCAACTATCGGTCATTAGCCATGATCGATAATATTATTAAAATTATTTGTTTTTATCTTCAGATGTTTCCGAATAATTATGAATAATAAAATAAACCAAAAAGTAAATGCATATACTATAATTTAAAGAAATTTGCATACCGTGGCAGGGTATTTTAGTATTATCGAAATTTCGGTATTCCACTTTATGAAAAAAATTTACCCCAGATCACAAAGTGACAAAACAAGGAGGAAAAAAATTATTATTAAATGCTCGATTTGTGAAATTACAGTAAAATGGCGGAAAAATTTTCAAAAAGAGATATTTTAACATATTATCAATTTTTACAATCAATAGAAGCGAATATTAGTGGTGTCGGCGTTGCATTAATTTCGTTGAGTAGTAAATTTTCTATTTTACATTTGAAAATTTGTTTTTTTTAAATATTGAACTTTTGTTCATGTTTCAAAAAAAAAAGCGGGAATCAGTTTAATAAATTGACTAGTTTATATTTTATTTATAACAAAATTAATATATTTTCAACAACCCAGTGAATAAAAAACAAATAACTCTTTTAGATAACAAATGTTCATAAATTTTATAAATTTGTGATCAATTTAAATTCGTTTTTTTGAAGTCCCTTAAAACCACAAACTATCCAGAAATTGTTAAATTAAAAAGAAAATCGAAATTTCCCCTCCAGTGAAATTCATCCATACATACATACATATGTACATACTAACATATTTTTACGAGTATATAATTTTTTCTAAAATATACATACATATTTATTTTTTAATGAATGAAATAAACAAAATATTTGCAAATCTTCACAATAAATTATCTTGCAACTGACATTGTAATGCTTTTAACGAGTTTCGCAAATGCTCAGTATCGGGTTTCTGATAGCAAAAGCTTAAACAAGTCGATACGATGTCCTGTGCCTTTCCCAGTATGCGCCGTTTGGAACGATGCCATATGGAACGCATGTTCCCACACAACAAAGCTACTACACGAATGGATGACTGCACCAGATGCCATTCATTACCTTCATTTGCCCAAACACGTTCATTCATTGAAATCATTCTGAAATAGTACTCCATAAGAAGCTCAATATCTATATTCATTGCAACCAGTTTGTCAGGTACAATGCCTTCAGGGAAACGAAGTTGACATGCCTTCAATTCAAGTTCACGTATAATAAATGCCAATGGGAAGCAATGACCTGATTCACGGAACTCCTTAACCAACGATTCGATTTTTGTGAACAAGCGTGTGCACTGTTCCTGTGTGGTGCCCGGATCTTCGACAGCTTTATTTATAATTTGATTCCAAACTGTCTCGATTAACAACGGATCATTGTGATGTGAACAGTTTAGAATTGTGAGTTTACATTCCCACAAATCGAAGGGATCTGCGAATTGCTGATATAGTTGTGTTATATCATATAATGTGTAATTAAGCTTTTCGATCGCTTGCAACACGTTATTGTCAGGCGCTGTATATGCAGAAAATGTATCTGTTATACATTTTTGTACGCGTGCTATTTCAAGTTTATCCTCAAGCTCCTTAAGCAAAATTCCATTGCCAATAGAATATCCCGAACTATCGTTGCGCATACACATAACTGCACGTGCCAAGTATTCAATACGTTGATCAAGAAGAATTGCTTCGCTTTCAGTGCTGGCTAAATTATCTAAAATATGTGCAGCTTCTGCATGGCGCCCATTTTTCTCATAGTATTGCCACAATAAATCGACTAAGTTCAGGTTACCCGGATTATTTACCACATTTCGACGTAGGAATTCTCCTAGACTTGGCTCGGGCAATGATAACAACTCCGATATCATGTCGTGTGCCATCAGCCATTGATACATGGTGATGTGCAGTAGCGGATCCTTTATTTGTATGGCCAAATTTAAAAGCTTGCGTATTTGTACACTAAAACTATTTTCGCTGCCATCACAAATTTCTCGCTGAAATTCGAACTCTTGCTTTTCATTAATGTTACAGTAATTCTGATGGATTGTATCCAACATCAGGCGTACCTCTTTGTAACAAGACATTCGTGCGGAATATGCTGCATATCCTTCAGTGTCTTCGGTGGGCTCATCACTGCTATAATAACGGACGCCATTTTCTTCGGGATCGATTTTAGCTGCGCAAGTTGCTGTTAACTCTATAACTCCTTCGCCAAAACCGGCTATAGAAAATTGCTGGCATATATTTTGCAGTGGTAAATTCGGTGCAGCATCTTTACAGAGTTGTAGTGCTGTACGTAGTTTCTCGTTCTTTGCTTCGGAGGCTTCACAACTTTTAGCTGATAGTAATATTTCCGTAGCCTTAAATGTGACAGCATCTTCGTGTCGATATAGATTGGGGCATACCTCTCTCAGTTTTGCCGAAATAATGCTAACACTCGCATTATCTTTCAGATATGAATTAATTAATGTTGCGATTAGTAAAGCGCATGATTCTGTGCGGGTTAGGGTAAGATCACGAAATGTGCACGAACTTAATGTAATTTGTTCTTCTTTTTTTAATTGCGTTGCCAGCACTTGAAACTGATGCTCACATAATATTTTCCAAAGCGATATTATTTCGCAAACGTGTTTAACCAATTGATATAAAGCGTTTAGCGATTGCTTCTCCTCCGTTTGTGCTTGCTCTGCGGCATTTCGTTGATCGTGCATCATCAGCTGGTTGTGCGACGTTAGTATATTGCTAAAGCCATTTGAAATGCTCGTCTGGGTGGAGTATGTATTGCGTGTTACACCACAATACTCATTTACGATGTAAGCATCCATGAATACTTTGAGAGAAAACAAATCTTCCAGTATAAGTATGCAATCGGACTGAGTTAATGTGCTGCATAAATTCGTATCAACACAACGCTGCTTCCAAATAGGACGCAGTAGACGTGCAACGTACAAATACAATCCATCATGTTTGGCTGAATATATGACAGCCGAGTAGTCATTGACAATTAAACTACCATCATGCCCACCATCCTGACTTGCAATAGGGCTCAACGGGTAATGTGACTGTTGCATCATTTGTGACATCTGTGGCGAACGGTTAATTTGAATGTTTCCAGCAGCGGTGTGCGGCATTGGAGTTGATACAAACATCTGCGTAGTGTTGCGATCAAAGCCATAGTGCCCTGTATTTAATGAGGGATTCAGAGGGTTCATCTTCGCTGTACCGCCCTGTGCATTTGTCAGCATTTGGTACTGATAATATGGTTCCCCGCCGTATAAAATAAATGCCTGCGATGCCCATAATGCCAAATCCGTATTGCGAAATTGATCTGCGCAAGCTATGAGCAAGGATGTGGTGCAGGCCTCTGATTCTGTTTGTATTTTAAAGAATGCTTTGACAGCTTCATTGTGTGGTCCATTATAGGCTGTAAGCAATTGCTGCAGTATATCGACAGGCTTCAATAGAGCAATGATGTGTGCACCTTGGTTCGTAAGCAATACCACTTTCTTAGGTTTTTTTGCCTTACGCAAAATTGAATGTAATTTCGTTTCACATTTGTCACGTACTTCGGCTAAGCTCCAAACAATACCATCTAAATTTAGCATTGATGTGGCTTCTGCTAAATATGGACGACTAAGAAATGGCGCTGAACTTATAGACCATAAATGATCTTGATCCTGTTGCGACGTAGAAACTAATAGTAATGAACCTTCGCTGTAATATGCAGAGTGAACCTGCTTTGGTTTATTAATGGTTGTATTTGGTGTATAACCTGGCGGCAAACGTACATGATACAAATATAGTCCTTGTGGTTTACTTAAATCCTGAGACGACTGTGTTGAAACTAAGCATGGGGTACCGGTAGCTGAATAGTTGGTGACGGTTTGCTTTTGTAAATTTTGAGAAAATTGTGTTTGTTGTTGTTGCAGGTGTGGTTGCTGATTAGGATTATGAGCTGAGCTCAGCGGTCGAGTTGCAAAATATAATCGCACGCCACTTTGTGTAACGGCAAGAAGATTTAAATTTAAGCTATCATCGCTAGCTAAAGGGCAAATTGATTTAATTTTAGAAAATATCGAGTTGTCGACAGTTTTTAATACACTGCTTGCACGTTGCATTACTTCGTTCTGTGATACCCTTGCGAATCGTCGTGTACTGCTACAGTCCGTGCCTATATTCCATGCTTCTATGGATCCTTTCTCCGTTAAAATATATAAAAGTTTTCTATTGTCATCTATTACGATATTAACTATTGGATCATTATCTGTAAAAAGTTTAAGAAAATTCGGAACCATTGCGGATACAACACTCTGCGAGTGATTTACTTTTTTGCAACGCTTTCCAAACCAACTAGAGTCAGCATGATAATCTATTTCATAAAGGCAACCATCTCGTCCGCCGAGAAAGATGCGTCCATCTTGACTACATTGCACAACATTAATGGCAACGTTATCGGAATTCAATATAAATATTGGCTTATTCATTAGCTGCATTTCTTCAAACGTTGTGGTGCTTTGCATGTTGCGCATGGGAGATGAAATTATTTTGGTGGTATCAGAAAATGTTACGCCTAAAACAATAATTTCAATTGGCGTTGTAAGAATTAATAAATACTTCACATCGCTTATGAATACGCCAGGTTTGGGTTTTGCCAATCCTACGCTCACAATTAAATGATTTAGTCCATCGTAGTAGGCAACATCACGCGCTTGCTCATAAGTCCAAATATATATTTCAGAGTCGATAGTTAGCCATGCTCTTCCGATTTCGGGAAATAGTCCCATCATACAATGGCATTTTATATGCTTGAAATGCTCTAGAATTTCAGCTGGTATTGGAATCTTATTTACTGTGTGCACTTGCATGGCAGTTTTGGGACCCAATGATAAACTGGAGATATTTTGGTAGTCATAATCATTGAGACCACTGGCTGTGGCGAAACCGTGTTGAGCTACGCCCGTGAGATTTATTTTGACATCTAACAAACCCGGCGATGAACTGTCTCTTATGTCCATTCGCTCCAATAAGTTGCCAGCTAAATCCAGGAAATCGGTGGGGCTGATTGATGGCATTTTAGCTTAAACTGAATAAATGTAATTATTATTGAGCAAAATAAAAAACATGTAGGATTACCTATTGTAAATTTACGTATACCAAATGTACAATGTTTGGATATCTATTATGTCCCCGCGTGCCTTCAAAGAGGGTTACGAAGGTTTATATGCAAATTGTGTTACAAAATTACTGACAAAAATGCAAAATGCTAACTTAATGTATAATTATTTAATTTTTAAACAAAAACAATTGTAACAAATTTATTCAGTCGCTGTGTCATAATTTTATTATCTCAACCGTTTTGCCGCGAATGACAAAATTGTATTAACACCGGTTAAAAATCCAATAAGCGAGGCAAATATATAAACCAATGTTGCTTTTACGCATAACCTATTCAGAATCCGTACGTACAGGGTGCTTACAAACTACAAGGTGAGATCAGAGAACGTATATTACAAAAACAAGTTTTAAATTCTCTTAAGTTACGATTTCAAAATGTCTTAGACTATTTCACCATATAAGAACTAATTGGAAATTAGAACCTAGTAAAAAAAATTGTACATTAGAAAGAGATGTGTGGCGTTTCGTTTCCGGTGGCAAGTTATATCGGCTCATTTCACCACCCCGAAATCCAAATAGACCGAACACGATATGTTCTGATATCAGCCAACGTATGTGGAATTTGTTCGGGTGTGGTGAAAAATGGTTCGGAACTTGCACATTCTTTACAATACATACATATATGTTCTTGGGTACGATTCCTCTTACCAGAGGATAAATCGCATAAATTTCAATTCTTGTTTTGATAATCTGATTTGTTGGTCATAAGCAGCCGCCTGCCACCGCAAGGAACACTCTTTCAATTTGTGTGATTTTTATTTGAATTCTTTGATATGGTGGAAATAAATAATTATATTTTGGTGAAATTATGTACATACATACCAGAGAACGTACATTACAGAGAAGCTTCATTCCGGTCTATTCCGTGATTCGTTCCTCTACTGTGAATTGAGCTTGATTCTAATAGGCAAGTACACCACAGATAGTAAGCAAATTCACCAATTAGCAGAACTCATCAAAAGTTAACAGTTTTGAAGCGAGAAGTGTACTTGAGAGAATTTATGTATATATTTTACAGTACGGTTTGTTGCAGCTGTAAATATATTATTTTTATGTATTTTATTTTGATTTTATATTTACCAATTCTCTGATACATACGTTCTCTGGGCAAGACAAAATTTTTGCATTAATTCTACCGAAATTGGTAATATTCAAAAAAGGTCACTGGTCTGCACACTCTGTGCATTGTTTCATTTACAAGAACATTTCAATTCCATAAATATCCGGAACAATTTGTAAAATTAACTTCAAGCAGAGAACTTTCAAGTTAGCTTTTTCTCTGCGTTTCGTGGGGAATGATTTTGCTGCTCTTTATTTGAAGATAAATTTAATGCAAATTATAATTTATTTTTAAATAAAAATCAGTGCAAATCACTACGCAAAGGTAATTGATATATTTTTTCATATAAATCTTGGTTTGTGTTTAAATTGGATTTATATTGCGCTGCTTCTTTTTTGACAGATATATCGATTTTTCTTTGCTTATTTGAACCTGTTTGTGTGTGTGACTTATTTTTCTTTATTTTCTAGGTATTTTCAAAATAAAATTTCAACTATAATAAAAAACATTAAGAAAATAAATATAAAAGAACAACATGGAGAATACCCAAGGAAATGAGTATCAATCTCATCAGCAGGCCGGCTTTGCACCTCGACGTCAGTATGATGGTCTTGAACCGTCATCAATTACTGCTTTGGATAACATAACAAATGGTCATGTTCAGGCTCCAAAAATCGAGGTGGCATCGCGACCCGTTAAATCTAAAAAGGAAAAAATTGCTGATCTAACTGCTGCGACAAGCAAGTTAGCTATTGAGGAATCATTGAAACTGGTAAATTTTTTGTGTTAATTAAAAAAATTAAAATATAAAAAACGTAGGAGTTGATATACATACTCACATAAGTATATTACTGACAGTTAATATCTTAACAATTAATAAGACTGTACTAAGATTCACTTCAAAAATACATAATAGAAATATTAAACACAAATCCATCAATATGAATTTTCTTCGTTTTCAGACCGATAGTAATGGGTTGGCTATGAAAACTCCTGTTTCAATTCTCCAAGAACTTCTGAGTCGTCGTGGAATCACACCAAACTATGAATTGGTTCAAATTGAAGGCGCCATACATGAGCCAACATTTCGCTACCGTGTCGCATTCAATGATAAAGATGTGCCCTTCACGGCAATGGGCGCTGGGCGCTCAAAAAAAGAGGCTAAACATTCTGCTGCACGTGCACTAATTGATAAATTGACCGGTGTACAATTGCCCGATACAGCTCAGACATGCGCAGGTGCAGGTGTTAGCGCAACCTCCAGTGGAATAACGGCCACAAGTGGCGGTAAGGACGGCAACGCTAATGCTGTTGGAAGTGGCGAGTAAGTTTTCATATGATGAAAATATTTCATTAACATTTTTTAAATATTTCCAACTTAACTGAAATGAAAATCTTAACTATAATAATTTTTTTTCAATAACAGCGGTGCCGATAAAATAGTGGGAAATCCCATAGGCTGGCTGCAAGAAATGTGTATGTCACGCCGCTGGCCACCACCAACCTATGAGACAGAAACCGAGATTGGCTTGCCCCATGAGCGGCTATTTACCATAGCCTGTTCAATTCTTAATTATCGTGAAGTAGGAAAAGGTAAAAGTAAGAAGATCGCTAAGCGCCTGGCTGCTCACAAGATGTGGACACGCTTACAAGAGAATCCATTGGACAACAACCAAATATCTGAGGCAATGCGTGCCGATATGGACGGAGATGTAAGTCCCACATTTTTTATTCGAAGAAAAAATACTTTCACCTGTATCATGAGTTTCGGCCGAAAAAAAATTCAACCGAAATTTATGGTAAGCACACGGTAAAAGGTATGTAAATGATTTCGAGCGTAAACGAAACTCACGATGAGGGTGTTTAATAAATAAAAATAATAAGCTGTGATAAATTTCAAGTCACCATATCAAATTTGTAAAGATTACACAATGAAGAGAATTTAATAATCAACTCAGTTCAAAATGTATTTAGATTCCGTTATCAACTGTGTGATTTATAAGTTTTTGGGTATTTTTTTTTTTGTTTTCTCGTTACAGAATCGTAACTGTGCAAATTATTATGGTGATTTGAAAGATATCACTGTGCCCACAATAACCAGCCAGCATAGTAGTAAGGTCTCACAGTTCCACAAGACACTTAAAAATGCTACCGGAAAGAAATTGCTCAAGTTGCAGGTGAGAAATTTATTTAATAATAATAATAACTTATACAACAAATACATTCAAACAAGTTCGACATGGGTTCGAATTCGGCCAATGGGTTCGAATTCCAACCTTTTAAAATAATAAATGTCACTTTAAAATATGTATTTGATCACCTTGATCACCTGTGGAAGTGCGAATGCTATTAGAAAACCATTTGTCAAGGATTTTGACCCAAATTTTATTAGAACTGCACCCGCAAGGTATATGGCCCCGCGTAGAATGTTCGGGCGTAACATTTTTGTTTGTGCATCGATGTGCGTTAGCCACACATTAATGTCTTTAAATTAATTTAACGAACAGCTACCAAGCTGAATTATTGTTACCATCACAAAGTGTTAAAAGGAAAATATTGCATTTATTTTTTATTTATTGACTTAAGCAATGTAAATAACGAGCAATAACTGCCAAAAGGACGTAAGCAACAAATACATATTTTTAATCAGAAGGTGTTTTTTTAGCAATTTTCTATGCAGTAAAGCTTCACATTTGAACGCCCTTTTGTATACAAGATTTACGTTGTTTTTTCTTCAATACGCGACTATATTTATTACAATGCAATTTGCTTTTGCCGAGAAATTTAAGAGAATCAGCCTTCTCTGAAATTTTTCATTTGTCGGTTACGTTATTTTCGCGGTTATGGCTCGATAAAATATACTCAGACCTAGATTGTTTAAAATCTACTCCTTGTTACATTCTGAATTATTACGCATTCCTCATTTATCGAGTTGATTTTGCAGATATTTGAAAAATTCATAATTTTCATTATGAAAAAAAATAAAACAATTTACTCTTATGCCCTTACATATGTACATACATACATATGTATATGTAAATTAATAGGTAAGTTCGCGTACGGACGAAAACCATCAGCTTTTTGCGTTCGCGTACTCAAAAAACTTGCAAAGTAGGGGAAATTGAGGGAGAAAAGTGAAATTTAATTTTGAAAGGAAGCGAAGGAAGAGAAACATTTAATTTTATTTTGAAAGGAAGCTGTTGGTTTCTGCTGGAAAAATGTTTGTCAACAGAAATTTGCCAACAAGAAAACAGCTGATCAAAAACGTATCATTGCAATTTGGATAAATTAGAAGTTTTTGTTTAATAATTTAAAAGTGAAAATTATAAAAATATGAGTGTTAAACATACAAGAAGCAAGTAATTGTTAATTTGGATAAGTCTCCTTTGTAGAATGGGCTAGGATTTAGTTTAGCATCCCTGGAATTGTGAACCAAGGGGGTGATGGGAGGTTATAGGGGGACCTCCTGATCACAAATATATAAAACTTAAAGTTTAAAAATTTCACACTTTTATATTGGTTATTCCACTGAATATTACACTATATACACTTAACTACCGTTTGTAAAATGCAAATAATTAACAATTCCGAGCCCGCACAATTAAGAAAATTAATATTTAAACGTTTTATTAATAAATATTGAATAAATAAAAATAACCTAATTGCAAACAGTGTAAATGGTCGGCATTTTATACTGACTTTTTGAAAATTTTTAATAAAAAATCGCGCGATGCTAAACCAAAATTTTCCCGGTTGGAATTTTGCTGTTGGAGATTTTAAACGAACGTACCTAATAACACGTGTTATGTACATATCAAGTTAGTGCACACACTTTTCCTGTAAGCGTTTGCGAATAATCATAAAGAAAGTTCATGGAAAAAGTATCACCTACATTCAAAATGTATTCACGATCGTCTGTGGTAAATATACAAAAAAAAAATCTAAAAGCATTTATAGACTTTCGTTTCATTGAGAAAAACTAATTCTTGCAAAGCCATTTTTGAGTTAACTGTAATCGATCAAACTTATGGGATTGGCTTATAACTCAACCAACTGTAAATATGTTTTTATGTATACATACATATGTACACACTTCACAAGTACACATACACACATACATATGTACATAGTTAAAAAAGCATAATAGCATAAGCAACATTTTAAAACGTACAAACGTACATACATATCTTTTTATATTTACAGAAAACATGTCTTAAAGGGCCCAAAATTGATTATATGAAGTTACTGTCGGAGATTGCCATTGAAAATCAATTTGAAGTTACATACGTTGATATAGAAGAGAAAACGTTTACCGACCAGTCTCAATGCTTGGTTCAGCTATCTACTTTTCCAGTCGCCGTATGCCATGGCTCCGGCCCAACTGCAGCGGATGCACAGAAACAGGCTGCACAAAACGCTTTGGAATATTTAAAAATAATGACAAAGAAATAAATGTCTTACTATGGCAGCCGTACTCGGGTTAAATGAATTAATATTGAAATGAATATATATGTATAATACGAAATGAATATGCAATGAAATAGGGTGGAAAAGGATACACAAATTTGTTTGATAGTCTTAACATTATTTCCAGTGAAAAGAATTTTAATATTCTATTTGACGCTGAAAGCAAATTTGTAAAAAAAAGCAAGAATTAAGAGAACAATTTTGTTTAAGCTTTATATTTGTGTATTGGCTTACTGTTTTCGAATCGAAATTATACAGATAAAAGAGAGGCTTGTAATTACTGTTTTTTTTTTTGACTGAATATACAATTTTAAATTGTATCTTACTCTTTCCCAGTTTATTATAAAAATTAAATTTGTTTTTAAGTATGTATATAGTAATCGTATTACAAAAAAAACAAAAAATGTAATCGCTATGAAGCGAAAGTATCATGAAAATTCTAGTACACAATTAATCTACTATGTTAATGCTCAATATTTACTCAGTTAATCAACTCAAGTTGAAGATAATAAACAGCCTAGTAGACAGGTTTGAAAAGGTGCTTAGGCATGTGGATTGAAGTGAATGAAAATGAAGCATAAACATAGTAAAAGTGGATTCGATAGGGTAAGAGGAAGTTTAAATTGAATACAAATTTCAGTTGCAAATTAAATTATTTTTATTGTTTTTTTTTTTTTTTTTGTTGCCTCTACATAAATAAATACATATTAAGACACCATCGCCAAAAACTGCATGACGCATACATAGTATATACATACATATGTACATACATACATATGTACATACAGACATACATATACCATACATACATACATATGTACATGCAATTACATACATAACAATTTATTCTATGATATTGAGATGATTGAGTTATACATTGATACATACATATACGCAACATAAGTTATTTCAGAAAATTTGAATAAATAACCGTTTCAGATAATTATACGTATTTACATAGATGTGTATCAAATTTATCCAATTTCGCGTCGATTTGGTCAGTTACCCAAGTTTTTAAATACAAATTTCATGTATAAATCTTTTACTTAGTTTTACTCAGTGCTGGCGGCACCGCTTAAGCATAGAAATTGTAAGAGACGTGGAGCAGAGAACCAGAAAACGTATATTACGTGCAGAGAACTTACAACAACAAGTGGGTTAGGCTCACATTTGTGCATTACTTCAAACTATATCCATAGAACAAAAAAGGGAACGCTTCAGACATGGATTTCACAAATGCACACAAGTATAAACATAAAATTTGACATAATTATTTTGGCTTATTATTAATTTGTCCAAAATAAGTCTATTTTTCCTACATTTATAAAAATACACAAACTGTTCAATTACTTTCGACCGCACTCAGCTCTGTTAACTTGCCACTCTCACTATTTCCCCTGTTAGCTCTGGCGCGTGGAAATAAGACAAGACCAGAGAACTTGTATTTGTCAAGTCACTAATTTGAATACAATTTACTTTGTCTGCCGAAGTTAATTTTATCAAACAAATCTAAGCCTAAAATTCATCTATGTGCAAGCAAAAAGCCAAACGCATATTTTTCTGCACATATGTATATACATACATACAATAAATACAAACGTACATTTGTTCACGTGCCCGCAAACCCTCCCTTGAGCTCTAAATGTTTGCTTATGCTCGGATTTCCAACAATTTTGCTGCGAGACGAAGGCAATAAATCACCACCATAAGTTAGAGTTGGGTGCAAATAATTTTCGTTTCGCAGTAGGTCCAAGGAAAAATAGAAGTAATAAAAAAATATACGATTTAACTCTCAGAGACGTTTAACTGTGAGAAAATCAATAATATATAGCTGCCTAATACTTATTAAGGTGAGATATAGTGTGATACATTTTTTAAATAAATTAAAAGTGAAAATTAAATATGAATTTCTGTTACTACTTTTCATAAAGTAGTAGATTTCCTACTCCGACTGCAAATAGCAGAAAAAGGTTTGCAAATTCATTGATGACCAACACTGTTGTGCAAATGCGACAAAATTCGACGACATATTTACATACATATATGTACATATATACATATTAGATTAGATTAGATTATAAATGAGAGGAATGCACTGCGACCGATGGGTCTATTGTGCCCTCTACGGCTCATATCACAGTACTTCCATAAGCCCCAGCACCTCTAGAAAGCCTAGTATGGTTGTCGGGGGTAATGAGTGTAAGTGTTGCTCATCCGGCCACGGCCGTCCAAAGGCCGTGCCTCTTCTGCGCGCCACAGCAACGCACTCCATGAGTAGATGCTGCGGGGTTTCTGTTTCTAAGTCACAGAAGCGACAGAGGTCGCTTGACCAAATCCCTAGCTTGTGTAGGTGGCCCCTTAATCTGCAATGACCCGTCAGAATTCCTGTCATGATTCTTAGTTTCTCCTTGGGGAGGCTCATCAGCAACCTGTGCCTTTTCATATTGTATCCCCCAAGGAGAGACTTTGCCTGTCTAAGGCCTGTCCTGGTACCCAGAGGAGTTGGATCTGGTTTCTCTCCGCCAGGGCATTCAGTCTCTCAAAGCACTCCATTACCAGTGATGATTTTATTTCATAGGAGGAGAGGGCTTTGAGCGCGGCCTGGCTGTCGCTTGATATGAGAATGGTCTCACCGCGGTAATTTCTTCTCAGGTTGATCTCAGCGCATTCACTGATGGCAAAGACCTCCGCTTGGAAGATGCTTGGGTAGGCCCCCAATGGAACCGAGATGCTAGATCTGGGACCATGGACGCCCGCTCCAATGCCTTCGGTGGTCCTGGAGCCATCAGTGTACCATTGTAGGGTGCTTCTCTGGACGTGATTGTCCAGTATGGATGCACTCCAGGTAGCCTTGCTGTATATTTCCACTCCAAACTTTCTGTCAAACCTTATCTTTTTATGAATCTCATCTCTGGGGAAGCCCAAGAGAGGCAGCTGAGGTTCTAGTCTGTCCCTTGCTTTGGACGACATCAACTTACCCCTGCCGAAACCTTCTTTTGAGAAGTTCATCAGGGTTCGCTTAGCCACATGGTCGATGGTGACGTGCAGCGGCTCAAGTTCCAGAATCACCTCCAGCGCAGCTGTCGGGCACGTGCGCATCGCTCCGGTAATGCACACGCCCGCCAAGCGCTGTAGCCTGGTAATAGATTGCCTAACCGAGGTCAGGGCACTTCTGGATCCCCAAGCCACTGCACCATAGGTGACCATGGGTCTCACTATCATGATGTACATCCACCGCAGTATTCTAGGGCTGCAGCCCCAGGATTTTCCTGCGAGTCGTCTGCACACCATTAATGCTCTCCTAGCCCTGGAGACGGCAGCATCGACATGAGCCCTCCACAGAAGCTTAGAATCTAAGATGAGACCCAGATATTTAACTTCCGTGGTGACCTCGACCGCGACCCCCCCCAGAGCTATAACTCTACTTCCTAGTATTTTTCTCTTTCTGGTAAAGGGAACTATGGCCGTTTTGGCAGGATTGATATTCAGTCCTACCTCCAAGCACCATTTCTTTGCCAGGTTCAGTCCTCTTTGCACTATGTCAAAGAGGGTGCTCACGAATTTACCCCTTGCAATTATCACTATGTCATCCGCGTATCCTTGACAGCGGATTCCATTACTGGTGAGAATATGCAGGAGGTCATCCACCACTAGGCTCCACAGAAGCGGGGATAGTACCCCGCCCTGTGGGCATCCTTTGGTCGTCTGTAGCTGAACTGTATCTTCGCCAGTATCAACTTCGGCTATTCTGGTCTCTAGCAGCCTATTTATCCAGTTACGAATAGTGGGCTGCACTCCCCTTTGCTCCAAGGCTCTGTTCACCACTGCATGCGAGGTGTTGTCGAAGGCCCCCTCGATGTCGAGGAAGGCACAGAGCACTGTTTCTCCATTCTCCAAAGCGTCCCGAATATCCGTGGTCAATGCATACAAAGCCGTTTCCGTCGAGCGGCCGACTCTGTAGGCATGTTGATCCGGATGTAACGGTGCATCCCCGAGAACGTTGGCTCTTATTTCCAGGTCAATCACCTTCTCCATAGCCTTCAACATGAAGGAGGTAAGACTGATCGGCCTGAAAGATTTCGCTGAGGACATGTCCCTTTTGCCCACTTTCGGTATGAAAACTACCCTAGCTCTTTGCCATACCGCTGGAATGTGTGCCAGCGCTAGGCTATCTCTCATTATTCTTACGAGGTAGGGAAGAAGCAATTTCCCGCCCCGCTTCAGCAGCACCGGGCTGATGCCGTCTACCCCCGGGGCCTTGAACTGTTCAAACGTGTCCAGAGCCCAGCCGACCGAGTTGTACGTGAACAGACTCCTGGCTACTTTCCAATCGGCCGAACTTGGACGCGACTCACAGTGTCCAGCCGCGGGTGGGATTCCGACAGCACCAGCGAAGTGGGCCGAAAGTAGAGCGAGGGCCCTTTCCCTCTCGTTACCAGTGTAGGACCCGTCGGACCTTTTGATAGCCATTATAGTCCCCGGATTGTCCCTTGCTAAGGCTCTATGCAGCCTGGCAGCCGCAGGAGTCGAGCTAATGCTCTCACAGAATTTCCTGAAACTGCTACGCTTTGATTTTCTGATTTCTTTGCTGTACTTCGTTAGGCATGTCGAGTACTCTTCCCAGCGTCCCGTGCGCCTGGCTCTGTTATAAAGCCTTCGCACTTCTTTGCGGAGCGCCGAGAGCTCCCGAGACCACCAGCCAGGTTGGGTTTTATCTCCCGGCCTCGTCTCGGGACAGCTAGAGTGAAAGGCGTCCGTAATGGCGCCGTTCAGACCACTGACCCTGCTTTCTAACTCCATACAGCTTGTTCTCTTATTGTTACGCTCAATGTTTGCTAGGTTCGATTCTAAATGCTCATGATACAAAGCCCAGTTTGTTCTTCTGGGGTTGCGTCTGATTGCTTCTACCTTGGTCCTCGCTCTTAGCTCGAATTGGATGATCCTGTGATCCGAGAGGGAGGGTTCCGATGAGACCCGCCACCCCGAAATCAAAGGATTGGCCAAATCGTTGCCAAGGGTGACATCCAGTACTTCTTGTCGTACTCTGGTCACAAACGTTGGAGTATGTCCAACGTTGTGGATACCTAAGTTCTCGCTTAATATATACTCTAAGAGGCACTCACCGCGGGGGTTGGTATCTGTGCTGCCCCACTCCACGTTGTGGGCGTTCGCATCGCAGCTAAGAATTAGCGGAAGCCTTCTGCGTCTGCAGTGCCCCACCAGCTGCTGTACTTCAAGGGGAGGCAAGTTGGTGTCGTCCCCCGGGCAATATGCAGCAGCGAAGACGATATACATATGTGCTCATACAAATGTACACAGCGCGTATGGGGGTGATGAAGATGTGCTGAGTATTTATCTATGCAAGGCATATTTTGCGAAGTAATACCGAATGCATTTATATATTTTTATTAGTATTTTACAATATAATGGCTCGTTATGATTAAATATTCATAACTTAGACATGAATTTGGTAAAAGAATATCGTATTAGCTGAGGTACATATGTATGTCTATTATACATATTTTTATTTTTTTTCAACAACTCATTTGCCGGACTGGGCCAGAAATAGGCAACGCCCCTGTACTTGCAAAGCTGAAGACGAAAATGTTGAAATTTATACATTTTTGCAAGATCGCGACATATGTGCTTTGCTGTCAGATTTCAGGTTGTGCTGCAATTTATGAATGAATGACGAGTTTTACGCACGAGCAGTTTATGAATGAAATGGTTTAGGATTTATGGCGCCGGCGTAACTGTTGATTACCAATTGTGAGGGAAGTGAGGACAGAAGTGTGCACATGTCGATATGTTTCAATATGTACGTATACGGACGTCATTTGTCCTTGAATATGTACATTTGATATTATATGTACATACATATGTATGTACATGTTAGCTGTTTTGTATATAAATTATTTATATACATACATACATATGTATGTACATGTTAGCTGTTTTGTATATAAATTATTTATATACATACATATGTATGTCTGCATGTACATACATATATGTACGTACTTAATTTGTAATGTGTAGATAAATTATTGATTTACAAATCTAAATCCGAATCTAAACCGATATACAAAGACATGTGTATGTACATACATACTAGTTTAAACCCATAACTCGTAAAAAAACAAAAAAAAAAAACTGGCCAGCAAAAGTAAAATGCCGCCGGCAAGTCAACCTTTGCGTTTGCGCACTGCTTAAGTACAAAACACAAAAAGAGGACTCTTCATTAATTTATAAAACAAATGTTTATATTTGACAAATGAAATTCGGCATTTTACTTAATTTTTCCAATATCCATCGATATTCAGTCATGGATTTCATAAATGCACATTAGTATAAACATAAAATTTGACATATGTAATTATTTTAATTATTTTGGCTTTTTATTAATTTGTCCAAAATAAGTATATTTTTCCTACATTTATGAAAATGCACAAACTGTTAAATAACTTTCAACCGCACTCATCTCTGTTAACTTGCCACTCTCGCTATTTCCCCTGTTAGCACTGGCGCGGTGAAATAAGACGACATTTACTTGGATTTTGACAATTCACACTGATATTCGCGTGAAAATCTTCTCTGTCAAATATAAGTTCTTTGATATATACGTTCTCTGGCAGCACTGCTAAATGTTTCGTTCCACAGGTTTCACGACAAAATAGCAAGATATTTTTTTTAATCTGAAGCCGGTCTGCCCCTAGTTGAATTTCGAAAATCTTTACATTCCTCAAACCAAAAGTTTTGTAGTTAATATATTAATTTTTATAACAACTAGTAGATTCCGGTTTGCTTCTAGCGTAATGGCACATTCCAATAAAGCGCTTAATATAGGTGATGAATTCCCAAATTTCCAGGCTGACACCACAGCTGGTACCATAGATTTTCATGATTGGATTGGCAATTCGTAAGTACTCAATTTAATCTACTTATTACAAGAACTTTTACCTAATTTATATAACCTCCCGTAGCTGGGCTATTTTCTTCTCGCATCCAGCCGATTATACACCAGTTTGCACTACAGAACTAGCACGGGTAGCAACACTCTTACCGGAGTTTGCCAAACGCAGCGTTAAACCAATCGCTCTGTCGGTAGATAATGTTGATTCACACAAAGGTTGGATTGAGGATATTAAAAGTTATGGAAGTAAGTTTATGCAATACTTAATTTCAACAATGTAGCGAATGTGCGTTTTTGCTTAATAGATTTGAAGTCATTTGACTATCCCATAATTGCTGATAACAAGCGCGAATTAGCTGTAAAACTAAATATGCTGGATAAAGATGAACTAAATAAAGAGGGTATACCGCTAACCTGTCGCGCTGTTTTCGTTATCGATGATAAAAAGAAATTGCGTCTTTCCATCTTATACCCTGCTACAACTGGGCGAAATTTTGAGTAAGTTCTTTTTTTTTTTTAAATATATATAAAGTTATATTTAGTAATATTAAATGCCTTCCTTATGTTATAGTGAAATTCTGCGTGTAATTGATTCACTGCAATTGACTCAAAATAATTCGGTAGCCACGCCTGCTGATTGGAAAGTATATATTAAAAGTCAAATGGGACGGACTTTGTAGTATATAATTTTTTGTTTCTAATATAGCAAGGTGACGCTTGCATGGTATTGCCAACGGTTAAGCAAGAGGATATTTCAAATTTGTTCCCAGCTGGCGTTGAAGTGCTTCCACTACCCTCCGGAAAGACATATCTGCGCAAAACACCGCAACCGTGAAAGCTTAAAACTTGGTTTGCATGTTTTGAAATACAATTTTTAAAAGCTATTGTTATGTACTGTTCCTTATTACAAATAAAATTAGTAAATCAGTGAATTTCCGTACTTTATTTTTGACTCTTAGAATGTGTAAAATTTGGAAAAAAAGTCAATTTCCAAGTCGTAAGTAGTTTATTGTATAAAAGTTAATTTTCGGGGAAGCGTGCTCATTTGAATCTTGTATTTGAAAGTCGGTTGGGTGCACCATATCGCTTCATGCTTGACGCTTTGCAATTGTCAACTCATTTAAATTTTTTACAATTGGGCAAATGCGCAAACATTTATTAAATAATAAGCAATCAGAAACTTGCTAATTCGTTCATGATAAGCATTCATTATAAACCTAATTGGGTAACAGTTCAATTAAAGTTAATTAAAAACATTGTGCAGTATTTTGAAGAAACAATGTATCGACTACAATTTACAAATATTTATCGATAGCTTTTTATCATTCTTATTTGACGTTTAAAATTTGACTGAGGGTGATTTTTTTGTGATTTTAATCAAACAACATTGCGAACTTGCAGCTATTCCACAGTTCCACAGTTCCAAATTTTACAAGCAACAGGTTTCTGCAACGCACATCTGATCAGAAATTAAGAATTCTAATTAATCGGCTTGCCGAAATTCGCGCTTTAAAAAAAATCTGGTGAAAAACCTAAAACTGGTGAAAGCGCTGCAGACACCAAGGAAATAGCTCCAACGTCTACGAAAAGACGAATCCGAAATTAAAATTGCCCTAGGTTTTGCTATTGTTATTCAAAAATTTTAATAAAATAAACCACATAATAATCTTACTAGGTTATGAATTAGACCAAACAGTTTTTGCACAAATTTGAGTACAAAGTTCAATTGTATGCAATCTTTTTAGAGCAAATATTATATACGTAGTCAAAAGTGAGTGCTGCTGTTTACTAAATTATATCACCAATAACTAATTGTAAACAAATTATCAATAGAAATCCACCACAATATAAAATGTCTGAGGCGCCAGCGCAAGAACGTAAATCGAACCCCTTCAAAGCCTTTCTCTCCGGCGGTTTTGGTGGCATTTGTAATGTTCTTACTGGCCATCCATTGGACACAATAAAGGTTAGTACGCCTTTTATTACAACTAAACAAAGCATTTAACCAATTTTCAAATTTTTATGTGCGCATAGGTGCGCTTACAAACTATGCCCACTCCTGCACCTGGTCAAACACCTTTGTACAAAGGCACCTTCGACTGCGCTGCCAAAACCATTAAGAATGAAGGTGTTAAAGGGCTATATAAAGGAATGTCTGCTCCTCTTACCGGTGTTGCTCCAATTTTTGCCTTATGCTTTGCTGGCTACTCGTTGGGCAAACGCGTACAACAATCTAATGAAAGTACAAAGCTAACATATACCCAAATATCCATTGCTGGTTCGTTCTCTGGACTATTGTCCACAATCGTGACAGCGCCAGGTGAACGTATAAAATGTTTGTTGCAAGTACAACAGGCATCTGGTGGCGAACGCAAGTACAAGGGAATGTTGGATACTGCCGTACAGCTGTACAAGGAAGGCGGTATTCGTAGTTTATACAAGGGTAGCTGTGCGACGTTGTTGCGAGGTAAGTGAGTAAAAACGCAAATAATTGTCTACATTTGTTTAAAAGAACAGCATCTGAATGAAAAAACATGCGTTTATGGAAAAATATCGTTTTATTTAAAATTTATTTCATCATTTTACAACTAACGAAAATTTAATGACGTACAAGTATGTAGTATAAAAAATAAGCATGCATTTTTTTGGGTATAATTTGTTGTGATATCTTTTAACACGTGTATGCGCAATTTTTTTTTGTGAAAAGTTACTTTTGTTTAAAAAAAAAGAATTGCAAATTGAGAACGCTAACTTTTATTAAATTTAACAATATAAGTTAATCGAATTCATGTATGTATTAATAATGTGTTAAAAAAAAAAACACTTGCGTAAATAATGCAAACGATTTAATTTTCTTATGCTAATGCATAAATAGCCAATTATCTTTATACATATCTTTAATAACATCGCATTAAAGGCCAGTATATTTTACGTTTGTTATCGGTGACGGGTGTCGGGTATACATAGATATCATGCAGTCAACGAACACACATTTTATGCTTACTATATCTGAATATATTCTTAAATTTTTTGAGCATATTAACGGTACAAACTTAAAATGCATTGAATTTCAATTATAATATAATATAATATAATTTTGACGCGTACACTATATAGCTCTGTGTTTGGCCGAGCTTCTCCTACCATTTGTAGTGTGCGTCTTTCATTTTGTACAACAAATGGAGGGACCTACAGTTACATATGTGCCAACTCCGAACGGCATTTGTATTTATGAGAAGCTTTTTCATAGCAAAAATACCCTCGGAGGTTTGCCATTGTTTGCCGAGGAGTGACCACTATTGAAAAAAACTTTTCTATGATAAAGATTTTACTTGCCCTGGTTAAGATTCGAACCTCGAACCCAGCGGCATATCGCGTTATAGCACGGACCGCTACCACAGCGGCAATTTAGTACTTTTATAAAAAAGCAACTCGTAGTGAAAAACAAACGAGCTTTTAGTAAGTAAAATTTTCAAAAATCTAAACAAAAATACTGCGCAGACTTTAAGTTAAAACAATTGCAAGTGAAAACTAAACGAGTTCTCGCTACAAAAAAAAAATGTATAATAATCCGTTGTTGGAAGATCTATCAGCCAATTTCACTAGCTATTTAAAAGGAAATTAATTTTTCTTTCAGTTTTCATTCAAAATTCAAATAATAAAAATTATATTTTAATTCCACTGCGTTCGTGAAATTTACTGTAAAAATCAGATTGCTTCCCACAACGATTTTCATAAAATGAAAGACTTTCACATTCACTTTTCCCGTAAAAGTTGTGAAATTGAAAAAATTTAAATTTGCGGGAAAAGCCCTGTAAAAGTAATAGTTACTTTCGATAAAGCAGAACCGCGTTTGCTCTCTTAACTGCATTTCTCTTTTACTAGTTTCCCGCGTATTTCAAGTAAAATCTGTTGAATTCTGTTTAAAAATGGGAACTAAACTACGATAAGAAAATTAAAAAAAAATGTATTTACTTATAAAAGATATTTTTTATATTTTTTATTTTAATAAAATAAGTAACCTAAAAAAGTTCCATGATTTTTCGAAGTGTGCTTACAGACAAAATGCCGTATGTTTTCTACTTCCGTGCTTCTGAACTATTTACTTTTTTTTGGCAACGCATTTCGTTTTACGCTCATCTGTCCGTAAACGACAAAAAAACTTTTCTAATTAGTAAAATTATAAAATATACCCATTTATTTATCAACTATCCTAAACAAAAAATTATTGTATATGACAATAAAAAAAATTCAACTTCGGCATTCGATGAGATATACATATAATAACATACTGCTCTTATTCTAAACTTCGTTGGAAATTGTATCATCCACACCCCCGCTCACATGCTCTACTCGCCTTGAATGCTGCTCTTGCAAAACATGCACCAATGTATTGCTTGGTTTCAATACTTTAGCGTGCTTTGATCTCCCTCCTTCCAATTGATTTACACTCCTCTTATCATTGCTTGCACCGCCTTGCTTTGATTTCAATTGATTTTGTTCAATCTTACGCCAATGGGGCGTACGTTGCTTAACTGCAATTTGTTTCGGTAGTACGCTATTGTGCGAATGTGCTGTTGTGGTTACAAGGCGTCCTGGGCCACAATTCAATTGTTTACGCAAGACATAGAAGACACTACGTTCATTGTGACTACTACAACGCGGCGCATAACGGTTGTCATAGACGTAACTGTCTACGCGGCGACACGAAATCTGCTTGCCTGTCTGATAGTCGGTGATGCAGCGTTTGATGCGTGGTCCACGCTCTTGATTGGTGATTTTCGGATGCCAATTGTACATGTCACAATTGCATTGCCAAGGATTTTCGCTCAGTCGCGCCAAACGTAATTTCGGTTGTCGAAAAAAGTTGACGGGGAGCGTGCGAAATTGATTGCCTTGCAAATAAATTTCCTCCAAGTTTGTTAGATCGTCAAGTAGGCCAGGTGGAAAGTAGGATATGTTGTTGTATGAGAAGTCGAGCACTTCCAGTTTGTTGCAATCCATTAGAGCGTCCATCGATATTTCTTGTATGCCACAGTGGCTTAACTCAAGTTCACGTAAATTGCTGAGACCGGCAAAAGCATCGAAATCGATGCTGCGTATCCTGCCACGCAGCGTTAGTTGATTAAGCTTTGTTAAACCCTGCAAAATGCATTGAAAATGGATAAGCAAAAGGTTAATATTAAATCAATATAGGCAAACAAAGCGCTTAAGCGACAGTTAAGAGTTAGACCGATATTTTTTTGTGTATTCACAAATATGTATGTACACACTGGTCTGCGCTTGAAATAAAACGCAATCGCATCTAATGGAAATCGTTTGCTGGGTATTCAAAACATATTTATATGTATGTGTGTATGTATGTATGTATGTATGTACCTTAAACATATTATGCTCTAAATTGCCAATTGACACATTGCCAATGTGTAGCGTCTCCAGTTGTCGCAGCGATCCAAATGGTTGATTGTTGCGCAATTGCAGCGCCACTGTCGGCGAGTCAAATTCCATATTGACTGTCGAATTCATAACCCAAAAACTAGCTGGCAATATATAACGTAAAGGATTATTGCGAAAATCAATACGTTCAAGCTTCGGAAATGGCGGAAAACTGCGTTCGCTTACTTTAACCAAACGATTATCATTCAAATCGAGCACTTCCAACTGCAATAGGCCTGCTAGCGCGCGGTAATGCAAATCGCGTATAAAGTTATGCGCTAGCGATAAGGTTTTTATATGCATGGCACCGTAAAAGGAAAATGGTGGCACTTCGGCAATACCATTACGCTCGAGCGATAAGTGCTGCAACGCCATCAGGCCATCAAACATTTCCCATTGTAGTTCGCGGAGCTCACAGCCATGTATGCGCAACACTTCCAAATGCTCCCAACCATAGAATGTGGGCATGCGTGCTTTAATCTGTTCCTGCTTGTAAATGTCATAGGGCACAATGTTATCATCAAAGTCATCGTCTAAGGGGGCGAAAGCAATTCGATTGCCATCCGAATCCACATCAGTGTAGGTTTCGCCGCGTGGCTTGTAATTGAAACTATCTTTTGGATGTACAGGATTCTTCGGACGTTTGTACTTGTCACTGCCCAACAGTGTGACCGATTCGAAATTAGCGTGCTGCAGAAAACTAAGCGGTTCATCGAAAACAATGCGCAATGAATGATTGAGGCCGCCGCGCACCTCCAGGGTGGTGAGCTGATTAAGGGGCTTCAGTGCGCTCGAATTTACTGTTTTGTGATAAATTAAAAAATAGTAATCATAATATTTAAACATTCAGTAAAGAATCATTGTATAAAAAAACCAAAAAACAAAAACAAATTTCCTCACTCTAGTCCCGTAATTGTCTGATGTTATTGTTGGCCTAACAGATTTTTATAGGTTGTGAATTTATCGTCTTGAAAAAACTGGTTCATACAATTTCCTAAAACGACTCTAGAATATTAAAAATTATTAAATTCGTAACAACTTTGTTTTATAAAAAAAGGTTCAGATTTTCAGTGCCTCACTTTAGTGTAGAACAACAATTTAGCGCGAAAAAAGTTAAAAAAAAAATTAAGGTGCAATTTTTGAACGATTCAAAAGTATGTCATGATTATTTTGACGTATGTCTTCGAAATTGAATGTTAGTTAAAGCCATGATTCAATCATACAAGGTTGGATAATTAGGCAGTTGTCTCACTCTGGCACGCTGCCTTAAAGTCGCCTGTGTTGCTCTCTTTTAATTTAAGAAAAAAAATGTTATCAAACACGTGGAAAGCTAACGCACCTTTCAACAATTATTATTAAGTTGCGAGAAACTTAATCTATATCAACGTTATCAGCCTGGCACTTATTGGCCAACTACGTGTGGGTTAAATACTGAGCGATTCATCAACGCCGCCATATTTTAAGTTCGAAATCCAAAAAAAAAAAAAAAAACACGTGGAAATTAGTACTTTTCTTGTGAAATGGCCTGGCAGGCAACACTGTTGCCTTTTTGTAGTTTTAAATTATTTCAGCATGCCCTACATTAAATAATCGAATTGACGGGATTCTCGTATGTTTCCCAGTAGCCTTGCTTATCTAGCAGCGAACAGAAACTGAAATATTTTTTCTTTGCATTTATGAGATTGATTGGTCGTTGGTTCGATTCCCGGCCAGGTCAGATCATTTTGTTTGATATTTTTTTCATTTTTATTTTATGTTTTTAAATTTTTTACTGTATACATTTTATATAAAATAACATAAAATTAAAAAAAAAAGAATTTATATAAATATTAACAACCATAAAATTATACAGTTAAAATATCGAATAGAAGAACATTTATTAGTATTTTGACCAGTTTTGACTAACGTCTTTACTTGATTTCTAACATATGTATATCAATAAATATGCAGTTAATTTTTTGAGGTATTGTGTGATGTTTTCCATATACTCGTAAAACAAAAATTTTTTCGAACAACTAATATTACATTTTCAGTGACTTGAATCATACAATTTTATGATCTACAAAAATGGTAATTATATTTTTAAAAAAGTTTAAAATTGTAATGAAAAATGTATACAATCCTGGTTACTGGGCTTTTAATAGATACCTCTTATTTTGGTTGCTAAAATTGATATTGAATTAAAGAAAACTTTATTATCCAAATCAAATCCAAATGTGATAGTTCTATTTTCTGCATGTAAAAACTTCAAAAAAGTTGAAATCACATTGTTTTTGTTAACAAAATGTGTAAAAAATATTTGCTTCGAAATCACACTTGCGGGTTTTGTTTATATAGTTTGTTGTATTAAGATGCTATGTACATACATACATGCGTGGTTGAATATTCGGTTTTATTATATTAAATTGAAATATCAAATTTCTGCAAATATGTTTCATTCAATGTACAAACCGCCTTTCGCTACTAGTTACCTACTTTTCTACTACCTTTGCGCGAAAAGGGATAAAATATTTTCCACTTTATCAGTCCTTCCTAAATGCAACCTTACAAGGCAGTCGGAAAACTTAAACGTCAATAAGTATCCAACCTTTTATAATTGAATCATGAGTTAAAGCTGACTCACATACGGAGCTTGATATTTTGTATTTCAATAGCAATTGTTTTTTTTTTTTTTGGGTCATTTCATCTCAAATCGTCTAGGCAGTTAGGGTTAGGTCTTTTTTTCAATATTTTTTTTTTTATAGTTTCTACATTGAAATCCATGAGACGCGTATCTTTCGTCGTGGGCAACTTTTGAAAATTTGTCTGAAAATTAGATTTTTCTCTATTGGTGCATGTTAATGGTTTTTGAAAATTCGGTAACTTTGCGAAAAAATAACTGATCTTCGACATTTTTTTTCTATATTATTATAAAAAAAAAATCAAAAAAAAATCAAAAAAAATTTTATTTCTTCATATATATTTTTTTTATAGTCATATAAATATACTAAATTATGTAGCAGCTTCTACAGCAGGCTTACATTAAGCATCTGGCCAGAGAGATGACTTGCAATGAGTTGATTTTATATATTAGAGAGGAAAATTATATTCACGTTGAAGTTCTCAAACCAAGTTTGGACAAATTTATTAAAAAACTCAAATTACGCTGGAAAGGTTTCTAAGGTCACAGAGACCGATGGAAGTTTTGTTAAAAAATGAAGATTAGTTGAAGCTATCTATAAAATTAGAAGACAGAGAAAACTATAATGCCACTCCAGGACCTTCTGTGCAAGGTAGACCACACAAAGCGTTTGAGGAATATTCTAAGAGAAGTCAACACATGAAAGTCAAGAACTTGGTATCAACAATGAGTATCGTAGAACTTTCATTTGCAACTCCAGTAAGTTTGAGAAAATGTGCGCAGTAGCCGATGAAATTAAAGATGTCACTCAACGAAAGTCACCTAAACGCACCAAGTCTTATAAGCCCCCACACAGCTCAACCCAATCTGACAATCAAGAACAGCTGGCATTGACACCTGAAGAAGCATTAAGTTTGATTATTACCACAAAATCAAGTAAATCTACGTACAAAGCTTGTAGAGCAGCAGCTAAACAATCTAAAGCAGACATTTATCCTGCTGGGAATAAAATATTGTCTGCAAAACAGGCGTGTTTTCCAGTTAAAAATGCTATGAAAGTGAAGAAATTAGGAGCCGAGATTAAATACAAAAATCTTCTGGATCTTATTACCAGGCGAATTTGTGAACTGCAAGCGGAAGTGATTGAACAGTATTCTAGTGACAAGCTAGTTTTATTTTGTAAATAAGGAATAGATGAAAGCTTCGGGCAGAGAAATTACAGACAATTATTAATTAAAGACGATACACAAATTGTATGGCAAAATCCCATATTATTATTGACCACGTTTTGTAGGCCAATTTAATTTAAATTTTTTAAAGAAACTTCTGAAACAGCATTTACCGAAACGGACAATAAAAAAACGGCAAATTAATTATTTCCATGATTTTTCATATAAAGAAAAAAATATAACATTTAAACTTGTTTTAGGAATATTGGATGGAAAATTAAGGATCTTAAGTTTGTCCGAGAGCAGAGAACGAGAAAAAATTCAGCAAGTCATACCAATGACAATTTTTTCAACTATCTTCTTCTGTCTTCAAACCTAAATTTTCTTTAAAAAAAGGCACGTCGACAACAAGCTAAAACTTGATTCTCAAGCTATAAGTTGACTAAATTGCCCATTTATTTGCAATACAAGTACAAGTGCCAAAGCTAATGCCAGTTCAAATAGTAAATAATAAGATAACAAATATTGGCATAATCGTAATTGTGATATTGTTTCTCATATTTTATAAATAGTGAAATTCATTCATATTAATATCTTTCTTTTTTTTTTTTAATAAACATACACTCGCAATTACTTCTATGGTGTTAACTATAAAAAGTTATACACAAACTAAATTACTATTAATTACTATGTTGGCATAATTATTCAATCTATTTGACTTTTATTCTATCACTTTTTTCAATGCACATACCAAGGCGAATTTAGTAAGGTGGCCTTAGTAAGCAGCTGATTGATTTGTTTTTTCTATCGCCGTGGTACAGCAAAAGTCAAAATCATTTGTTTGTTGGTTGGTTTTGACATTCGCTGTATCGAAAGCAACAAAAAAATACATGTACTTTTTTTTTCTTAAACATTTGCTGCCTTGGCACATCATTTTTTCGCGCTAAATCGGAACTCTACACCACTGTGTAAATTATATATAATATAATTTTGGCGGGTACGCTATATATGTAGCTCGGTGTTTGGCCGAGCTTCTCCTAACATTTGTGGTGTGCGTCTTTTATATTATACCACAAATGGAGGGACCTACAACAGTTTTGCGCCGACTCCGAACGGCAGATGAATTTTATGAGAAGCCTTTTCATGGCAGAAATACCCTCGGAAAATTTTTCTATTATTAATATTTTGCATGCCCTGACTGAGATTTGAACTTGGAACTCACCGGCATATCAAGTTATAGCACGCACCGCTACCAACTCGACCACAGCGGCGTTTATATTAAACAGCTGGCTGACATTTGAATGACTTACAGCGCTATTCCCATGCAATGACAAAACTCGCCGCAATGACAACTGTTATATTTTGGTATGTACGGAAAAAATACAAAGTCTCTTTTCACGACTACTGTCATACTTCTTTGATTTTAATCTAAATGATTTAATAATTAAATTTAAAGGGGATTTTTGATGCCGAAAAGTATTAATTAAATAATTTCAGCAAAAATTACAGCTTCTGTCACGTTGACAGTCACTTTGTTGTCTGAATTTTAAGTTACTCACAAGCAAATGCGTTTTTGTGATAATTTTTAAAACTCAAAACAAGTTTTTGTGCTAACGAGCAGACCTTTCATAAACGCTAGTAAACAAACGTATTTTTTTCTCGCTTTTTTTTAACAATACAAATTTGATAAATGCTTATCACAAATATATTTTACTATTACGTACTACTCGTTTTACATTTACGCTTGCAGATTAAATATATACATATTAGGGTGATTCAAATTGTTTGAGAGAAATTGTTTACCCTAAATTCTAGAGTATTTTGTGATACTGATAATTTATACAAATTATTATTATTTTAGACGTGTGGTTTTCAATGATTTATACTCAGTTTGGTTTTCCATTTCAAGACGCCTTGAAAGAGAATATTCGGCGTGATTATTGCTGCCGTGCGGCCGCAATTGCTGCCAAAAGTGGTCGAAAATTGGGCAGTCACTTGGGCCGAAATAATTTTTAAAACATGATGGCAAATCCTTATATTTGTAATAAAGCTAAATTTTTGGCCACAGCATTAAATTACATGCATTTTATTTCTTCCTAAAAACCACATCTCTAAAAAACACCCTTTATTGCACAGTACGACAGTGGTTGGGTACACATGAGAAATGTTAACAGAATATGAAAATAGACTTAAAATAAAGAAATACGCGTCTCGGCGTTTTGCTGTAGCACGTCAGAATTTTAAGAAAATCGATTTTTAAGCTTCAAAGGACCGTGGAGGTTCACTTCTAATGTAATACTATTATAAAAAGTTCTATAAAAACAGAATGAGTGAATCGATTTTAATGCTTGAGCTTGTTTTGAAAAAGTAATTAAATTTGATTTTTTTTTACTAAGAAAACAATTTTTTTTCTCCGGTAGATGGCGCTTTAATTTTCATGTAAAGTTAAAAAATAACCAAAAATGTACGAAATTCATTAACAATACAAAAAAAAAATTATAGAAATACGAAAATGAATATGAAGTCTTAACTATTATTTTGTGTTAAAAATGTTGGTCGTTTATTTTTATTTTTTTTTATTTGATTTTTTTTTTTTTTATTTGATTTTTTTTTTTATTTGATTTTTTTAAATTTGATTTTGTCGTACTGTGTTATAAAACACATTAATGAGAGACTTTAAGCTTTAAATAAAAATCTTTGAAACAAAACTTTATAAATCTAGCCTTTGGGCTTACTATGTATGTAACTCGATTAGAAAAGAAAAAATTTACTTGAATTCGAATTTTTTGAATTTGCTGCCTACATACATATATCTGTTTTTTATTTTTTTTAATTTTCTATATTTCAAATACTCACCACTCTTATTTTTTCCGCTGCTTGTGTAAAGTAAAACAAGCGCATGCAAATCATGTGGCAGCAAGTGCACCAACTTTTCAACATTGGTCTGCTCCTGTAGAATGCATGTCGCTTGTTTCATGTAGGGATTCGTTAAATATGCGCCATCATCATCGTCAACGTTTGCGTCGTAGTGCCAAGCACCAATATCTATCACATCAGCACCATCAGCACCACCAATAACAGAAGCTTCGTCAACGCCACCTGGTCGACGCGCTTGCATATGTTGTATCCAACGCGATATGGGCAGCTCATCGAAACGTGCATACTGGCACACACAATTTAACGGACATTTTAATGTGTCAATTTCGGGTTGTAGTTCAAATGTCGATGGCCCTAATGTCGGCACTTCCGTTCGCTGCCAATGCTGCTGTGTCCGGTGTTGCGCGGTCACTTCGTTATGCGCACGTTTGGCTGTTTGTGTCGCTGCCGCTGCATACTTCTTGAGCGGTTGCTGCCGATGATTTGGGTATTTCTTGTGACTTTTGACATGTGGCGACTTAGCAATAACGCTTATGGGCTGATGGCGGAAATGAATTGAAAAGGGGTAGACAAAAACAAAAAGTGATTAGCTACTTTTGTGTGCACTTGGTAGGCAGGTTGATTTCTTATTTGTGAATTTAAATTATTTACCAACCAACCGTTTTGAAATCACAAAATTAAAAAAAAATGTGCTTACATATTTTGAAATTTAGAACTTTAAGTTTTAAATATTTTGTACTTGTTTTTATTTTTACCATTTAAATATACTTTTAGAATTTTAAATAAAAAAAAATTTTAATTAAAATAAAAATTTTTAATATTTTCAATAACTATAATTGTTAGCTGTAAATTAAAATTTTTTTTAAAATAATTTTGTATTTTAATTTTTTAAATTTCATATTTTAACACAAATTGTACTCACTATAAGCACCACCAGGAGCACCACAATATGCCATTGAAATTTCATAGCACCAAATTTTCACGTGCTACGTTACCGGTGCACAAAAGCCTGAATTGTGCAAAATTATCTACTATTTTTAAACTGTTTTTCTTCTACGCACTTTTTTTATTATTTTTACAATGTTTTTTTTTTTTTTAATTGTCCTACAATATAACTCTTGTTAATTTCTCACACTGTCTGTCTCTAGGCTTGCTGCCTGCACCACTGGAGACCCTTTGGGTTCGAATGTTGTTTCGCTACTACAGAGCCCGGCTACTCTGCAGCAACTGTAAAGTTATTTCGAAAAATAAAAAAATTGAAATTATGTTCTGTTCATGCGATAAAGCCCATCCATATCCATAAGTATGCGCGATTGTATGTAATGCATAAACAACAAATAGCGCCATAACAGAGGAAGTGACGTACACAAAGGATGTGGCTTATCGCTGTGAGCTCCAATTCATTAAGCATTTGCTTGCATTCGTTCTCTTAAATCAATGTTTTCGCTGTTTTTAATTCATAATTATGCCATTGAACGCTGCTAGCGCGCTTTTTGAACTCTTTTATAATTTTTTGTATATTAAAAAAAAAAAAAAAACTCAACTGCAAAGATGTGTTTAATTTTTTAAAGTACTGTATAGTTGGTGCGTGTGCTTGGTTAATCATTTAGAAATTAAAATGTTTAAAAAAAAAAGTTCCCTTACAAACAGCTTTTTCTAAATCCAACTCTAAATCTTTTAAAATATTTTATGTATGTACATAGTATGTGTTTAAAAAAAAATGTTTACTAACAAAATTTGTTCAATTCATTTGTGTGAAAGTGCAATTCATTTGTGTGCCGCATTCCATTTCACCTCTGTTTGTATGTATCTATGTATGTAAGTGTGAGCCTTGCCTTTGTGTGGTCGTAATTTTGCCAATATTTAAAATCCATATAATTTCTTCTATCTTTTATCTTCTTTAGATTTACCCGCAAACGCCTTCTATTTTCTTACTTACGAGTACGTACAAGATAAGATCAAAGAGAAGACTGGTAGCGAGAATATCAGCGTCGCTTCGACGATTTTTGCGGGTGGCGCGTCGGGCATAGCATATTGGTTGGTCGGCATGCCGGCTGATGTGATGAAGAGCAGGCTACAAACAGGTATGTAATATTATGTTTGTGCGCTTTTAACTAAAGCACTTATTTTCGACTTTAACAGCTTGCATAAAATACACGAAAAGTAAATAGATTAAGTCGACTTTTTCTCCCGGCCCCTTAACCCACTTACGGCCAAAAAAAAAATAAAATTTTTTTTTTTTTGGAAATCTAACTTTATCATTTATAAAAGAAAACTGTCAATTGAAATTGACTAAAGCACGTCCGCACTTTTACTTGCACAAGGTCCTTAAAAGGGTTAATGATTTTAAAAGAGCTTTGCCAATTTTTGGATATCATTCACTTTAAGGCTTATTTAACTGGCCCTATTTTACTATAAATTATGAATTCTTTGAAGAAAAAACAGTACAGCATACAAAAAAAAAGGAAAAAAACCTCTCATGCCCATTTTCACTTGGTGAAATTTTGGTAAATAACGCATGTGGATCGACTTTTATAAAAAAATGCACATTTGTACATATTTATTATAGGTTTAGTTGGTGTTAAAAATAAAAAATTTGTTTTTTTATTTGATTTATGCAATTTATTTCTTAAACAAAAAGCATATTTAACAACTTTTTTTTTAATATAAAATTTTTTTTTTTTATTTATCTTTTATATACATATGTATGTATGTACAACATACATATGTATGTATCTACTTCAAAATTTTTTTTTTGATTTCTTTTGAGCTATTTTGTAACAGTTTCTGTTTTTTAATTTTTTTATGCCATTAGATAATTTCATTATTTTCATCTGATATGGAAAAATAAAAATAAAAACCTTAAAATATTAGTTCCACATTTAATCCAATTTTTTTTTTATTTTAATCTGATATGGAAAAATTATGAAAACCTTGAAACATTATTTTCACATTTAATCCTCATTAAATTAATTTTTTTTTTGAAAACCCACAAAAAATAGTAATGTAAATTAGGCTATATAAATTAATTTGTTTTTACATTTATTTATGTAACTTATTTCTTTATTTTCATCTATCTAATATTTAAAAATGCCAAAAAACCTTAAACAATTAATGATTAGGATTTTAAAATTAAAAAATATAAATATTTATTTCAATTTATTTTCTTTTTCCTCGGATATGTAGAAATTACAAAAATCGTAAGCAATTACTTTCTCATTAAATCTAAATTTTACTTCTCAATTTTCATGTATTAACTACTATTATTACTTACCTACATCCAAAATTAGAGAAAAATGCATTTTTTTTATTTTAACTTTTTCTATTTTGTAAAGTTAAAAAATTAACTTCGCAATCAGTTATATATACATATATGTATGTATTTTTTGATTTTGTTATACATATAGTAATTATATAAAAATTATTATTACTCGTATTTGCAATTTGTAAAAACCTCAATAAAAAAGTTTCTTTCCCGTATGTCCAAATGTTTTTTATTGTATTTTCATTAATTTCGTATTAAAATAATACGTATGAGTATATACATATGTACATACATATTTCGTTTTTTTTTTCAAATTCAGATATTCATTAGAATTGTATTTCACTTGTAAACCATAGTAAAAAAAAAATATCAAGTTTAAAAATGCTGTAATTCCATATTCTAATTGCAATTTCAATTTACTTTATCTCTATTTTTTAAACTAGCAGTTAACCTTCAATTTTTGTACTGAAATTTTTAAGTTAAACTCCGCTTGTGGATAGCTCTCCACTGTAAAAACGACCACAAATATTTAAATTATAAGAAAAAAATTAAAACTTCTGCTGTTTAATTAATTTTTTAAATAAATATTTTCAGTTTTTTCTCTTTTCTATTTTTTTGTTATTTCTTTATTGTTTTAATTCAATACTTTTTTCTTTTGTTTTTGTGTTTAAAATATGTTTATATATTTTAGCATATGCAATTTTATTTATATTCTTATATTGATTTTTCCTTTTAATTTTTTTCTATTATTATTATTTATTAATTTTTATTAATTTTTTATTTCCATACTTATATTATTTGAATTATATTTGTTTTATTTTGATTGAATTAAAATTTTTTAAAGTTTATTTGTTTTATGTTGATTGAATTAAATTTAATTAAAGTTTATTTTGATGCAATTAAAAAATAATAAAATTTTATATACAAGACATATTTTACTATGAAAACTAAAAGAAAAAAAAAATCAATGACATTAGGAACAAATTTGTGTTTTTTGTATATCATATTTTCATTACCTTTTTAAAACCTTTTTTTTTAATCAATATTCAATTAAAATCATTTAAATATGTATTTTTATAAAATTTTCTTTTTTGTTTCTTACTTTTTTCTAGCCCCCGCCGGTACATATCCACATGGCGTGCGCAGCGTTTTCAAAGAACTGATGGCTCGGGAAGGTCCTTTGGCTCTATACCGCGGCGTTACACCGATTATGTTGCGTGCCTTCCCAGCAAATGCTGCCTGCTTCTTTGGCATAAAAGTGGCCAACGATGCTCTTGATGCCTTCTCTGCACGATTTTAACTATAGAATTCCCCTAAAAGACTAATTCTAATTTGTGCAATTACTATATCGTTATAAAATCGGAATAATGTTTTTTTTTTTTACCACAATTAGCAAATTATTTTTTATAAGCGATTATTATGTTCACATTGTTGTTGTAGAAATAATAGTCTAGGATTTTTTATGCATACAAAAATTTAAAAAAAAATTTAAGAAGAATAAAATATACGAATATATGATAAACAATAGCTTCATGGAGTATTCTTAATTTGAAAATACACACCTTAAACTACTAAGTCGTTTTCAGCCTTCAAATATTAAATATTAAAAATTATTATTATTTTGATTTCTTGCAGATTTGCCATCAAATGCAGCATATTTTGCAACCTATGAGGCGCTACAAGATTTTATAAAGCAACAATTTCCAGATTTTCATATGGAAGTGTTGAATGCCATATTTGCTGGTGGTATGGCTGGAATATCCTATTGGATAGTCGGTATGCCACCTGATGTACTTAAGAGTCGTTTGCAGACAGGTGCGTTTGTTCATACGAGTTGTACATATTTATAATTTTTTGTCGTTGTATTTACCTTTAAGGCATCGGTTCTTAGTATTTTATCCTTAAATAAGCTCTCAAAATCGTTAACTCCTCTGTGACACCTCGAATGCTGCGGAAGTGCTCATTTTTTAAAATCTTGTTCTTAATTAAAATTGTCAAAAAAAAAGTAGTAGAACATCCATAACGTCTACCGCATCATCTAACAGTTAATAATATTGAAGATTTTCTTCGAATGCCTTCCGTGTCACATGAGAGAAAGCTTATCCGTTCTATTAGGCATTTGATAGTGGACTAAAGATCTTCAGAAGTTAGCCGTGAAAAGAAGAGTCCGATGTACTGGGAACCCTAACGCAAAGAACAAAGCTTCGTTCGTTCACAGGCAATAATGCTTTCTTTCCTTGAATAAATTTTGAGGGTCAGTTCTTTTCGAATTCCTTTAAAGGAAATGGTGTTAAAATGAGAGTCACATGTTCGTGTTTTGTTGCTACTGTGGTGAATGTAGCTGCAATTACTCCCTTGCCTTTAATGAAATAAACCGTGAGGCATTTATGGCAAGTCGTAAGGTGTTCTCTCAGACTTCCAAAACTTGTTTTTTTTCCTAGTTTTCTAACCTTTGCAAATCAAAACTGTACTGGAAAAAAGGATGAGGCTTTTATGGCAAGTCGTTAGGTGTTCTCTCAGACTTCCAAAACTGGTTTTTTTTTGTATCTCCTTTTGTTTCTTAGTTTTCTAATCTTTACAAATCAAAACTTTACTGGAAAAAAGCATGAGGCTTTTATGGCAAGTCGTTGGTTGTTCTCTCAGACTGCCAAATCTCTTTTTTTCATCCCCAACATTTCTACGTTTTCTAACCTTTACAAATCAAAAATTCCGCCGCTAAAATTATATACTTAATTTTTACCTAAAAGTTGTAAACATTTTATCTAAAGTCTTATGATGGGAAACTTATTTTGAAGATACTCAGCGAAGTGGCAAATGTGAGGATAGGTTCGGAGTGAGTTCTAGTACAAAATTGGAGCTTTTATTAGGATTTTGTGGTCAGTTTTCCGGTAATTATTATTACTATTAATGCCCTGTTAGAGCGCGATTCGAGTAGCAAAAAATTCATTGTCACCCAGCAGACGAGTGTAATTTTTTTGGTTCAGTGAAAACTGTTCTAATTCTCCCACGTTTTTTTATATTCGTAATTAGTTCCTTCCCATATTGGCTCGTTTGCGGACACGTTCACCACAAAGTTTTTATATTTCCTATTCTCAGTTGCATCTTGTGAAGAGTTTTTGTTTAAAGCAGTAGAATATTCCACTACTCTTGTGCGATTTACTGATAACTACAGGAAGAGTATCCAGAATATTTGTGATTAAATCTTTTTACTCACTAGTCTTATAATGCAAATAATCTCTTCTTCGAGAATAATCGCTGTTCTTCCATAGAAGATTGAATCTTATTAAAATAAAGATTTGGTGCAATTTATCAGTGGCATATCAATCTATCGATTCTTTTAATTAATTTAATTTAAAAAGTAATCGTCCTTAAGTAGCACTTCTTTTCTTATACATAGCACCTGAGGGTAAATACAAACGTGGCATACGTAGTGTCTTCGTTGAAATGATGCGAACGGATGGTCCAATGGCTCTGTATCGTGGCGTCTCACCAGTTATGATACGCGCATTTCCAGCGAATGCTGCTTGTTTCTTCGGCATCGAATTGGCGAATACATTCTTTAAGTTAGTGGCACCCAATTTTTAAGTAAGTATCTTATTTTTCGTATATACATATTTACAGAGAAACTTTCCAAACATATTCGAAATATAAACAAATGTATACAGACACAATTATATATTTGTACAATTTTTGCAGTTATTATTGTTCACAACAAACATTTTCGATTTTTACAGAATATTATGTAACTCAACATTTGTATGATTTCAAACGCAGGCGATTTGTTTCTTCTAATCATAGTATAATGTCCGCTTTTAGACGATTTTTCCAAAGTCGTTTTCAGACGATTGTCACAGTGAATCTTACGCGAATCTCCTAAAAAATTAAAGATAACTTATTTTTGAGAGGGGTTTTTTCAAATGCTAGCTGGCTTTCTTTTTAAATGGAAACTTTTTTTTTGTAAAAAAAAAAAGTCGGAGCTTATAAGTATATCATGACATAAATCTTTAAATAGTATTTCAAAAAGTATAACAGACTATTCGTCATAAGAAATCAATTGCAGCATTTCAAGATGATAAAAGAAAAACTTAAAAAAAAAAGAAGGAGGCTGTGTCAGAGACACGGCCATTAAGTTTAACGTAGAATACGCCATCCGATAAGACAGAAAACATATGTATAATGATAATTTATAATGATAAATAATGCAAGCAAATGAATTTCTTTATTTGATAGTTACTTTTGATGATATACATAAGCTTATGATAGGAAAATAGGATAAAAATGTTTTTAAATTATCAATTAAATTTCTCGCAAAAACGAAGTCAATGGTAGTTATCAATAGTAAAGATAAATGATAAATAACAGACCCAAATCTATTTGATTATTTGAAAGTTACTTTTGAGAATATAGGCTTATGATAGGAAAATAGGATAAAAATGTTTTTAAATTATCAATTAAATTTCTCGCAAAAACTAAGTCAATGGTTGTGTTATCAATAGTTGTGGGAGCATCATTTCGAATATAATCCAAATTAAACGTATCGCTCATAAATTTCGCCAATCTAGTATTTGAAGTGATTTCTGTGTTAAAATCACCACCAATAAGCAGTAGTTGGCAGCGCTTTCTCTGCCTTTACTCTACTTTAACTTGCCCGCCTAAAATTATGCAATACAAAGAAAGGGCTGCACGAGTACATTTAAATCGCCCAACAGCAAACACTCAACCAAACACCACACACATATTTGTGTGCATGTGTTTATACAATTTTCATTTGAGAAATTTAAATATTAGGAAGATATCAACCAACATGAAATGTATGTCAAACGAAAGCTAACATCTTCATTTGACTACAAAAAATTTTTTTAAAAAAGTTACCGTGCCGTTTCCTTATAATTAAAGAAATAGAGATTACAACAATAAAAACCTGACATGGGTGCCCATACCGTAAGGTAAGACGTATTCTACGCCAAAACACAATTTAGGTTTTACTTATAGGGTCTTTAACTCTATTGTCGATTGATCCAGCTATTGGTAATCGAACTTTAGACCGGATTTGTTTTTACATATCCTCTATACTCTTATCTCCGCTCTTGCTGTACTCTGCCGAAGCATTTTCATTTTCATTTTCACAACTTTCAATTGAATCAACATAATATTTATTTTTTTGTATATATTTTGAGTTTTTTAACTACACTCATACGATTTTATTTACTAAATTTTTGGGACACATTTGTTGCTGCATAGCTACAATAAATACAATATTTAAAATTTTATTTAAATATATAATTGTTTTTGTTTTTTTTTGCCTAATTTAAAAAAGTAAATTACAAATAATTGAATATGTTTAAAATATTTTCGATTTTTTAAATCCCTACCAAACATTTGCGAGGTATTTTTTATAATACAAAACAATATTTTTTCTTTGATTGCTTCGATAATTGTTACACAAACGAACAGCTCAATTCAATGTCGTGGTAACATTACAATTTTCTTAAAATTAATTACAATTTAAATTAAAAAGTCTTAAAATATGCGAATATTATAGAGATACGAAATAATTTAGTTGAGCAACATTTTCCACGCTATGCAATTAGGCTATCTTTCTATCGTGATTATCAAAACTAAAAACTTTTTGCTTTATATTTTCGGTTTTCGAGAGCGTATAGGGCGAAAGAACCATCGGCAAAACATTGTAGCACTTAAGTTCCGGTAATTTGATATTGAGCTAAATGTGGGGAGAGAATCAAGGAAGTGAGAAATTATAAATATGGATACATTTTTTGTTTTGACATAATACTTTTTTTTTTTTTTAGATACTTTATAACAAATATGTACTTACCAAAGCATTTTTTGCTGTTTCGTTGTCTGCGGTGGTGTGTGACCAAATAGGATCTATCCAAAATGGCATATTCTAAAAAGTAAAAGTATTTTAAAATTTAAGCAATTGCGTAGGCGGTAGAGTAAATGAAACAGAATGCTCACGCAAGAGCACGGTAGTAGAATATATTCTCAATAACCAAACAGCTTTACAGACACTCTCTACTTTCGTTAGATCTCGCTTATTAGATGACTGTTGGAGGAGAGATTGATTTCTTGTCAGTACATAATTTCCTTAATATGAGTTCCGCGAGTGAGAGAGCCGTTGAACTAGCTAGTTTCGGATATACTGTACGTAGTAGAAATAGGCAAAAAAAGAAAATAGCAAAATCAAAAGCTGATTTTCTAAAATTTACCATCTGAAAGTCAAATTAAAACCGTATTTGTTCACATAGGTTTAGCCGATATTTATGAGCTTGTTATGGCCCCTTTTAAGCAGCGAAAAATCCTACAAACCCACAGCGGTTTGCACAGGACACTCGCACGCCAGAGTGCATACCGAGAGGATCGGCACAACCTTCAATAGATTTTGTAGCAGCGGCAAAGACGTAGATTCAAGCGAGACCGTTCGGATGCTTTAATGGAGACAGTAAAACGATGTTGATATTCTTTTCAAAAATACCTGAAGCTCACCTTCAATGAACTTATAACACTTTATGAGATTGGCTGTAGATCTGCTAAATCTATCCAGCAACATTGGAATTGGGTAGGACCTCCCTGTGCCGTTTGCTATGGAATGAGCTTTCAGATGGGATGCCTCTTTATCGTGCGACTTTTTATTACCTAATATTGGATACGATAATTTGGACCATACAATTGAATCTTACAGGCAGTATCTTTTAGTACTGCCATTCCTAAAGATCATTCGAAAGACTTTTGACCATTAACGTCTTAATGAGAGATATCCGCTGGTGGAGGTAGGAAAATAGAAAGACTTCCACTGCTTTGGAAAAACCCATCGGTAAAGGACTTAATTAAACTTGAAACTAAAGAACAGGCAATCGCTCATATTTATAACTTTAGCTAAGACCCTCCAACATTTCACGTTCACAATAAGAACATAAATACATGAAAGCTACTCACATTCGAGGGTGGTGTATCCGGTTTTGGTGGTTCAAATATCGGATACATCTGCAAATTGGGCTGCTCGACATAGCATGACTCCTGCTTGAGTTTAGACTGAGCGACCGCCATCGATTGCTCCATTGCCGTTTGCAAGGCTTGTTGATGAAGTTGCTGCTGCTGCTGTTGTTGTTGTTGTTGCTGTTGTTGTTGTTGCACTTGCAGTTGTTGCGCTTGATGTTGACGCTGACGGTGTGCGTCCATAGCAGCACTTTCCGACGTAGACATTATCAGCGATGGCAAGTTCGCAGCATTCTCAGTCAAGACTGTGCGCTGTTGGTAAGCCATCGAAGCGTTCGCCGCAGCTGCAGCTAATGCGGCAGAGTGACGACGATCCCAAAGTTTGGTTGCTGCGGCACCCATTTGCATATTAGACACGATGCCCGCGCTCATGCCAGGCGGTGCAATAGATTGCGCCTGCGACAGCTCGACATGCTGCAATTGTGTTCTACTTGTATTCAATTCCGATAGTGATAAATTCGACGAATTCAATGAAGCATTAATGGCACCAAACGAAGTGTTGAAGGAGTTTTCGTTGTGGTGTGCAGAGCTCGAAGCTGATGTATTTAAACTGGAGTTGTGCGAGGCAATTGAATAGATGGAGGTGTTGCCGTTAAAGTTGACATGGCTGGTCAACGGTGCAAAGTTGTTCGAGTCATAAGCCATATTTTGCATTTGTTGGTGCGAATGCATAGCTTGCTGCAGCTGTTGTTGTTGTTGAACTGGCTGCGTCAGTGGTTTCTGCTTTGGCAATGCGATGCGTTGCAATTTCATCGGTGGCTGATAAGTGGCGCTCGATATTTTGTTTTTATAGCTTTGTGTAGCAAGAAAACTACAATTTTCACTGGCCACCGAGAGTGTACGCGTCTTTGGCGCCGGTCCTTGGAGGCTATAGCTGCGACTATGATTGTTCTCGCTAAGTGGCTGTCGTATGGGACGTGGATGTTTTTGTTTGCTTGCCTGCAGCTTTGCCGAGCCGAATAGGCCAGAACGATTTATGGATGAGCTCAAGTGAACTACGATGAATTGAAATGAAAAATAAATACATAAGTACTCACATCGCATTAAATTAGCTACTTACGTTCACAATTTGGTTTCAATGATATTTCACTACGCTCTTGCGTGAGACCCGCGCTAACCACAAAAATATCAGGGTAGGCAGTTAAAACGGCGAACAGATTCGGAAAACCTGTTTGAACATAAAGTAAGAAAGTGGTAGTTGTTGCTGTTTTAAAAATATTGAAATATATTTAACGTATTCATACTCTACCCTAGGCTAAAGCTTGATAAATCTGATTTAGGTTTAATAAAATCTAACTTTCTCCTCACATTTATTTAAAGCGCTCATACTTTGTCGCAGTTATGATGAAGGAACATTCAGAACTCCAAGCAATTTCTTTACTAGTGCCTTTATCGCATGGCCGAGTTAAGTACGACTTATACTTTTTGCCCTTTGCTTCTTCTAAGCTCAATGAGCGTCGAAGATATTTTGCATATCAGCAGGCAAACTCTTAGGCGTTCTGTGTGTTCTTAAGAGGGCGGTGGGTGTAAATTATGTACTAATCAGGACACCAGCGAGCCCAAGTGTGTATTAATCCTGGTCGGTGATGAGCGTATCTACAAGAATCTAACCTTCAGCAGTTCTCTGATTATGCTTTGACACAGAGTCCAAACACTCCGTACCACTCTAACCAAATGCAACTAAAAATGCACTGATCTTCATCCACAATGAGATAGTCGAAAGGCTGAATGCACTTTGTGTAAAGCTTCCTAAACGATTAGCTGACTTTGTGGGAGCTAAGCTTCCAAAAAATGAGCCAATTTAGCGCTCGATTACTTGCATCCTGAAAGGCGACGAGTGCTGCCACATGAATGGGACCAATAAACAAAAAAAAAAACCACCCCAGATTGGTCCCCGGATGAACCAACAAAAGCAGAGCTAGTGGTCTTGTAATTTTGCCTTGCTATGAGCAATATGTGGTCCACATTTTGGCCCTTATACTATCCGGTAAATCACGATGATTTTGTTGTAATTTTATTAGATAATAGAGAAGAGATGAAGGAGGCTCATAAGTCGACATTTCACACTTCAACCTCGGGTACAAAGTAGTAAGCCGAAAGATACCAAACACCTACGTTACCTGTGAAACATCAGCGAGCCATTTACTTTCAGAAGCTATTCGCATTAAGAACTCTGCTCGAGAGAAAACACCCTGACACAAAAAATGTGTGTCCAGCTTGTTATAACTTCCCGCTCGACACTAAATCGCTATTCACAATGTCAATCAAGACTCGCTATTTACTCTTGGAACCACGACCTGCGTTGCTCTAACCTCAACTGTGAAGAGCCTCACGCATCGATTTACTGCGAAACGTTTTGCAAGTCCAAGTAGTATTAGTGTTTTACACAATTTTACCATTTTCTATACAAAAAACTTAAGTATACATACATATTTAGTCCACATTACATTCCCCTTTTAATTGATTTTTTACGAACTAAGAACGCTTAACTTACCGAATTCAAAGGTGGTTGTAATACTGCAATGCAATGCGCTCTTGATCTCAGTCAACAAAGCTGTAGTTCTCTTCTCCAATAGGCGTACAATGCTCAGTAGAAACTTCAGAAACGCTGTGCTACGCACATAGTTTACTTCCTGGTCCTTGAAGATCTATTAATAACATATATTTTGGTTTTTCCTTTTTGAATATTTTTTATTAAATAATTTCGCTAGCTACTTACCTCAATGGCATGTTTCATGGCCACAATTGCGCTCTCACTAATGTGATCTTCATATTTCTTATTGAAATCCTCAATTAAAACGTTTAATTTGAAATGTTTGCTCAGATTTTCCTTTGTATCGCCACCGCCGGCATTGTTGGTGTTGGCGTTGTGCAAACTCGCTTCCTGCGCCAACAACAACTTGCTGGCTCGGTAGCATTGGCTGCGGAATGTGTTATCGTCACGGTGACATGTTATCCACAGCACCTTCTCCTTCTCAATCAGCTATAAAGAGAGTTAGTTTGTATGCGACAAAAGTGAACCATCTCGTCTCATAACTCACCTCTATGTAAGGCATCAATTTGACGCCGTCAGAGATGCTTTGCACGCCCAACGTTTGCGGTTGTATCTGATAGCCGAATTTCTTTTTATGCAACTGCAACATCTCATCCAACTTCATGCAAGTCTGCGCCGAACCAGTCACATCGTGTACAAGCTCCTCGCACTGTTCGGCGAAGACGCGACGCGCCACCTGTGGCGACAAGTAAATCTTCTTATCCTCATCGTTTGTCTGCTCCATTTCGACGACACCCTGTATGGCGTCCATCAGATCGGCCAACTTAAGAAAACCATAATCGCTCAAGCGACACTGATAGGCGAAATGATAATGATATGAGCGTACGAATTTCTGAAATAATATTGTATACTGCGGTGCATTGCGAAAGAGCTCCACCATTTCGCCAGCAAATAGTATGGTCTTCTCCAATTCAACGCTGGTTTGCTTGCGCTTCGGCATCGATATCAGCATGTCATCGCCATTTTGTACGCGTGACAGTACCACTACATTCGAATTAGCCAGTCCATCCAAGATGTCACGTATATCGCACACTCCATAGTCGGTTACATCAAAGTTGCGATTCTGCGTTTGCGTAAAAATTTCCGGTAGCTGTGACAGCAACACCGATTTGTTGCCATGAGCACGCAGTATACGCAGCAAATCGGATGTGAAGCGCCGCAATTGCGTGCGATGCGTCAATGTGATTTGTCGATTCTCGCCATCGCCGATAATCTGTACAACAGTTGCGAGCGCCTCGAATAGCTCAATTAGCTTGGTGTAACCGTAATCGGCGACGCGACACTGCTTGCCGAAATGATTATGATAGGCCGGTATGAAGCGATTGAACTTCATTGTGGACTTTGGTGACATCTTCACCAACTCGATAACCTCACGCGAAATCTGATAGAGCGGATCGCTGCCGGTGCACGCGGACTTTGCATACAAACTGCGATCCAGTAATGTGGCAGCACCAGTGCTGGCCGAGTTGAAGCTCGTATTTAGCGCAGCATTATAATTAGCATAATTCTCCTTATCCATCTCCAACCAGCCGAGTATTTTGATGCCAAAGTTATTGATTTGTATCTGTATGCCTTGTACGCAGCATACCAAATGCTCCAAGTTCACGCCATTCTCATTTGGTGTTATTTCGCTATTGATTTGACCAGAAATGCAATGTACGAGCGATGCGATTGGTATGTCGCCCGGATGATTTTTCAATAAAGGATATATCATTTTTTGTATTTCCGATATAGTCATCCAAACATTCGGTAAAGGTTCAATGTCCTGCTCAGCCCAGCCCTTATGTTGCTCACGCTTAAAGTGTACAGTACAATAGGGTACACTATGCTGTAAGCCTTCCATCAGCGGCGAGTTCTCCAACGAACTTATGACACTCAATTGTAGACTTATAAATTTCTCTTCGCTACTGTCGACAGTTATCGTACAAATATCGGGCATTTTATATAGATCCAATACGCTAATCGAAGTCTTGAAACGTGCTTGAAAGAGCTCTCGGAACTTATACATTGGCAATGTGTAATATGGCACGTCCTAGTGATGAAAGAGATAAAAAATAAATAAAATAATCGGTAACGAAACTTAAGTGTGGTTATGATTCCATTTACAAGACAGTGGTCCATCCGCTAAACTCCTACGGTTGATTGGACTGGTGACGACACGTTAAGGCGAATTACGTCAAAACGAGATTTGGCTGTGTGCAAAGATCTGTCTGCTTTGCATCCACTGAAGCAATCTGATCATGTCCAATAGAAGCTTTGAACCGCCTATAGATCTCTATATCAAAAAGTCTATATCTGTGGTCACAAGCGATAACCGCCTAAGTCCTATTCTTTAACACATGACTTAGGCGATTATCGCTTGTGACCACAGATATCTTAAATCGGTTCTTTGGAAAAACCGACTCGTTGAGGCCAAGTAATTAAGAACTTTCAACACCATTCAGCCAGGGTTTTGTAGTCAGAGGCCTGTCGAAACTCTTTCAGCTTTGGACCACCCTGTCTTTCAAATTGCTTATTTATTGTGACTTAAAGGCGGGCGAAGCAGTGCGGATATATGAGAGCCGATATTTTAAACCAAAAGGTTGATGAGTTCGCCCGAAACTGTCGCCCTGAATAACTCAAATTCCAAAAGAAACTACGCATTTTCTAACAGAAAGAACAAAAATGCTGCAGGTATTACAAAAGCTTATGGCTTTTCCTAGATATCTCAAAAATGAAACGAAAGAACTGGCAATCTTGCAGTGTTTGCGAGAGACTATGGCTACTTTTCCATGCCATGAAGGACACTTCCAGGCTTTCCACTGTAATCACTATGCACTTATTTATTACTGAGCTTCACATGCTGCTCGAATGGGATTGGAACACAGAACATATTGTCCCAACGTAAACTTAAGCGAAGCGTAAGAAATTGTACAAAATCTTCTCAGCGGGCAACGTAATACTAAAAAAGCGGTTAAAGTGCATAAACATGATTCTGAAATATAAATGAGCGAGCGAGTCAAGTGGTACAGCCACTGTTGAGTGATCAGCCACACAACATGAGGTAGTAAGATCTTAAGTTTGTTCAGACCATGGTTGTCAGAAGAAACAGTAAAGAGCTCTAAATTATATTCGTATTTATAAAATCCCTCTTCAGATGTTGTAATTTTAGCTTTTATGTCAATGAACGCGGTTGCAGTCGAAGAGACTCAGTCCTATCGGAGCTTCAAAAAGTTCCGTTTTGCATGACTTAATCATAGGCTGTGATTCCTCGTAGACGTCCTATCGATCTTACTAAGACTAAGAATACTATTCGAGTTTGGGTTCGGATAAAACGCAACAATATCGAGGGTGTTTAGAGGAAAATCAAGCGATGCCGCTGGGAACGTAGATGTTTATCACAGATCCAAAGCGCGACGGAGTTTAAGTTCACCTACCGTTTTCCCAGTCTACGCACCTGCAGAGCGATACGGTCTTCAGACCGTAAATATGGAAAAAAGTGAAGACTCACCTTAAGTAGTCCTGCTACTTGACAACGTAGCGTGTTAATTTCCGTTAACGAAGAGTCGCGCGTATACGAGACCAACATGCGTTTATGACCGATTTTCTTGCGATGCAAATTCGAGACCACCTGTTTGGCGAACTGAAAATGGACCTTTGTACAAAGTGTGCTGAACAATATTTGGAGATAATACTCACAAACATATCGGGTACTGTGACTTTGGCATAGGAATTGCCTTCAAATACTAAAGATATCACTGGCGTTATCGGCTTCAGCTGTCCCATCAAGAAACTGCGCAAACTCGCCTCCTCCATTGTGTAATCCAGATTGGTGATTTGTAGAGTTACTGATTGATTCGTACCACCATTGCAGATCTGGCTGCCACTATCGCCATTCACCAAGCCATTAACTTCATTATTCTCTGCCATACCACTTTGTGTAGCATCAACATCATTGACAACCGTCGCTACACCACAAACACTTCGACCACCATTTGCATTCAGCACGGCTGTGCGCCTATTAAGCTCTGTTAAGACGTGTGTCGTATTGACGCTGTCACTTACATTTACCACAGCTGGCTTGCCGCCAATCGACGATGGACCGCCAAATAAATTCGGATAGTTTTGATAAACATTAGCGAATTGTTGATATGTTGAATAAGCTTGCTGAGCATTCGTATTCATTGTGGTGGTGGTGGAGGTGACGGCTAAACCGCCAACAGCTCTTGGCATGGCCGATTGTAATGCTAGCGCGTTACTCTGTGAGTATGGCGTGGATGCGTTGGCGCTTGTCGTGCGGCTGTACGGCATATAACGATTACGATTGTAGGAAATGGTAGCGGCAGCTCCACTATAACCAGCATCAGCGCCTATAAGTGTGCCATGTGAGGCCATAGTGTAGGCGGCATTCTCAGTTAGTGCACTATGTTGCGACATAAGGCTGCCATTGTAGATCAGTTGTTGCTGTTGGCCGCCATCAAAGTAGCGCAATGTCGACCCAATAAGTCGATTGTGTGGCGCGATGGAGTTTGTGGCGACAGCAGCTGTGGCTGCGGCGATGCTGCTATTGATATTGTGCGTGTTTAGACCGTCAGTGTGTAGAATGGTGTGATTGGGCTGAGTAAGTTGGTGTGGATACTGCGGTTGTTGGTGCAGTGCAGCAGCGTAATTGGAGTAAGTCACATCGTCGGTTGGGAAAATACTGTGGAGAAACAATGATGGCTTACACAAACTTTAAATGAATGTTATAGTTATAGTGGCAGCGAACTTTCGCTGTCGCAGATTACTTTTAAGATTTTCTGAATTCCAAATGGCGGATCTCATATGGCACACGGTATTTTTTTTTTTTAAATTTAATCGGATCGTCTTGTTAAAAAATAAAAAAATAAGAACTCGTTAAACATCTAACTTTAAATTTATAAACAGTTATACCAAAGACCGCAAGGCCATCAGTTTTAAGGCTTATTCGATTAACTTATAAATAAACTTGTCCGCCATATTTATGCACCATTTTGAATTTAACGGTATCGTGATCTTTATCTTATTTCGCTACATCGTGACTTAAATGTAAAAGAGGGGACGACAACATGTTATGAAAGTCATAAACGTTGCGACTGTTGATTCAATCACATCGTCACATAACATCACATTAAATATCGGCACATCACATCATATCATCTTATCACATCATATCATCTTATCACATCACATCATACAACATTTTATCAGAGCCATTCATCACAACAAATCATGACGTCATTTCACATCGACTCATCACGTTCCGTGATGTCGTACATCAGATCACCATATCACATCACATCACATCGCATCACATCACATCACATCACAAAAATATCGGTTAGAGCTTGTGAACAACCATGCTGTCACCCCCTCCCCTCCCATAGTAGCGTTAAACGTTTAAGCGACGAGCTCGGTACTCCTATGAGAAGTTTTAATTTTAAAATTTCAGCATCTTTTGATAACAGTTTTAGTTTATACTAAGAATGCTTGTGAGTTAACTTACCCATAAAATTTGTCACTCATTATATAAATTTCGTATTTCTGAAAACAAAAAAGTAAATTAGTTTTATTGTAGTAGAAAAAATATACGCATATTTGCGTATTTTGAATTTTGAACCGATTTTTCGTCATTTCTTGTCAAGGAAACTTCAACAACAACAAAAAAGAAAATAACAATTGTTTTTTTTTGCAATAAGTTATACGTTTATTAAATTATGTAGTATTTTTTAAATCAAATTTAGTTACAAATCCAATTGCCTAACTTTTTAATAAGAGTTTTTGAAATGTTTCGAGTTTGCCCTTTAAATTTTGATCTAACAAAATACAGATTACCATTGATTTGTGATATTTTTCTTTAATTGACGCTGTTGCGCTGTTTTCTCATCTACTCGTATTTATAAGAAAATGCGCAACACTCTTGGCAAAAATAATTATCAAAAATCAACTGTATATTTTAGATACCTTAAACTAGCACTTTCTTTGACCAAAATTGAATGCGCTATAAAACTACATACTCAAAAATAACTGTTTTAAAAGTAAAAAAAAAAAAAATTGTTGTTCCTTTCTTGTAACTGAAATTTTTTTGTGTGACGACAGTTAACAGTTGAAAACGTTGGTGCATATGCTTTTTGTTAGAGAATTATCTGAATATTAATTGAAAAAAATCGTTGTATAGAAAAATATTTTAAAAATATAAATCATTGCTTTTATTTGAACCGCCACTGTACTCATACGTCATGCTCACGCGAACAGACTATTTGTGTATTACACAAAGTGCGCGCTGCGCGCTGCCCTAATTTTAACCTAAATAAATTTAATCACAATTGACCCATTTCGTATGCTAATCAAGCTATAATCGGTACGCATTGAAAAACATTTTCAAACCATTTGCCGAAATATTTTCAGTATTGCGAAAATCTATTAAACGATTATTTGCAAATGTAAGAAATTTTAAGCTGATGCAATATTTGCGTTTTTTTTTTGCAGAAATTAAATTTTTGTTTTCTTCGAAAGCTTAAAAAAACTTTAAATTTCACGTTTTGGTTACGCATTTAAAATAAACCAAAAAAGTAAAATGTTTGCAAACCTTTTCGACACACTTTACATCAGCACAATTTCCAATAATTTAACAAAAAAAAAAAAACAGCATGAAACCGAAATCCCGCCAAATTTTTTTTTTGTTTTTTATTTGATGACGTATTACTTATGCTATTCACAATTCACAGGTTCAATTCCGTTAAGGCAAATAAGAACGAGACGAAACAGATACAAAAGGAGCAAACAAAATAATGGCAACCAAATGATGAGCGCGAATTTTATATTTGCGCGGCATTTAAGCGCTCTCTAACTGTTCTAACTCGAAAGTGCTTAAATGGCAATTGATTTATTGTAAAGAATTGTTACAGTTGTTAATAAAAAAAAAATTATAATACGTACCTTAAATGCTTCGAGTTTAATAAAGTTTGGGTTCTTTTTATTTTATAAAATTGAATGCTTTTGGCTTTTGTTGCAGTTTCAAATTTGATTTTATTACTGCAATTTGATTTTAGAGCGCTTGGTCGATTTTAAAAAATAAATATTTTATTATTTAATTTTTGTAGTTATACGAAAATTTTATCACTGTTAATTTTGGCAATAAAAATTTAATTTTTATTGCGTTGACGCTTTGGTAATAAATTAATTGTACTTAATTTAATTTGCACAATTTTTTAATATTAAATTTTATATATATTTTTTTTATTTTTAAAACACACATAGACTAGTGAATATCTTTGCTTGCAAAGAATATATTAAAATTATTACGTTGTAGTTTTTTTTTTAATTTTATTTGAATACAACTAATTTTTAATGTTTCTTATTTTCTACATTTAAAATGCTGAGAACTTATCGTTCAACCGGCCAGCTGAGCTAAAACGAACTAGCAAAAAAATGTTTCACAGAAATACGAGTAGTATTTTGCCGAGCAGGGTTATATGCTATGTGGATAAGAAAAAGTGTGGAAGGAGGATGGTGTGAAGTGTACAACAACAAACAAATTTGCGTACAATGGTCTCCTAATTACAAACAGTTATGAAAATCGAACATTTTAATTAAGGTATGTACATAAATATTAAGGCTGGGTTATACTAAACGATTAACACTTTTGTAACTAAGATTATACTTCCTCGTACATTCAAAGGTGATTATTTCCTTTGCTATAAAGTGATTGTTTCTGAAAAAATAAATTTGTATCGGTAACCTCACTGCTATCTTAACGGTTATCATCATCGCTGTAATCGTAAAATATAGCGTTATCGATATTATTATTGAGGAGCTATCATTGAAATAATATGATTTCTATATTTACTCTGTTTTTAAAGAAATATTTTATTTTTTATATACAGCTATTTTATTTTGTTATTGTAAGTAATATCGTTTTCGATAATATTATACACCAAGCTACCATTTCGTTTTCATTCATACTTTTTTTTTTTTAATACAACCACTTCTGTCCAATCGGATATATAAAAAAAGAATTTGATACAGAGATTTTATATTCATATCGATATCATAATGATTATCGCCACAGTTATCGTTTATCTTTATTGTTATCGATTTTTATCGATATTTAGTTGTACGAATATTAGTGTATATGATAATTATTTTTCATTCGTTCCGATTAGTATATATGAAAAACTATCGAATTGGTTTCCATAAATACAAACCAACTTTGTTTTTGTCAGACTCATAAAAAAAGTTGTGTGCTTTCACAGCATAGAGTTTTATCGTCCATTAAAAGAAAATATAATTAATGAAATGTTTAAGCTGCTAACAACAGAACAAAAATCTGACACAAATGTATCCGTCCTACATAATTGATAGTAATTCTCTCTATCCAGTCAAATTACATTGCAAGTTCTTAACCCTTAATAAGAAAAGTGAGTGATAGAGCAGAGATTAGCTAAAACAACCTTAAGCTCCAAATGAGGTTAGGCAGGAACAATATTGTGAGAGAAAGAATTATAGCACTTCGACATATTGACACATTTGAACAATTTAATTTTCTTTCAATTATTTAGAATTATTTTTGATTTAAAATACAGTTCATTCTCTAACATAACCCATAAAAACCCATTGATTTAATGTATTACGAAATTAACAAAATTTCATTAAAATTTCAAGCTTTTAAAAGAAATTTTTAGAATTATTTTAAGTATGAAGTTTTTTGGATAATTAAATTTTAGATATGTAAGTTTCAAGTGTCTACAAGTTACCACCGACACTTTCCGGCTTTCAATGCTTTGTGCCCCGTCTCTAAAAGGGATGTTATTTTGGATTTCCTCTTTTGGAAGAAGTGAACAAACTGCTTGGCAGTGTCAGCCGCAACCACCTAACTACTTACCCTTCCTATCTAGTCATATCGTGTAAATACGCGTATATGAGTTAATTCTTAGCTCAGACTATGTTCCTTGACAAGTGTTGTATAACTATTTGTTTTTTCAACATATGGTACATAACGACTTGATATGTACATATGTTTTAAGCGGCAGTTATAAACTATAACTCAATATGGTGAACGAAACGGAAATGCTGGGTGTAAAAAAAAATATTACACCTAAATTAGCCGCAACTAAACTCGCCACACCTGAGCTCATCATACCTAAATTTATTACACCCAAGCCCACCATACATTAACTTACTACACTCAAATTCACCACACCGAAACTCGCCATACCAGACCTCACAATATCTACCTACATGTAACCTCATTTTTTCTCTGCCTACTTCATTTTAATTTCTTTGCATATTTGTTGTATTTCTCTTAATTTTATTTTAATGTTTTATTCCTTTTCTTTTATTTACATTTAAAAAAACTGATTCAAAATGTTGATTTTTTGATGAAAATTGGTTGGATTTTTTTATTAAAAAAAAATTGAATCTTGGTTTTATGTTTTTTTTTTGGCTGTTTAACAAAGAACTACATTTAAATATAAAAACAATCAAAGCTAAATAAAAGAATAATAAATCGCTAAAATTTGTCAGCATGTAGCATATCCATTATTATGAGTCGTATACTAATATTAGCTCCTGTGGCACATTGTTTCATCGATTTGTGCCCTATTTGAGGATGTAAAGAAAATTTATCTAACCTACAGTTATGTATTCACAGGCAAATATACTTACATAAGGCTATGTAAATACATACATAATATATACATACATACATAATACATACATACATATGTACATAATACATAAATATTAATGTACAGCTGAGAGCACTAAAATAGTAGTGTGTACTTGTGGTTAACATTTTCTTGAAATTACAAGAACATTAAAAAAAAAATAGATGCACAATGAAACTGTGGTATCGGCTGAAATACTCGAAGAACCGCAGCTCACAGTTCATTATTATTTTTCGGTTTTGTATCCCAAACGGCTTTTTTAAGATCGGTGCAAAGGTTTTCTATGGGGTTGAGATCAAGAGATTGAGCTTGCCGTTGTCCCAAAACCACAATTTTGCCAGAAGTATGATCGTTATCCTGCTGTATAAACCATTTTAGTGGCATTTCGTTTTCAGCGAATGAAAGCGCAACATCTTTCATTATTTGTACGTACTCAGTTTAGTCCATTTTTGTTTGTTCAATATATGTAGGCCCCTCACCATGTTATGAAAAGCAGCCCTAAAATACTTAATACCCCATGCTTCAACGTCTTCGCAGCGTACTTTGGATGTTATACCATATTAGAGGGTCGTCTCACGAACTGCCGAAAACCTCTACCAACATACCGAACAATTTTTGACTCATCCATCCACAATATGTTCCTCCAGTGGGAATATACCAACCTAGGTGGTTTTTTTTTGTCAAAATCTAATCTGTGTACCACATGTTTTTTTTCGAAAGAGGGACCTTACTTGATCTTGCATAAACGCTATGTTCTCGGGGACGTCTCCTTACTGTATGTATACTAAATGGTAACCTTAGGTAATCTAAAATTTGTCGTACGGACGTTTTTGAAAATGTCTGCTTACCACCCCATTTTTCAGCTTTATTTTCATAGGTTACGGTATTTCGAATCATGGTGGCTGTACAACTAACTATTTTTTCCACTTCTTTGTATGATTTCACATTTTTAATGAGGATTTTGATAAAATCACATTCTTCATCAGTGCGGTGCACACCTGGCCCCACGACGCGAGATAAAGCGCTCACCAAAAGTTTCCTTCAATAAATTGATTGTTTCGTTGGCTGTTGGCCGTCTTGTTGGAACCAAAGGTCGTCCAAATCAACATCCTCCAATTCAGGCACGAAAAAGTCATTAATCGTGGCTCTATAGCTTTCCCCAATGACGGTAAAATTATGGCCGGTTTCATTTTTAAAGAAATATGGACCAATGATTCCCTTTGCTCATAGAGCACACCAAACAGTGACTTTTTGAGAATGTAACGGCGTATTGCCTAATTGAAAACCACACTTTTTATTCCAAAAAAAAACAAATACATATTTTTACTTAAAGTTTAATTTTGTGACATTTTTGTTCCGCGCTACCTAGTATTTCAGACTCGCCTAAAATACCGTTCACCACAGAGCCTTCCTCTAAAAAATTTATACCAATGCTGTTGAACGATTTAACATTTTCACGAAGTTATTAATACACTAGAGATGACAATTTAAAAAAATCGATCGCGTGAAATTAAGGGCACTAAGCACATCACAAGTGCGCACTACTATTTCAGTGATCGCAACTGCACATATATATCTCGAACCATCTCAAAGCCGCTCTAAGAACAAATTTTCGAGTAAGTAAAGAAAAGTTCAGCTTTATCGTCTCAATGCCGGGTCTGGCTGTGCTATTTTCTTTTGATTATACGCACGACATTTTTTTTTAGTTGCCGTTACGTCCGCAGTATGTGCACATATACATACATACATAAGTTTATGTTCATATTAATGCATTAAATGCGTACATACATATATGTTTGCATTTTTATCAATAGTAAGGCAAAAAGGGGAAAGAAGATGATGAGCGCACAGTAAAAAAAAAAGAAATATGTGAAAAAGAAATCATTCTCGCTCTTGTATATACATACATACATACATACATATCTATGTATGTGGTAGGTATATCAGCTTTGCAGGCAATGGCTGCTTATTATTGTGTTTAAACAAATGATGGGTCGTGTTTAGTTGCTTAAGTGAAATCGGTCAAGGAATTGCGAAAAAAAAAGTGCGAACACAAAGGCAAAACGTTGGTTTATATGGAGACAAATAAAAGTAAAAAAAAAAAAATAATTACGTGGGAGTGTAAAATATAAAAAAAAAAAATTGTTGTAAGGAAATGTGTGCAATAAGATTTCTAAAAACTACATTTTGTTACAAATGTGGAAATACATATCTATGTATGTACATATGTATGTATGTATGTATGTACATCTAATATTTTTAAGAAACAAAGAAAAAAAATTAAAACGTAAATGGAAAGTCACATGATCGCGGTGCTTGTTGTGGGCCAATAAAAAAAATAAAATAAAACAATTGAGCATGATACACAAAAAAAAAACCTTAAAAATTTTTATTTAAAATTAAATTTTTATTATACATACATACTTTTAAAAAAGTAAAAAAAAAAATTAAAACAACATTTCTTTTAACTTTTTGCACAGAAAACTATTGCAATTATTTTTAAATAGCTTATACATAAATATTTTTTTTTTTTTTTAATTTGTATATCAAAAATTTTTAATATAAAATAATAACATAAACATTTTTCAATTATTTTTAATAATTTTAAAAAAGTTAAGAAAAATAAAAAGTTTCAACAAATTTTTTTTTTACCTTTTTGCACAAAAATATCTCGAAATTTTTGTTAAATTTAAAAAAAGAGCAGACGTTTAATATGCATTTGCATGAACATGTGTATGTATGTATGTGTGTACTTGTATGTACATATGTAAGTATATTAAATGTGAATTTAAAAACAAAACAAGTAAGAAAAGCTAAATTCGGGCGAAACCGATTTTTATATACCCTCGCGATATATGTACATATTTTTACATGGTCGGTGCCCATGATTTCATAAAATTCCCGTTTCTTTGTTTCAAATCGCAGCTAGTATTAAACTTTACTCAATTTCTTCCAATAAATACTGAAATTTTTCAAAATTTCCGTTATATGGAAGTTGGCCGTGGTTATGGTACGATTTTAAAAATGTTTAACGATGATAATAGCGATATCATGGAAAATATGTTCACTAAGTTTTGTGACGATACCTTACACTGTTGTTGAGATACAGAAATTTGTTCCTAAGTGGGCGTGGCAACGCCAATTTTTCAAAATATCATAAATACCTAATTTCTTAGTTCAAAATCGCTTTAAATACCAAATTTCACTTAATTTGCTTTAATGGATACCGAAAAATCGGAGTATTCGCATTTTTCAAAAACTTCCGTTATATGGAAGGTGGGCGTGGTTATTGGCCGATCTTGACCGATCTTGACGATTTTCAATACCAACCTACCCTGTCCAAAGGGCAATCTCTGTACCAAATTTCATTGAGATATCTCAATTTTTACTCAAGTTATTGTAACCCCGGACGGACGGACAGACAGTCAGGGCTAAATCGATTCCTCTTTTCTTTCTGATCATTTTAGTATATATATGCCTATATCTTTCTCGATTATTTTTTGCTGTTACCAACCACCAAGTACGCTCGGGTATAAAAATTTAAAAGGAAAAAAAATTTAAAATAGCTGTGATGACTGCTGTAAGATTATTAAAAAAAAACCAAAAAAAGTAAAAAATAAATTTTAAAACATTAAAAAAATTTTAATAGTTATATAATTAAAGATTAAAAAGTTTAAAAATTTAAAAACGAAATTTATTTGTATTTAATTTTAAAGAAGTATGATGAAATAACAAGTTTAAGACGTTATTTTTTAACATTTTTTTTTTGCAAAAAAAAATCATACTGCAGTGGGTATCAAAAGTTTTGCCTACTTACTTTTCTTTTATGTACATATGTATGTATGTAGTTTCTAAAAATTTTCAATTTAAAAAAGTGTATTCTCTACAAAGACTATGGGTTTGTTTCAAACTACATGCATACAAAATTTATAATGCATACATATGTACATACATACATATGTATGTACATATAAAAAAAAAAAAAAAAAATTCGATCTTTCAAAAATAAAACTAGAATTTTTAGGAGTTTGCTGTTTTCAAGTTCCAAGTTGCTACAAATTAACGTTGACATTTAAAAAAAAAAATTTTGCTGAAAAAAAGTATAATGTTTTTTTCATACAAAAAAAACCGATTGTGAAAAACCAACAATAAAATTTAGCCACTTGAAAATTGCACTTTATTGTACGGCAATTTAATGAGCAACCAAAGTGTATACTCTGAAAAATTAAAAAAGCAAATTTAAAAGTACCGTAGTTTTGATGAAATTGTGTTTAAAATTTAATGAGCTGCAAAGCTTGTACACCAAAAAATTAAAAAAAAAAATTTTAATTTTTTTTCATTACTTTTTACACAAAAAATTATAAATTTCGGAAATTTAAGAGTTAATAATTTTTTTTTTTTGAATGTGTACAAGGGTGGAGTTTGTTAGAAAATTAACTGCATTCTAATTAAGAAATATATAAGTACATATGTATGTACATATGTATGTACATAAATAAAAGAAAAAAATATGTATGTAAGCAGATAAAATTTGTAAATTTTTTAACACACACATTGTGAGCTTACAAGTTATCATCGTATAAATTTTTAACTTAAAAAAATTTTTAATTTAATTGTTGTTTTTTTTTAAGTTTTATTTGCACAAAAAAAGGAGCAAACGCTAAATACTTCTAATGAAAATTTTATTATTATTTTCCAGCATTGAACTTGACTTCTGTCAGCCTCCCCTGAGGTCTATCTAAACCGCTTTGTGCGCCGCACACATTTCATTCTATTTATATAAACATATGTATATGTACATATACATATACAGTTAGTCGTTTCCCACCTCGTTTCCACGTATTTTCCACCACCTCAATCTAAGCGTAAATTTTTTTGTTTTTATTTTTTTTTGTATTGTTTTTTTTTTGTAATCTCGCTGAGTCTGTGTTTATGCCTCTTTCAAACTGTCTACTCACTACTAATTATGCCAAGTTATGCCTAAAAATAATATTTACGATTATGTGGGGGTAATTCAATTACATATGGCGCTGCTCTAATTGCTCTAAACTCTTATCAGTTGTACAAAAAAAAAGAAGAAATTGAAAAGTACTTTTTAACTATAGTTTTTTATATTTATAAAAAAGCTCGTTTTTTGTTGACATTCCAGCTTACAATCTATTAGCTGGACAACAAACTTGTTTATATGTATTTTTTTTTTTGTTTTTTTTTTTTTGTTTTTTTTTTTTTGTTTTTTTTTTTGTAAATTAAGTCGTACTCATTACTACTCCCCTGGCCACCCCTAACGCTACCGACACTGCGCGCTCTACTTTCCTAGTTTTCTAAATGCGCGAATGTGTAAGAGTTTGAGGTGTCGAGGCTCGGTTCGAAGTATGTATGCCGTGTACATAATTTATATTTATTTAAAAGTTTGTTTAAATGTATGTATGTATGTGTGTATCTCATTACTAGCTACTGTCCGTCCGTCTGTAACTCTTCATACAGCGCACACAATCTATAAATCGAGAATTTTAAAATAAATCATTCGTTGCAACTCACACACGCGCTTGAATTTTCGCTGCTTTAAAAAAAAAAACGAAAATATTCAACGAAAAAACAGAAATGAAAACATTTAAGTCGAATCGAAAATTAAACAGAGCATTTTTATGCTTCGTGCATTTCTTTCGGTGTCGGTTGCCTGTATAAAATTGTGCGTTTTGACATATCGAAAGCATTCAATGGTGCGCGATCCGTAAAGCTGTTTCGACGCTCATTGACCAAAAACGTCTAGCTAGTTGTTATAGTGAAAAATTTTGTTTAAAAAAAAGGTGTTGAAAAAATTTGTATTTAACAAAAATCTGCAGTATTTTTGTTAAAAGCACACACACAAGTGCTCATTAGTAAAGTGCAAAAGTGTAAAGTGTTCTTTACATGAAAACTTAATAGAAATTTGTAAAATTTATATATTTTTTATATATAAGCAAAATCTAAAAAATACTTGCAACTCATTAAATTTAACCCGCCTTGTCTAGCGAACAGAGCAGAAATAGTAAAATCTTCTACCGCTGCAAGTACTTACAACAAATGCAACTAATGCTCACTTGAAAGCCTTCGTTATCCTGCAATTTTTTTTTAAATACACACGAAAAGCTGGACTTACTGCATTATTAGTGTAAGCAGTTAGTAAAAACTAAAAAAAAAAAAAAAAAATTCCAGCTGCATAATGTTTATAACTCTCTCACGTAAGTATATATTCGAAAAAGTTTATTTCATGTTTTTAAAAAATTATTGACAAATTTCTTTACATAATTAAAATAAAAAATGTTGTGTTCCATTTTGCTTACTTTTTGTATGTCCAAAAATATTTACAACTTGTTATTTTTTTATATATTTTTGCACAGAAAACTTGGTGAAAATTATTTAATTTTTTACTTTTTCATAATAAAATTTTTTTTAACACATTCTCATATCCTTTTCTTGGCTAAACAGTTTCTTTTTTAAGTTCTATATAGGCGATTAATGTTAAATTATTTGAAAGTTTCCAAACTTTTCACTGACACTTCTGAAAAATTGCAACTTTTAAAATATTATATTATTATTGTATGGCCATAATTTTTTTTTTTCATACGTTTTTTTTTTTAAATTTTTTTATAAGCTCTAAACGAAAAAAAAACCTATAGATTTTAGCAATATTTAGTGCCAAAAAAATATTATTAATATTTTATTATTATTTGTTAGATTAATATTCTTAATAAAGTTACATTCTTTAAATATTACTAACAATTGTTTTATAATTCTAAATCTTTGTATTTATTTTACAAAATTTCGAAAAAAAATTAATATTATTTTTTTTTTTTAAATTGTACTCGATTCCTTCTTATGGATATATGTATCATACATACATAATGTATGTATGTATGATTATATCTATGTTTGTAATGAGAAAAGGCAAAAAAAATCGAAAAAATATCGAACTATGTTTTAAAATTGTTCTCTTTTTATTTACTTTTAAACATTATACCCTTTTCCAATTTTTTTTACGACGTCCTTGAAAAACTTTATAAAAGAGGCTGTCGAGCGGTAGCCTACGCAGATGACGGTTGGTAAAGGGAAATTTTTTGAATATCCTTTTCGACCTGATCCAGTTTCACATTAAACACGCCGACTCGCTGCGCGTCCAATAGCGATCTTAACATTGATCCTAGCAAGACAGGGCAGGTCTCTGTTTTAGGATACCCGATGTGTCTTTTACCTAGTTTTGAGTTATTGGTAAAATATGTGGCCCTTCACCAAAAATAGTCCATAGGCTTTATGAAACAAAAATTAATCCTTCAATGTTTTAAGGAGTTTCTGTCTGGTGAAAACAACGGCCAGAGAAAGCCGCTCTAGTCAAGCGTTAGTGGAGCAAAACGGACTACCCCCACATTGCCACTTAATGCCATGTGGAACATAATGCCTGTCAATATTTTATGCAGAATTTCCGCGGCACGAACGGCTTCAAGACTTGGGGAAACTTAGTGGTTAACAGGCCTAAGAACTTGGTCCGAAAGAATTTTGGAGGGCCTCGATTTCAGCCTGGATATGTATTCATTTTCCTTTAAGAAAAGACCGAGATAATTAGGGAAAGGAAGCGGCAAATATTTTAACGGATGGGTCGAAGATAGAATTCCTACAGCGTCTTCTCTCTAGAGCTCTCTATCATTTCCGAGTTCAGACTTCCGAACCAAATACAAATAAATTAATAAAATTGTATGGGAGTCATTGCCTTATTCGCGACCAAATATTTCATGCCATCAAAACAATAACAAAGACAATCGCAATTCAAAAAAAAAAATTCGCTTTGCTAGCCTGTATCGCTTTCTTAAAAAAGGCATATATATTTTTATTCTTTTTTTATTGTGAAAATAAAATCAAAACAAAACAAAATCGAATAACAGTCGTGATTGAATTGCCTGGCTAGCGCGCTCGTGTGCAACCAGTCCTGATCACGCTTGCCCGCATTCGGATGGCGCTCCAAGTGATATGATGATAATTTTGGCGATGTGAGTGTACTTCTACTAGGAAATTGATTTTTATTGGTTGCGAACACGTGGCGCATACTGTCAGACAAAAAAATAAAGAGAAAGAAAAGAGATTAAGAATTAATTATAAAAAAGTGACAATTTTTCAGCAAGATTTTCGATGACCGCAGCCAAATGTTATCTGTCAATATTTTATGTATTAAATTAATGTTAAATTGTTGTTCTATTATACAGATATATGTATGTATGTATGTATGTGTGTATTATGAATATAATATTGACTGCATTGTATTTTCCTTAGAAGTCCTACTGAATACCTTTTAAAGACACTTCACAAAGAATATGTTCTGGTGTTCTTTCGTCCAGTTCGCACAAACAACATACATTGCTATTAGAAAAGTTGATTTTACTGAGGTAATAACGAAGGCAGCAGTATCTTCTGTAAAACGCAGTGGTAGTGCTGTGCTGAATTTTAAAAAAATTGGCTTGTTTCGTCTCTAGAAATTCTTACTTATTCATAATTGCCTTCAAGTCAGGCCATAAATATTTTGGTGCTTTCAAATACTGCGGTGTTGCATTCCACATGTATTCTAGGCTCTAAGAGTACTTAGGATGCCGAAGCACTCATTTATTAGCATCGAAGTTGTCAAGTGGCACTTCAGTACCAACAAGCTTGCCTTTATGTCAGACATAAAAAAGGTGTACTAAGAGATTACGCCTGGTCTTAGGCTTTGTCTACTGCATATTTCAATCACGTCAATCTCTGAAAGATATGGGTTTCCTGTATTCCAGAGAGCTCGATCTTCAATGAGCAATATAAAGTTTGTAAATATTTTCTCACTGTAGCCAGAGTGGTTCTGGGAACCCAAGCAACCACATGATTCCTCCACAGAAGTTTAGAATCCATAATGACATCCGCGTTCTTTACATTGATAATGACAATGGACGCGAACCCATCGAAAGGAAGGTCATTTTGGTCAAAACAAAAGTTCCCAGAGAAGGTTTTTTGCCTTCATCAACAAACCGTAGACTAAAGGTCCCGTTGTCAAACTAGCAGACACAATGCTTCCTACATTAAGGGGGTCCGGCCATCTAGCGAACTGATAAAAGGTGCTATAGAAAAAAAATTTTCTGAGTAATATATACAATACAATTCACTAAACTCCAAGGTGTGTTCCTCAAAGTAATATAATATATTTTTTGGGCTTCGAATAGTTACAAAATTATGGAATTAGCGACGTTGCCGTGAATCGCTTCCTTACAGGAGTTGTCAGTTTGCGAGCATGATAGCGTTCACAATTCTTGTCTGCAACAAAGATACAAGGTTGCGTTTTATTTTTTATATTTAATTTTAGTCTATGAACCTCAAAAATCTAAACAAAACTGAGAATTTTGATTTTTTTTCATGGTACAAGGACAAAATATGATTTTCAACGTTATTTTTATTATTACTTGTGCTATAAAAATACTGGAAAACAAAGTTTTTTATACAATTTTTGAGGTTCACATGGAGTGGCTTTTTATAAGCTACAAAATAAACGTTGAATAACTTCAATATGTTGAATAGTTTTCTTTTAATCCCGCCCGTAAGTTTCAAAAACTTAGTTTCGAGAATACGCGCTCCAAAGTTTTTACTAAACATAAAGGTATATTCATAAAACTTACTGCTACTGGGCCGTAGAGTAAGCCTTCAACTTTTTCAAAGAACTCATTTTCAAGCCTTTATGCCCACTTTCTGCAAATTTCACATTTTCTCCGCAAGTTCCACAGACTAGAAGTTGAGCAATGGCACTAAAACCCGTCAGAAATTCAAAGATGCGATAACGGTGAGTTTCATTTATAATCAAATCTTCCGAGTCTAAAGTGTTCAATTATTTCGAGGTGGAACTTTTGTCATTCTTTGTGTGCTGATTACCGCCAAATTTCCGGTTTTGAGGCTTTGACTATCACGCACTATCCGATCTTGCACGTTTAGTATACACGATGTAAAACGATAAATTATACGCGAAACTATCAAAATCAACGCCAACCAAACTAGCTTGCTTCGATACCTGACAAATGAACAAGAAAACAAAAGAATGTCGATTTCAATGCATTGATTGTGAGTGAGAGAGAGACGAGATCAATTTCGAAATCCTTTTACGCGTTCGACACCACTCGCTCTCGCCCGACCCTGTCTTGTTCGAAATACTGTAACTCCTACAATATTTGGAATTCAGCGCTTTTTTTCTTAAAAGTAATATTTTTCAATTGAGATTTTTGTGTACACGAATTTTTTACGAGAAATAATCTTTAATTGGCCAACAATAAAGACCATTTCGGACCAATAAACTTTGTGTGGAATCGAGTCACAAGAGCAGAGCGTTCGATGTCAACGAAAGGGTTGCTTTTTTCTTTCTGTTCAGTTCGTACAAAGGATATCCGGCAGAGCTTCTAAGGAAGTAAGACGACTCGCAAATTGTAACCCAATTTTAATTATTTTCTGCCATTTTAAGTGTTTCATTAATTTTATTACAAAATATTTATTTTCAATACAATTTAATGCAGCGCAGAAAAAAAAATCGTTTTTACCAAATCAGGGGGAAATGTTTTTGTTGAAATGCCTGTGTTGCCATGCCGCTCAAAAATGTGCTAACATGTGCGTGTTTCATTTGGAAAAAATGTAAACTGCATATTGCATTAAAATGTGTTTAATTAAATATTAAAATGTGTTTAATTAAATATTAATATGTGTTTAATTAAATATTAAAATGTGTTTAATTAAATATTAATATGTGTTTAATTGAATATTAGTGATCACCAGAAGTCCCAGCAAACTCGGAGCAGGGTCATTATAATTTTTATATGAAGTACAATAAAAATTAAGCAATAAAATTTATTGGTTACTAGTTAGTTATACGAGTATGTACATACATAAGTACATAAGTAAATAAGTTGTTGCATAATTGTTTCAAACGTTTCTAAAAACGTGCATAGGTGACTTCTTCTGAGCGTAATTGGCACAAACAAGTTCTTGTCAACGTAAGCAAAAATTTTATAAAACAAACAGATTAATTTCATTGCTATGGCGTTATGAAACAAGACTGGAATGTGCACTGTGCACTCACGCCAGTTTTTCTTCCTTATCAACGCGTTCATTTGTGTTTGACATTCGCATGTCGTTTGAGTTTGACTTTATTTTGTTTCTGTTACAAAATCCTTTTAATATGTAATTACTAGTGGTGTAGTAGTATGCATATGAATTTACAGCTGACATTTTGCGACAGCGCATGTCAAAACAAAATTCTAATTTTATTTTCGAACTAATTAAATTGTTATGAAACTAGGCTCGAGACAGGTCATTTTTTGAGCTTTTATTATTTTTTGCGCCTAAATATTTGAATGGTAATTGTTAAAAGTTCATAATATTTATGAAAGTTTTTCGATATTGCATTTTTGCTAAATAACTGTTTATACAAACTGACGATTAGCATCCAAAAAAATATACTTTTTTCCTAATTTAAGACTGAGCTGTTAGATAATTATAGTTAATTGTAATTCATGTGAAACTTTATCGAGAATAACTATTTAAAAATCAATTTGGAGATTTATTTTTATTTTACACGACTAGGTAATTTCAAATAATCAAAAGAATATATTTTTTATGAATAAAAAAAATTAAAAATAATTAACTTAATCATTTGATTATGTGTTTTTCATTTATCTAATTAATGGTATTAAGTGCGCGTTTTTTTGTATGAGAAAAATGTTTGTATTTAATTAAAATAAATTAATTATTTTTAAATCTACATACATACATACATATGTGTCATCTAAGCTTTTAACGATTAATTTCTATTTAATAATTAATCCCAGTAATTTAAAATAAATATATTTGAAAATTATTAATATCAATTAAAAATATCCAAAATAATTAACAAAATGATTTTAGAATTGTATATTTTTCATTATTTGGTTATTTTTGATTTTTCGTTATCAAAAAAATAATGTTCGTCTTATATGAAAATAATCAAAAAAAAAAAAAATAATTGCATTATTGATTACTTTTATTATTATTTTTTTTAATTGTTTTAGATTTTTTTTTGATTATTTTTAATTTTTCATTATTATTTTTGATAACGTCATTATGAAATTATTTATTTTATTTTGTATTCTGGATTTGTGCTTGTAATAGTAAAGCTCATACATATGTATGTATGTATATAAATTTTTTTTTTTTTTTTTTTTTTTTTTTTTTTGTAAGAGTTCTAACGTCATAACTTACCACAACTAATCAACAAAAAACAAAAAATAAAAATAACAAAAATACTTCAGCAAAAAAAAAAAATAATATCAAGAAACCTATTATTTTAGAAATATATAATAACAATTAAAAACATTTAAGAGCGATAAATTTTAGGCAAATAAATCAAGGATAATAAAAAACTAAATAATTATATAAATGGAGTATTAATAATAATGATAAAACAAAAACAAAAAAAAAAAGAAAACAAGATTAAGAAAAACAATTATAATCGAGATTGCCCCAAACAATTAAAAATAATCAAAAAAATAATTTTATAATTTTTTTTTAATCTTAAAAAACTATCTTAACTAGAAAAATCACATGTAATAAAAAAATTTCAAATTAATCAAAAATTCAAAAACAGCAATTAAAAATAAAAAAAATTTCGATCGAAATAGTTCACTTTTCACTGTTCGCTTATTATAAATTTCTGGCGAAAATTTTCCTCTTTCGAACATTGTTTCTCCATACGGGCAACACTAATTTCGGGCGGAAATAGTTGGCGAGTTAATTGTATTTGTTAACTATTTTTTGAAAGGCGAAAAATATACGCGGATTCAAACGTAAGTAATTTAATTAAAATTTTTCTTACATAAAATCGCCCATTCCAAGAACAAAATAATTGACAAAGTTCAAAGAGAGATTTTATTAGGTAGAATGCAGGAAAAGCCGGATATTGCAGGAGAGAGGATTTATCAAAGAAAACAAGGAAAATGTAGCTGAGTTATGAAAACAGCGAAGGATGGAGCTGCATAGTTTGGGAGCCTGCAATGAAAAATTAGTCCGAATGGAAAGGGGTAAACAATTTATAACTTAAATGTGCGCAGAAATTCATTTTTATACCTTTCATGGAAATGGTATATTAACTTTGGTCTGATGTTTGTAAGTACCAGAACGAGAAGAGTTAGACCCATCAAAAAGTATACCGATATGATCACAGTGACGAGCTGAATCCATTTAGCCATGTCCGTCTGTCCGTCCGTCTGTCCATCTGTCGCTCTGTCCGTCTGTTTGAACGCAAACTAGTCCCTCAGTTTTTGAGCTATTTTAATGAAACTTGGCAGTCAGCTGTCTTTTTTCATTTTATTAGACATTTGTCTGAACCGGCCAGATCGGACGACTATAACGTATGTATATAGGAGCTGATTGTTCAGATATCATATTTTGCTTCATAACTTCTTCATTTAAGAAGCTAGAAGTCTGAAATTTTGTAAGAAGGTCCGCTATACTAAGTTCTATACGACCATTGAAAATCTTATCGATTAAAGATACATAACATAGAGCTCCAATATAACTGATTGTTCAGATATTTAATATAGCACAATAACCAATGCATTTAAGCAGCTAAATTCTTGAAATTTTGCACAAAGAATAGGTATAGTGAGAACTAATGTAGTAGTGAAATTCATTAAAATCGGATAAGTTTAACATATAGCTGCCATACAACCGATTGTTCAGATATTGCATTTTCGGCCAAAACTCCTAACATTTCATCAGCTTAAGTCTTGAAATTTTGCAAAAATAATACCTATTAGGACAACTGCTTTAGCTGTGAAAATCAATAAAATCAGATAAATATAAAATATGGCTGCCATACAACCGATTTTTCAGATATCGCAATTAGTACGAAAACCCCTCTATTTTAGCAGCTAAAGGTTTGAAATTTTCCACAAATATTAATTATTATTGGGACTATTATAGCAGTCAAAATCATTAATAATCAATAATATCCCATACAATTCTTCCATTCATAAAAGGTATAAAGCCTTCGGCATAGCCGAAGACATTCTTTCTCACTTGCTTTTTATCCAAAATAGGCCTAGACTAGCCAAAAGCGGTATGTCTTCCAGCGTAGGGCGGTTTACGCACTGCGGGAATAATATGGACTCGTTAATTTTGACAACTTCTAACAGGATCTGACTAAAAGAAGAGGTTAGCAGATCTAATAAATACTTGAACGATTCCTTATTGACTGCTATAATTTAAAAATCTGTAAAATTAATAAGTTTTGTCAAATTACTATTAAACTTTTTTTTATTTTTTTTTATTAGATATACACATTTCAGAATTGAAATTTCCATGTTTGAATTTTCGATTTTCGGTTGAAACTCGCAATAGACGTATTCACTCCAGCGAAAGGGTGAATATATTTAATGGTCTATTTTTTTCCAAATAAATTTTGAGCAAGTATAAGACGAAAGAATTTGCGAAAAAGCGTCAGTAAGAACATTGTCAAAAATTAACGGTAATACATAGCCGTTTGTATTTGCACCTTAACACACTAAAATGAAATGAGCTACAAAACTGTAGTTTCCTAAAAAAAAAAAAATTAAAAGGTTTTAAACACGCAATTATTCTTTTATTTCCGAATTCAGTCTCTAATAGAGACAAAAGTCACAATTTTAGACCAGTTGGCATTCATTAGTTTCAAATTAAAGCCTGTGACCTGGTGGTGAGCACTGAATTCGGACGTTAATGGAAGTTTGTTGATTTTTTTTTTGATTTAACTTAAATGAAATAAACTTGAATGAAATAAATAAAAACTTAATAATTTAAAAATAAATTTGCTCTACTTGATGTGGTTATAATACTTTTAATACTTTAACCCAAAATTGTCTCCATGCAATCTACAAGAAAATCAGAAAACTTTTTGATTCAATAAAAATTGATTGCCGGCTAAACACATACATACATATGTACATATGTATGTACATACAGGCACTTATAGTTCATACATATTTAAGAACATATGTATGTATGTACGCTTTTATATTAGAAATGTTCATCTCTAATCAATGGCTTGGAAAGTCTAACTGATCGCTGCTAAGAATTAAAAAAAAAAATTACAACCTGAATATATATAAAGCCCAATTATTATATACATATGTACGTACAAACATATGTACTTACATATATAAATATATATGCATTTATTTATTTAGTTCCTTAGAAATCTGCCATGCAATTAAAACTCACGTGGCGCTGGCAGACTTTTCACTATCAGCTGCAACTTTTTTTTTTATAGTTTTTTTTCCGGTTCAAGCAACATGTTTCATTATTTGCTTAATTTAAGATGTGCGCTTTAACGCCTACAAATCTATGAAAACATACAATTGTATGTACGAGTAAATACAAACAGAAATACATATGTATATACATACTCTTTCTTTTGGAACTTGAACTTTAGTGGAACATTTTTTTTAGTAATGTTACGGTGTGTTGTTACGGCGAAAGCAATAACAAAAATTAAATAAATACAAAATAAAACTAAATAAATCAAATAAAAAAAAAAAAAAAAAGAGTGTATTTCACATTGAAACTAAAAGACACAACGAAGTCAGCGTTACAAAAAAGTGTTACAAGGACATTTTTAAAACTTGAGAACATTGCGACGCTGTGAAGAAAGGGTCCAGCAGCAGACGCTCATTGAAGAACAACAATCTACGTCATGCTCGATTAAATTGTTGTGATTATTTTTTTATTTTTTTTTGAGATTGTGGCAAGAATACGAGTATATGTATGTACATACATACACATACTATAAATACATTGCTGATAATAAGTTTGCTTGCAAAGCGGTTTTTTTTATTTTACTTATTTTTTTATTTTTTTTTTGCTATGTACTAAATCCGTAAAGGCGTCGAAATGAGATAAAAGGCAGTGCAATCTCAAGATCTGAGAGGCTGTATAATTTACAATATAACATTTAATTTATTTACGAGGAGGTGGCATCGCATAACACCACATTTTTACTCACCATGTCTATACTCTGCTTACCTAAATTCACCAGAATCAAACTAGCAAACACCTAAACTAACCTGACCTCCGCTCATCTTATCTCATTTCACGTGATCGCATTTCACCATCTCGCTTTAGTTTAGCTAACCTTAATTCCTTTCATCACTAACCAAAGCAAATCATACCGACTTTTTTCGAAATTCGAAAGCTTTAATTAAATTCGATTTTGAATTTTATCTGGTTTATATTATATACCTGTTGTTTATTTTTAGTTTTTATTTAAATATTCAGTCAAATCGTAGGATTTAAAATTTTTTTGGTTTCTTGAAGTTTGCAGATAAACAAAATGGATTTCTCAAATTGCCATTCGATAAACTTGAAAATTACGAAACCCAGCGTTTTATGTTATTTTGTTTTTTTTTTTTATTATGGATATGAAGTATAGTAAGAGATCGTAAGAGCAGGATCCAACAGCAGTTTTAATTACATGCACTCCCTTTTTTTTTATACATTTTTAAAATATGTAAATAAAACTTGCCGAAAATAGGATGTTTTTTTTCTTAAACTACTTAAATACCGTTAATTGTGCTTGCACCTGTCCATTTCTTTCTTAAAGTGTTTTTTTTTTGACAGCATAATTTAATGCCTTTATATTTCTTCAACGCACGAACTCGTACATATTTATGTACATACTATGTTTATCATTTATATGTGCATATGTGCTATTTAGTTTTAGTATTCTAAATACTATAAATTGCTTTTATTTGCATCATGTTGACCACAATGAACCTTTACTCTAAATAAATACACGTACATATGTATTTATAAAGAAAAAAAAGTCGCCGACTAAGTAAAGTTTATATGCAAATTTATAAATTTTTTTTTTAAAATACCTACAATTTAAGGAAACAAAAATAAAAATATTCAAAGCAAGGTATTATGCTATGATGACACATTTACATACCTAGCGATAGTGAGATATCTTAAGTATACTTAACTAAGTTTTTTATTTCCAAAATAATTATATTCCAAGACTCAGCACTTCACATGAAAGTTAGATAGTAATTTTTTACAATTATAAATTCTCATTTTGGCATATTTAGTAAGGATAATGAAATGTTTTTGATTTATTTTTAGTCATAGTTTATAAATAACGGAGATCAATTCCCGAGGTTATTATCTGGCTTCGTGTCGATGTCGGTGGTAATAAGAGTTTTTGAGCTGGTTAAGTTAGTCGGCTATGTAAAATGACGTTGAGCAACACCACCACCGTCATCAGAATTGGGAAGAACCTCTTCGAGCCGTTTAATACCAAACGAGTTTTCAGTTAGTGTTCGCTTCGGGCGACTTCTTTAACCTGATGCTGGAGAAAATAATTCGAGCCACAGAACTAATTCGGTCAGCTTGGCAAAAAGTGCTGCTATGGACTGCCTACTCAGTAAAGGCATTAAAGTCCTCTCTCAACAGAGGAAAACCACACTCTAAAAGTCTCTCATTATGCCAGTCTTATTGTATGACGCAGAAGTATGGACAATGAAGACATCAGATGAGAGGGTTCTTGGAGTGTTCGAGAGAAAGATTCTTTGCGATGGCGAATACCGCAAACGATGTAACATTGAGCTGCACGAGCTTTATAACGACGAAAATATAGTGCAGCGAATTAAGATATAACTGCTTCGCTAGCTATGTACGCCATGTCGTTCGAATGGATGAAAACACTTCAGCCCTGAATATATTCGACGTTTTACACATTGGTGGTGGCAGAGGCAAAGGGATGCCCCTAGGCGGTTATTGAGCCAATTAAGTAAGTAAGTAAGTTGGTAATCGTAACCTTAAAGGAGAAGTAAATGTTATTTGCTGAATAATTTTGAGAAGACGATTGCCGAACGATTGACTATGCGGACGATATTGCGCTTTTTGCAACCGAATTCTGTTTTAACTTATGTGAAGTTATCGGGCTTTATCGTGGACGGTTAGCTTTCCGTTAAACCGAGCATAAGTTAGAGAAAAAGAGTAATACTTTCAAAACTAGTCAACGAATGCCTGTCTTTTGCGTTGACAGTGGTAGCGATTTTCAAGTTGATGAGACGCAATCATGCACCAGCATTTTCCAGCATTGTTCTTAGCCACCTGCAGAGCTTCGCCAATTAACAACAATCGCTTCTATGTGTTTTGTACAAATAATGTGGCCTTAGTTGATCTGTTTGGAAAATAAAACTTTATTCAATAGAATTGTATCCTCGGCAAATAAGGAACAATGTTTTTATTTATTTATTTATTTATTTCGGTTTTATAGTAATTTGTACAGACTACTTAAAGATGGATGATTATAATATCACTTCATTTAACATTGATTTGAAAACGGACTTAGATAAAGAAAAATCTATGTTTAACGTAATTGGCAGATTATTCAATTCGTTCAGGGCTCTAAAAATGGGAGCTTTGAAAGCACAAAGAGTTCGGACTCGCTCTGTGTAAAAAATATCACTATTACGAAGGCTCCTTTTATTGACGTGAAAACAAATACGCTCGAGGAGGTACAGTGAGTCAATCACACCGGTAATAATGTCAAAGACAAAAGTGAGCGAAATATTGGTTCTTCTATTTTCTAGAGATTTGAGATTAATTAACGCACACCTAGCACTATAAGATGGAATTGGGTCGGTAAAATTCAAAGATCGAAGAGCAAAGCGTATAAAAGTTTTTTGAACCCGTTCAATCCTATTAATATTACATACATGATAAGGTCTCCAGACAAAAGAACCATATTCCAGCTTGGAGTTTTGCCTACATGAATCTTAGGTTTATCCGTGTAATAGAGCTTTCAAAGATATGTTTAAATGATTTTGGTGTGTGAATGAAGTGCTCAAGCCGCAGAATCCTAACGATAAGAATTTTTTTTTACCAAAGCTTTATCATTTCGGTTGGTTAGTAGCGCATTTGCCGATAATTTGATTGAGGTAGAATCTATTTATCACCTAAGGCACCGTCCGGCACGATTTTGCACCCACAAAAAAAACCAGCTCTTTCGGCACTCAAAGCCAAATTTTTAACAACTCGTTTCGCAAAAAATCCAAATAACATTATTTTATCATTATTTCCATAAAAAATCTCAATTCTCCAACGACTTTTTTTCGAAATAAGTACATCCCCATACAATGACGGACCATTTTCCAAATTATACCGTAGATATTATATTTTTATTTTGGAGGGCTGTTAGCGATTTTCTTGAAAACTTTGCTGTGTCCATCGTAGTGATACAGCATTATTTTAGTCTCATCGCAAAATAAATTCGTTGCTCCAGAACTCTCTTGGCTCAGAAATGTGGGCACTAGCAAATAAAATCCCTTTGCAAACATTCTGTGAACACAGCAGTGGCTTCCGCCGCGCAATTCTGGAGGAATATTTGTGCTTTTTGAGTACTTGTCGAAATGTTTCATGTCATACATCTAGATTGCAGTCGTTTTTTAGGTCTATTGCTAGTTTTTTGTTGCTAATTTGCCGATTGTTTTCAATCTATTGTATGGTATACTCTTACTTTCATCTCTTCTTTAGTCTGCCTCCAGAGATGGTTCTTAGCTTTATTAAGAACATTTCAGCAAGTTCTTTAGTTGATTTTCCTTTGTAATAAATAAAATAAACAAACTGAATAACGTTGTTATCAATGCGCTTTCCTCGCATGTAACAATATTAACTCTAGCTATACTGCGTTGGGCTGTTTCTAATTCGCTACTTCACTGCAATAAGTCGCAACAATTAAATTTTCGCAGAATTTCAAACCGGTTGGTTTAGGGTTCGAAGGATACCTCTAAAGAATCGATACTTTTACTCGCCCAGAAAATATCGGTACTCGAGTACGTATCGGTAGGAAAGTATCGATACTTACTCGGTATTAATAATAAAACAATCTTCAAAAACTTGGAATAAGATTCAATTTAGAACAAATCAACAAGCTTAAGTCTTACATTGATATCTATAGAAACTTTTATTTCTCATTCATTTAAAGTCAGTGGCGAATTTAAACCATGATTCAATTAAGGTTTAGTAACTAAGCAGCTAGCTCGCTCACGTTTTGTCAAACGGCTCCCTTAGCATCAAAACCGTGTTGCTTCTTAACAATAATAATAGTAGTTACCTCAAACCTTTTTAATATCAAAAACTAACAAGCAACACTTTTTGTTTCTTATGTGCGCGTAAACAGTAAGTTTAAATCCGGATTTTAATGACAGCATTATTTCTGATTCCAAGATTGACCCCGTGTCGTAAATATTTCATGTAAATGTGAATACATGACGCGCTTATTTATTGAACGCTTTTCTCGCGCATATAAATTCGATGTGACAGAGTGGAAAAGTTTTGTAATTTCTAGAAGGAATGGGTTTAAATAAATTAAAAATAATGTGACATAATAATCATTCAAATGCCAAAAACAAGAATTTGTAAGAACTAAATTCTTGTGTAATGAACTTTGATTTATTTTTCTTTTAATATACATATAAAGATTCTATATCTAAAATCACGAATTATTGTGGTTTTCCTACAACTCCATTAACTCCATAAAGCCACTCAATATTTATCGGAATAAAATGTTTGGTCCTTTTAACGTCCAGGGGTTCATCACAATATTAAGAATAACCCTGATACCGATGGTAAATAAATAAAAGGAATCAACCGAATAAATAACTTATATTTGCTTTATACCCCAAAATCGTTTAGTACATGGGGGACAAATATGTAGATTGAAAACTTATTCGCAAGTTAAAAATTGAAAAATCAAATATCTACCAAGAAGTATGTACATAATTATTTAAATTGTGTAAGTGTAGCTATTGTATTTCTTAATTTAAATGAAATGTCTTCGAAATTTTTAATTTAAAAAATCAATAATATTTTATTACTTATTATTTACTTTTTAAGAAAGGGTAACAAAATCTAACCCGTTTTCCATACTTTGTAAAACAACCCTTTATAAGGGAGTGTCAAAATTCGAATGTCATTATTTACCAAACCTTTTATAATTGAATCATGGGAAAATACATTTGAAATACATTTTGTGGCAAATTGCCTTAAAATAAAAGTTTTTCAAGAGAGATACGGTTTTGGCTTCAGAGAACAACAACAACAATAACAACAGCAACAACTTGTATTACTGTGGAAATATTAATTTTGAAACGTTCCACTCTTCTAAAGTGTTGCTTTTGATAAATGATAAAGGTGCAGAGCTCTTTTTTCAATATATTTAGTATTATCTTGCAACCGCGTTGCAATTCATTAAGTATCGAAAGAAAAGTATCGATGTTTACGCGGTATCGGAGTGAAGAGTATCCAGTAAAAAAGTACTTGGTTTCGAAAGAAAATTATCGAGGATCTACTTGTAATCGCTGGTATCGTTTGATCTCTACGTTAGTTTCATTTTGCACTCATTGGTTCGCCTACTACGCATTTGCAAAAAATTAATTGACACATTGAAAATTGTCCTTTTTGTTTTATTTATTTTTCTTTTATTCCACACTTGTAACATACACTTTTTTTGGACACAATAAAAGAAAATAAATTTGAAAAAATAATTAAAAAAAGCAAATAAAACACAATCAAACATATTCGCTTCTTACTGTCATTAATTGTTGAACGCGAATCGCATTGGAATTTTTCATCTTGTAAATAATTTCTCGACATACAGTAGTTAGTTCGGTCGTTTGTCATGATTGCATTTCGTTAATGGACATACAATGACTCTCTGTGACTCAAAGCAGATTTCGTTAAAATGAATTGGTGCCGAATGGAGTTTACGGCTGTTTTCGTTTGTAAGTTTGCAAGCATATAATTTTATATGCCTAATTCAATGCTATTAGGTTATTTTATTTAAAATAAAGTTAATAAACTCACTACATGACCAAATCGCAAATACTATCAATGATGCGGTGCTCTTATACCTGCTAGAAGTGTTGTGAAAGTAAAGTTGCAAACTTGGTTTCAAGTTAAGCTATTTTTGTATCCCAATGCAGCTCTGCAATTCTTTTTCAAGGCTTCCCATTAAAGACAGTGCATAAATGAAGTTATTTGAATACAAATATGCTGCATGATGTGCCGAAACTTGTAAACACATTAAAATTTGCAATTCCTAGCATAACCTAACCTCACATTTTTGTTTGCAATTTTTTCGATTCTTTTTCAATTCTTTTTCAATTCATGTTTTTGACGTTGCACACATTTTGTTATAGATACTTTTTCCTTTAATGCTACTTCAACGTGTTTTTCCTTGTGTAAATGCGCACTTCCATACGTCATTTTAATTGGCATTGGACTTTCGACAGCAGTCTTACTAATTTTTCCTTTTAAAAATGTACACATTTGTAATTCTTGCAAATACTTAGTAAGTCGTTGTAATTTCATAAATCATTGGGTGCAATTCTGATTTCGACTGACGTCCGTTCATACAACGCCATTTACGCTTCATCACACTCGCGCATTAGGTACAAGTTCTCGATAAACACTATCATTAATATATAATGACCTATTAAATTTCCTTTAGTTAATTATTAACAACTCACTATAATTGAGTTTGCACCTATCACTTACAAGATAACAACAATAACTTTGCCATTACACGATGCTCGAATATCCAGAACCATACAAACAGCACACTTGCGAGCCATGTAAAGGGTGTTTTTTTTTATAGACGTGTGGTGTTCAATGAGGCAATACTTTTTTCGGTGTTAATTTTGACAGCTGTTAATTGACTTATACTCAGTTTGGTTTGCCATTTAATAATGAACAGACTTACTCCGGAGCAACGTTTGCAAATCGTGCAATTTATTACCAAAATAATGGTCCGATTCGAGCGGCAATTCGAGCAACCATGGATCGGTTGCACACAACGTTTAATGTACTAATACGCATCCTCAGAGACGCCGTACCACCAAAGACGCTATTGCTGCTGTGGAGCATAGTATCGAAGAAGACCCGAATGAGTCCATTCGCCATCGCGCGAAACAATTGGAGTTCTGCCCATCCACTTTATGGAAGATTTCGCGGAAGCATCTTGGTTTGGAGCTTACAAAATCCAACTTGTGCAAGAATTGAAGCCGAACGACCATCAAGCGCGTCGCACGTTCGGTGAATGTGCCCAACACGAGATGGCCACCGGTCCCGATTTTAACAAGAAAATTTTGTTCAGCGATGAAGCTCACTTTTGGTTGAAGGGGTACGTTAATAAACAAAATTGTCGCATTTGGAGTGATGATAATCCACAAGCCATTTTTGAGACGCCGTTATATCCACAAAAAGTCACAGTGACCTTATGGGTAAAGGGAATCATCTTCAAAAATGATGACGGCCATAATGTTACAATCAATGGTGAACGCTATAGAGCCATGATTAATGACTTTTTTGTGCCTGAGTTGGAGGATGTTGATGTGGACGACCTTTGGTTCCAACAAGACGGCGCTCCATGCCATACAGCCAACGAAACAATCAATTTATTGAAGGAAACTTCAAGATCGTGCGATTTAACACCGCTGGACTTTTTTTTGTGGGGTTGTGTGATGTCGCTTGTCTACGCAGATGTGCCCGAGACGATTGACGCCTTGGAAGAGAATATTCGGCGCGTTATTGCTGACCTACGGCCCCAATTGCTGCAAAAATTGGCCGAAAATTGTGCCTCTCGACTGGAATTTATTCACTTGCCCGAAATCATATTTTAAACATAATGGCAAACCCTTATATTTATAATAAAGTTATATTCTTGGCAATAGCATTAAATTATATGCGTTTTATTTCTTCTTAAAAACCACATGTCCAAAGAAAAAAACACCCTTTACTACTCGGCGAGTGCATTGCTGAGAGTCGTAAGTGTGCGTGCCTATAGGAATTCTTTGAGATGGCTTTCAATTGTCGGAAGCAGCTCGCTACTTGTGTCAATTTCGATTACAATTACTTTCACATAATTTGATGTGATTATATTTTAATTGTTGACATACATATTTACTTACTTGTGTCAGTAAATAAACATAAGTTTTTCAAAAGAATTTGTGTGCAATGCGTATGAATACATATTTGCATACAAAATGTGGTGATTTAGTACATATTTACATACATCGATTATTTTATGCATCGAATTTTAATTATAAATTTATAAGAAGAGCATTCTCAAAGGCAAAAGTTCGTAACAATTGTTGCTAACTATCACCTTTGAGTTCATTTCATTGTCGTAATGAAATAGCACACAAGATATTTCCTTGACCATACCATTTAAATACCATCCCTAGGTCATCTCGGACATGCGCTCTGTATTTTGCCTTGTGAAAGCAGTGCAAACCTCATTTATGAGAGGACTAGCAAAAATTCGCCTAGTTGATCAGAGAAAATTTCAAAGAATCATTTCGTATTTATTCTTAATCTTTGTTTTTTTTTATCTTCTCTACATAATCGACATTAATTTCAATACATTTCTGAAGCCATAGATCCACTTCTCAAAACATTATTTAAAATCTTCCTTTTTAAGCTTTACCCACATCAATTATCTCCGCGTTGCTGTTATATACCTTATCCTCAAAATTCTTTTAATTTTTCGAAGTAACCAAAATTCACAAGGTGCTACATCCCGGGAATATAGTGCTGAGCATATCTCTTCGATGCCAGAGATGGCTCATTGTCATGATGCAAAAAGTAACGTCGCAAATCCTCTTACTAGTTTGTTCTCCAACAAATTTTTGAAAACTTTTGGTAAGCAGTCTTCAGAATACCACTTCTGACATTTTTACAAGGGAAGATTTTGGTCGACCTTCTCGATGTACGTCCTTTACAGAAAAATGTTTGGTCTAGAATCTTCGGAATCACTTGGAAATAGTCTGTAGAGACGGTGCGATCGCTCCATATGCATTTTGGCATTATTGAATATTTGTAGTGGCTTTAGCTTACGTCGAAAACCGAAGAGAATCACATGGTGTATATCTGATTGCATTGGTGATGAAGTTTCGTCTGATCTATAGTCAGATATTTTACTTTTTCTAATCTATATTTTAACCGATTATTCTAAAATCTAAAATGAAATCTCGTAAAACAAGTAGTAAGTCCTAAGGTATTTTAGAAATCTTCGACAGTATAAGCATTGCGGTTTATCAATATTCGTAGGTAGGCTTACCTTAGACGTATGGCCCGCCTATGGTAATTTGTTACAAACTCATGTTCTTTCAATTTTTCGTCAGCTAGGTCTGTCTTTTGAGATAGAATGCCGACTGTGCCTTTAAATTGACGAGATATGCTTACGTATCTTCTATGTAATTTAACATTTTATAGTGAACCCTTACAACGTTTATGATCTATTCTAACAGAAGATCTCAAGCTTTCAATAGAGATGCTAAATGCATCTTTAAATATTTGGTTTGTGGCATTCTTTGAAGATACAAAAGTTCTGTCGCATTTCGTAATTAGTTCGTTGTCATTTCGGGACTTGTTTTGGATCATTTCAGTACTAGTCTCGGGAACTTTCGCTGGACTATTCCAGCATAATTTCCGGACTAGTTCACAACCTGCTCAGGAATATTTTAAGACTGGCTCGAGATCGTTCGAGACTAGTTCATGACGTTTTCTGGTTTTGTTCGGGTTGATTTCGGAACAGCTACAGGTCCTTTTTAGGACTAGTTTAAAATCGTTTGCGGACTATTTAACAATCTTTTAAGGAATTTTATGTGACTTTATTTAAACCGTTTGAGAAAAGTTCAGTATTATAACTATTTCAGGAACATTTCAGCACTAGTTTGAGATCACTTCAGGATCTTATCAGGATTATTTAATTAAAGTTTTGGTGCAAGTTTACGACTTTGTCATAACCATTTTTATAGCTAGTTCGAAACTAGTTTGTAATTCCAAATTTCAATATTTTTAAAGTTCTTATTGATTAATCTTAACAGTTCTTATTGAGTGTTTTTTATTCGAAAGTGATTGAAAACTATTTCATAGTCTTCAAATTAAAATTTAACAAATTTCACAACCCATATTGAATTAAAATTGTATCATATTGCATTTGGATAAAATTAGCGTTCTGTAATCGAGAACGTCGACCTTGAATATATTTAAAAAGTGTGCCACACTACCATAGCCATACTCCACATTGTACTTATGTACATACATAAACCTTTGTATAAGAATCCCGAAATATGAATAAATATTTTGAAATTAAATTCTCATTTGCCCCCAAAAAAAAACATATACATATGTATGTATGCAAATATGAAATAACGTCAGCAAAAGAAGTACCAGTTTGTAGCAAAGTAAAAACAAGACGACAGAGGAGTTCAATGTTCAAACGAAAAAAGCAGGTTCATTTCAATTCGGCTGTTATGTCTACAACGAAACAGGAATGACTGAAATATTTTGCTAAGTAATGCTTACTTGATATTAAATTAGTTGCAAACAAGAATGATATTTCACAACATTATAAAAAACGGGAGCAGAAAAAAAAACGTTAAACAAAATATTTTAAAAAATAAAGTCGTAAATAAAATACAACCAAATACTCGTATGTACATATGTACATATATGCGAGTAAAGCAAAGCACGTCAGAATAATATAAAATGAATAAATTAAAAATAAAGCTATTTAAATAAAAAATATAGTAAGATACAAGTAAATCGTTTCCAATATTTGAGCAATATTAATTAATCTAAAATTAAGTGTTAGATTTTTTAAGAATTAAATTGTATGATTAGCGTACCTGTTTGTACTGGCATAGATTTATTATAATAACATGCGATTTATAAGATTTATAGCGAATTAGCGCAACACGTGAAACTATTCATTAAATTACACAGTGGAGACAAATGGAAAATTTTTAACGTAAATTCAAAATATGAAGCAATAAATAAAATTAACGAAAAAGAAATCAGAACAACCAGTTCTTGCCATATAAGCATAATAAGCGATGTCTTTTCTCCAAAAAACAAAAAAAAAATCGCAAGCTGACCATAAACTCACCATTTTCGATAGTTTCTAAACAAATATAACAAAAAAAAACACACATAATGAAAATGTTTGTAGATATTTACAATTACGTTAGTGGTTCTAATAATAGCAATGATTTATGATCGATTATAATTTTGTATTGAAATTCAGATATTTCGTTAAGAAAACCCATTAAAACCAAAGTTTCAACTATTATACATATAATATAATATAATTTTGGCGCGTACACTATATGTATAGCTCAGTGTTTGGCCGAGCTTCTCCTACCATTTGTGGTGTGCGTCTTTATATTAAACCACAAATGGCGGGACCTACAGTTTTGTTCCGACTCCGAACGGCAGATGTATTTAATGAGAAGCTATTTCATGGCAGAAATACCCTCGGAGGTTTGCCATTGCCTGCCGAGGGGTGACCGCTATTAGAAAAAATTTTATTTATAATTAAGATTTTGCTTGCCCTGACTGAGATTCGAACCTCGAACTCACCGGCATATCAAGTTATAGCACGCACCGCCACCAACTCGACCACAGCGGCCACAAACATTATACAGTCTACACAAAAACTATCACATTTTTAAAAAAAGTGTGCCAAAGTTTCTACTTTTAACTCAGAATTAAAAAAAAAATATTAATTTTAGTTTAACAAAGTACAAGTTTCAGGTGGCTAAAATATGGCGTTGGGGTGTGGGCAGGACTCGTCGAAATGCTTTTGCATCGCATTACAGAATTTATGCCATAGATTTTAGACTTGGTGCTATTGCGTACTGGTAAAGACTATAAAAGCTATGAATGCGTGATTCGCAAGCTTTCTAAATTTTAATTTTGTTTTTATTATTTTATAAATCAATTTTTTTTTATGTTGCAAACAGTTTTATCAAACCATTTTTTTCACGTTTCGGTTATTTTTAAAGCTTTTTTAGGCTACGACGTCCGTCGCGCCACCTGCCGTTTTAAATTTTTTTATTTGATTAGCATCTTAAATCGAAATTGCGGTATGCGGAAATGGTTCAAGTTTCTAGCTAATTTATTGGTTAGTTTAAAGTCGACTATTCTTTACTGAGATATTTTCAATAAATATAATTAAGTAAAACTTTTTTAGTTTAAAATATGATATACTTAGGTAATTTCTAGATAATTTGGGTACGTTGAATTAAATGGTGTGAACCTTTTTCACATATAAAGGTCTCAAATCCAAAACATTGACTAAATAGTAATGGGTTTTAACTAAAATATTCTCTGAATGAAATTTTAAACAAATTTTGCGGGTACAGTTTTTTCAATTTTGGTATAAAAAGTGCTAGTTTCAACAAGCTTTGGATTGGTTTTTCCAACTTTTTTCAAAGACATCCTTCCGAAATTTGTTCGACGTTTTTTTTTTACTGCTTCCATTAAAATGCGCTGGTAAATGGTGCTCTCAGATCATAGCGTTATAATTTGCATCGCGCTTTGCGGCACCCTGTAATGACTCGAAGATATTCCTTAGCTGTGCCTTTATGCAATTTAAAGTACACATATGGGCCTGAAGCGTTTTTTTTTGGGGTCACCACCGCATTACAAAGTTCCTTTTTTTTGACATAACAAAATAATGCCATTCATCATCAAAATCATATTCCACCAATCCTAAAGTAAACACACACTATCTATCTAAAACTAATTTTTTTTTATATTTCCGCATGAATGTTTTTGCTATATTTTTTCTTGTCATACAATTTGGTAAAGCTTTCAAGTTTTTCTAGCATTTTCTAAATCACTATTGTGCGCACAAAAACGGCTCAAATAATAAAATTGGCAAAAAATCATGTACAACTAATACATATCAAATTCAATTCACTGCAGCTTCCACTACTATTGTTTGTTTTTCATCGACTTAAATGAACAGTTAGCAGCAACGATCAATAAAGAGTAACATACCATTATGACGACGTTTTTATAACAACGTGATGACTGCAAGAAGCGCGTATGTACATATGTACGTGTGTGTAGGCTTGTTCGCATTTGCGAATATTTTGTTTTTTTTTGTTTTATTTATTTAATACTTAGTAGAGGCATTGTATAGCTAGCACAAGGTATTCCAGTCAAGACAACAGCTTCAACGTAAACTTCTCGAATCGATTCATTTTATTTCAATTGTGAAACTCAAGCAACAAAACGAAGGCAACGAGGACGAGTTAAGAGTAATCAAAAAATTTGAAGACCAAAAGAAAAAATTTAAAATTTTTTAAGAGTACGTATGCGCGTGCGTGCGTTTTTCGTCTGCGCTTTAACTATTGATCATTTGAATACTTAGACGCATGCGTGTATGGGTTTGTAGTGAAATCGTAGTTGAGCTATCGATATTTGCCACTTGAACTATTTGTTTGCTCTGTATTTAGTCACTTTTGTTTGATGTCTAACTAGGCGGCAATACAAACGCATACATACATACATATATACATATGTATGTATGTATGTACATACAAACGTACAAACGATACTCACGTGTTTTTTAGCTAGTTGTGTATACGCCCAGTGGTGCGCATACAAATATACATACATACATACATATATCCATTAAGATATGCTTGTCATAACTATACGACATTCAAATATTGACATTTTTTCACTGCTAATTTTTTTATTTTAATTAAATTTCTAATATTTTTCAATAAAATGTACAGTTCGAAATCTGACTTAAATCCACTTAAAGCCCATTTTAAAACTTAAAAAAAAAAAATCAAAATTTCAAACTTAAATTTAAATTACGATTTTTTGATATACGCAGTTCTGTAACCCATTTAATTACAGTGCAATGAAGTGCAAATTTAAAGTGTCTACAAAGTGCCACTGATTTTTATCATTTTTTTATTAAAGCTGCTATGGATACTGATTACTCTAAAAAATACCAATTTCTTTTAAAATTTTGATATGTTAATGAAATTGATTAAAAAATATTAAAAATGTATGGTCAATACATGGATCTCGTAGAAATATGCTAAGCATTACATACATACATACATATGTATGTACATACATATGTATATACATATATATTTATATGTATATGTATATCAAAGTGTACAAATAAAACTCTCTTATCCAAATCATTTCTGTTTATTTAATAATTTTCGTTCGTTGAAGACTGCAAAGCGTATGTAATTGCACATACATACATATGTACATATATATGTACATACATATTTATATACGCATATGTATGTCTGTCTTATTGTACACTTTGTGCCAAAGTCTCAAAAGGGGGCTTACCGCAGTGATTCATAGGAATAAGATGCGGAACAAAATAAACAAATTCAATTGGAAGCTGTGTGAAAAATTTAAGTGCAAACAATTATATGGAAGGAATAGCGCCTATTGTCAGTCAAAAAAAGAAAATAAATAAAATTAAAAAAAAAAGAAAAAAATATATGACCTCGTTGTTCTGCAAGTCTGAAGTGCGATTTTTTTATATTTTTTTTTTTTATTTAAATTTGGGTGATAATAGATTAAAAAGAAGAAGACTAAATTAGCAAACATTTAATCTTTAATACCATTATTTTCCACTTTTCTGCAGTAATATTCGTTTTTTTTTTAATTTTTATTACTGTTATTTTTTTTTTCTTAAGTTTTTCTAAGTTTTTTTTATAAAAAATATTTTTTTATTTCGATTAGTAGAAATGCGTATATTTTGCTTTTTATTTTGGTTCATTACAAATGTATTTTTATGCAATTTTAATATGCATTAAAAAAAATATTAGAATTTATTATGTAAATTTAAAAATAAATTCTAGTAAAATTTACTATAATTTTTATTTCTATCTTTCTATGCAAGAAATTTTATTTGATAATAACATCAAGAAGAATGTGCTGTCCTCCCTCTTAAATTGATTTGCGTTAGTACATAGTAACATTTCGGTCAGCTGATGAATTAATTTTTTCTGTAGCTGAACAGTTTGAGATCTCGACACTGAACAAACTCTTTCTCGAATCGGCATAACCATATTTATAAAAGAAAAAAAGAAAAAATCCGTGCGTCATGCGGATGCGCCCCTCGTGCCGGTTGGGCAGGAAAGGAGGGTTATTATCGTTGGGTTTATTATTATTATTTAATTAAAGTTAATAGCTTTTCTGCACTCGTTAATGTTATCACAAAATAGAATTTCAAACTCTTAACTGCTAAAAACATACATACATATGTACATATCTACGAATTTCTGTTTGCACAACTTCAATTAATATTCAAATACAAAATCTGCATATCATTGTTGCGCTTTAACCAAAAGCAAAAAAAAAATGGTTTTGACTGTCATTGTTGTAGAACTTACGCACAGCACACATACATAAATAATTAAACGTTTATACATTTTATGCGATGAAAAAATTTGTTATATTTTTTTTTTCGAAATCACTTTTGTGCTTAAATTTTCAAATGCCTTAATTTCGTTCCAAATGCCTTAATAAGTGTATTGAAATAAGTAAAGCTTTAATTTTTTTCATATTTTTTTATGCGCTGCTCAATGAACTATACAAAAATCCAATATGAGATAATTTGTTATGCATTGATTGGAAACAGAGCTCTGTTTTGCATTAAAGCCAACAAAGAATAAAATAGTCTTACGTGCTGTTGGGTACTTAACAGGCAAGTGCCACTGTTAGTGTAACAGTTGTTTGCTTCTATCATATATGCAGTGCTGTTAAATCTTAACGATACGATTTAACTGTTAACATAACAGTCGTCTCTGTTAATTGCACTTTCGTGTTATGCGCGACATTAGTGCGTTCTGACTTGTTGTAATCTGCCCAGTAAACAATAACACAAATAAAAAAAATTGCAACATCAACGACGTCACCACGCAGCAGTGGTGGCTGCAGCTTCCAATCAGGCAGTCAGTCCGGCGACGACGGCAGCGCCAACAGCAGCGACAGCAGTTAGCCAAACCGATATTTGCCTGCTGATTCATTTACAAGCCAGACTTCATTCAAAAGTGAGCAGCGTAGTGAGAAGACGAACTTTTCAAAAAGCTCTCCGTAACTTTAAAAGAACATTTTGTAAACGCTGAGTTTAGTTAAAGTTTTGATATTTTGAAAACACAAGAAGTTGACAAACAAATAAAATCGTTAAGAATATGTTAGAACCGTAGCAAGGATAATATAAAACATAAGAAGAACAAATAAAAAGCAGAGCAAGTTTGAAATTTCCGTAAGAGCAAAGTGTGTTTTATAAAAATAATTTTGATAAGTGCGCCTGAACTTTAAAGCCAAGCTTTTAGTATTCAACAAAAAAAAACAGTTAAACCATTTTAAACGAATTTGCAAATATTGAGTGAACAAAAAGATCGCAATTATTTTGATTGCTTTGTTTAAACCGAATTTAGAAATTGAGCGGTAAAATGAAACGTCTTGCCAATATCTTTTCACGCGGCTATAGCGCAGCCAATACTCAAAATACAGAGCAACAACAACAGCAGCTGGTTGCGAATATACGTACGACGGCGGCAATCACGACGACAGGTCCATTACAAATATTTAGAAGTATTTTTATGCAATTTTAATATGCATTAAAATAAATATTATAATTTATCATGAAAATTTAAAAATGAATTCTAGTGAAATTTACTATAATATTTATTTCAAGTATGTATAAGGTAAATATTACCGCCGATTGCGAAATAATAACTTTAAATGCTAATAATTTCTTGGCAAAATTAGATAAACACTTGATGCAGAATCACTGTCTTCAAGAAGAAAGAATTAAGCTTGGTTATTTTGTATTGTTGTTTGAAAATAATTGAATTGTTTTTTTAGAAGATAAAATTTCTCACGAACCCGACAAGATCAGTTTAAATAAAATTATTCAATCTAAAATTTTTTACATATTTTATTTGGCGCCCGAGCAGGGACTGCCGTAAATTCAGCTGGACATCAAAGCGATTATAGATCCTAGTTTTTGGCGACCCGGCGGCTCAAAGAACTAAAACCTTCAGCAATCAATTCCTGTAAGGAAGACGAAAATTTCACCAATAAATTAATATTTCATCTATCAAGAAGAATATAGCTTTTTAATCAAAAGGAATACAAATCCTAGTTTTTTTTTTTGGACTCTGCAGTTTCCAATAATTAAAACCTTTTACAATCAATTTCACCAAAAAAAAATACCTTTTTTCAATCACAGAGAAAACAACTTTTGCAGCAATCAACAATCATCATAATTTTTCACCAATCAAAACGAAAAATCTGCTGAAGCAAACAAAGAATATCAATTGCTTTAATTAAAGCCAATTCAAAGGACATTTTACAAAGATTTTTCACCAATCAAAATTAAAATTTCAATAATTTTTGATAATTTCAATCGATGTATGTTTGAAAAGACCTTAAGGATAACGCTTCAATATTTAAACAGGAAATTGCAACAAGTTGTGAGTAATAATTAAAATTGATTGATTCAATTTATTTAGTACATTTGTAAATCGCGGAATATTAAGAAGAGATTGTTTTGTTTTGAAGTGTTTTGTAATTTTTGCTGGCTGATTTATTTATGAAAAATTATAACAACTGTGATTCTTTTCATATCCTTAATTAGAATAACTTTTGAGTTGGTTTAAATGTGTCCCAAGTGTTTAATTATTAAAAAAAAAAAAAAAAAAATGTGTGTCTCGAGGAAGCAGGTTATGGATATAATCCAGGCAACATGTAAAAGAAATAGGCAGGAGTTTGACAAACAGAAATTATCAGCTAGAGACTGTAGCCGCTGGACATACTCGAGTTCTCCGTTGTTTGTTGAAAAATTTTAAACAAATTTCTAATGAATTTTTGTTCCTGATATTTAAAAAAATTTAAAGACGTTTATAGAAAATAAATACCAACGTAAGCCATCTAATTTGGAAATTGGTAAAACGCCAATTCCTAATTATCCAGATGAAATTCTTCATCTCGATATTTTTATAACAGACATACAGTATTTTTTAACATGTGTAGACAAATTTTCAAAATTTGCCGTCGTTAAACCAATCGCGTTGCTTTCTAAATTAGCTGTGAAAGAAGCTTTGTTTGAAATATTACTGGACAGTTGTTTCAGACAATGAGAAAGCGTTTCAATCGAATATATTTAAATCTTTATTGAGAGACAATTTTTCAATAGAACAATTTTTTATTCCAATCCTACATAGTGAAACTAATGGACAGGTTGAAAGATTTCATTCAACTTTAATAGAGATTTCCCGGTATATTAAAGAATAACAAAAATTAACCGAGACTATAGACTTAGTACTGCAGGCAACTCATAACTATGTATAACAATAGCATTCATTTTACAATAAATATTAAACCAAATCTGATTTTTCATAATTGTAGTCAACTTGAATCGAATCAATTTTGATTATTACTATCTTATTTTTCTTGACAATACAAATAATAAGATCAGTTTTTTTTTTCAATATTTTATTTTATATAAGAAGAAACATTTTTTTTTTGCACTTGTTCAATTTTTTAAAACTTCTCAGCAAATTGTGCGTTTACTTTTTGTACGTTAGTTTAATTTTGATTTAAAATATTCATATTTTACAATTCAATTGAGCTCAAGGCCAGTTTATGGAAGATTTTTTTGTGAAAAAACAACAACAGTTTTTAATGGTTGAAATTATAGTACTATTTCGGAAATCACCACATTTCCTCATCAGACTTCTTTTTGATTATTAAATTAAATTAATTTTTAATTTAATTTTTCATAACCACTTCTCTCAGGCTTTGAACCCGGGAGCTCGGAGTTGCAGAGCCAATACGCTGCCTATTGTGCTACGCTAGCCGAGTTGGCTGTTGTGTTTATTTCATCTTCCTTAAACAAACCAACTACAAACAAGAACAACTGATCTGCCGCTATTTAACTTGTTTGTGTGGTTGTTGTTCATGTTCATGTGCGCATGTTTGTATGAAAGTACAAGTGCCTTGCGTGCTATTTTTCTATAAAATAAATTTTATTTAAAATTTAATTAAAGTTAATAGCTTTTCTGCACTCGTTAATGTTATCACAAAATAGAATTTCAAACTCTTAACTGCTAAAAACATACATACATATGTACATATCTACGAATTTCTGTTTGCACAACTTCAATTACTATTCAAATACAAAATCTGCATATCATTGTTGCGCTTTAACCAAAAGCAAAAAATAAATGGGTTTGACTGTCATTGTTGTAGAACTTACTCACAGCACACATACATAAATAATTAAACGTTTATACATTTTATGCGATGAAAAAATTTGTTATATTTTTTTTTTCGAAATCACTTTTGTGCTTAAATTTTCAAATGTTCTGCAAAGGGATGGGGATGTAGGCGGTTTCGTTCCAAATGCCTTAATAAGTGTATTGAAATAAGTAAAGCTTTAATTTTTTTCATATTCTTTTATGCGCTGCTCAATGAACTCTACAAAAATCCAATATGAGATAATTTGTTGCGCATTGATTGAAAAAAGAGCTGTGTTTTGCATTAAAGCCAACAAAGAATAAAATAGTCGAACAAGCTGTTGTGTACTTAACAGGCAAGTGCCACTGTTAGTTTAACAGTTGTTTGCTTCTATCAGAGAATGTTACTTTAACAATTTAACAACTTAACATTCTCTGGCGCAATGTACATATGTTAATGATCACTAACAGCAGTGCTATTAAATCTTAACGATACGATTAAACTGTTAACTTAACAGTCGGCTCTGCTAATTGCGCTGTCGTGTTAAGGATTATGCGCGACATTAGTGCGTTCTGACTTGTTGTAATCTGTTATATTTAATCAACGCATCGATTAACTACATTTTTCAACAGAAATAACTAAATTGCTAGCGGTGCCAATGGTCAAGCTGTTTAAGGCGCTGTGAATGCGCCGCATACATACATACATACAATCCGAGTGTGGAAGGTTCGGAATTACCTGATTGCCGGTTTAAGCGATGCGGCAGCTGATGATGACTCGGCTTAAACGACGAACAACAACAAAAACACAACTACAGCGACGTTGGGTTTCTGCCCAGTAAATAATAACAAATAAAAAAAATTGCAAACATCAACGACGTCACCACACAGCAGTGGTGGCTGCAGCTTCCAATCAGGCAGTCAGTCCGGCGACGACGGCAGCGCCAACAGTAGCAGCAGCAGCAGCGACAGCAGTTAGCCAAACCGATATTTAACTGCTGTGTCATGTACAAGTCAGACTTCATTCAAAAGTGAGCAGCGCAAGCGAGTAGACGAACTTTTCAAAAAGCTTACCGTAACTTTAAAAGAACATTTTGTAAACGCTGAGTTCAGTTAAAGTTTTGATATTTTGAAAACGCGAGAAGTTGTTAAGAATATGTTAGAACCATAGCAAGGATAATGTAAAACAAGAGAACAACAAATAAAAAGCAGAGCAAGTTTGAAATTTTCGTTAGAGTAAAGTGTGTTTTATAATAATAATTTTGATAAGTGCGCCTGAACTTTAAAGCCAAGCGTTTAGTATTGAACAAAAAAAAAAAAAACACTAAAACAATTTTAAACGAATTTGCAAATATTGAGTGAACAAAAAGATCGCAATTATTTTGATTGCTTTGTTTAAATCGAAAGTACAAATTGAGCGCCAAAATGAAAGATCTTGCCAATATCTTTTCACGCGGCTATAGCGCAGCCAATACTCAAAATACAGAGCAACAACAACAGCAGCTGACTGCGAATATACGTACGACGGCGGCAGTGACGACGACAGGACCTTCCACAGCGTGCAGCTCGTCACGCGCTACTGAAAGGCAACGCGAAAAAAGCTTGAATGCGAATCGCTCAATGAATCCTGCCGGTATTCTGAGTTCATTCTTCAACGAACGTAAAATAAATGATAGAGCGCGTTCGCCAAAATGTAAGTTGGAATTTCGGATTTTTTTGTTGTGCTTATTTTGTTATTTCGGAAATGGAAAAGTGGAAAGTGAGAGAGAAGTTTATGATGTTTGAAATATTTTTTCTTCGGAAAAAACACAATTACATTAACAAGATTAAAAAATAAATGTGCTTTATATTTAGCATTTCACAATTTTGTAAACAAAGTGAAATTTTAACCGCACAAAAATTAATTTACTTTGAAATTTTTTAGGCAAATTGAGATTAGAAAAAAATTTATATATTTTAATTTAAAGTTGAAACTTTTGTGTTAAGTTTTTAACGTAGTTATATTTTTAAATAAATTACAATAAAAAAAAATTTCGTAATTTTCGTAATTTTTTTTTTTTCAAACAAAAAATATAACAAATCGATTCAAAAAAAAAATCTTTTAACATGGATTTTTGGATACTACTTTTAAATTTTTTAAATTTAAATAAAGTTTAATTGACTCTTAATTTAATTTTTTTTAATTAAATACAATTCTTTAATTAAATATTTTTAGAATAAAAGATTTTATTTTAACAAATTTTGATTAATTTAATTTTTTTTAATTTAAATTAAATAATTAAATAAAATAATATTAAGTGACTAGGTACTCAATATTTTCTAACCAGAACTTTTTTTTACTAGCTGCGACTTTTTTGCATTAAACATTATAAACTAAGATTCTAAAACTAACAAAAAAGCTGCTCTTCTAACTAAATAACTTCTGACTGATAGCAGAGTAGCTAAAGAAAAAATTTCACTATCGAAGGCCAAAGCAAGTTTTCATTTATTCAAAAAACAGTGACATTGTTGGCATACAAAGCCTTTTGAACTTTTCTATTTTGTTTTTTTTTTTATTTTTTATTCATACATTTTTATTTTTATTTTTTTTTTGCATTGTTTTTTAATTTTTTTATTTCTGGTTTTTTGTTTAGCTTTGAAGCAGCGTAGCAAACTTGCAGTAAATGCTATCGATTCGAGTTGAGAAAAAAATAATATTATTATTTACATTTTTACGGCAACTTGTCGGCATCGCACTGCCACAACTGTCCACCGCAGCTTGAATGGCTTGCGCGCCAGCGTGAGCGAAATGCTAACTGTGCAGAAAATATCAAGCAATTCCTCTTTCATATTATTTTTTTTTTTTTTACACTTAAATTTGTTCGGCTGTGTATTTACGTTTGCATGCACGTGCGTTCTTGAAAATTTGCGTTTGCCTCTTAACTTTACCAAACAGTGTTGTTAAAGAAAATAGCATCAATAAAGCCAAGTGCGCAATTGGCGGCGCAATTCATTCGCCCCTGGCAACCTTCATTTCGATTTGGTCAAAAGTGCGACTCTTTTTTTGTTGGACGAGCATCAGCTTGACAGCATAGCAATTATGATCTCATGTTTGTGTTGTACACGATAAAACTAGTATGCAAAATAATTCGAAGTTTATTTTAGATTTCTATTTTATGAGCAATAAACGGCCATCTGCCAAGTTGCGCTTGTTTGATTAAGCAAATATTTTTGTGTGTGTATCTCATAATTTGTGATAGCAATATTTTTTTTCGAGCACTTAAAGTGAGTATTTAAGCGTTAAAACATAATTTTTGAGAAAAAAATAAGTGTGACCAGCCAACAAACGTTCGTCAAATTAAGTATTTTTAATTGATATATTTTTTTTGAATTTTCGCTTTATATGACTCCTGTTATTGGCGTACTGAGCTAAATCAGCTTCCATGACCATTTTTTTGATAAACCCAACTACACCTTTTCCAACAGTATTTAAGATAAAACACAAATGTATTTCAGAAAAACGCAAATGTATTTCAGAAAAACACAAATGTATTTCAGAAAAACACAAATGTATTTCAAAAAAACGCAAATGTATTTCAGAAAAACACAAATGTATTTCAGAAAAACGCAAATGTATTTCAAAAAAGCACAAATGTATTTCAGAAAAACTCAAATATATTAACTTCATCTTTTCTGAAATACATTTGCGTTTTTCTGAAATACATTTGTGTTTTTCTGAAATACTGTTGGAAAAGGTGTAGTTAAGATAATTTTGAAAACCACCAAAGCCTAAAACCTTTCCCTCAAATCGCGAAAAACCCAAAAACAATGCATTACATCTTTCTTTACTTAGTTTCACTTTCTTTTCCTCTTCGTATTCGCCAGACAACTAAATTGTATGCTTGTCAAATATTCGCGTCTTACGCTTGTATGGAGCGCTCTCTTTGTTTTAACGCTTTTTTTCACCTGTCCTCCAGCTTATTTCACGTTCAAGTTCAGGGACGCACACAAACACGCTTACACAGCTGATGCTAAGCACTCACTTATACAAATGTAACTATTTACAGTTGTAGACAGTTGTATAGGTACTACAGTGACATGTTAAATATTTGCCGCTGTTTTTATAAAAAACATAATGTTTGTACTGATTTCAAAACTCATTTTGTAAACAAGTTGAAAATTACAAATTCAATCGCCAATCTTTTTTCATTGTATCGAAATAAATGTAAACTTTAATACAAAGTCTTGCCATAATTTGTATTTATTCATTGTTTCGAATTTATAATAGCTTTATAGCAAGGATTTATAGTTAATGTTAAATAATTCGTTAATTTTTTTAATATATTTAAGGCAAGTTTTTATAGTTAACATTTTAGTATAATTCGCTTATAAGGTTGCTATAATTTGGTATTTCACAGCCTTGTCGAAATTATATTGGTTTTTTATCATTAATTAATTTTTTTTATAACTTTGCAGAAAACTATATGTATTTGTATATGTGTTTTTTTTTTATATATTGCTATAATTATGTAAAAAGTAAGTGATTGGGTTAATAAAAAGTGTATAAAAATAGTTCAAGTTATGCCATAACTCTGAAGCCAATATTAATTTCCAATTTCCAATTTGTAACAACTTTAAGACAGAGTAGTATGGCTAATAACACGAATTCATAATAACTTTTTATAGCATTTAATAGGCGTTTAAAGTTTATAATAATTTTATAGTAAAATATGGTTAACAAGTTGCTATAATTATATAAATAATAGCCATTTCAAGTGTATTATAACTACATAAATGGCGAAATATGATTCATATTTGCTATAATTTACTGTATAAGCGATGCTTTCGAGTTCGTTATAATTTTATAGCAACTATTATGGCTTACCTAATAATAACAACTTTTTAGCAAAGTATTACTGTGTTAACCAGTTTTTTTAAGTTAATAACAATTTTATAGCAAACTTGTATGCCTACTTTTTTGCCATAATAATGTAATTAGTAGCCGTTTCGAGTTTACAAAAATTTTATAACAAAGTATTTTGATTAATATCTCGCTTTACTAACGTACCATAATTTTTTGTCAACGTCACTCTTAAGCTATCCAACACTGTACACGCTTGTTTGTTTGTAATTTTTTGTGTACAACTGTATCTATGTAAATAGTTTGCAATGCAAACAGGTCGCTAAAGTATGCTACGTGACTTTTTTTTACATGTCTGTACATATGGACGTGCAAACATACTAGTATGTACATACATACATACATATGTATGTTCGTAGATCTTTGTGTAAGTTTAGTTATTTGTATTAATACTGTAGGCCTACAATATTGGCCTGTAACGGTGAACAGTTTGCATATAACATTTTGCACATTTTGGCAAGTTTAATGAACTCATATCAAGAAAGTATTTTATTGAACTTTTCTTACGTAAGGAAATAAACAAAAAAAATTTTATTTTTATTTTAAGTTCAATTAATATCTGCACATTAGATTTATTAACAGTAAATTAACATAGATTTCCAACCTTTCAACCACTCTCGGCTTGCTAATAATTGGGTCAATGTCAATGTCTCGCTCTTGCATTTGCTTTTGCTTGCAGCAAGCATTGTTGCTTCTGCTTAATACAAATTGCGGCAACTTGTAATACCAAAAAAGAAAAACCAAGCTCTTTTACATACGTACATATGTACATACATAATAGGCATGTAAATCCCGGTTATCGGTCTTTTTTAAATCCCGAATATCCCGGTATTGCTGAAAACAGTGATTTAAAAAGCCATTTATTTTTTTAATTTCGTATCATCAAACATTTCCCTTTCAAGGGCAAAACAAGACCTTTAGAGAGTTCACAATCCCTGTTATTTGTCGTATTTCTATAGTCCGCTATTAAAATAGCAGTGGAACGTATGGACGCACTGTGCAATTTCGTTTACAATTGTATGTGGTATTCAAGAAATTAATCAGCAATAAACTGTTTACAATAAATATGAGAGATCGGTTTCTTAAAAATGTGCATACACACATTTCCATTTAACTTTAATTTTCATTATTTCAAACAAAAATGAAATAAGAAAATTTAACATGAGAAACAAAAACAACAAGTTGTATTACCATTATAAATAAGCTGGAGAATATTCTGCTCGAGTAGAAAATGTTAATAAGGCAGAAAGTATCAAAGAAATATTGCACAAGTTTTAACGAGCAGCTCGCTTGTGTCCAAAAAACTAAATTACTTTGTATGTTGGTAAAATTTTGAAATTTGTTGGAACGATTTTCCATATTTATTTCATTTTTTTGGTAAATCTGACGGAACAACAGACATAAACTGAACAGAACGAAATTTGACACTGAAGATGGCACAACGCCGAAACTGGTTTGTCTCCAAACCACACTTGACAAGGGATGACGGAAAATCGTTCCAACAAATACCAACAATTCACCCTGTCGGACAAGCAGAAGAAGAAAACAATACCAATAAATTTGTACATATCTATAAGAATTACAACAATGTGCAACGAATTAAAACTTCATGAAATTCGGGATGCCGGGATTTTGTTTTCAGATCTCGAAAATCCCGGGATCAATAAAATGCCAAAAATTGACATCGCTAATACATATTTACATAACAGGTGGCGCGAAAGTAAACTTCCGATGTTGGCTTGATCGTATGTTAGACGGGATTTGCGGTCAGCAGCTAACAGCTGATGCACCGTCTGGACTTTGTACGGGAACATCTTCAAATCCTGTACCAAAATTCGCTGTAAAGACCGTCGACTGATACCCATTTGCGTGGCACGTCGTCTGGTCGATGTCGACGGCGCTTCCATGACATCCTCGGCTACAGCAGCAATATTCTCTGCAGAACGGCTACTCCGGGGTCTGCCACGCCTGGCAGCATCTCGTGTTGTGCCAGTCTCTTCGAGGCGAGCGGCAAAACGTCGCAGTGTTTCACCAGTAGGCGTTGGAAGGCCAGGAAATCTGCGTCGAAATCACCGACCGATAATTGGTCAAATAAATAGTCAGCAATATTCCGCGTTCTGGAGCAGTGTAGCGTAACATTGTTTATTAACGTGTATTTCGCATGTGTTTACTACACAAATGTCAAAACAGAACTGACATTAGGGGCCAATCGCAAAATGTATAGCATTTTCTGATAGGAGGACTAATTATCAACAAATAATTTAAACTTATGATTTCTTGCACATATCAAGGCTTGCATAGCGTTTAAAATTTATTCGCATAAAAGTACATACATATGTATGCTTGTAAGCAACTGGAAAGCAATAAAGATGCTGTTGTTAACATACTTTTTTCCGCATGATTTTTTCGCTTTAATTCAACTTTATTTTATTTTATTCTAATTTACAACTACCCAAAGAACGAGTCACAGTAAATCTGTACACTCATTATCGTTTACAATAAATTGTAGCATAATTTTTCTAAATATTTTTAGTAAGCTTCAGTTGACAATGCATATGACGTTATGTGATTGAAATTTGTGGAGATTTTTCTGTAATTAAGCGAAGTTATTAGCGATTTAGTACACGCAAAGAAAACTTTTAGTAAACAAATTCGTTGAAAATCTTACGTGGTCGGGAACAAAGATATCTAAAGTGTTGCAGTTACCAAAAACAATAGTTTGTAGTAGTTTCATTAAGCATTGAGAGAGATCAAAGAAATTAAAAAAAAAATCGATAGAAGAAACTTATATTTGGATAATCGTGTGATACGTGCTCTTAAGAATAAACCCGGCTCGTCTGATAACGATGTTGCCAGAAAATTCGGAACCTCAAAAGGTACACCAATCGTTCAGATAAACAGAAAAATAAAGAGTTTACAAAATACTAAAGGCTGTGTTGTTATGGACGATGAGACATATGTGAAGCTACAAAGATTTAAATTAAATTGAAGGACACAAATTTTATGTTAATTGTGGTTTCTTTTAATCTTGAGATAAAGAGCGTTATACATACGTGTACCGATTTACTTTGAAGCGTTCTTTATTTGATTAAAATTTTTCGACGCGCATAATTTAAGTTTTAAATGTTTGTTTTCACGTTTACCATGCATTAATTAACTATTGGCTGAGAAGTTTCGAGATTCGTTGGCTAGACAGCGTGCTGCCTAACCTTAACATTTTCGATTAATCAAACGATAAATTCTTTTTCAAGCGCTATTGGCGTAATTTTCAACTGATTAAAAGTCGTCTAAACGTAGTGCTAAGCGTGTTAAACATGTTTATTCAACAGCCCACCATTTTTTTTTTGCGGCACTTATCTCTTCGTTTAGTCACTATTCATTCGCGCATATTTAATAAATACCTGATATCTGAATCCGTTCATTGGCACTTTTATTGGTGATATATGAATTATATACTTTTATTTTACTATAAATAATACCAGTATGCACCAAATGTCACATTAGTTATACATAAATATATACGCAATTTTGCACTTTCAATTAAATTCCGGTTTAGAACAACACAAGTCAAATGCCAACACAACTTTTAGTATTTGCCAGCTTAATGCCTACATAAATTTGTATTGATTTATTTATATATTTTGCTATTTCTGGTGCTTAGTAAAATTAATTATTCATTTTTAGCCAACCACTCGCTAAATTCCCCTTTTTAACTAGCATTTATTGTTGTGTTTCAGAAATAGCCAAAAAAAAAAAAGAAGTGTTTTATTATCACGTTTGGCCAAACTAAGCTTCAGTAATTTATCAATTCATGCTGAGTTTTATTTCTGCACTTCAGTCTGTATGAATTTCAGTTAATTTATTGTCTCATGTGAGAACAGGATTTTCGCTGGAATCCTGTATACGCACCAAAAAGTTCTATTTTGCGCATTAATAATTTGCGTTTTTCTTGTTTTCTTCTTGCAATCGAAAAGCTTTGTTATCAATAAAATCTTGCGAACATGTGTTGAGCAGGTTTTTCACGTGCAGGAAATCAATTTTTGTATTGTAGCAATTGAAAAATTTAAAAAAGAAAAAAAAAAAAAAACTACGATGCTAACAAAGCGATAGAGTTATTTTAATACAATATTTTTTTAGCGTTTCAACAACTATTCTATCGGTTTTGGTAGTAAATTCTCTTCAATAGTATTTACATAAAAGCGCACAATTCTTCAAGAAAAGTTTGTTTTCAATTAACGAGTATACAGTTTTGTAGCTCGTGCGTTTTTAGTATATTTACTAAAAAAGTGCAAGTTTGAAGTGACTTATTGCCGTGGAGTTTTGTCAATGTTTTTTTTTTTTTACTTGCGCTCATTCGCAATTTCTTTCATTTTTGCAAAAAGTATCCACAGAGCGTCGGTGAAGTTGTCCAAATTCGGCGATAATTTTTAGCGACTTGAAACGTGCCTTTGTTCTACTAAAAAAAATCTAATTTTTGTTTGCATTCGCTAGATAGCGCTAAAGTCGATATACATTCGGAAAGTACGTATTCTAGTCGAATTTTTACGAAACAATTTTTCTGCTTGAGCTAAAAATCCTTTTTTCTACAATAAAGCGTTAAAAGTTAGCGCTTTAAAACAAACTTTATTTACTTCACGAATTTTCTTTAGACAAAGAACTGCAGTCTGCAGAAATAAATGCACTGGAATATATGTATGTACCTAATTGTCTTTTATTGGGTTAAGCTTTTGTGAATTCCACTTTTAAAGCATAAAATTATTTTTATTATCATAACTCTTTAAAGCATATTCATTTCGATCAAAATATAAAAAGCATAAAAATCTGAGCAACAGGTGGGACAGTTTATAACCCTCGTACGTATGTAGCAGTAAAGGGTTAAAGAAAAACTTTGTTATTTTTCGGTTGAGAAAATATGTTATTGTTTTTTTTTTTTTTGATTTTTTGAACCAAATATTATATTAGAATTTGAAATGTAAAAAAAATTTCGTTTTTTAGCAGATTTGAAATTCCTAAAAGTATGCTAAATCGATAGAAAATTAGTTTTTTTCTCAGTTTCCACAGCTTAATTTTTTTTTATTTTTTTAATTTTAATTATAAAACTCATTTAGAACAATCGATAGTGGTTGGGAGAAGTTTTTTTTAAACATATTACATTTAAATAATTTTTTTTAATACATTTTTAAAGAATATTTGGTAAAGTTTTTTTTTCGTAATTTTTTTTCTATACTATTATTTCTAAAAGCAATTTTTTAGTTTATGTATTATTAAAATTTTTTTGAAACAAATTGCAGCTTAAAACCAGAATTACACTAAAACTAAATTAATTGCAATCTCATACTTTTGTGTATTAAATAATATAGCACAGTAAAAACGTAAGCATGAAATTTGCAATTACTTGCAGTTCATTGCATGCATGTTTACAGTGTTACACATTTATATATGTATGTATGTATGTATGTACACTTGTACATAAATACACACATATTGGCTTGCATTGGACAGCAAATGACTTTTCAATTGCCGCACGAAATTGTCCAATAGCCAATGCCTATTGCGGTTATTACTGATTTCATATGTACATATGTATGTGTACAAATATATACATATACATATATGTACGTATGTACATATATTTAATAGCTATTTTTTCTTGTGCAAACTGCATTCAAAACGCCATGACGAAAAGCAGTTGCTTGAAAATGGAATAATAAATTATTAATGGTGAACTACAATATTTATTATTTGATCAATGCAATCCCTTACTTGAGTAAAAACAAAAAATAGAAATAGAAATAAATAAAATGTATGCTACCTAGCACCTAATTCGTTACTCAGCGAGTGACCACACTTATTTTTGTACACAGAGGGCGACAAAACATTGCATACCCCGATTTATTTTGCGAAGTTTACAATGTTTTTGATGTTTAATAATTTGCCATAAGTTTTAATAAAACTAGGATTAATTTTAAACTAAAATCATTTAAAGTTTTTTCGCGTATGCAGTTTTGTTGCTCATTCAATTTTAGTCTCAGTTTCGGTTGACTTAAATATTCTTTCGATTATTGAGAACTTTTTTTTACCGCTTGTGTTCAGCATTTTCTTCCATACTAGGCATCAATGAAATATTTTTTCATATGACAGAAAATACGCGAGAACCTCGGTAAAAAAATATTATCAAAACTCAGCGGTAATCTTTAGCAATTTGAAACTAACACTTTGTTAGACTGGACTGGAATGGACTACAAAACTGCATACGCATAATCATTTTAAAGGTTCTGATTGATTGGTTTTAATTTAAGATTTTTTTGCGACTTAAAAAACTACTGAAAAATATCTATCATGAAAAACGCTGTAAAATTTTAAAATAAATCAGTGAACGCCAAGTTTGGTCACCCACTGTATGCTCATTTGTAACTAACAAAAATCACTAAAAATGTGCGGTAATCACTTTGATTACAAATGACATCGAGTGCAGCAGTTATAAATTTGTCAAGTTGTTGTTGGCTCGGGTCATTTTGCAGTAATAATGACAGCAAGTGAATCTAGACTGACATAGTAATATTTTTATTTGAAAGCTGTTAATATGAAAATCACATAAGAATAGGTAAATGTTGTAAAATATTGAGTTATAAAATTGTAAGTTACTTAATTTTTGTGCTTATTTTTTGTAAAAAAAAAAGCACGATTAGTTCTCAAAAAAAGTTAAAACGAAACTCTAAAGAAATCACGCTTGAAATATTTCAATAAGCTCGAAGTGAAATATAAAATATTGCACACGTGCTCCATTTTTAAATACCGCAACTAGCCAAAAAAATACAGCCGTGCTCCCAGTTTCACATTCACAAATTTCCCTGTGGATTCGGTTTGAAATCATATGTTTGGTGCTTCCAATATCACATTCACATACATTTTTGTGAATTGAATCCGAGTGCTTTGTTGTATGTGAAATGAAAAGGAAATGACAAAAAGTGTGTGAATATTTAATTATTTTCGATTGGAATGATTTTTAAAATATTCTTTGATGTTTGTAGAAGCCATTTATGACATTTCTGTATTAGTTATTCATTGAAATATTCGTATTTTTAAGTGTTTTGCTGATTACTCCTCAAAAAAGCATACATAGCTGAATCCGAAAGGGAAATTTCAACAACAGCTGTTTGTCAATTGCCACAACGATAACCGATATGTGTTAAATTGGGAGCACACTAAATAATATCGAAAATCGAACATCGATAAGAACCAGCCGTTAGGGAAAATGCATTTAGGCAGTGTTCACACCCATGATTTATTAAATTATGATGCGTGCACACTTAAAAATTTATAACTATTTATTTTGTTTACAAAAAAAAAAAACAAAAACACGATGCATGTCCAAACCTTTAGCAGCACATATTCGGTCAGTGCCCTTAAGCAGTGACAATAACATATTAATTTCTATCCAAATAAGTGCTTACAAACAGTAAATAGTTTTCTAGCATGCTTATATGTCAACTTAATAACCCCTACACAATGATTGAAAAGCTTCTTTAAGGCTTTGTGGCTATTGAACGCGCCACCCTCTCATTTTAGAAAACAAATATTTGATTAATTGCTTATTCGTTTTGTTTGCTTGCTGTGCATGTACAATGAATTATACTACGATTGTACTTGTGTGCCTGCAAGCATTCGTTCATATACATACATACTTATCTGTTTGACAGATTGTTTACTGCTATCAGCTGTTCGTCTTGTTAGATAAACATCGAAAAAACTCAGAAGAATTTATTAATTGACAAACGCAATATTCGAAATTCCTATAAAAATACTCGTGGAATGTGAGGAAGCAAATTCGTGTTAAAATTAGATATGTACGTATTGAAATTGAAAGTTCAACAACATTGCATTTGATATGTTAATGCTACGTGTAGAGTGCATTTTTAAGGTTAGATGAGTACAATTTGTAAAGATATCTAAAACTTTAAATCGACTCGATTGACATTTTTTTTCAATTACATGGAAATGAAGGCTTCTTATAGAAATTGTACAAAATATTCGACAGCTTAATTAAAAAATAAACAATAAATATTAAGTAAATCTTACGGTTTCAAATCATATAATAAAAGTTGCCAGACCGAAAAACAAATTGCATATTCTTCATAAATTTTAAAGCTCGACGCAAACGTTTTTTTTTTAATTTTTATTTTGAATGAAGTTCTTTGACAGCTAACTTTGCTTCGTTTATTCGAAAAATGTTTTTTTTTCGAAAATTAATTTTAATTATTTTTTTAGTAGATTTTTATACAATAACTTTGCTTTATTTGATTTAAATGTTTTAATTAATATTTTATTAAATACATTTTTACAAAAAATAAAGACGAAAAAAAAAAATTCTAATGGATAACTCAAATAAAAAAAAAAATTACTCAAGCAAAATAAATAGTTTAAAAACTTTGTTGTTAAAATGTAAAGTTTTATAAAAAAAAAAATTATTTTTGAACCACAACCACAAAAATAAAATATTTCAAAAAATTTCTGAATCTTGTTAACAAAAAGTTTATTAATTAACTTAAACTACAAACTGATTAAAGACTTTCTCTGAATAAATTAGCTATATTTAAAAAATAATTAAAAGCAAAAAAAAAGTGATGGCAAAATTTAAGACTTAAAGCACATAAAAACATACTCAAAGCACACAAAACATAAAGTAGTCAAGAAATTCTGATGGCATAACATTAAAAATTTTAATGCAACATCTAAAGTTTTATAGCAATTTTCAATTTATTCTGCTGAAACAGGAAAATTTCTTGATTTTTTTCACTTAGTACGATGGATATTTATTATCAAAGTTAATTGTAAATAAAATTAGTTGGGAGCGTGTCGATATGTGTCGAACAAGCATATATAAATTATTTTTGCATGTATTTTCATTTTTTTTGGAAGCATTTGAATTCAAATTCGAAATTTTCGAACTAGTTTAAATTAAATATGCGCTAATTGATATCAATAGGAATATATATATTTTAATTAGTTTAATTTTATAATAAAAAAAAAATATTTGCACTTTTTGTCTTTTGGCTATTTTTGGATTTTCGAAGCGCTTATAAAAACATTTTACTGTAATAATTTCTAACCATCAAAAACATTGATTTGGATACATTTTTTAAGGATTTTTTTTGTTGCCCCATACTACAAACAGCATAAAATATGCAAATCATTTAAAGGCAATAATTTACAAAAAAAAAAACACAACCATACAGCTGATTTCATAAACGTAAACAAGAAATCCAAAAATTGATTTATCATAATGACTCAGGAGAATTTTCGCGGCGCGCCGCTTTGTTTTTTTTTAAAGCCTGTTACGATAACCTTCAGCCGGTTAGCGGTTAGCGTTTAGAGTAAAAATGCCCATTTAATTTAGCAAGTGATATATGTTTGTACACATCCTTATAAATCCCCTAATGATATTGACAATATATACTCGTATATTTCTAATTATACAATTTAAATCGCTATAAAATGTTTATACGACGTTTATCATATTTATTAAACGCTAACCAATTTGTTTATTTATTTTAATACTACTATGTTCTCTTTCGAATTCCTAAAAACACCTTTGACACCAACAAAGCGTTGCCAAACGAGAGAAATCATTTATTTTTAACGCATGCCAATTAATATTTAGCTAACCGAAAAACAAGTTTTCGCAGCAAACTCATACAATCGTTGACATAATAGTTTTGAATGGCAAGCAAGCTCAACAAGTCATTAGTTAAGTTAAAGAAATAAATTAAAAATATTTTTTAAAAGCGTAGCATATGGCTTAAATAAACATATATAGAAACAAACAAAAAAATTGAGTACTAAATTAGACGTCGACCACCAGAAACAACAGCAAGAAGTTTTATCAATTTCTGGTTTCAACAGAATTCAAAGCCAAGTTGACAGCTACATTGGACCTTTTTTTTTTTTTTTTTTAAATTGAATATTTGTTTTAAGTGGCGGCGTGATCACATGCTGCACAGCTTAGACACGAGACTAGTTTTGGGCATTCCTGACCATCAAGTGATTAAAGCGGTTAAACCAAACACCAGCAAAACAGTTTTATCGCTTTTTTATGACTATGCAAATATTTTGGAATTTTTGTTATATCAAGTTTTTTTGTTTATAACTCAAGTTGGCAACTTGATTGGGACACACAAAAATCTCAGCTAAGTTTATTAATGACTTGATTGAATTTAAATTTGTAACGTGTTTTTTTCAAATTTTTTTTATTTGCTAATTTTTATGCGTTCTGTTCATCAAATTCCAAAGACGTAAGCAACTCATTTTTAATGAGTTTACTTTCCTTGCACGCCCTGTCACCGAAACGCTTAATTAATTATTATTTAAAAAAAATGTTATAGTAACAAAATAATTAGAATATAATTAGAAACTTAGTAACAGACTCGGATGGGCAACAAAGTTATGAATAGTTATTTTGAATAGCTTATCTCATTTAAGGGACACTGTAAAGACATCTGAAGTAGCTTCTAGACATTCAATATGCGCTCGTCATTTAGGTTTGAGCTCCACATAAACATTGGTTTTCAACAAGCACCAAAGCGTATTCCTTTTTGAAACAGAAACGGTTTCTCAAGTTGATAAAATGTTTATTCTTCCATTCTGTATTTTTCGAATGTTTTTTTTTTTCAACGATGACACTTGCATATTTTTGTTCATTAAAAACAATTCTGTCGTGTTCGAGAAATTTGTTTTTCTCAAGTTCAACCTAAATTCCAATCTTAGTGATGAATTCGAGATTATTGTTAGACAGCAACTTAAGAACTTCAAAAATTTTAAAGCTTAGAAATGAGTTAGAAAATGATTTTGGATAAGAACTTAAGTGGTTTGTAAAGTAAAAAATTAATATATTCTTTCACATAATTTTACAAATAAATGAAAAGTTTTATCTGCAATTTGACACTTTTACATACGGATTCTAAAATATAAATTAAAATACGGAACTCTTACATTACATCCATAATTTTTTAATCAAAAAAATCTATGTTAGTTTAGGTTTTATTTAATTTTAAGTTTAAAAAACATACTCATTTGGCTATTCAACTTGTAAGCGCCTATCTGGTTATATAAAAAAAAAACGATTTGGTCACTGTGTTTATATATGTTTGGTTAAAGTTACGTACATATTTTAGAAAAACAAATGTTTTTACCAAATGGGCTTTTTGATTGATTCTCATGATCAACACAATTTTCTTGTGTGTAGTTTCCTTTTTTAGGTCACCACGATACGCTGTTAATTAAATAGACAACACCGCTGGTGATTTTTTATAAACGGACATTTTTTATGCAAAACATTAAACAATTCATAGATATCTAATAATTTTTTTATGAAAATAATATTTTTAAAACTTTTAATTTATGGTGATTTGTTTTTAATTTTCATTGTCGTTTTTTTTTCATTAAACGCTTTTATTATTTAGTATTCACAGCTAAGTTTTAAACAAAAAACTTGATAAATTGCCAAAAAAAAATAAATTTTTGCTTTTGTTAACACGCATTTGAAACTAAAGTTTTCATGAAAATAAATAATTAAACCAAAATTTATTACGTTTTAACTATATGTAAATACATTCACAAAATTTAAAAAAGGTTGTTTTCTGGAAAAAATTTAATTTAATAATCAAAATGCAAACTTGCTAACTCATTTTAATAATCAAACTGCATTGCTTCCAAGAATTCATTCAAATAGCAATTACTCAAAAACAGATTTAATAAGAAAAATATAAATTCTTAAGAAAATCCGCGTAAACTTAACCAAATAGGTTTTTACGATATTCTTGTAAACTCTTCGTTTATTGTTTCCAACAATTTATTTTTTATTAGATATCGCCGAATAAAATTCGAATAACAAAAGTTGAAGTTCTTAAGAAAGCCCGTAAAAACGGAACTGAATGTGCATCGTGCTTGCATGAAAAAAAAAAATATTTATTATATATTCGGAAACATAAAATTAAAAATATGTATGGATTTGGCAAATTCGCATAAATAAACAAACATAAGCATACATAATTGTTAAAAAAAAGCATCCACCATTGTGTTTTGTTTGCCGTTAACAATAAAAAAAAATAAACAAAAAAAAATTTAGAAAAAATAAAAAAATATTCGCACTTGTTTGGTGTGAGAATTTAACGCCCGAGGCAGGGTTTTCGTACGTTAGATTGTTTTGTGAATTTTTTTTTTTATTTCTTTGTTTTTGTTTGTATGCTTTGTGCTCATTTGAAAGCATTTCACGACTTCAGCTGACTCCGTTAAATGCGCAGGCGTGCACAGCTTGCGCAGTGGCGTTCAAATTAGCGTACTAACAAATATGGATTAGGAGTTTTTTTATGCTTTTTATTTTTGTTTTTTTTTTATTTTTGTGTTAGCGCTATTCGGAACCCTACGTCTTGGCGCGTGGCTTGCATAAATTATTGCTTTTTTATGCCAAGCTAAAAACTAACAACACAAATACTCGTACACGAACAAAAAAAGCTAAATAAAACTAATAATAATAAAATAAAAAATCTACGTTTCGTTACAATGAACTGTAACACGTTAGTTATGCCAATCACACTTTGGAAATCTTGACAGTGTGAACAGCAATTGTCAATCACATAAATACAATTTGCATAAATCATTTAGCCGAATAAGTGATTGCTTAATTGCCACTTTAACAAGAATTTCGATTTCCTATAAAGTGGCAAGCAGGTAAATTTGATTCAAAACAAAAAAAAAATTGTTTTCGATGTATACATCGCATTGCCCACAGCTATCTTTATTTGAATTGATGGCCAGAACTTGTGGGAAAATGTCACAATTTTTAGCGGTGTTTGTATGTTTAATAAAAACAAATATGGTTGCTTTTTTTTTTTAATTTACTACATTTAAATCTAAGTATTTATGCTACCAGATTCTTGTTTTTGCATTGAGTTAATCTCGTCTCCAGCACAAAAATATTTATATTACCTACACGCGCAGCGCTTAGAGTATTTCTTGAAACTTTTCCAATACTTTATTTAATAGCTTTAATTTTTAGGAATTCCAAAATTTAAATAAAAATGCCATCAAATTATAATTGCAGATTCAGAAATGTTAAATTTAAGTTGAAAAATATTCAGTCTTAAATTTAAAATAATAATAATCCAAACGGTTTTAGGTACAAAATTTGGCGGGAATTTAGAAAAATTTACCAAAAATTAGAAAAGAAATTGAAAAAAATCTTTAGCAGAGTTTTAATACTTAAAGAAATGTAATGCGACTCTAAAATATTTAATTATTTTGTTAAAAAGAAATGGTGGAACCTAAAAAAAAAATTAAATTACGCGTAAATTTTGGGAAAAATTTTCTTAATTTTCGTCGAATTTCCAACTAAAAAAAAAAACAATGCGTTAATTTTGTTTTAAATATTTTGGTGCAATTCAGAAAAATTTAATAATGCGTGCAGTTGCAACATTTTTTCACTATTTCCATTTCTTTCAATGCAACTTTAAAGTATTTACATAGTTAGCATTCCGGTATGGTGAAAAAAACGAGATATTTTGTTAGCGGAACGGAGCGAAAATTGCACATTCTTTGTAATATACGTTATTTGGTTTGAATTTAGGTGTGGTGAGTTTGAATGTGGTGAGCTTAGGTATGGTGAATTAAAGTGTGGTGAGTTTAGTTATGTTTAGCTTGGGTATGAAAAAGGCAAACAAAAAAACCAGTACAAATTTAGAAAGAGCAGAAATGTAATAAAAAAATTAAAGATTTAATTCATTTTCACCGAAGAAAAATAAATAAAATTATAAATTTAAATAAAAAACTTAGAAGTAAATTTTTTAACAGAACCTTAAATAGAAAACTTTAATACACATGAAATACGTGAAACTTTGGGATCAATTTGAAAAATAAATTAGCGTAAATTGAAAAAATCAAGTGTAAATTAAAAAAAAAATTAAAACGAAATTTAAAAAATTAAAAAATTTAAAACGAAATTTATTTTATGTCTAACTTTCGATTAAGATTTGCAAAAATGAATTGCTAACAATTTTTTTTTCACTGTCGCTGTGGTTTCAAGTCTAACTAAATTATACCTAAAAATTATAATATTTTATTAGAAATGTTAAAGGTTTGATTGAATGGATGAATTGTTTTTAAAAACACGATAAACGAGAGAGGAATTTTAAATCCTAATAAAAGCATAATTTAAAATATTTTTTTATTTTATATTTTGAAAATTGATTTTAACAAGCCCAAGATCCAGTATTTATTTAATATAACTTCAATATTGAGTTCGAAATTAAATTTTCAGTTGCTGATAAAGTAAAATATTTATTTTGTTTTTACGACCTTAATCGTTTTGCTCAATTTTCAATATTTCCCGTAAATCAACTGACTCATACTCTTCATTTCGTTTATTGAATTGCGCATTTATTGTTCCCACTTGCTTCCATTTGCCGTTATTCTTGCACTTAAATCTGCCTTCAAAATTTTCCAACACTTTAACGATCTACTATAACGTCATTCCCCACTCAAACTTGTTTAATACAATAATAATCGCCTGGCGAGGCAAACAAAGCCAAGTATGGTAAATGTCTAGTTACAGTCATACCTACAAGGTGTACCCACGCACATAAATACTTACATACATTCCTATACAAATAGACTAGAAAGGATATTCCACCAAAAAAAAAAAAAAAATGGAATAACTGTAGCATTTGGCCGCTAGTTTTTTTAACCAATTCAGTAGCAAAAGTAAAGAAAAAATTGGAGTGGAAGCGAAAAAAAATGGGAACAACATAATAATTGCTAGTTATGCTTTAGATTTAATCATTAGCGAGAGTCATGTTGTCAGCAGCATTCCTGCGTTCATCAACATCGACACATCAACGCGCTTCTTAGTGGCTCGCTGATTCAACAATTCAACAAGTTGCGTGCTTAAGCCAAATCGGAGGAGGGGGCGGGTTCATAGGTGATGCCTGTCGTTTCATTAAATTTAACAAGCAATAACTTTTACTTTTTCTGTATTTATACAAAATGTAGGTCTGGTTGCACATTCATACATACATACATACAGAAGGTACATACATACATACATATGTATGTAAGTTAAATGCAGATACGCTCATTAAAGTGTAATAAAAAAGAAGATACTCACAAAAAAACCGCTTTAAGTGAGGTAGAAAAGAATATTGTGAACGTTTGAATGTGTGTGTTGTTCTGATTTTTTTAAATTTATTTTATTTGGTTTTTGTACTGTGGAAAACAAGCTTGGCCTCCCTGCGCAGATTGTTCTAGACGGCGCACGCATTTGAGGTTGGTCAAGGGAATGAATAAGTACATACATATGTACATATGCAAGTGGCATACATGCGCAACAGGCGAACAGTTGAAATTTGAACCGGTTACTACATGCCTCAGGCACGTAGTCACACGCATAAAAAAATGTAAACATGTTTGTGTATTTATTTACAAAAAAAAAAAAATGAATAAATGTTGCTCTTGGTCAGGGATTGCGGCAAGTGGAGATGTACTCGTGTATGCGAAAATTGGCATTGTAATTTGTGAATTGTAATTGATTGGAGAATTTAGATATTTTAATGAATTTTTGTTTAAGAATATGTAAAGTTAAAAAAATTTATAAATCACAATATTTTGAAGCAAAATAAATAGTAAAAAATTAAATTTTGAAAAAGTTTGTAAAATGACAGAAAAATAGTTTAAAATATTTTTTTTTTTTAGCAAAGACTTTGGATTTGATAGTTTTTTATTTTGAAATTAAATAAATTTGTGAAGATTTTTGATTGGAGAATTTAGAAATTTTAATGAATTTTTGTTTTAGAATATGTAAAGTTAAAAAAATTTATAAATCACAATCTTTTGAAGCAAAATAAATAGTAAAAAATAAAATTTAAAAAAAAGTTTGTAAAACGACAGACAAATAGTTTAAAATATTTTTTTTATTAGCAAAGTCTTTGGATTTGATAGTTTTTTATTTTGAAATCAAATTTTTACATTTTTATTTAAAATAAATAAATTCAAATCATATTAAAAAAGAAAAAACCCTCTTTACTCAACTAAGAATGAGGTGAATTAAAAAATAATAAATATTTATATAATTTAAGGGGGTCCTCTACTCCCAAGGTCTGAAATCGAGCGGTTTTGTTTTGGAAATAAATTGCGAAGGATCTACTGAATGGATTTAATAATTTTGTTTTTATTTTAAAGTTACATGTTTTGGCTTAAAAATGTTTGTATTGCATACCAAAAAAAAGAACATTGTCGACCTTGAAACGTCATTGACTAAATTGGTGTTGAAACTGCATGGGTCCTGCTTAAGTAAAATTCTGGCCAGTTGGGTAGGTAATCAGTAATCAGAAATTAAATATTCTTTATAATCACAGTTTAAAGATTAATTACGGTGTATAACTTGATGGAGACGGGTACATAACGGAGCCCAAAAACATGCAAAGGAAAGTGATTTCTACGAAATCCTCTCTGTGGCGTATTTTTAGATATATGTACATATGTAGATTAAAATTAAATAACAAAAAAATCGATTTTTTGAAATCGCGAAATTAGAGGATCCCCTTAAAGCAAATGCTGTTTTTTAAGAAATAGTAAAACTAAATTAAACTAAAAAACATATAAGTACGACTAGAAGAATTTTAGTTTTGTTGATAATTTATATTAATTTAAATAATATTGTACACAAATATATATAACGCATTTAAAAGAAAATATATTAAAATTTTGACATTAAAGTTTGAAATTTTAGCTATTGGGCAATATTTAAAAAAAAAAATTAAATTAAAAATTTTAATTTTATTTTATTTATTTTTCATTTTAAGTTTCATCAATCCAAATTCGGAAGCTGAATTTTTAACGAATTTTTTTTCTTTTAAATCAGTAAGCTTTTTCCAGTCTAAATACTAATTGTGAAGAATTATTGCCAATGCAAGTTGGAGTAAATGTATGTATGTGAATGCATAAAAATTTTATTTACACATCGGCTTTCACTTATTGACTTACTCGGCTCAACTTAATGGACCTTAAAAGCAAATAAAGTAATTACAAAAACAAACATGAATGAATGTTGTTAAGTATAGCGTTCAAATTGATAATATTTCTGTTTGTAAACAATTTCCCCTCCGCCTTCATCAAAATCATCTCATCTCATTACGTTTTTAATGTATTGGCGCTTGCTTGTGATTCTTTTTTGTTGTTGTTGTTGTTATTGTTGTCAATACATTTGATGTGTCATTTGTAATTTCAAATGCGATTAAGTGTGTAAATGCGAATCACTGTGTAGTGAACACTTACAAGAATGCGGCTGGACTTGTTAGTTGCACTAAGTTTCATGGCTGAATGCCATTCGAGATACGCGCGAGTTGCAATGATGAATAACGAGGCGTGAATTATTAAGAACCGCAATGTAATTGATACTACTTGTAGTTGTAAAGCGCTCTTTGTGTGTATGTGTGTGTGTGTGTGCCTCAAAATCACCTTGGCATTTGGGCAACGTTCAATGAGCTAACTATTATTCCAAGTAAACGAAATTCATACATTTTTTTTTGTTCGTTTTTTATTGCTCTATGTTTGCTTTGAAGTGCTTTCAGGAAAGATCAATATGACGCTAAGTGTATTAGATTGATGACACTTAAATTGCGGTGCCGGTGTCTGATTCAACCGCAGAATACTTAAATGTATATATGTACATATGTGTGCGTGATAATCACTAATTCGATACTTTATATGCGCGACGAAGGTGTTCGACAACTCATGCTTTTCAGCGCCTTAGAACAGTAGCGCACACAATTTTATTTTTTCCAAAATTTTTTTTTTGGTGAAATATTTAAAAAAAAAAATAACATATTTTTCAAATGCTAATAGCATTTATCTATGTATACAGCTGCTGATCTAAAAAATTTTTGACTCTGTGTTAACTCGCTAAACGTCTGAAAAACAATTATCAACTATTTTGAGAACTTACCGGCTCTCCTTTTTTGAATTTCTGACATTATATATACAATAATTGTAGGAACAAAGATTTGAAGTCCTTTACAAATATCTCGAATAATCGTTATGCGCCTGTGACACTGTGTAAACTCGCTATAAATCTGCTTGCAAATCTAATTTATGCTAATTTGAACAAAAAACTGTTGCTGCGTTTCGAATTTTTGTTATTGAATGCGACTTTAAATATAAAAGAGCATCGAAGAAAATCGATACCAAATACATACATAATCGATTTTCGCTCTATGTAAACAAGCTATAAGTTTGTTTGAAAAACTATGAACAACTATGTATTCTGAGAACATACTGACGCATATTTTTAATTAAACCCAATCGCCTGTGCTTTTAAATTTATAACTAGCTTTAATTATAGATTTTATTATAGCATTTAGTGTTTGTAATCCTAAAAGTTTAATCATCTATGTATTTAATGACTTCAATAAACAACTAATTTATTATTATTTGTTTCCATACTTGTTTTGCAGGCGCCTTCCTCTTACTAGCCCTTGGCGTGTTGGCAATCACCACTGCTGTGCTGGTGAAAATATTCCAGCCATACGATTTAATTTTCAAATGGGTAAGCATACATTTGTTTTAATAAAAATGTATTTGTTGTTTTTGCTGCGATTTCGCTAAACTCTTCGTTGAGTTATTGAAAGTTTAAATCTGAACATTTCAACTTTTTTTTCCTCTTTATAGAAACTTACAATGGCAAATGATGGCGAAATTTTTAACTTATGGGCAAAGCCGCCAGTAGATTTATATATAAAAATTTATTTATTTAATATAACAAATGCCGAAGCTTTCCTCGCGGGACGCGAACGAATGAATGTCGAACAAGTGGGTCCATATGTTTACAAGTAAGTGTAATGATTTGCATAACTATGTTCCACGTTTGTTCAATGTATAGCCTTATAGCGGTCGCCTTATCATGTATTTCGTAGCAGAGTCCCATTTTCGTGTGAAATGAAAATTTTGCGAAGTTGTATTTGGCATACTTTTAGGTGCTACTTACTCGTATCAAATGAAACGAAATGAAAAGAAAATTAATGAATGCAAAATGGTTTTTATTTCATTGCATTTATAAATATATTTAAACAACATTTTTTTTTTTTTTTTTTGCGCATTTCATTAACGCTTATAATCATCTTTTACTTTTGGCAAATGGACTACACTTTGAGATATGTGATTAGGAACAAAAATTCATTGAAGTTCAAGTACCCCATTTTTAACATTCCATATTTCTTTCCTCTCATCGCTTTGCAGAGAAATAATGACTCACGAAAATGTCACGTTCAATGCCAATAACACAATGTCCACGAATCCCAGTCATCCGCTGGTGTGGCAGGAACATCTATCCGAGGGAAATAAAGAAAATGATACGGTGGTTATGCTAAATATTGCAATGTTGGTAAGTGCACACAAATGAACTTCACATTTTGCTTAGTTGTTAAAATCAGTATTATTTTATCAAAACAAAATCATTATTTATTTAAAATGTATTTATAATATTATTTATAAATAACATTAAGCGACAAAATAAACGCTAGCAAACTAGTTATGTGATTTAATTAAATGGAAACAAACAAAATTTTCTACGGAAATTTTTTATCCCACAAACATTCAAAATGTAAACAAAATACCTGTTTGACAAAAGGGGCTATTCAACTAAGCGTATTTGATTAATGAGGCGAAAGTGGATCCGAGCCTTTTACTTTATATTAATTAATATAAAATTTGTTAATATAAAAATAATAAAACACGCTTGAAATAATGTGCTTTAGCAGACGTAAGCAAATATTAATTTTTGCAATTGCCTTACATTCAGTTACTTTCGTAGTGTGAGTTTGTATAGACCTGTTTTTTGACTTGTGATATCACTTAATTATTCGCAGCTTTAATTAAATGAGTTTTGACTTTTAATCAAAGATAACGATTATTTGCACTTTGTAAGCTTTAGAGTATTTACGCGTTTAGTTAACTATGCTAACATGTGGCTCTATGTAAACCAACCATTAGCATTGAATACGTATAGCTCATGCTGAGAAGTCAGATTTTATTAATTTCTTATTACTTTTTATATCAATTCCTCTCGAAGCTCCTCTGACTAAATTATATTTCTCTCCTTTTTTAATGTAAAAAAAATTGTGTTAACTAATTATTGTCTAGACTGTTGCGTGTTTATAAAAAATACTATAAACCTTTTAACTGCTTTAATGGAATTATATAAACAGATTTATTGTAGACAACTAAATACCAATTAGACTTCATAAATAGAGTAATATTTATAAACAATAAGCTAATCGATTTAATGGGTAGGCAATATAACATTTTACTGAGATAAAAATTTTATGGATACAATAACTGAAAAAGCTGAAAAATAAATTTCAAAATGTTTAACGAAATAATTATTAAAGAAATCAAATAAAATGAAATGAGTTTCATAACAAAATACATATTAAAAAAAATTTAATATAAAAAAAATTTTAATATTTAAAAAAAAAATTTTAACTTTTAACGGGTATCTAATCAAAAGTAAAAAAGTGGAAATATTTTTTTAAAATAAGTTAAATAATTCAAAGCTAATTTATACAAACATTAAAAAAAAATTTAATTACAAAACATTAACTGAGTTGGAATTAAATGAATATTAAATAACAGTATTAATAAGTTAATGCTTAACATTTGAAAAAGTTTTTCATAAAAAAAGAACAAAAAAATTGAGTCAAAATAGTTAAAATAAAATTTCTCTCTGTTTTAATTGAAAAATTTTAATTGAGAAAGCTTTTAAATTTTTGTATAATCAATCATTCATATTTAATTTATACATTATATTAATATAAAATTAACCAACAAAATGACAATTTCATAGTTAGAGCAATATAACATCATGCATTAATTTTTGAGATTTAAATTTTCTTAAAAATTTAACCTCAAAATCCGTTGAATGTTTATTATTGCCTCCTTGCAATGATTCATGCAAACATGCATACATACAAACATACATTCATGCTGAAATCACAACTGTATAAAATTCATTCTGAGTTCAAAAAGTGTAAACAATCACTCACAAAAATTTCCCCGGTAGTGTCGCGAACGATAAACAGTACGACAAATAGAAAAAAAATCCCAATATAAAAAAATAAAACAAAATAAAAAACAAACGTCACTGGCACTAAGCCGCTTAAAATTTGGCACTTAATAAAGTTGAGCTGAAATAAGAGATGCTAGCGCTAATTTTTTTTAAATAAACACTGCATTGTATAATCTTGCTTATAAGCATGATTGAGCAAAAATTATTTGCTTGACGACAATAAGTTCCAAAACAAAAAAAAAAACGCGAGAATATTATTATTTGTTTAAGATTTTGTGATTTTGATTATTGACATATTTGTCTATGACCGCTTAACTGTTAGTCATTAACAACTCGACTACTGTTTCGCTGTGTTTATTTATTTTTATACTTAGACACATTGGTCAATGCAACTAACTGTTATGTTTTTTTTTTTTTAGTTTACTTCTAAGTGACGTTTTTGCGTAAAAAAAAAAAAAAACGAAAACTAACACACTTTGCCGTTGCCAACCAGCGCTCCATTGAAAATTAACAAATTCGTTTAAATAGCTGACTTTAATAATACTAAACTAAATATTATTTTATAATAAATTTTGTTGTATGGCAGTATTTCACATTTCGCAATTTCCTTTAAATTATTACGCTGACGTCAATTTGTTGTCAAAACATAGCAATTTTTTTTTTAATAACGTGATGCATACAACCAGCGTCGTTCCAAACCAATTCGGCTCCCCAGTCTCTTGAGACATGACTAAATTAGAATTTTGTTAGAATGGCTTGTCTAGCAAAAGTAAAAATACGCTAGATACGATTCGACTAACAGAAGAATGATGGTGTCTAACCAAAGACTTAAGCAACGAACGCGCACTCGCATGCAAACTAGTTTGCTTATAGACTAAGAAGTGTGCGTATTCATTTTCAATCACCATTATTTCATACCAAGTAAACAAATATCTCAGCAATTTAATCAATAAACAAACTGGTAGTTAAATAATTTAATTAATTGCGTTAACACATGTTTTTTTTTTATTGATAGAAAGGAGGGGATACAGAGAATTAGTTTCAGTTGATCCGATCAATGACTAAGCAAAACAATATAATTTAAAAAATTCAAATTTTTCGCAAATTTGCATTGCTAATGTTTGACTTGGAACAATTTTTTAGCGTAAAAGTAGCTTCATTAGCCGAATAAAATTATTTGGCATTTCACTGTTTGCATCAATGGAATCTTTAAATACATAAATATTTAAATTAATTAATATAAATAAAAGACAACTTCAACTTATTTGTTCACAGTAATTAATGGAAAGTTACCAATATTGTTTTTTTTTTGTATTTTTAATTTAGTCTCTGTTTCGTTTATATTTTAATTGATTTCTCATCACAAGCTTATTAGACAAAACAAGTTAATAAAATTTTTAATTGATTTGCAAGTAAATTAAGTAATGGTTGTCAAATAAAATTAAGATGGTTTAAAGCAGCAATATAAAAGAAACAATAAAGAAATGTAAGATTTCAAGTAAGTTGTATTTAATCAGAGCTCACACAGAAACTCCAAAAATTTATTAACTGTGCGTGATGTCATAAACTAAAGAATAACTAGTAGCAGTGTGACTGTAATAAATAAAAAAATTACGCAACTTAATACGGAAACTTTAACTAAAAACGATATTAAAAGCTCCCGAGTAATTTTATAATGGACTGTACTTAATAAAATTGCTGTAACTTAATAAAAATATTATCATCAATCTCATTTATAATTCATAAACTATTTAATATATTAAAATCAGATAAAAATTTAATGGTTCCGAATATTTTTGTGATTGACTGTACTGAACAAAAATTACGTAACTTAATAAAAATTGATTGTAAGTCACTGCATATTACTTTTAAAAAGTATACACAAAATAAAAAATAAAAAACTTTTCGTGCTATGTTACAACGCACTGTACTTAGTGTAGAAATGTAATCACTATGGCTCACAAAAATTACGTACACACACATACATATAAAAAAATTAATGTTTCCGAACACTTTTGTACGTGACTGTCTTGAAAAAAAAATGTATATAACTCAATAAGAATGATATCATCGAATTGATTTTAAATTCGCTGCAAACAAACTTTTACAATAATAAAAAAAAACTGACTGCCCTTAAAAAAGAGTATGCCAAAAAATTGGAAACACCTACATATATTTAATTGTATATTATCAAGAAAAAGTTATAGATAAAATAGCAATGTGCGATTAATCGTGCAATTATTGTGATTTATCAGTTTTATGTTTAATCAAAGCAATTCACTCTTTAATGAATTAATAAGATTTAGATTAATTGATCAATCGCACTTCACTACAAAGTAGAAAAAAACAATAAAAATGTGAAGCTTTCGAAGAATTGTGTGAAATACTGTAGCTGCAATGAAAATGATATTAAAAATTAACTACAGCAGTAAATTGGCGAATGAGTACTTTTAAATACAAATGTAACATCATTTTGCGGCAATTTAATCACTAAAATAAATTAAAATTTTTACACTACCAGTATTCAAATCAACCAATATAAATACCAACATTTGTATGTATGTAGAAAAAAAATATTACTTTTCGCGAAGGGCATAAAATGCTTAATACGCAAGTGCAATTTGTAATCACAAGCACACGGCTATGGAAAATTTTTCAATTGACGCAATCTCAATTAATAGGGTGCTGTAAATATGTACATAACATTCTTATTTTCTCGACAAACTATTTTACATTTATGTATTACAAATTTCAAGTTAGTGTCCACTTAAATGTGTCATGTAAGTAAGCAACAATTGAATTACAAAAAAAAATCATTAAAAAATAAATTAAAATTAAAATTAAAATTCCTTCGAGTTTCTTGAACAATTTGTTGTTAGCACCAACATCTCATGAATGAGTGATTGCTGATCGATTACAGGTTGCTTATGACATTAATAAATTTATGCCATTCCACTCTAATTGGTGATAGCAAGACTTGGGCAGGCCTCGAGCGCCCTTTCCCCAGCCGCTGCACTTGGTAAAAAGTGCGAAAGTTACAAACAAGCAGCCGCTAACTAACTCATGCATTATAGATGCACTTATTTTGCAATTAAAACGATTTGAATTATTCTATTTTTCCACACAGTGTCAAAGTCCGAAAAAAATGTGCAAGGTATATAATTACGAAGGAAAAGTTGGGTAATACACGAGTATGCATTATTTCAACTTTAATTTGCGGTTAAATAATATTTTATGTTTATTTAAATGAAATAGTTAATAAATAATTAGATTAGAAAAATTTCCAATGCACACTACCACTAAGTACTTAAAAAAAGATCTTGATGTGTTTAATTGGCGGCGTGGAAACACAACACTAATCTAACTTTTATTTGTGCGAAATATTTTTTTTTTAGCAACAAGACTCACACTGCGTTAAAAGAAGTTAATTGCACTTGAACTAGTAATCCTTATTTGGGTTTTTAATGGTTGAGAAATGTATGTGATTGATTTGTTGCCATGGAATAACGATTTAATAACGTTTAGTTAAAAATAGTTGCAGTTTTTCGATGAAAATACATACAAATATTTCATTCAAACATTTCTGCATTTCTTTACTTTCAGGCCATTTCCCATTTAACCTCCGATAAGTCGTTCTTTCTTCGCTTGGGCTTGCGCACACTCTTTGCCCAAACGAAATCGCAACCCATTGTACGCATGACTGCCAAGGAGTTTATGTTTGGTTATCCCTCATCGCTTACAACTTTGGGTAATACATTATTTTCGAATTGGATATCTTTCGAGAAAGTGGGACTGATCGATCGGGTAAGTGGAAGAATGATATACTCGTACATATGTATGTATGTATGTCATTAAAAAATATTACGCAATCGCGAACAACTGTCACACTCTCCCCCTGCGAAGGCACTTTTTGACAACTAGTTGAGCTTTCATTGTTTGGAAAAATTTCATAAAAATTTTGGTGCTGAGATTTACAATAAAAAAATATGTCATGGGAACGAATCATTCCCATTCATTAACAAGCATAACAGAAATTCATTTATTTATGTGATTTTTAGTTGCTTCGCATAAAAACTATCAAATATTAAAACTAACTAAGTATCCTCTATTTGCTCTTCTTCCCACAGATGTACGACTTTAGCTCCGACTTTGAAACTTTCTATACTGGCGTCTCAAATCCCAGCATTTCCGGCCTCTATGACACGTATCGTGGCAACACCAACTTACCACATTGGAATGGTGAACATTGCAGTAATATTGAATTGGCTTCGGATGGCACGAAATTTAAGAGTTTCATTCAACCCAATGATACGATTAAATTTTTCAGAAAGAGCATGTGTCGGCCCATTAACTTGGTAAGTAGTTGGCATGTGAAGAGAATTTATACAAACTATGTAGTACATTCGTGTGTTTTTTAGTTTTTTGTTTTTTTAATATTTTGTTTTAGTTTTTTTTTTTAATATTTTAAAAATTTTTTTGTTACAGTATCGCACTAGTGAAGCACAAACCTATGGCAGTCTAACCGGCTACAAATACGTTTTCGAAGAAAATGCCTTCGATAATGGCGTCACTAATAAGGCGAACCAGTGCTTCTGCAGAAAGGGTAAGTGTGCAAAAAGTTTTTTTATATTTTTGAATATTTTTTTTTTAATAATTTGCCTTCATGTTAAAAATAACTAAATTATCGAAGTAAACTGTTTGTAAAAAATAAAAGTTTTTGGCATTTTTTTTTAAGTAGATATAATTTAATTAAGCTACCAAATTGAGCTTTTCAAATATTACAGAAGATATAAAAATAATGTATTTACTTTAATTATGTATCCAAATCTATATTTTTTTTTAGAAATTGACTTTGCAGCTTATAACTTTAAGCCGACGATATATGTATATTTTTTTAAATTATATTTTCTGTTATCAAATATTTTATAAATATTTTTTTAATGCAATTTTTTTGATTAAAATTAAATATGAAAAAAAGCCGACGATATACAATATTTTTTCAAATTATTTTTTCTGTCATCAAATATTTTATAAATTTTTTTTAATGCAATTTTTTTGATTAAAATTAAATATGAAAAAAATATCAAAAAAAAATTATTCGAAAAATGTTTTCAAGTAAATTTTTTGTTTTTGGGTTAAACCAAAATATCACTTCTTCAAAAACCACTTTCGTAGAAAAAATTATAAAATAAAAACTATCCAAATAACATTGTGAATGTATGTAATTTCTTAAAAAAAAATTTTCAAAAATTTAGCGCTTGGGGTCGCTGGTCTTGAAAAAATCTTTCGAAAAATATTTTAGTTCAGTTAATATTCTTCAACGCTTGGTTTTTTTTTCAAAAGTTTTAATTTTATGCATATTTTTTAATAAATTTTTTTTTTTATTTTCGACTTATTTTTTTCATTGATTTCAAAACAATAAAACACATATGTACATACGTTGAGCAAAATTATTTTGATAAAACTTCTAAAAATTCAAACTTTGTAATTTGCTTGCAAAACAGTTGGATATGTACATATGAATTGCTCGCCGCGTGAGACATGCTAATATACATACATATGTATGTATATCTGTGTGTGTGTGTGTGAGTGTGTAATCACATGCGAACGCGCGTGCATGCGTGCGACAGCAAAACGACAATTATGTATATGTAGATGAGAAATTAAGTGAATATAAATGTCATCAATCATGTGCACCTTTAGATAATTGTTACTAATATAAACAAAAGACTTAAGTAGCGAACTTGTTTTTGTGTAGTACATCCCAATAACATAGCAATGCACATGCGCTGTCAGCCAAACTTGTCGTAATTAAAAAATATGTACAGTTTATAAACCTTTTTTTTAATTTAAGCTATTTACTTACTAATGATTAAATAGCAGTTGCACCTATGTATGTACATACATATGTATGTACATACATATGTATGTACATATGTACATACATACGTAGTATTTGAGTTAGATGAGAACATCGCGACCATCAACGGATTAGTGTTAATTTAAATGAGAATTATATACAAAGCAAATCAATGACTTGTGTACAGATAAATATGTATATTCATATACATACATATGTATCGATGCAAGAGGCTCACTGCAGTTGTAGTCATAAATAAGCCAATCAAAGATACACATTTACACACAAATATTGAATTACTTACACTGCTTATCATATTTGTAGAACTACGCCGAAACAGACTGTTTGCTTTGCTTGAACTAAATAAATTCTCAACAATATTTTCATGTAAACAAAGTTCAAAAAATAATTTATCAAACTTCTATCATACATATGTACCCATTTTTTTTTTTAATTATATTAAGAATTTTTCTGATTATGCAGTACGCATTTAATTTTAATATAAAAAAGTGCAAGTTTTGGATACAAACAAAAAATCTTCACCTTGTGTTGCACAGAAAAAATTGTCTAAAATCAACGGTAGTTTGTAGCCTCTTGAAACTTACACTTTATTTAAATGAAGCTATAAAATTGCATACTCAAAAATTAAAAAAAAATTAAATTTTTTTTTTTTTTTTTTTTTGTGTTTGTAATTTAAACAAGTTCGAAACTTGGATATATAACAATTTTGTTAGAGAATTATTTGTATGTTAATTTGAAAAATTATAAATATTTAATTCAAGCACACTGCAAACAGGCCATAGTCGTGTGCCTTATAAATATGATAAACAGTGTGGTATACATTACATTCTATACGAAACACACAAAACGCGGCCAATGCGAGCACTTCTAAATACAATCGTTAATTAATCACTTTGCACTTTAACACATTTCCTTGATTGCATTGTTGTCGCTTATTAGTATTGCAATTGAAATGATGATAGCTTGCTTATCTAGCGTTTGCAATTCTAAGAAGCCAGAAAACAAAACATATTAAAATACGCCCATGAATCAGCAAAAAAAAAAACAAACGTGCCAACCGATAGCTGATAGTTTGAGTTATACAAGTACATGCCATATGTACATATGTATGTATGTACATATATAATAGCAGAGGGAAAAACAAATTACATGCGAAATAGTAAAGATTACTTTGTACGATTGCAATATTTGTGGGCCATAAAAGGCGCTAGCGTCTGCGCAATAATCCTGCAGCATAACGCCTATAATCGCTTCATAGCTATGTATGTACATATGTTTGTAAGTACAATTGTACAAAATACTAGTTTGATAGCTGCACCTGCAATTTAATGCGAACAAATTAGCACTTTATTGTGTTCGTGGAAAAAAACAAATGTGCCAAAAACACTGCTTTAGTTGGCAATTAACAAGCGAGAAAAAAAGTGTAGAAAAATGCGCAGAACAACAGCGATACTTCGATTTGCGCTGGCGAGCAATGCAACAAACTGCATACAACAAATAAATTTAAAAAAAATCATGTAGGGAAAAATACCGGCGAAAAAAAAAAAATAAAAACACTTCACACGGAAAACAAACAATTTGACAAATGTGGTGATAGTGACGTCCCACGAATAACAGCAGACATATTTACAAATACACACACACAGATTCATAAAAAAACGCATTGAAAATTATTATAATATCTACATATGTACATACAAACATATGTACATATGTACATAGTAGATATGTGACAGGCGTGCACTCATCGCATGATTAACGCGTCCAGCGTCAGCGACACATACACACGCACACACACACACCGTCATAGTCGTGACAACAGCTGGCAGCACGTGAAATTTTCCGTTTACCTAAAGCGTGCCCAGACACGCCGCTATTTTAATGTTTTTTTTTTTTTTTTATAAACAATACAAATTTTTATTCCGATTTTTTTTTTTTTTTTTTCATTCATGCCACTATTCAGCATACAAGCTAAGCAACAATAATAACAACAAAGCATACAATCGAATTTGCCACACGCGATGCGCACACAGTTAACGGTGCTTGTGGTGTTGTTTAAATAGCGTATAAAGAGCGCAGTTAATTCGCTGTAATTAAGTAATTTTTTTTTTAGGTTTTTTAGCAGTATGTAGCAGGAGGGGCGCGTGTATATACATACATATATAGTGTAAGATTGGTTGTAGTGGGCTGACTTGCAGTACTGCGCTGTGGTGACCACTTTGTTTAGAAAAAATTGTAAAGTGAGATTAAATAGAAATTAAGTTTTCACCGGTTATTAATTTCCTCAAATGCTTTTCAAATGTCAAAGTGATGCTGATAATATTATTACGAATATTTGTATTTTGTTATACATAAAATTTCTTTTGTTTTCATGTCCGCAATTTTACAAATATAATTTTCAAACGAAAATCCACAAAAAAACGTTTAACAGCACTCATTTGATAAACTACCTCGTATGTTTAACCGATACATTTCCAAAATATTGTTCCATTTACGAGCTCACTTTATTTTAAGAAGAAAAAAAAACGTATGAAATAAATTGGCAAAACTAACGGCATTTTTCCTGCATTTTATAAAAATCTTTAGTTTAATATTCATATTTAAAGCTTTCTCGTGCAACTTTTAATAGAAACAATTATTAGTTTTTACATGAAAAACATAAGAGCAACAAGAGCCAAGTAAAAAAAAAATCCCTATAAAATGTCAAGTCTTCATTTGTTAATATTTTATAAATGGTGTTTTTTTTTTGTATTTTATTTTGATCATACATATGTGCAATTGCGATTACGATATTTAATTAGACTTTAAATAAATTGTAATGATTAAATATATTGCTTGCTGCACTACAACAGTGGTTGTAATCTCGCAATTTAAATTAAATTTTCTACATTTCCCATATTTGCATATTTTACTCATTGTTTTTATTTTTTTCTTCTCCTTACAACAGGTATATGTCAGCCTCAAGGTCTAATCGATGTCACCGATTGTTATTATGGCTTTCCCATTTCCCTAAGTTACCCACATTTTATCCATGGTGATCCCGAACTTCTAAGCAATATCACTGGCATGGATCCTGATGAGAAGAAATTCGGCTCGGCATTCATTATAGAACCGGTAAGTGCTTGCAGGGTGTTACAAATCAAATGAAAACAAATTGAAACGTGTATTAATTGTGAGAACGAGGCACTCATTTTACTAATTTTCTCGAAGAATTTCCTGAATTTAGTAAGGCTAAAATTTCCATAATTCAATGTCATTGCGCAAACCAACCTCCGAGGAGTGTAGTACTTGTCAGATTTCAATTAAGCAAATATTATTTAATATAATCACGGTAAAGAACTGTGGATATTGTATAACAAGCACTTTGCTATTATCTTCGTGCAGTTTATGTAATGTCACACCGCACAACGTCATTCAGTACATTAATTGCTCTCGTTTATGCAGCAATTAATTAAATATTTATAAATTGCATTGAAATAAAGTCAATCGCAAATAGGTTGTTGTACACGTAAATAGATACACTGACCAAAGATAACGCAAAAATAAAGTTGCAAGTTAAATGGCTGTCACGACGGCGATTTTCCTATGTGTGCATGCACATTCATATTTATGAGCTAAACAACGTGTCGGCGTTAATGTTTGGTTTATTGAATATTTAAAATAATTGCTTCCATTGTTCGAGAATTTAATTGCTTAGATACTGTTGTTGCTGTTGACGCCACAATGCAGAATTTTTCTTCATTCAGTTGGTTGGGTTAATAACTCGAAGCATCTTTGTTATTTGACTTGAATTTTTTTTTTAAATCGTAATTTTATCGAATAAGCATTTAAAATTAGTGCATGAAGTAACTTGTTTTATGTAACATAATTTTTAATAGAAAAAAAAAAAAAAAATTTTAAATAAGATATAGCGAAAATGATTTAAAGTATTTAATTTAAAAAGGTCCATTACATTTTAAGCATTAAATTTTTTTTTTTTTTTTTTTGTAAGTTTTAGTATTCAATATTGTTTTGCCCTAAATTTCTCAATATTCATTCATTAACTTTATAATATTAATTTGCAACAAATTGTGTTGGTTTTATAATTTTACGAATTAAATAAAATACTTTTTAAAGTTTAAAATCGAATTTGTTTAAAACTTTTTTTATTTTCTCTACATTGAATTTGTAAAGTAAGCTTTTTCTTAAAAATGTGCGTCGAATTTTATACGCCAAAAAAAGTAATCAAAGTGTGCCGCCTCGAAAAAAGCACTACTGCCAATATTTGCATTGCAACTTTCTTTCAGAAAATACTAATTCTCACTTCACGTAAACATAAATTTCTAGATATGTTTGTAAGTATGCAAATCACGCAACAGATTATAACTTTATTAGCAACTGACAGTCTAAAATATATGAGTACGCCAATTAAATTCAAAAGCTCGGAACAGGAAATCGCAAGCGTCGTCGTTTGTTTGTCTGTCGTGTAGTTCCGAGTAGATTATATTAATTTAATTCTAATATTATTATTTTAACATACTATGTATTTACTTTAGAAAGTTGTTAGCTTAATCGCAGCTACTAGAATTGACATGATGGGCTGTTGCCCTTGGCAATTGGTGCATAATTAATTGTTAGTTTACAATGTTAATGTATTCAGTATGAAATAAATATTTGTAATATAATTAAATTGCTAAATTGTTGCAAACTTTATTTACAAAACATATGATTTTTGTTAATTGTAGTCACCTTTAAAGCAGACGCCCAATAAAAGATTAGCACACTTGCTTAACACTTTTCAAAGAAAATAAATTTTTTTCTACTTCGTGACACTCGTTGCAATAAATATTAAATGTGATTAGTGGATTGGAATGCAACTGCAATTTTATGAATCAAGAAAACACATACAAATGTATATAAAATATGTGTAGAACACCCGAAAGGAAAAGTGTATTGGTCGCAGTAGACGCACTGTTGGCATCTTTAGGCCCATAAGCATATCAGTGCGAAGACCTTTCATTTGTTATTTTAGAAAATAACTTAACAGTTCGAAACATCATTTTGTTTTTGCAAATTCTCGCAATTTAAACAGCAAAATTCTCGAACAGTACAGACGTACGTATTCCTTTGCGAACGTTTAATTCACAAAATAGTAATTTTCGTCCAACATTTTGAGTAGTGACAAAATTGTTTCAACGCCTTCACGTTGCAGCTGTAGTTGTGTTTTAATTGACAACGTTCATTTATCAATTTATTCCCAAATAGTTCTAACACATACCCACTTCTGATTTTTTAGTAACTGCACAACATAAAAAAAAATTAATTTCGTTTGCTTATTGCGCTCATTGCAAGCACAGCTGATGGCAAGGTAGTAGTTGCCAAAATTATCGAAAATCGATAGCGGCAATACAAGTAATTGGCCTAATGGCTTGTGCACACACTTAGAATATGGATGACTGTCAGACTGAACATTCATTTTTGCATGTGATTAAAGTTAAAAATTAAATTTCTCTTTATTTAAAGTAAGATTTAAAAAAAAAAACAACTGACTAAAATACAAAAGTACTTAAGCTATTTCATAGAACCTCTGTTGCTTCGCGTGCTTATGCTAAAATATAACAATTCCTTTTTTTTGTAACTACAACTAGTTTTCAAACAATCACAATATTGAATGCTACGAAAACATTACGCCCAAGCGACATTCATTTGGAAATTCAAGAATTTTGAGCTATTCTCCACAGCCCCTTATAAGCTAGGTACCTTCAAATAAATTATTACCTTGCTTGGTATGTGTAATTAAAAGTTCACTTACTCGTAAGTGTTATTATTTAATGCGTATTTATGAGTGATGCAAGCATTTAATTGCTAAACGATTAACTACTAATCAATCATTCAATATTGATGTAATTTTATATATACATTTGTTCACAATTTTATTAGTCGCGGAAAAGGTTGCATAGTTAGTTGCAGCACAAATACAAGCACGCAGCTAAATTTTTTTTGTGTTATTTAGAAAATCTTAACAATTTACACATTGCATTTTTGTGAATTGTGTCAATGTCATAAAAAAATTGAGCTACACCATTGAAATTGTGTCACTAATGCTAATTTGGCGTGCTACTGGCAGGCGTTTACTAAGGTTATCTGCTTAAAATTCACACAAAAGGTGAAAAAATAAAACAAAAACAAGGATGTGCTAATGCCAAATTAAATGCACAATAAATAGCGTTTATTAGAAATTATTTGTAATGTAGCTGGTGAAACTAGTTGTTATTGATTTAAAATTTACAAAAACCTTCTCGCTCAACCGTACTGAAAACGTTTAACAAATTATACAAAATTTGCCTACAATTAAATTTTACATTATCGTTTTATTTTTTTCAAATAACTGAAGCTTAGTGAGATCACCATAAACTAGCAGCCTAATAATAATTGTTTAGTTGCCACTTTGCTCGTTGTACTTAAGTAGAAAACCAGTTTTACTGCACTTTCAATAAAAATGTGTGTTGCAAATAAATTTTACTTAATTTTCTTTTATACCTTCTTTCTCATGTTCAACAGCAATCCGGCTTGCCGCTCTCCATTTCCGCCAAAGTACAAATCAATATGCATTTCCAAGATATGAGCGCCTTCAGTCAAGTCAGGCGCTTCAGTCATTTAACAGTGCCAATGCTGTGGTTCGATATCGTAAGTTTTTCACAACAAACATGCAACCACTTCAAAGCACAACTAAAATATAAATGTATGCATTTTTTTCTCCCTACAGATGATGCCCGAATTGCCCAAATCGCTCGATACACGCTTCAATTTCTATCTGAACATTTTGCCATGGCTCGACATCCTCGGCTACTGGGTCAGTCTGGCGCTTGGTATTGCACTCTTGGTGTACGCCGTTACACGTGCCACATTACGCATGTCAAATTTGTCACAATTGAATAAGATTTCCGATGGTAAATACAGCAAAGTGAATCTGTTGCGTGGCGCCAACAATGTACATTGCAATGGTGTTTATAAACCATGCGAAATGAAATTATTACATCAACATGAGAAAACCAATCAACAGTCATCAGCGCTGGGCGATAATGTTATCACACGTCATGATGATGAAGAATTGGAAGCTGGCTTGGATTTGTTATATAAGGAAATTGGTTCGTCACAACAGCGTCACAGTTCGTTTGCTTTGGAATTGGAACCGGCTATATTCTGTTCGGAGGGTAGTGAAGATGATGATGATAGCAATTCGTCGGCATCCACGTCACTATGCAGTCACAACTCATCCACATGTCCATGTTTGTTGGAACAAAGACAAGATGCTGAAACTGAGTTGGATGCTGTTCAGAGTTGCAGCAACATTAGACACGGCAGTATAGACAGTTATGCGTTGACACCAAATGAGGTGAGTGTGGAGTAGAAATTTCATAGAAAATCATACACATTGCATTCCATTTCATGCGTACGTAATTAGATCACATAAACAAAAAATGTTTCAAAAATATCAATAGCAAAGACAAAGTTCGAAAGTGTAGTACGTTAATTTTTGCGCAAAATACTCAATCTTCATTTAAAGAAATACCAATGTAAGTTAGAGCATTTCTACATAATTGCGTTCAAAATAAAGTACTAGAAAAATCAAGAAATCGCATCAAATCGATACCAAGTGAAACATAATTTTAGTAACATAACCGATTCATGAAATATGCTTGAAAATTATCAAACAAGTCCATCTGATTGCGTTTCTTTATCATCCCTACATTAGGCGAAAAAATTACACAGCAATCAATTTTTTAATTCTATTAGACACTCTGACGTCAAAATTGGACTTGTTGCAAGTAATTTTCATGTGAAAAAATAATGTATAATATAGCAATTTTTTTCCAATACTATTGACGCTGTTTATATATGTATGTACATTAGTAGCTTTTAGTATGTTAACAATTCAACTCAATGCCAATGGCAAATCGCTCAAATTAAGCTAATCAAGGCAAACTACATACATACATACATACATACATACATACATATGTACGTGCGGAAATCAATCGGAAGCATACAATGGCGGCAAGCGGTCTGGACGAAAACAATTGCTTGCACATGCATAACATGCACCATGCAATGCAAACAAGTGTAAACGTTAGAGATGTATGTATGTATGTATGTATGTAAATTGTGAAATTGCGGGATTTCAATACTAATTTTTTTTTTTAAGTCAGCATGCACGTGCATAACTCGCTATAAATTGAAACACATTTACAATTTAGTGATACAAATCCCGAAATTTCGGGATCGGGATCCCGATTTGGCTTTAGTCACGTATGTACATACATATCAGCTCACTTGGCATATATAAACATTTTTTTTTTGTTAATGTTGACCTTCAAAAAGCTCTTGCACTATATGCATACATATATTTACATACATATGTATGTACATATGTACATATGTAAAAATCGGTCGCAAATCCCGAAATTTCGGGATCGGTATCCCGATTTGTTTTTTAGTCACGTATGTACATATCAGCTCACTTGGCATTTATAAACATATTTTTTGTTGTTGATGTTGAGCTTCAAAAAGCTTTCGCACGATATGCATCTGTAAATATCAAAGTCGCGGGATTCTGTAAAAATTTAGAGAGACAATTGTGTAAACTTTTTCACTCGTATTCCTGTACGTATACGAAACATACAGTTCACATAACCTCAAACAAGAATTAAAATGTGCGCAAATAACATTTACTGGCGTTACTTGTGTACAAAAGTTATATGCAAAAGCTCACATACATATATTATTTTTAAAGTATACTAATTAAATTTAATAAAAAAAATACAGCCATATAAATGTATAAATATGTATGTATGTGAATGGTAAATTTTACTTTTCCCGAATACAGTTCAACCTAACCTTTACGTATTAATTGTATGTCGCATTGAACATTTTTTTTTAAACGGAAAAATTTTATTTAAAATATTTGATACTTGCATAAATTTCATAATTTCATTATAAATTGTTTTTAATTGTATACAGTGCATATTTCAAAATTTTGTAAATTTATTTTACTTTAATTAACTTGAATACTTTTCAATTATAACTTTCTACAAAATGTTTAATTAAAATAAAAATGTCAGCCTTTTTTTTTCTCCGAATCTTTAGACATTTTTTTAATTATGCAGTTTTGTAGCTCATTCAATTTAAGTACAATAAAGTGCAAATTTGAAGTAGCTAAAATTTGCTGTTGATTTTAGAGATTTTTTTTGTCGAGTCGCACACTCGTATAAAAATAAATTTCGTTCAAGCTTTTCTCAAAAAACCAGTGGTAATTTTGCATGCTTGAACGTATGAAACGTGATGCTTATATATGTATATTCGATGTCCCCTCTTCGTAACTTTTTTGTGTCTTTTTTGTTTGTTTATCCTGTTTTTTTTTCACCAAATGATCAATTTCAACATTACCTGCCTCAATATTAACACACCCATTGAATTAGTATTGATAAATATACAACCACACATAACATACATATATTCGTGGAATTGTTTGTTTTAAACAATGAAGAATATCTTCTTTTTTTTTGGCACTCATTGTGACAAGCTTGAAAGTCCAAATGCCAAATCCAATACATTTTTATAAGTACATATTAATATTTATGAATTTCATACTATACATATGTACATGCATACATATGTACATATGTATTTTGCAACTTAAAACAGTTTGCTGTTAAATTCCATATTCCATATCGTCGGCTTAGAACGAAAAGCTGCTAGTTTAATTTTTTTCTAATGCACAATTTCATCTTATGATAAAAGATGACATGAAAAAAAAACTACATTTTGTTTATCTCCCCTGCAATATGTGAAAATTTGGACTTAACCTCTTTTCAAACTTAGCCGACGATAATCCAATTTTTCAATTGAAAGCGAATAAATTTGAATAAAGTTGTTTATGAACTTTGGCAGAGCACAGGCTACCTCTGACGTGCATAACCAGTGTGATGGAATTTTTTAACTTTGAAAATTTTCCATAAAATACTTATTCAAATGTAGATAACCTGCCCAGTTTTTTGCTTTACGTCTTCTTTCGCGATATTTGTTTACAATCTTTTTGATTTTTAATGCGTTAGAATGAGCGTCATTGTCACGAAGCACATTTTATGTATTACTCTTGGTACTTTACCTGCACCTCCAAACTTGTACGAAGAATAATTTTGTGGAACCTTTTAAGTTATAACATTTCATATGTTGGAGTCATTTTCAACCATGTTTTCGAACTCATATTTTTTTTTTATTATTAAGTGTCGCCAAACAAAAAAAAACTGTACAAGACACGGGAATTTATGTTGTGATATCACTGTTAGTACTACAATGGGATTTGCATATATATATTATGCATACATACTTACTGAATTGCATGCGTCAGAAAGAGATGGAATGTAAGAATTTCGGATGGGATTATTTAACCGAACGTGTTCTTGCTGGGATTTAATAAACATATGTACAACCATTTTCGTTGTTCTTGCGTCCAAAACCTTTTCAAAGCGTAAATATTCAAATTACAATTTTGCGTTTCACCAACCAAATTTTAAGCTCGACTTAAGTTGCTTATCAAAAAAAATTGTAATGACCTAATTACAATTAATTGAAAAAAGGAAATAATAAATGTTATTGTGTAAAAAGAACTAAAGTAATTTTAATAGTACGATAAAAAAGATTTTCACGACTGATTTTATTTCAATAATGCTTGGAATGTCCTTAAATTAATAATATCGAATTAAAGCAAAAGACTATCAAAGAGAAAAAAGAAGACAGTGTCAAAATGTAGTTTGCTCCTAGATTACCCACCAAGTCAATCTAATGCGGAGCGAAATTGATTCTTTTTTTAGTATTTTTTTATTAATTTTCGTTAAATTAAAAAAATATATTTCTGTAATATTTGAACTTGAAAATCCTTTTTCAATTAACCGCACACAAATCTATTTATATGAGTTATTTTATATTTGCATTAATTTGAAAATATGGAAAAACAAAGCAAATTCTTGTGGTGCTACCATATTTCTGAATTGAATATTTTCCATACTTAAGTCTCCATTGTGAAACGCAAATGTGTGCAAAATCTTAAACTGGTCTTAGCTAAGATTTGTCTTAACTAGAACTTAAGTTCGACTTAAGATTGGATTGTAAAACCAGCCCTTAGTATTTTTGGTGTTGGTTGTTTAGAAGAAATCTTTTTATTATTCATTATATCATTACCATATCATAATTTAATCAAGGTTAGCACATTAAAAATGATTTTGTTTATTATTTGTTTAATAATATATTTTGTCTTTTTCATACTTTTGCAGACTTCAATTCAAGTCGATTTAATTGAAAGTAATCAAAATCAACGAATGAATACTGCACAGGCGACAGCACATAACAATAAAATAATAAACAGTATCGATAACAATCAACAGAGCAGCGCCAGTGGCAATCGAAGTGCCAAATCGGAAAATATCTACACTGTTTAAACTCAGTTTGAATATACACTAACCTAAGTTACATACATACATACATAAAAACACAAGCGCACACAGACACATCACGTTTTGGGGTTTAACGGTTAGATTCATTATTTTTAAGTGTACCTTTTATATTCATAACCACATACATACATACATAACTGTATATTGTACATAGAAGCATGTAATATAGCAATATAATTGTAAGTAATTTAGGCGCATAAAGGCTATTTCTTATTATTATAAAATAGTGATTTTGTCATTATGCAATATAATTTTAGTCAGTATGCTTGTGTATACATATTGATGGAATGAAAAATACATTTTTTTTCTAAAATTGTATAAATGTATGCAATGCAAATAAATTGCAGGCGCCGCCGCGTAAATTTCGATTTTTAGTCATACCACCTCCATGAGGTGCAAGGAAACCAAACCTATTGAATTAAATACATTTAAATATTATAGATTGTATATACTACCTAGTAAATATGTACAAATTTATTCAATATTTATTAAATATTTACATAATATGTGCAACTGAATTTATGTATATTGTACGTACAAAAATAAAAAAGGTGCAAAAGAAAATCTTTATATGTACATTGTATAATTACATATTATTATGTAAACTGAGCAGACATTTTTATGTATGTCAACGATTCGCGCTGTGATTTGTAGTAGAATAATGTTAATAATGATTTTCTCTATTATCTATTTCAATTTACATGTGTGAATTTCTTTTAGTTATGTATTTTTAATAAACAAACATTTTTACCATGAATTATTAAGGCACTAGTGTTTAAGTGTTTTCCATTTAATAGCTGTGGTTTTATTGGGTAAAATAAATTTTTTAAAGAATTATAGCACGCTTTCAAAAACACACTTAAAATAAGTGTTTATTTTTATACTCGAATGCATTTTAGAAAATTTATTTATATGTATAAGAAATGTATTTTAGAAATTACTAAGCCCTCTTAAACTATTTTTTTTTTTTAAAGATGAAATTGTGATCTAAATTTATTATGTGAGGGTAAAAATAGAGATTATTATACATACATACAAATGCAAAACATGCATATGTATGTAGAAATATGGTTGGTACAATGTATTAATGAATAAATTTTTGAAATTTTATAAAAGTACCTAGTTTTATTTTAACTTTGAAAGAAAAGAAAAACGATGAAGAAAAGTGTGTGTCAATTTATTTATTTGAAAGAAAGGCACCCAAACTAATTGCATATACGGATGACATTGCAATAATAGTTTCACGAATTAAGATAATGAAAGAAACTCTTGAATTGGTTAAACAATGGGCTCCTCAAGCAGGCCTGGGGCTGAATGTGGACAAAAAAGACAGGTCACTCTAGGTCACGAGTAGGTACAAAACTCCCACCTGGAGGCTGCCGTAAGCTAAACGGCTCAGAATTAAAATCTAAAGGCCACGCCAAGTATCTTGCCGTGATTTTGGACAGTAAATTGCTGTGAAAGCGGTAGCAAGAACGCGTCTAAACTATTAATCAGCTTGTAGATGCCGCAGTAATAGGCCTTCAATCTTTACACAAGTTCCCCAAATGTGTTGGCATCCTAAATGATGTCTACTACCGATCCACTTAAGGATAGCTCCATGTGCTATCGCCAGGGACCAATCGGTCTATGTGTGGCGCTTAGCCAGCCAGATTAACGTAACCTAACCTATTTATTTAGGGTCTTTCATTATTTCCCATTCTGTGAAAATCTGATCATTGGAGGATTGGAAAGGATTGACGTGCTTTAATATTAAGCATAGAGTCGTCTAGAGAACTTTTTATGTAATATAAAGAAGGATTATCCAGGCGTAAAACTCGAATAATAAAAAACTTGCTGGTTATTCGTTGGCGGCTAATGTCCGGTAGCACCAAGGGACGTAAGTAGATTATAAAGAAGTTGTGCCTCAAATTCCGTTCCGCTTAAAACGCTTAAAAAAAAATTTTTAAAAACTGATCGCTATTTAAGCATTTTAATAAAGTTAACTAGAATAAACTAAAGAGATGAACATATTTTACATTCATTAAAGGTTCATTAAAAAAATATATTTTATTATCAGTGAACTGATTTGAAGGACTTAAAGCTTTTTTGTAAAGCGAAATAAAGTAGCGAAGAAGGCAGATAAAAACTTGCGAAAACAACCAAAAAGCAGAGAACTTATATTTGACAATACACGTTCTCTGCAAAAAGGTAACAAAAAAAAGAGAAATATGTAAATAAGCGATTAGAAGAAAAAAAGGACAAAAATACGTTTATTTTAGAATTGTCTATTTACCAGCAAAACCACAAAAAATACATTTTATTGCAAACGCAAAAAAGGAAAAATGAGTGCTTCGAAAAATGGTGAGACAGTTTTTACTAGAACTTTACGAATTTATGGAAGCTATTTATTCATACATAATTACGTACATATGTTCTGAAAAATATCCTTATATTGAGTATAATAATAATACAAGAACATTTTTTTGTTTTATATTTAAATTATTTTAACCCAACATTTTACGGTTGTCTCCATATTTGAAGCACTTGAGAAACTTATTTGAAAGCAAATAATACAAGCTTTAATTTGTTAATTTTTGGTAAATTCAATTTTTTTTTTCTTATATAAACTAAATTACGTCAAATTGTTTTATTGCAGCACCATGTATTTGCTGACGATTCTAGGAACAACCAGAGAACGTGTATTGACAATGTCAAATATAAGTTCTCTGGGAACAACAACAGCAAAGACTTGCACCCACGAATTTATTGTTTGGCGAACCAAATTTCGTTGCCGTCAGATGTCGCTTAGTGAGCAACAAGTGGACTTTTCAAAAACAAAGAAGAAAATAGCTTTGAGGCAAAATTAAATATTAAATACCGCATTTTTTAGAGTATAATACGGTTAAAAAATATCAAAAAAAATTGCACATAAAAAGGTAAGCAAACACTCAAATGCGTTTGAGGTGAAAAAAGTTGATGATTTTATAACAATTTTATCGTTTGCGGCTGAAGGAAATTTTTCACAGCTGAACAGCTGATTGGCGGTTGTTGTGTGTTTTTTTGTGTGTTCATTTCACTGCTGTATAAAATATAAACAAAAAATTGTATTTGATAAGGTAAAATCCAATCGCGCTCCTATTTAAAGTTTGTGCTCTCATTAATACCTGATAACAAGATTTAGAAAAAAAACAAAGCAAAATTGTTAAATGTAAATATCGGTGTGAACACAAAGATGCAGTACCTATGTACATTTACTTCAACAAGTTTAAACGTGTTTTGCAGAGTGATGAGAGTGGTTGGCTAACATTTTAAACTCTTAGGTTCAGTACTATTAATCACAAACGAGTTTAAAAGTTTTGACTACGTGGAACGCTACTTTCATTATATTTGTTATTGCTTCTTAAGGGAGCAAAACTTTTGAAGAACACTGGGTTAGAGCCATATTCGTAATAACTAATTAAGTAGCCTATCGTTCTCAGTACACCTGCAGTTATGCACAAAGTGCAAAGGTAAATATTTTAATAGCAACAAATAGTTCAGCAAACTCACTTTGAGTTGTAATCATTTTGAAAATATAAAAATAATTTGTTTATAGATTTTTGAAACCTTAATTTTATTTTTTATTACAACTTCATAAGCATTTCGGATTGGACACAGAAAAATAACACTGATCAAATTAACAAAATGCAGTTCAACGTACAGCGGGTCGCACTTAATCTGGTAAGCATAAGACATTACAGTACGAAATAATCTTTTTTTTACCATTTTCCAAATATCTTCAACAATTTAGACCAAAAACGCATTGCAATCTTCTCTGAAAACATCGATACCCAGCATAGCGGTTGCAGCTCAAAGATCCCTTCCGGATAGCCGTTTCTATTCGGTTTCTGAAGGCCCTCAAAAACAAAATCTACTACGTTTTCCAGCATTTCCACTCAAAGACACTTTGGATAAATTTATTAAGTCCGTTGAACCAGTAATCAATGCATGCGAACTCGTTGAAACTAAAAATGCCGTGGAAAATTTTGAAAAAGGTGAAGGCGCAGAACTGCAAAAACTTTTGGAAAAGGTTGCTAAATGTGAAGAAAATTGGTTAGCTACACGTTGGCTACGTGCCGCATATCTTCAATATCGCGATCCAGTTACTGTGTATGTTAGTCCGGGCATGACTTTTCCACCACAACGCTTTGAAAATGATGATGCCTACTTAAATTATGTTGGCAAAGTGGTTTATTGTTTGGCACGTTATAAACAAACTATCGACGCTGGTGAAATTCCAATTGTGAAAATGGGTCAACATGAGTTGGACAATTCGCAATTCGGGAAAGTTTATGGCACCTGTCGTATACCGCAAAAAGGCGAAGACGCTTTGGAGTATAATCCGAAATCGCTGCATGTTGTGGTTCTGCATAAAAATCACGTAAGTTTCTAGTGTTATTACCTATATCTACGATTTATTTAATAATATTTGAAATACATACCAAACAGTTCTACAAGTTACAAATCTTCAATAACAACGGCGTGGCCTTGCATCCAGATGTTTTGGTGCAGCAATTTAAGAAAATAATCGAAACCGAAACAAAGAAAGGTGTCGAATTCGGTGTATTAACAACCGATACGCGCGATAATTGGGCTCAAGCTTATGAAGAGCTGATAAAAATCGATGGTAATAAGGAGCTTGTCAAGACTATACAAAGCGCCTTATTCACAGTATCTTTGGATGATTGTTTCGATGTAAAAGATGATCAGTTTTTCAATGAGTTAAGCGGTCAATTAATACATGGCGGTGGAGCAAACTTAAATAGCGCCAACCGTTGGATGGATAAGACTATTCAAGTGAGTTAAATGATTATACTTGAAGATAAACGAAAATTTGTATTTATTCATACTTATTTTGTAGTTGATTTTTAATCGTAATGGAATGAGCGGCTTTTGTTATGAACATTCGCCGGCCGAAGGCCAACCTATTGCCAACATCACCGACTATGTGACGAACAATTTGTATGTAAAAGCACATTTATTGCAATGATTTTTGTTTATTTTTTCGCTTTGCTTAGTTTAAAAAAAGTAGGAATAACTTTAGATACTTACCTATTTACATTACTACTACTAAACTCAAGCAGAGAGAAGACTTTTTCGGAATCTTGTCCTCTTTGTATGCGGTTACTTGTTTTGTACGTCGAGGATTGTTCGATAATAGCAACCGACAATGGAATTGATGTTCTCTGCCCGAAAGTAAATGGCTGTCTTTCCGATTTTGCATACTTATTCACTGAATGTAACCCTTATCTTGCCCCTAAATTGTCCTCAGCGACCTTATTTACCACCAGAACGAAGGTGATCTGCTTGAAAACTGGCATCAATAGAACCCCAATTCGGACGGTTAAATATCCAAAGATTCTGGAGAGTCATCTTTGAAAATTGTCAACAAACATCTTTGGCAATTGTCAACAAATGGTGAACATGGACAAAGACAAAGAAACGTTGCTGTTAACATACAAATCGATTAAATCTCCATCGTTATGGTCGCCGCCGTGTATAAACAAAACCCGGCAGTGCAAAATCGAGTCTTGCCGATAAGCAGCATATTTTCGCTTTTACCTTTGGGGGTGCTGCGATCGCCCCGCTTTTATGGTTCAGCCATGAATTTGGTCCAAGCGGGAGGTTTACAATTTGTCATCGCCAGCATTTAAGACAAATCGCTTGTCACTCATTATATTTACCATCTTGATCCCAGAAATGAACACCATATTGGCCAGCCCCGTGTGTGAACTGCCCCAATAGCGTTAGATCTTTTGCGAACTAGTAAAACTAAAAGTCGGGTAGTGTTATAGCCGAAAAGGAAATAGCAATATAAACTTACATAGATGACAATAACCATTTTAATAACGACAGCATTACCAATATCGATAAATATAGATATCGATTACGAAATTTTTTAAAGATATCGATTATTTTAACAACACAGCGAAAATTTTTCTCCAATTGGTATATCGTTAACGATAAAAATATCGATTACGACTTCATTGTTGATATCGATAAAGGTATAACGAAATCTATGATAAAAAACCCCTGTATTGCCGTTTTAGATCTAATCAATGCAGAATTTTACACTTCTGGATTTAAGTAAACAAAGAATATGATGAGCAGGAAAACGAAGGGGAGCTGATTTTTAGTTATAAACATGTTTTGATTACGAAAAATTGTTAAAATATACGTTGTGGACAGAGATTTAAAAAAAAAATAGCCAAAAAATTTGAAAAAAATATTTTGTATTAGCCGTAATACCGATTTTTACAAACTGCCAGAAATGTCAAAAGCGGCCAAACCAAAGTAACGGTGCCACGGAATGCGTCAACTCAGGTTCGTTGCATCGTGAGCGGTAACCAATATTTTTACATAAAAAAATCCCTCCCCCTTTTTAAAGTTGCATCGGTAGCCGGCTTCACACCAACAACATTACGTTTTATTATTTTTTCATTTTTAAGAAAACTTTCCTTAATATTCAAATAAATTTAAAAAAAAAAGTGTTTTCTTATAGATCCAACGCCAAACACTATGAGCTGAGTGCACGTGACAATTATCCTTGTCCCGCAAAGCTAAAATTGAAGAGTAACAACACATTGAAGCGTTACATTGAAAAATCTAAGAAGAATCTAAATGAATTGGCGGAAAATTTGCACGTCAATGTTTTGCATTTCAAAGACTACGGCAAAGGTTTTTTGAAGCAACAAAAACTTAGTCCCGATAGTTATATACAAATCGCGCTACAATACGCCTACTTCAAGTAAATATAAAACAGTATATGCAACTCATTTTATAGTACAAGTACTCTTATCTCTCCCTCTCCCCCCCCCGGCCCACTATTTAGATTACATAAAGTTCCTGCTGCGCAGTATGAGTCTGCACATTTGCGTATATACATTTATGGACGCACCGAAACCATACGCTCGTGTTCCAATGAATCGGTGGCATTCGCCAAAGCAATGTTGGACGATTGTGTCGAACCACAGAAACGCATCGAATTGTTACGCGCCGCCATTAACGGTCATCGTGCTTACACAACAATGGCATTGCAAGGCAAAGGTGTTGATCGCCACTTACTGGGCTTAAAACTAATGGCTATTGAGAATAAGAAACCCATACCGGAATTGTACAAATCGCCTGGCTTTGTAAAGAGTACAATCTTTCGTATGTCCACATCGCAAGTGGCTACGCCCAATTTGGGTTTCATGGTGTACGGCCCAGCCGCAGACGATGGTTATGCATGTTGTTATAATCCACGCGAAAACGATATGATTTTAGCATGCTCCTGCTGGCGTAATAATCACACAACGGACGTAGATACGTTCGTTTGTACGTTGACCGAAGCATTGCAGGAAATGCAAAAGCTATTGATAAGCGCAGGACCAGCACCAGCCGCTAAGTTGTAAGGAGCGAATGTGAAAATACATGAACTGAGAGATATTGTAACGTTCTAAATTAGTTTGTTATGCAGATTTAAGTGCCCTTCTAGTATACATTTTTAATTTTTTTTTTTTTATTTGAACGAAATTTGCGGCAATAAAAATTTGATTGTGAAAGGACAACGCGACTGTAAGTACAAGTTTTTTTTTTTTTTTGAATTCATTATAGTATTAAATATAAAAAATGTGAAACTGAAAAATATATCCTATGCCTTAAAATAAATAAATTTATTTTGAATCAATGCAGTAAATTATTATAATGACTGTCAATATTAAATATTTCCATGTAAAACGTTCAATTTCACAGTGAAAACAATTAATGCGTTTTTCTTCGTTCCCACGACAGTCGGGTCTACGATACCGGAACGACCCGGATTTATGTCCCGCCAAGGACTGTTACTTCGGCATATTTTATGCTGCTATAACAACAACAATGAGTTTCTCTTAACACGCCCAAAAACGCAGTACAACATTTAGGATGTGTTTCTTAGCGAATTTTCGAATGTTTTCTCTAGTAAATATTATTTGTTCACGACGGAGAATTGATAGATAAAAAAAATGTTTAATGGTTTTATTTGTATGCAGTTTAATCTGAAAGTAAATATCAGTAATTTTAGAATATTGAAAACCCCGCATTTGGTAAATGTTGTTCTGTGTAATTGACAGCCCGATTCTGTGCACCAAATTTGTTATTTATATTTCAAGAGTTGTGTTACTGAAAGCAAAAGCTCATTTTTGATAAACTATCAATTTCCTGAGTTTTATGTTCTTTCTCTTGTTTATAATTAAAAAAATGTATTGAAAAAGTAATAGTGTGCTGACCACTAAGAAGCGCAGCGTTCATCGCTTAAACTCACTACTATCAACCAAGAAGTAAAATTTTTTGTAAGTGTTAATACTCACTCCGTAAAATAATGAAGAACCGTCCACAAATGTATCGTTACAACGCATGTGTGGTACACAAGTAAATAAAAAATTCAATATATTGCAAAAATAAAAATCAAAATCAATCAATTATATTCACATAATCAAGATAATCTAATAAAAATTAAGAAAATTATTTTTAATTTATTTTGATTATATGTACATATGTACATATATATTTTTAGACGTACAGTAGTGGCTATATGATTGCAACCGAACAACTTATTTTAAGCTTTTTTCAATTTAAATGCAATATATTCTCTAACAAAACTATGACAGAAGTGACAGAATTTTTGAGAACATAGTTTTATAGGGCATTCAAATTTATTTAATACTTATTATAATGTGCAAGCCTTAAGCGACTAAAAGCTATCGCTAATATTTAAAAAAATTTTCACCAAATTTTTATATTTTACTAGAAGACCCGGCGAACATTGTCCCGCCCAAAATTTATTAAAAGTAAATCAAACACTTTTTGAACTCTGGAACTGCCACCTAAATATCGCACGCGTTTTCGTATCTCCTTACATTTTTTTTATACTTATGTCAGATTTTTCCAGTTAAAAAATGCTGCAGCTGAATATAAAAATAAAAGCACTATTTCGTCGTCCCAATTTAGATGTACAGTTTTCTGTATATCTCCCCATTTTTCATCATGCAAGTAGAATATAAGTACGTACAACATGAATTTTATCAAAATCGGTTTAGAAATGCGAATATTATAAATAAGTCGACTCCAGCGCCACCTATAGCAGAGGTCTTTTTCTTCCCCTGAAATCGGACAATAAATACGATTTTTTTTATAACGCGACAAAAACGCCGCCTATCGACGTTCTCTCTTCTCAACATTTTTCTTGGGCAAAAACAAATACAACTTAAAAAAATGTACTTATGGTGATTCGGACGATTCATTATCGAATTATGGGCGTTTAGCAACTTACTTTCATATGTTGTATATAGAGATAAGCAATAAATATAGCTCCCATATAACCGATCGTTCAGATAGAACGATTTTGGAGTGTAACTGTAATTGTGAATGGATAATCCGTCGACCAATATTTCCTCCTCGTCCACGAAGACGTGGCATTGTTTTAGTTACGTAACTTATATGTGAATGTAATACCCTTAATATTCACTGCAAATGCGACACCAAAAATATCCAAAGACACGGTACAAAAAAATTTAAATGTGAAAATAGCAAAACGCACTTAATGTAATACACTCAAATTAGAATACCTACGTGTGGCCGTAGTTGTGGCTTGATTCAAGTGTGTGTTGTTTTCAATGACACCACACTCGTTGTCTTGCAATTCTTAATTGGATTCTTAATTTTTGGTTTGTATGGGAGGTACCACGCCCCATTATCCAATTGGACCGAATTGTAAATCTAAACTTCCCCGTTTGCCACCCAAACGCATACAAAAAAATTTATGCAAATCGGTCCAGCCGTTTAGGAGGAGTTCAGTCACAACACACGTACAGTAGAATTATATATGTATATGAAGATATTACGTAACAAATGCAACACACACGACAAAAAATAATTTCAAAAATCAACTACAGTTTTTAACCACTTGAAACTTGCACTTCATTGTAATAAAATTTAATTACGTTTTATAAACTGCATTCTCGAAAATGTTCTACAAGTTCTGAGAAAAAAGTTTGAAATTTGAATGCTTTAATTTATTCAATTATTTAAAATTTTGTACAAACTTCGCTTTATGTGGTGTTTATATGAGAAAGAACTATATTTTAATTTTATGAAATTTCCATATGAAACGCTGCTATTAAAATGAGGTCCAAAAGATGACTCGACGTCTAATTACTAAAAAAAAAAAACCACACACACTTTCTCAACACATTTTTTCACGTCTTTAAGCTATTCAAAAAATATAAGAAAAAACGCTATTTAACGGTTGAAATTGCGCCCAATATTTTTTTATAAATGTTATCTATTTATTTAATATATAGTACATTCTTCAACAAGGCATGGCTCAGAGGTTATTTAAACTTTATAGATACAATCAAGATCACATTTTAACACAATTTTTGAACTCAATTTTTTTTCTTTAACATACATACATATTTTCTAAATACATACACAGGCGCCGATAGCAAGTTAATCCTTCTTGCAATGATAACAGGCGCAGGATACTGCCGATTTGAATGTTATATTACGCATACCGCCCATGCAAAGTACGCGTTTTTGTACCTAAAATATACATACATATGTAACAAAAACAAAAAAACAAAAAATAAAGCAACGATTTTTAGTAATTTAAACAAAAATATTTGCATTTGACATTTCACACTCACTTCCTCCGATTCCATTATATTGCAGCACTGACCAACTGATACGACCGGTTTCGTCGGCTTAAATATACCCGGTACACCGAGGCCCCAAGGTATAGAGGGCACCGCGTACGACTCACAGAAACCCCGACAAGCGTTAGTCGTTATGCGAAACTCTACGCAATCGGGTATAGATATTTTACGTGTATTGCCCACTTTATGGCAACCAGGCTTCAGCCATGAATCCTTCGTAGAAACAGCGATTATTGATAGCAGCAGTAGAAATCCTAAACGGAGTAGCAACATTTTCAAAGAAACGAAAAAAACGAAACTACTTTAAAATGTATGCTTTCTGGCGTTTTGTTTTTTTGCGCAGCAAATTTCCAATTGTATCTTAAACACACGAATACTCAAATGGTAATGCGTATGCGTCCGACTTTGTATGCTGCTTTTATTTTATTTATTGATAGCAATCTGCTATCGAGAGCACTTTGATTTGGAGTTTGCGCAAATCATGCAACGGATTTTAATGGATATGGACATTAAGATTTGCATATAAATACAAACATACATACATACACATGTACATATGTATGTATATATGAATGTATGCACAATGCACTTACAATGTATTTATGTACACTCGCTAGTACATACGTTCTTACATAGCATTAGTATCGGGAATTTGTTTTCAAACCAGCCTTACAACCCAACTTCAAAAGAATCCCCCCTCCCCCGCCTTTTTTCTTGTGGGAAAATATTTTTGATCGCAGAAAAGCATTTGCCAAAAAGTGTAGTTTTCATAGCTATCTGTTGTTTGGTGGGTAAACAAATTTTCTAACTTCAAAATCATTGTCTAAAGAGACGCGTGCCATCAAAAAAATATTATTTTTTGTCGAAAGTTGTTTAAATAAATACAAGTTTTCTTATAAATTTGATCAATCAGTCAGTTTTTAAATTTCAAATTGGCGGACCAAAGAAGCATATCACCAAAAAAATTATATTCTTTCGTCAAAAATTGTCTAAAAAATATAGATTTTCAAATAAATTTGTCCAAATCACTATGCAAGCGGTTTTCTGTGTCACTGAATAAGAATTCGGGTGTTTTTTGAAATTTCAGAAACATTCTCGCAAATTACGTGTCTTTGATTTAAGGCTCAGTTAGTCAAGACTTCCAGGCCATTACTCTCGGCACTGATCGGTGTTCTGACGGGGCACTGCCCGATGGGGGCCCACGCTGTTAGGCTGGGCATCATTTCTGATCCTAGATGCGGGTGCTGTATGGAGGATGATGAGGTGGAGTCATTTCAACATTACCTTCTTAGCTGCTCTGCTTTCGCTAGGCTTAGATGCAGACATCTTGGCTCATACTTTTTCGATACTCCCGAGAGGCTCTCCGGTGTATCCATCGAAAGGCTACGCTCCTTCATAAAGAACAATCGACGTTTCTCTTAACGCTCTGCCGGCGGGTCTTTCCGTTTAGGGAAGGAAAACTGCATAGTGGTGTCACAATGGACTATTAATTAAAGTCTAAGTGAGTCCTTTCGGGCTGCCACCTTACCTAACCTAACCTAGTCAAGACTTAACTTAACTTAAGCCATGGAAAGCCGGAAAGCCGTGCAGCGATTAGTCAACACTTAACTTACCGTAAGAAACTTAAGAATCTGTTGCTTTTAGATTCTTAAGTTTCGGCCTTACGTAAATTGGGAGCGGTGAAAAAAGCAAAACTTACATTTAAAATGAGTTTATTTGATGTGGTAACAATTGCGGCGAATTGTCAAATAGCTGAAAATAAAATTATAGACAAAAATAAGATTTGAACATAAAAACTAATGACGAAAAGTTGATCGTATCCTCCAATAAAGAACTGTACGATAAATTCTGCCTGGCACAACAGAAAGTCTCTATTTATCGGGTGGATTAGCCACCACCTTTTCCTCTGACCAATTGACTGCTTCTTGCACATTTTGTACATTTGTGCTAAACTTAAAAACATTTGACACAATTTAATTTTCCTTGACATTTTTACAAGCAATATGCGATTCCAAAATAATCAAACAAGTGCTTTTATTTACTACTTTGTACTTTGTGTCAACGGAGATATTCAAAGAACAATATACAACAAAAATTAATCATCACAAATTAAATTGACATGTTGAGTAATCGTCTCCAATTCTTATGTTAAGTTAAGTTAAGTAAAGTCTTGTCTAACTGACCCTTAAATTTTGTTCGCACATTGTCATGGAAAAACCTTATCAAAGTCTAAAATAAATATACTATCGAAATATGCTATTATTATCGAGATAGTTATTGCTACAAATATCACAATCGTTGTCGAAATCGTTACGATATCGGAGTCATTATCTCTTTCTATATCGTAATTATGTGATAAATGATATCGTAAATGATATCGTGATAAACAACGTCGTTATTTTTAGTCAATATGGTTACTGTAATCGATGTTTTTGCTTTTGGAATTTTTAACGAAATATTTATTGTTAAAAATATCCATATCTTTGTCGTCATCGTTATCAATATCAGTAATTTAATTTTTTTTGATATCGTTATTCCTCGTTTAGAGACATAATCTCATATTTTTTAATACACATTGTAATTGTACTCGTTATCCTTTTGTCAGAAATGTATTTCTTGAAGCACCTTCCACTCTCGTAATAACTCTCCATTGGCACAAGTTACACAACTTTCAAAATATTAGAACAATCTAGTTCGGATATTGATAATTCTTTATAGCTTATGAGAAAAGAACTACAATAAGGAGCAATATTCATTATTACGACCATGATACAAAAATTTTTAGAGGCAGTTTCACTTTTAATTTTTTGACAGAACCCGTGTTCGACGCCAGACCGCCAATATTGCCACTACTTTGAAATAGCAATTGGGGATTTTAATTTTAATTTTATTGGATGTATATTTTTTCACCAATTCAGTGGAATTTTATTGATAATTGTGAATACTTACATAATTTGTTTCCTTTTCTTCAAACCGAGCTAACGATAGGTGGTCAGATTTACGTGTATTTATTGCTGTACTATAAGTTCTAATAGAATTAAAAAAAAAAAACTGTGAGGTCGACTCCGAACGGCAGATGTATTTAATGAGAAGGTTTTTTATGGCAGAAATACCCTCGGAGGTTTGCCATTGCCTGCCGAGGGGTGACCGCTATTAGAAAAAACTTTATCTATGATTAAGATTTTGCTTGCCCTGACTAAGATTCGAACCTCGAGCTCACCGACATATCAAGTTATAGCACGTACCGCTACCAACTCGACCACAGCGGCCACAGTTTTGCACATTGCTGTATAAAATACGACAAAATGTGTAACAAAATTATACTCAATATATCATAAACTAAAGAGGATATCAAAAAACGAATAACACCATTTGAAATGGCATGAAAGACCGCTTTATTAATTTTATTTGCAAAAATTTCACAGACAACATTTAAATATCTGTGCGACAATAGAAAAAATGTTACAGATTTTACGACAAAATCAAGCCGAATTCATTCAAGGTGGTATACTCCACATATAAGTAAAAAAATGTGTTTATTTTGCGGTGAAAATTTTTTTAAATTTTAATTATTAAATTTAAATTTAATTATAGTAAACATTTTCAATTGAATGTCTTTGTAAGATTATGCAAACGCATGGAATTTCCTATCAAAAATGTAAATAGAAATGAAAAATGTAAACAAAATAGTAATTTTGGCACTTTAACCGCGCCAGGCGAAGGTAGAACAAGCAACCAACTGATGAGAATATACCACCTTCTATAAATTCGCCTTGGACATATGTTGAAAAGCCGAAGTAAAAATCGTTGCAAAAACCTGCAAGCAATTTTCACTCATTTTTGAAGAGTTAACAACACAGCGCCTTGTTTTGGTAGCCGTTTGACAAAGAGTAAGGGAGCTAGCTGCTTATTGAGCAAACCTTTTTTTTTTAAATATTTTTGAGCTTTAAGGCCGATTGGTTTATTGGTTTATCGGCCTTAAAGCTCAAAAATATTTTTAAAAAAAAATAGTTATATGGCCAAACAATAACAAACAAACCTTTTTTTATTTAATCATGTGATAAGAATGCTTTCAGTAGTAGTTGATAAAATATTTCTAAAATTTTAGCTTTTAAAAGCTCAAATTTTTTTTTTCAATTTTTCTACTGCTGCTACCTAGTGAATGTGCCTTGGTTGCAGGATAGAATGTTTCAGCAATTTTAAACAAATGGACGTTTTCGTTATAAATGGTCAAAGTTTACAATAACAATATAAAGGTTGACTGAACTTTGGAGCGATTTTCCGGCATCCCTTGACAAGTTTGGTTTTAAGGCAAACAACAAAAAAAAAAACATAAAGTTTATTACTAAATCTGAAACTGGATTAACACAATAAGATTAAGGCCTAATGCTTATTTTTGTCTCCCATTAATCCATCTTATTGCAGTCTACTTGCTTTGCCGCCTCAAAGCGTTTATTTAAAAACTATCCGCAAGGAAAAGCCCGTCACGAAATTTTATATGGAAAAATCTAAAATTACTTTCTAGCATAATGCTGCTCAAAACAGCGCACTAAATTTTTTAATAATTAAAATAAACATACAATTGAAAAAATAAGAACATCAGCGCAAATTGATTAAAGGGTAAAATAAGAGGAACAAGCTCGAAATTCAAGCGATACATGTCGGAGTAACATACATATCTTAGTAAAAAGTTGATATATTTTCTCTAAAATAGTGCATTTTTATTTGAATAATTATTTAGGAATATGGCCACTTCAAGAATTGAGCATGGAACATGACTGTTGGCGTAACCTTCTATTTAATAAACCTTGAATTAGGGTAACTTCTCACAAACCGGTTTAGTAAAAGTTAGCCAGCAAGATAGGTTCGATTAAGTGTTTGGTTAGGTTGGCTTTCCCGATACACTTGCGAAGAATGATGCTAAACTTAGTGCAACCACAAAATATTAGAACGGTAACCTCTTCATAGTAAACGAAATGCCTCAAACGAATCACGAAATCTCAAATACATCACATCTCTATCCCTAAGTACCCCTCTGGATTATTAAGGGAATGCGAGCAAAAATATTTCAACTTTATTCTCGCAAATGTTCGGCAGCCTTGTAGAAAGTATTTCCCAGGCAGCTACGATAGAATAGATCGGAACATTAGGTTCAATCTTACAGCGAGAATGCCAATTGGGCAGTGACCAGTCAGAAACAAAGTTAAAAGAGAGAATTGTGATATTGCAAATTAGAGGAGTTCCCTAGAGACCTTAGAAAGACCTTAAAATCTCGCATGTCCTCGTTACCGCCCAGCGTTCGCTTAGCTGATATGAGAACCATCTCTTCAAGAGCCAAGTAGTCGACCTTCGTGTCACTATGTCTCGTCGGAATCAATACGTACGAGACTTATGTAAATTAATCTGATGCAATGTATCGAATGCATCGTGTTTGCGCTCAGGGCCCCTAACAGTCGTTTGGCTGTCTGAGTGAATGTTCACTTCTCTGATTGATGTTGCGCTCTTATGCAATGAGTCCACCGCTTCTTTTATGGCTGCCACTTCCGTCTGAAAGACACTGCAACAACTCGGAATACTGAAATCAGCGCTAATGGAGTTTTCGTGAGATGACTCCACCACCAAACTGCCTTTTAGCTTCGCCTTCTTCGCCTTAGTCGAATTTGAAGTTAAACAGAAAAACTATCCCATCGTGTCTGGTTAAAGTCCGCGTTACGGCAAGCCTCTTTGCTACATTAGTTGAAATTTTAAAAGTTCATGAAAAAATTCACTTTAATCGACTCAATCACAAACCCCAAAATGAATAATGGATCCCGTCGTAGACGAGAAGTCTCAGTGCCTTGGAGTTTGCTAGAGTTGTTCGTCAGAGTAGCACGTAATCACAAAAAAAAACAAGTAAAATAATAATTTCGCCTATTGCTCTAGCCGATGCCGAAATTTCGAAATCAAATTGCACTTTGTCTTATCGCTAAAGGATGGTGTATAAAAATTTTACTTGTCATCAAGTCGGTTTAGTTTTTTGTTTCAAGTTAGTAAACATACAATACTTGATTAATTTTTGTCGTCAATATATTTTCCTTTCTTTTGGAGAATAATTTTTTTTTTCAACATATCGCTTTATTTAGTCCCTAACGCATCCGGTTTATTTTAATAGAAGTGAAACGTTTTTAAAATTTCAACTGCAATCGACTTGAGAACAGCACCAATCCATTTATGTAAGTACAGAATTTACCGGCCGAATATAACCAGAGTAGAGAGAAAAGGAGAAAAAACCAACAAAAGCGAATTAAAAAAAAAAAATTCTTAACAACATTTAAAAGTCATTGCGAATATTCTCAAAATTTCACAAATCAAAAATCATTGCAACCCATAAAACTGCATGCAAAGCAACGCAACGCCGTCCCGCCGTCACGCCGTCGCCGCGCAACTTCATCTACATACCATCCGCCGCAGACGTCTCCAAACAAACTGCAAGCTACTCGCATCTCTCATCTAGCCTAGGAACGTATAACCGTTAAAATTGTCAATCAAATTTGAAGTCCCTCGCACTTCACTTGTAGCGGCACAAAATTGATTTGAAGTCGTTTCAGTCAGCTCGCAAAGTCTCAGTTCAAATAGTGTCCAACGTAACCTTCAAATAAATACATAAAATCATACAATATGGCGAATATATTAAATCGCGCACGTGATCACTTTTTAGACCACAACAACAACAACATTCAACTAATGCACGACGAAGGTGTCGTAATACCCGACATTGACAATGACGTGGATGACATGGAAATGGACGATCCGTTGGCGCTAAACAGTTCAAAGCGTTCGCTAAATCCCACCATGAGCGATCATGCGCTCAATACGCTGAACGAGCTGCGATGCAACAATTTACTCTGCGATGCGGAGATATCGGTGTCCGATGGTTCCTTTAATGTTCATCGTGCCATTATGAGTGCCTGCAGTTCATATTTTAGGTGAGTTTTATTAAGGCGTTTCAGAGTTCACTACTTTTATGGGGGGCATCAAATTTTGTGGCAAACTGTCCAAATTTTTGAAAAATCAGAGCTTCAATTTGGCTAAAAAGAGGAGAATTGAGGCTAGGAATTACGAAATTTCTCGAATTAATTTTTGAAGTTATTTTTGAAATGTATGTATGTCTCCGCAAGAGATCCGCGCTTAAAGATTACTCAACCGATGTATCGGCCGAAGGCAAGGATGACACTAGTTTACGCGAAAAATGAATTTCAAATGAATAATTTCTGGGCTAATTTTTGGATCACTAATTCAAAAAAACCTTTAATTTTTTTATTTGTTTTATATAGAAATGAAAATTGCATTCTATCTTTTTCAGGTGTCTTTTGTCACGACGTATGAGCAACCTATTAACGCCGCTATTCTGTAATTTGGTCTAAGCTCATGTCACAAAATTTGATAATCTGATGCTCGAGTTCAGTAACTTGGTTTCATCTTAAGTTTTAAAAGGGGCTAGAGAATATTGCTTTTCCACGCTTTCACGTTTTTTCTTTTGTTTTTATTTGAACTTTTTGTGACCTGCTCACAATTTAGGGACTTTATTTTGAGGCTAGGGGCTTTATTTTGAAACTAATTAATGCCAACTGGTCTAAAATTGTGACTTTTATCTATATTAGAGACTGAATTCGGGCATAAGTTTTAGTTTCTTCACTTTCATATTTCTCTTATTTTTTTAATGTTTTTTTTTATCTGTTAATTACCAGTTTATTATTAACTAGGTCTCTTATCCCTGTTAGTTGCAAAAGGCTAATTTTAGACCTGTTGGCCCTCAGTGGTCTCAAAATAACAGAACTGATCAGAACGAAAATTGACACTGAAGATGGCACAACGCCGAAACCGGGTTGTCTCCAAACCAAGGGATGACGGAAAATCGTTCCAACAAATATCAACAATTCACCCAATTCACGGACAAGAAAAATAAGAAGACAATATCAAAATAAAGTCTCTATCTCAAAGCTTTAGACAGTGACATTTACGTTTTTTTTTTTTTTTCATTTAAATTTTTCGATTTGTTACCCGGCCACAATTTATAAATTTTATTCTCAGACTTACCCCCGAATTCAGTAAGCTTTCTCAGTCTATATTAGAGACAAAAGTCACAATTTTCGACCAGTCGGCATCCATTAGTCTCAAAAGGGAGCCTCTAATCTCAAAATAAAATCTCTAAATAGTGATCTGGTCACAAAAAAGTAAAATTAAAATAAAAAAAAAATAACGTGAAAGCGAGGAAAAGCAATAATCTCTAGCTCATTTTGAGACTTGAGATGAGACTAAGTTACAGAATTCGGGTATAAACTCTTTATTTTGAGACTAATAAATGTCAACTGGTCGAAAAATGTGAACTTTATCTCCATTAGAGACTGACGTGGTCTAGTAAGTTCCATCATAAATTAGAGATTATTATGTACCTTTCATGGCTTTCAGCTATTTTTTTTTTTACATATTATATTAATCACCTAGGGGCTACTTAGAAACTCGATTCGAAAAGAAATTTATTGAATTAAATTTTTTTTGTATATGCAAGCAAATATAAAAAAATCGAATTCGAGCAAATTTTTTTTTTCGAATGTTGACAAGGTACGCGACCTTATTCTGAGACTAATGAATGTCAACTGTTCATTAAAGACTTGATGCCAGAATCAGCCTGAGTTTCAAATATAAAGAAATTTATAAATGTACATACATACATATATACATCTAAGTTTAAGGAAAATAACAATATTTAAAATTTTTTTAATTGCTAAAAATTTATTTGAGTATACTCGAAATGCCCTTACCTACAGTTGTTCAGTTTTTCGACTGGCCATTATTATTATTATTCAAACAACTATACATCCGTGAAAGCATCAGCAAGGTTAGGTTAAAAATTTAATTTTAGTTTCATTTTATTCCTTTTGTTTCGAACAATTCGCAGCTTTTTCGGTGTCGCTTCTGGAATAGTTCAAAAATATTTTAGGATTATTTGACGTCTAGTTTCGAATAACCTTGAAATAATCCCGAACTATTCTCAAAAATGATTCCAAACTAGTCCCGAAAATTTCCTGTAACTATGCCGATATAGGCAAACTATTCATACCATTTTCCTGCTAAGTCGTGAAGTAATCCCGAAATAGTCCTTTAATTTTCGCGCAAAAATCCTAAAAAGTTCACGAAATGGTCCGTAACCCGAAATGAATCTGTAATAGCTCTGAGCTAGTCTCAAATAATCCAGAAATATTTCGGAAATGTTGACGAAATACAACGCTAAAATATTCCATAAATGTTTAATTGTTCGTACAAACAAAAAAGCAGTTCGGTTGGGTTAAAACAAATTTTACCATTTCACAGAATCAGAATCAGTAAAAATCAGGAATGATAGGAAATATAATTGAACCTTGCTTAGGACCAAATTTAACCCATACCGGGAGCTAAGATGTTTACACATCAAATATTCTACAAAGGAGTTTAATGTTAGAAGTTCTTCCTAGCAATTGATAAACTTAATAAAAGGTCGACTCAGGGCCTGACATTCGCATAAAGATGTATGTATGTACATACATATACAACTACCAATGAGATAATATGTATAGAGCTTTGAAAAGTCTCGCCACTAATGCACGTTTTTGAAAATATCAATCTTATTTACTTAGCTCGCATTTAATTCGAAAACAAAAAGATGCAGCACAGCTATTGTGTGCGGCTATATCCACTTAAATTGCGTTGTTTATGTATCCGAAAGTTGTTGCATTGGCGTTATATGTATTTTTCCCCCGCCCTTAGGAGCTTTGCCTTTGTGAATGAAGTTCAACTTTCCCTCTCACATACATACATACATACTTGTACATACACACATAAATACATACATTTGTATGTTTATTAAAATGTGAAATTTTCTTCTACATTCCACCATTTTAAAGGGCACAATTCACTGGCTTCAATTCATCTACATCGCAATCGAAGAGCGACGAGAATCGGTCAGTACATATACCAGGCATGAGTGGAGCAATTATGGAGCAATTGATTCAATATGCCTACCTGCGCAAGTGCACCATTAATGCGGGCAATGTGCACGAGCTGCTGATATCGGCCGACTATGTGGGTATGATTGGGCTGGTGACGCTGTGCAAGCAACATCTGGCTGCAATGCTAACGCCAGAGAATTGTGTTAGCGTAATGGGATTCGCCAGGTGGGTGTTGCAAATTATTACACAAGTTAACATACATACATACGTGTACATGCACACATTTATACAGTGTTGGAAAAAAAAATTAAAGCAACGACTTATTGACAAATATGTCATATATCTTTTCCAAACGGTGTTTCAGGAAAGTTCAATTCTATTTCAGAAAAACTCAAATGTATTTCAGAATAGGCCAAATGTATTTCAGAAAAACGCAAATGTATTTCAGAAAAACACAAAAGAAATTCTGAAAAGCACAATTGTATTTCAGAAAAATTACAAACGTATTTTAGAAAAACACAATTGAAATTCAGAAAAGATGAAAATAATACATTTGTGTTTTTCTGAAAAACATTTGCGTTTTTCTGAAATACATTTTGCCTATTCTGAAATACATTTTAGTTTTTCTGAAATACAATTGATCTTTTCTGAAATACCGTTTGGAAAAGATATATGCCCTTATCGTGAGTTTCACTTCGAACATTCGAACATGGAAATTGCAACTCTGAAATGTGTATACTTGAAGTATAAAATGATCGAATAATTCAAATTCAATGGTAATTTGACAAAATTTATCAATTTCCCAAAAATTTAATATATTACAGTCAATAAGGAATCATTCAAATATTTATTTGATCTACTAACCGCTTCAATACCACCAGCATAACTACAATTTGATATTCTGCCAGTTGAAAGCTTAGTGCCAACCTTAGCTTTTTTCATAACTCAGCTACTTTTTTTCTTTGACAAATCCCCTTCACTGTCATGTATTTTACCTAAAATTATCTCTCTTTGAACTTTGTTAATTGCTTTGTTACTGGAATGGGCAATTATATAGACAAAAATTTAAATTTAATTCATTTTAAATATCCGCGTATATTTTTCGCCTTTCAAAAATTAGTGTACAAATTCAATGAATGCGCTGACTACTTCCGCCCGAAATTAGTGCTGCCGATAAGGGCAAACAATGTTCGAAAGCGGAAAACTTTCGCCCGAAATGTATGATAAGCGAACAGTGAAAAGTGAACGATTTTGGGCGAAAACGAAACTCACGATAAGGGTGATAATTAAATATATATTTCTTAAATATAGCGGTTAAGGGTTTTTCTTTTGCAAAACATTTTATTCCGCTTCTTTGTCTAATATTCAGCAGTTTTGCTTGGAAAAAATAATATAAACAAATCGTGTTTGTTAATATTGTTGCACTTTAAGGGGCTATACCAGTGTAAGCCATACAAAAATTTGATTATTTCGGGAAAAAAATCTAAAAGGTTATTAAAGCTGAATGTATTGTTATTTTCTACACAAAGAACTACGATTTTTTAAAAATATTAAAAATTAACAAACAGGCGTAGTTCTGAAAAAAGTGTCGTTTTTTGGGGTAAGAAAATGGTTTTTTTTTAAGGTTCACAATTTTTTAACGTCTTATTGCGCTTGCAAAAGAAGTCTAGATTTTAATTAAGGTAAACAAAAAGTACGAGTATAAAATCGTAATGTCTGTAATTTAAAATTATAGTTTTTCAAACAATAAAAATATATTAAAGCTGTACGTTTCTATTATTTTTTTTAACACTATGTAATTACACATATTTACCACAAAACCATATATGTGTGTGTGTTTGACTCCAGATTCGTATGTGCGTGTGTGTGTTGTGCATACTAGGGATGGGCAAATGAAAAAAAATTATCGATATATATCGTCGATATTTCGATATATCGATGTTTTTTACCTCAAGGCGCAATTACTCAAAGTATTGCCAAGATAGTTGATAGGTAAACAAATGATACTTATTTAGCAGTTTTATTAGTTTTATTTATTATTAAAATACATTTTCAACCTTATTGTGAGTTTCGTTTTCGACCGAAATACGAGTATGTTAGTTCACTTTTCACTGTTCGCTTATTAAAAATTTCGGGCGGAAGTTTTCCGCTTTCGAACATTGTTCCCCCTTATCGGCAAAACTAAGTTCGGGCGGAATAGTTAAATTTGTTCTCTATTTTTTGAGAGACGAAAAATTTCAAAGTTCAAAAAGAGATACTTTTAGAAGAAATGCAGGAAAAACCGGAAATGCAGGAAAAGGAAAATGTAGCTGAGTTTTGAAAACAGATTATAATGATGCTGAATAGTTTGTGGCCTGCAATGAAAAATGAGTAAAAATGGTAAGGGGTAAACAATTTGTATTTGAATGTGCGCAGAGATACATTTTTTTATGCAAAATAGGCTTGGGCTGGCCACTGTAGGCCATTTTTTTCCACTGCGGGAATAATATGGACTTGTTAATTTTGACAATTTCTTACAGGATCTGACTAAAAGACGATTGCGCCATCCCAATTTCAAAACTGTTACCTACACCTTTTTAGTATCCACCTTCAGCGAAAAATCGCAGGCACGCGCTTAGCTTTCCAACTGGGTGCTTAGAAAATTGTAAATAGTCGTCAAAAATTTGGAAAATTCTAATTTATTTGGGGCGAAACTGGCAATAGGCGTAATCAATCCGGGCGAATGAAATAATTTCGTGAATTTTTTTTCGGGCAAAACTCACGATGAGAGTGATTTAAGTAACTATAAGGGAGTAAAGCTACATAAGTTAAATTATTATGAAAATCAAAATGTGGTTTCATTTTAAAATTTTCAACAAACCAGTATACGCCGGATAATAAAGTTTATTAAATAAACATCACAAGTACACTTTCTTTGATGTGCTCCCCTGTTAACCTGCTTCTATTATCCGGCACATCTAAATGAACAGCAGAAACAAGCCTCTCAAACGATACTCAAGAAGCTTAAATTATTAAATTAATTTTAGTTAAATATTTTTAAGAAATTTCAGAGAGAACCGGTGTGATATAACGCTAATTCAGCCAAAATTTTATTGGCTTTAATTTTTTTTTTTTGTGTTCACAAACTATAAAGCGTTGTTACGCACAGTTACGTTCAAATCAAATCAATTTGAGCTTTTAGAGAACTTAAAACATATCGAAATTGATACAAATTTGATATTCAGAAATGAATATCGATACATCGAGATTTAAAATATCGACGTAAATATCGATCTATCGATATATTTCGCCCAAGCCTAGTGCATACCATTGAAAGTGAAAGTACTTGGTGATTAATGCACTTGACACATATTTGAATTGCACACACACATATGAGTGTGTGTGAGTTTATAACGGGTGTTTTTTTTTTGACGTGTGGTTTTTAATGTGGCAATACTTTTTTCGGTGTTGGTCTTTTTGACAGCTGTTGATTTATACTCAGTTTGGTTTGCCATTTCAAGAGACCTTGGAAGATAATATTTGGCGCATTATTGCTGCAAAAAATTGTCGAAAATTGGCAAAACCTTATCTTTATAATAAAGCTAAAATCTTGGCCATAGCATTAAATTATTTTATTTTTTATTTCTTCTTAAAAACCACATGTTTAAAAAAAACACCCTTTAGTAAACACACTATCAATCACAACTCAGCGCAGAAACAAAATACTGAGCATTTTTTTTTATTAATTAATTGGCTTGCATTTGCTCGCACTCAAATGCATGCACATACATAAATACTCGTACATATACATATGTATGTATATGTAAATCTGCTTGTAATCTCCTATGCTATGCTGATGTTTTTTATACATTTACTTACATACAATTTCTGTATGTATGTACTATGCAGATTTCGCTTTCTCGATGACTTATACGATAAAGCGCGAAACTATTTGCTGCGCTTTTTCATTGATGTTGCCATTAAAAATAAGGACATACTTGAAATGGGTTTAAAGGATTTCTATGATATCATTAGCGACGATGAGTTGAATACGCGAGAGGAGGACCATGTATGGAAGTTGTGCGTCAAGTGGATCGATCACGACCCAGAGAATCGTAAGCAATATGTGGCACAGCTGATGCAGGGCGTACGCTTGGGATTGATGACACCAAAGGTATGTAGTGTATACGAAAATGACCTTCATACGAGTACATAATATAATCCGTACAGTCTTGGTATGTCTTTTGTTATTGGCAAATTACAACTGAAAGTTGCCGTCAAATGTTAAATGTAATAATTATACATGACAAACTACAAATGAGTTTGGAAATTTAACGAGCTAAACGGCTTTTGGTTGCCGAGGAAATAGCCTTTATAATAATAGTCGTCATCTTTTGTAAGCGACTAGCAAAAGAACGTCCAACTCGCTTATAATCAACTCTCTATATAAGAGAATTGAATACACTTTACAACACTAGTCTTGTCAAAATTAATGGTCGTTTGTAAAATTTGCTAGCAAAATAAAAAAAAAATGGGTAATTTTTATAAGAGGCGATGTTACTTACATCTGCTCTATCTTGGTTTTTTACTTATTTTAATGTTTAGCGAAAGTTTTCGAATTTCTCTTGGTACTTTACAACGATTATTCACAATAGCACCACTTTCTCACTTTCTCCAACACTTTCAATGAGGTCGGCTATTTTTTAAGCGAGTTTATTTCAACCCGCTTATTTTAACTCAACTCGCTTATTTTTGTTGTTGCTTTCCACGATATACGATAAGCTACCGATTGTTCTTTTACAAGTCCCTTAAACGGTGTTTCCACGGCAAGTGAATCACGTGTTTCACTATTTGAATTACGAATGGCCAATTACACGACATATTCGTAATTTGTTTGTCATACTTTTCCGTATTCATTCACTCTAGGTTTGCCCAACAACCTCTCCTATGATTATTTTCTTCACAAACTGAACGTTTAAAACCATTTAAGCATTTAATTGTTCCTTGTTTGTTAAATTTTTGTGTTGTTTTGATATTCATGTACTTTGGCAGCTATTTTCGATAAACTTCCGATTAAAATTAGAGACGGCGTCGATTTGTTCATGATTCGGATTGAATCAACTACAAATGAGATGATTCGCTCACAAAAATTTTTATGGGAATCAAGTGTATTCGGTTCGTGATTGGGCTGTAAATTACGAATGAGACAGCGAATTACGAATGGGAGAGTGTATCATGTGGCGTGGAAACATAGTATTACAAAATATGAGGCCTAATAATCGATTGTCGGTCACTTACACTTTATGGCTCAGAGCTTCTCCAACCATTTGTGATGTGCTTCTTGGTGTTGTACCACACAAACAGGAGGGACCTCATGGCAGAAGTACACATTTGGTGGTCTGACATGGCCGGCCGAGGGGCAATAAGAAAAAAGAAGGAGGCTGTGTCAGAGACACGGCCATTAAGTTTAACGTAGAATACGCCATCCGATAAGACAGAAAACATATGTATAATGATAATTTATAATGATAAATAATACAAGCAAATTAATTTCTTTATTTGAAAGTTACTTTTGATGATATACATAAGCTTATGATAGGAAAATAGGATAAAAATGTTTTTAAATTATCAATTAAATTTCTCGCAAAAACGAAGTCAATGGTATTTATCAATAGTAAAGATAAATGATAAATAACAGACCCAAATCTATTTGATTATTTGAAAGTTACTTTTGAGAATATAGGCTTATGATAGGAAAAATAGGATAAATATGTTTTTAAATTAACATTTAAATTTCTCGCAAAAACGAAGTCAATGGTTGTGTTATCAATAGTTGTGGGAGTATCATTTCGAATATAATCCAAATTAAACGTATCGCTCATAAATTTCGCCAATCTAGTATTTGAAGTGATTTCTGTGTTAAAATCACCACCAATAAGCATACTGACATCTGTATCAACAGGGAAGTCTCTGTTGATTTGCGTACTTAAAAGAGAATATTTCATAAATGTACTATACAGCATCATTTCCTTGTCTACTTGAGAAACATTTGGATGAAAATACACAGTACCAATTACAAGTTTGACCTCGTTATTAATTGATATTTCTGCTAAGCAGATATCGCCAACGTTGCTATCAGTAAGCCTGCGATCTGAGCAATGAAGCATTTTCCTCAGTAATGAAGCGTGATTTATATTTAATATACTAAACGTCAACTTTCAGCTGTTGTCAAACAGCATCAATCACCATTGTTATTTTGCAGTAGTTGGCAGCGCTTTCTCTGCCTTTACTCTACTTAAATTTTCCCGCCTAAAATTATGCAATAAAATGAACGTCTATTCACGCTACAAACTAGTGGTGGGTAACACAGTGCTGCACTGTGTTACCCACCACTACTGCACACTCAACCAAACACCACACACATATTTGTTTGGATGTGTTTATAAAATTTTCATTTGAGAAATTTAAATATTAGGAAGATATCAACCAATATGAAATGTATGTCAAACGAAAGCTAACATCTTCATTTGACTACAAAAAAAATTTTTAAAAAATTTATCTCGCCGTTTCCTTATAATTAAAGAAATAGATATTACAACAATAACAATCTGACATGGGTGCCCATAACGTAAGGTAAGACGTATTCTACGCCAAAAAATGAAACGAAACGTTGAATTATATTAGCTTGACTATACTCGCATAATAAGAATAGATAACTTCGTCAGTTTAAGAAATTTCTGATCTTCTAACCTGCAGTCGTCGATGCAGAATGGCTTTACACGAAAACTCAACAGATAAATTGGTCGAGCGATTAGCAAAAGTTGTTTAAAAATTATCGAAGATATCTAATCATTCATAGTCGGTATATAAATTGTGATCTTGTACGGGTTCACTAGAGTTAAACAGATTTTATTTTTAAATAGTTTGAAAGTTTTGCCCACAATTTACAGTAAGTAGTGTGTTGCGAGAAAAATAAATAAAAATCTACTACCAAAAGTTTTAGCCTACAGCTTAACAGTCATTAATAATTATACTATTTTTAAAAATGAAATATATGTAGATCTCATTTGTCAGGAAATAAGTCTGTTCGTGTAAAAGTCCAGCAAGAATTATCCAGCAACAAAATTTCTCAGAATTTTGGATTAATCTCTCTCAAAGAGAGATGCTTGCAAATTTTTACGCGAACGCAAAATTTGCAGAAACTTGCAAGTTTAACGAACAGCTGATTAAATTCTTGTCCGCATCCAAATATGCAAAATAAAAAACATTGCAATAATATTTTCCTGACACATTCCACTAACCAAACCTAACCAAACTAAAATTTATATTCATTTTTTCATATTTTATAATTTTGTCCTTTAAAACTTTTTAACAAAAATTTCGTATTTATCCAAATTCTATTCAGCTGTTCTTCATCAGCTGTTTTCTTGCTTGCAAATTTGTGCTGGATAAAATTTGCTCAGCAATAATTTTCAACTTCCCCTCAAAATGAAATGTCATTTTGTGCTCTTAATTTCTCCTTCCTTGCTAGTTTTTTGGTCACCGTAAACGCGATTTGACAAAAATTGTGATATTTCGTAACAATTCGTAACAATTATCAGCATCACGAACACTCTTGTTACCATTTTTAGTGCGTAGAATTTTTCTGCTAAATTCTGGTTAATCTGTCAAACCATTATTTCGACATTTATGTGGTAGTTGCCCAGATTTTACCTATTTTTTTTTTAGCAGAAAGAGATACAGTAATTTTTTGCTGTTGCTCTAAGCATATTTCAATTTGTTGACAGTTTAACTAGATTTACTGCCCGATTCTGTGTTCTTCATAAATTAGCAAACATTTACAAATATTCAAAAGTTTATAATCCGTCAATTAATTTTTTCATATTAATAATTAAGTAAAGAAAAAAGCTTTTTATTTTTAATTAGAATAAAAAAATTGATACATTTTCAATATTGAATGTTTAAAATTTATCAAGAACATAGAATCGGGCAATGAGTCCGAGAACTTTTTAACCCTATAAATTGTTTCATTATTGGCATTCGGGGATTCGTGCATAATCGCTTAAAGGTTAACTGCTTTCACTTAAACTTTTTTTTTAAATTTTATTCAAATTATTAATTTCTTTCATACATATTTATTTAAACATTTTACTAATGCCACTGCCTTAGACGTTTGTTCTTCTTTTTTTTATTTTAAATAAACAAAATAATAATAATAATCACTTTCACACTTTCAGTGCTTCATGGAGGAAGTAAAGGAGCATCCGTATGTGCTGCAGTGCGAAGACGCTAAGCCGTTGATTGTTGATACCTTTAAATTTATGTATGATTTGGATATAATGAATCCATCATCAGGCGAGGTATTTACCAAGTTCCACACTTTCTCTCTCTCTCTCTGTTTCTCTCAGCTCACATTTATATGTGCCATTTCGTATGCCATTTTCTAAAAAGCTCACCACACCACCACTGGCCATGCCACGACTGCCGCACGAGGTCATCTTTGCCATTGGCGGTTGGAGTGGCGGTACTTCGAAGGGCTGCATCGAAACCTATGATACACGTGCCGATCGTTGGGTCAATATACCAGCCGAAGATCCAGCTGGACCGCGTGCCTATCATGGTACCGCCGTGATTGGTTATAGAATATTTTCAATTGGTGGCTATGATGGTGTCGAATACTTTAATACATGCCGTGTCTTTGATGCGGTGCGCAAGAAGTGGAAAGAGGTGAGTTTAAATGTGAAGTATGAAATGTAAAGAATAATTTTGTATTTTTTTCTCTGCGCCAAACACTTTCGTTTCATTACATTTTTTTTTTCTTACTTTCATTTTCCTTTCCAATAAATGTTTTTTGTTTATTTAGATTGCGCCAATGCATTGCCGCCGCTGCTATGTCAGCGTTACTGAACTTAACGGTCTTATCTACGCCATTGGCGGTTACGATGGTCATAATCGTTTAAACACGGTCGAGCGTTATAATCCGAAGACGAATCAGTGGACCGTTATAACGCCGATGAATATGCAAAGATCTGACGCAAGCGCATGCACGTTAAAGGGGAAAATTTATGCAACGGGTAAGTTGAGGGAGAACGCGGACGGTGGTTGGTAGAGGATGGCGAGTTGTTTGCGTATGGCAGTCGAGTGGTCACTCACGCTTTTGCGTATCTAATTTTTGCATTTTTATTTATAGTAAATGGTTTATTTTTGGATCGAATTTGCATATTTATTTTTACATCTTTTTTTTTCATTTTACATTGTACCAGCATGTTTGTATGTGAAATTCGACAGCGGCTTATACATAAAAGATTTGCATTCACTAGCGTTTCAAGGTTTTTTAGAAGTTAAAATATCAATTCAATATTATTAGCCATGACCCAATTGTTCTATGGACTACAAAAAATCTTATGTTTTTATAGTTCTAGCTATCCTCACCCTCAGAGAATTTAAATTTTTTTATCGATTTTATTTTTAAATGTCTAATTCGTTCTTAAGCAAACTATTGTTGAGAGTAGCCTGAACTTGAGATATACATACATACATACAAGTAATTACATAATCATTGAGCATTGAGCATCTGCAAAATATTTTTTAATTTCAAAATAAGAAATGTGGGCATATTTTGTGAAAATGTCCTTTTTCCTTTTACATAGAGAATAAACCAAATAACATGATTTTTTTATTATTGTTGTTAGGGGAGAAAACACTGCGACCTTAAGATCTATTGTGCCCTCTACTTTGATTAAAGAATTTCCTTTAGTCCAACTTCCGAGATAAATCTTAGTATTGAGCCTAAGTTTCTGGATGATATTCGCCTAGACATATTTAGCGTTTTTGCATCAATGCGGCGCACTTCTCCAGGACGTGTTTAGAAGTTTCTTTCTCTTTCCTACAGAATCTGCTACGTTCTTGCGAATATATTTCTAGTTTATTTAGGTGATAGTTCAGGCTACAGTGTCCTGTATGAATTCTTGGGATCATTCTCAAGTTGTTCTTTGACAAGCCCATGTATTCCCAAAATGTTGTTTGGTTTTAACTACCCAAAAGATATTTGGAGTGCTCCAGACATGGTAGATGGTCCCAGTATGATTTACTGAGGGCTTCCTCATCTTTCCTTGTTGAGGCAGATAGTGCCGCTTTCCCTAACCCTAGGCCTAGGTTCGGGACCTATAAACGGAGTTGATGTCCCCTTTTTTGCGAGCATGTCCGTGATCTCATTTCCAAAGGTTGCAACGTGACCAGGCACCCAAAGAACCCAGACTCGGTTCGTTAGACTAAGTGTGTTCAGCTTATCAAGACACTCTATCACCAGTTTTGAGGTTACCTGGTAGGACTTGAGTGCCTTGATAGCTGCTTGGTTGTCCGATAGAATAGAAATATTCCGTTCCCGGTAGTTACACATAAATTTCTGCCTGAAAAATAGACATATGTGTCCCCATTGATTCCGAGTACTTAATCCTTGCTGCTCAATTCAGTTTTGAATCTTTTTGTGAAGCTTCACTCGGCTTCATGGTATCTCTCGGTATTGCTATTTCGGCATATAATTTTGTTATAGTGTTAAACTTCCTCCGACTCAGGTACCCCTCAGTCACGATTTTTGTACCCGCCATCCTCTTGCCCAGACAACGACCCCATAATTAGTTGTGGGTCGTACAATAGCCGCGTACATCCATCTGAGTATTTTTTGGAGAGCAGCCCCCAGAGGTTTTGTTACAATCTCCAACCAAATATTTGATTTTTTTTTGTTCATTTGAAGCGAATGTTAGTCACTGATTGTTTCTTAGAGGCATTACATTAATTTACTCTTCAACAGGTGGCTTTAATGGACAAGAATGCTTGGATAGCGCAGAGTACTACGATCCGGCCACAAATATCTGGACACGCATACCCAACATGAATCATCGTCGCTCGGGCGTTTCTTGTGTGGCTTTTCGTGATCATCTCTATGTGATTGGCGGCTTCAATGGCACTGCACGTCTCTCCACCGGCGAACGTTACGATCCCGATACACAGTCTTGGTCTTTCATACGCGAAATGAATCATTCTCGCAGCAATTTCGGACTTGAAATTATAGACGATATGATTTTCGCCATTGGTGGTTTCAATGGGGTCTCCACAATATCACACACCGAGTGCTATGTCGCCGAAACCGATGAATGGTAGTAAATAAAAAAAAATATTATTTTAGCTTTGAATATAATAACTCACCATTTTCGGCATAGGATGGAGGCGACCGATATGAATGTAGTACGCTCGGCACTCACAGCCAATAATGTCGCCTGTTTGCCAAACAAACGCGATTACATACACAAGGAGCGGGACCAATTGATGGAGGAGCGGCGTCAGCGTCTGTTAGCGTCCGCGATGACGGCTGATGCCGAAACGATCTCCGTATCGAATGCCTCAGTGGAAGCGCAAGATGTCGCTATGGATGATTATGATAGTCCGAATGAGGACGATGATGCTGACGATGAGGAGAATGCAGCTAGATTGGACGCAGATGCAGCAGCTTTGGCACTTGTAATGGACGATCGTCAAGAAGATCAGCGTCCCGATCCAAATCGTCGTTTTCGTGTGCAGTTGAGGGCACAACGTTTTGGTTCGCACCACGAGATGCGTCGACGATCCTAACGATGGGCAATGCAGGTATGTACAATCAATTTATTTACAATATTACTAAGTAGCCAGTAAACAATTATTTCAATATGCGGGAAAATTCTTAGCAGCTACTTGACAATAAATATCAGCCGATATTCATTCAAAAAGTGACAACAAAATTCAAACATAAATGAGAAATTATTTGTACATATACATATATGAGGGAGTAACTAACCAAATGGTAAATTAGATGATGACTGTACCGAAAGGGGATAATAAAAATTAGAGCAGAATCCTTTGAAAACCTCGCAATGAAAATCCGATGCATTGGAATTTATCGTCATGAAGGTATAAGGAAAAAAAAAATATTTTAAATCAACGGATTGATGACAAAATTTATGCGCCTAGCAATAGTGAAAGCAATGGAATGCTTGAAAATCAAGTGCCAAGTGGCTGAATAATTGAGATAGATGGGAAACGTATGAATTCGTTTAATCGAATTGAGTGTAGCAATTACCGATGAGCAAAAACAATGATTTTTATATTTTTTTCAAAATACAACTTTTGGCTTTTTAATATGATGTTGACAAAATTATTTCAAAATTGTACTAAATTTATTTCAGTGATATTTAAAAATTAAAATTAATAAAAGTTTGGCAATCTAGAAGAAGATAACTCAGCTTTCGGTCATGATATTTGAAGAATTTGGCGATGTGAATAATATTTACCACCCAATTTCCAGGACCGACTTTCAAAAATAATGGGCATCAAACGTTAAAGAAATTAAAAAATTTCAGAAGTGGAAACTGAACTTTGTATTGCCATTACAAGCTGGTTTATTTTGCCAGGTTGATCCGCATTTTTGTGAGACAAGTTGCATTTATCGAAAAAAAGGAAAGCAATGTTAGATGCCTATTTAGTATACAGTTAATTATAATTGCTATCACAATCAGATTTGATATCTATATTTCTATCGTTTTTACACAATCGTGTTCTGAAATCCTTCTAAATTTGATTTAAACAAATCAAAACCGCACTGATTGAATTATGTAAATTAAATTCGTTAAAAATTTAAATATTAGAAAACGAAAATATGCAATAAAGATCGATATCAATTCTAATTATGGTAGCAATCAGATTGCGCAACAGGCTCGGATATCTAAAACTTCAAGAACTTGAGTTTCCACTATTGACAATGGCTTCCAATTTTTTTTCTTTTTTTTAATTTTTTTTTTTTTGATAATTGCATCAAATGTGATATTAAAATAACACAATGTTTAATTTTTTTTAAATTTTGGAATTCCTCAACTGGGTTTGGAAAACATATTAATGGCATCAGTTATTCGAAAACTTTCACAATATCACTAGAAAGAAAAAAGATATCGTAAAATTTAATACAAAAAGTAAGCCTTAAAATATGTGACTATAAACAAATTTGTACCAATAAATATATTTTTCTTATATTAATGACAGAACATACAGTGTTGGAAAAAATAATAGGGACGCGCCATTGGTTTGCTAGTTTTTATTTTTGTGGGGACGTTAGACGTAATATTTACTATTTTACACAAGCTAATGCAGAAATAAGTTAATTCAATAATGATTGAGTGGTTTGATAATTATGACAAACATTAAAAAATATATTTCTTTTTTATTTAACTATAAAATAATTTCTTAAGGTGGTCTTATTTAATATTTAGTTGAAGCTCTTTTAGTTTTAATGACTTCCTGACATCTTCGCGGCACCAGTGTTGAGTTCCAAGCTTTCTGTATTTTTCCCCACAGCTCTGGCTTATTCTTCCATTTTTGTCCACCTATCGACTTTTTTAACGCTCCGGTGACTGTGAAGGCAAATTCAAACGACTAACTTGCCTTCGTTCAAACCAAGATTTAACTACTCTGAACGCATGTTTCGGGTCGTTGCTATGCATAAGGTGTCTTCTAAGCGGGATGTGATGCTCTTAATAGGGCAACATTACACTATAAAGGATATTGAGGTAGTCTGGGGCGCACATCTTCTCCCCTATCCAAAAAAAAAAAACTGACCCTACTCCACTCGCCGAAAAGCAGCCCCAACCATTATTGAAGCGCCGCCATGTTTAATTGCCTTTCGGGTATAAAAGGGATTAAATTAAACTTTCTGTGGACGTCGAAAAAACTGATCCTTTTTGACTCTTTGTCCACCAACTTGTCAAATTGCTCTTATTTTTTACGCTTTCTTTTTCCAGCAGGGCTAGAGCCCGTTAAATGCCATATTTTTGGAGCATTTCATTATACCCGCTAATTTGTGAATGGATTTTCGCATTTTTTTTAAGTTCTTTTTACGGATTTTCTTTCGACTTCCGAGCAATGATTGGCGCGACTCATTACAGATTATTTTTTCTATGATACTTTGAATTATCTAATCAAAACTTATCACACAGCAAATCACTATGAGTTAACACAATTTTTTTTCGGAAATTTCGGCAATGCTTCAATGCGAAAGGCAAAAGTGATTCTGTCCCTATTATATTTTCCATTCAATTTTTCAAAAGCGTGTCGCCTAATATGCTTCAAATTCTTATTGAATAAAGTAACGTAAAATAAAGTGAGTTTATAGTTGATTTCAAAAAAATAGCACAGAAATATACAAAGTTATGGAATAGTAAAGAGTAATAAGGGAATATTTCTATTTATTTTTCCAACACTGTATTTCGGCTTAGCATAAAAATACAATGTATTTATACAAGCAAATGAATAATGATGCATACTTTTAGGCGAAAGAATATTTGAAGGGGGAAAATTTTTTAATTTGTTACTCATACGACCGGCTGTGCCAAATTTTTTTATACATATACATTATCGTAGCGAAACGACGAAAAACAAAAGGTTAGAAAAATTACAATCCCATATATTACGAGGGCGACCGCAAAAGAAACTGGCCTAACATAAAAAGAACCGTTTTTTTTGGAATTATTATTATTTGTTTTTCATCATAATCTCCTTCCAACTCAATACACTTCATCAAACGTTTTTCAAGTTTTTTAATTCCATCCGAAAAATAAGATTTTTCAAGACCTTCAAAATATGCCTCAGTTTCAGCAATAACCTCGCTATTGGACGAAAATTTTTTGCCACCGAGACATTTTTTTAAATTTGGAAACAAGAAAAAATCAGAAGGAGCTAAATCTGGACTATATGGTGGATGCGGAGCAATTTCAAATCGTAATTCGGCCAGTTTTTGTTGAGTTAAAAATGTAGTGTGTGAAGGAGCATTATCTTGATGAAAAAGAACTTTTTTTTCTAAATGAGGTCGTTTTATCTTGATTTCTTCACTCAACCGATCCAATAATGCACAATAATATTCACTATTTATAGTTTTTCCTTTCTCAAGATAATCAATAAATATTATGCCCCTTGCATCCCAAAATACTGTGGCCATTACTTTTCCTGCTGACTTAACAGTTTCGCCTTCGTGGGACCACTTTTACCAGCTTATATCCATTGTTTTGACTGTTCTTTGCATTCTGGGATGTAGTGATGGATCCATGTTTCATCAACAGTTATGAATCGGCGCAAGAACTCTATTGGATTATGCTGATAAATCGCTAAAAGCTCCTCGGAATTGGTCCAACGGACGATTTTTTGGGGCAAAGTCAACAAACGCGGCACCCATCTTGCAAATAGCTTTTTCATGTGGAGTTCATCATGTAAAATACTCCAAACTTGTTTTTCGTGTATTTTAACAATATCAGCAAGTTCTCTGAGCTTTATTCGTCTATCTTTAGTCACTTCTATAAATATTTTTCTAATGTTGTCAATAGTAGTAGCAGTTTTCGGTCTTTCAGAGCGTTGTTCAGCTTCCGTACTTGAACGACCAATTTTAAATTGTTGAACCCAGGATTTGACGGTGGAGTATGATGGTGCATTATCACCATGAACAGAATCCAATTCATCTTTGATTAATTGTGGCGTATAACCTTTCATATAAAAGTGTTTAATTACCGCACGAAACTCTTTATTTTCCATTTTTCAAAAATTACAAAACTAGTTTACTTCAATCACCTGTAGCAAAGAAAATAATCGTTAAATATTTCGGAAATTTTGACAGATGGCTTTTAAAAGATTGCTTTTAAAATACAAAAAAAAGGTGCTAGTAAAACAGAAAATGTGCCAGGCCAGTTACTTTTGCCCTCGTAAATAGTGGAGAGAAAACTTCGAAAATATCATACCTCGACTAAACTGAGGTCGTTTTAAAGAAGAAAATCGATTTATAGCTATATGATTGCAAATATGAGCAGATTTAATTACATATTTACATACGTAAGTGCCTACATTTGTACACATTTATGCACATAGATGGATACAGATCTGTACGTACATATGTATTTATGTAGGTAAATGCAGCTGAAGTCAAACTACATACATACATACATAGTGAAGCTTTTCGAAATTTTCGTTAATCCTTTTACACGCAACAGGACACATACCTACATTGCGTTGTTGTATATTCTCCTTGGTATTATTGTATGCAGAAATTATAAACAAACAAAAAATGTATAAAAGACTCGCGCAACAGGCAAATGCATGTCATTTCTATTCATACGCTGTTGTCGGCAACAACTCGCTAACCGTGCGCAGCAACGACTTATCTTAACGGTCACTGCAATGGTAAAAACGATTTATCTTTTTTTTTTTGAATTCAAACACACACCCCTCCTGGTAAACTCTTCATATTCTCTTTGTTGTATTTAGTATCAATATTTCAACGCTTTTGCACTTATCGCATTTATCTCGATTTCAACACCATCACGGTGTCAAGTACTGGAGGCACAACCGATTAACAGTAGCCCCACCGCAGCGCCACTTGGCTGTCATCAGCGTCTCTACACGTACCGCATCACACAAGCTGATGCACAGGGACGCGAGTGTTGGGATTATGTAAGTGTACGTTCGTGTTGGGGTCGTTGTGACTCTAGCGAAATTTCCGATTGGAAATTTCCATATAAACGCTCATTTCATCCCGTTTGTGTACATGCTACACGCCAACCAGCTGTAGCGGTATTAAGAAATTGTCACCCGGAAGCCAGTGAGGTGAGTAAGATTGAAGATTTTGCATCGCAATTGGAATGCCGCTGTAATAATTCAATAAACGCTCAATTTTAGGAAGCACGTCGCTACGAATACATGGAAGCAGGCAGTTGTCATTGTCACACATGTTCCACTTCGGATACAAACTGCGAAGCGCCAGTCAACAATATACTTGATGAGCGATCAGGTGTAAAGGTGTTGGCGCTGACCGGTTCGGATTCAGATGCTTTGGACTATTAAATTGTGTTTCGGCGAAATCTTTATACCTTTCAGTTGTTAACGAATTATCAGTTTAAGAGCAGCGATGCAGGGCTTTCATAAGAAATATTTATATTTATACAAAAAAAAATAATGTATAGTATAGCAAATATTGTATGAATATGTATGTACATTCAGCAAATAAAACTCTTAAAAGTTTATACACTTTCTTTCTATCGCAATGTATTATGAAGGTGTATCATGTGAAACATTTTTTCCGTTTTTGATATTCAAAATTGCTCATGTCTATAGAAAATTATCGGGCCATAGCAAAGCTGTCTGCTATTCCAAAATTATTTAAAGCTATTGTTGTTGACCGTTTAACATATTCCATATCTTCTGCTATTTCTAGCACGCAACATGGGTTGTCTAAAGGAAAATCGACTATTACAAACTTATTTGAGTTTACTACACAAGTATCAAACGGAGTTAGCGAAATTATGCATACCGATGTTATATACGCCGATTTTAGTAAAGCATTCGATAAAGTAAATCACTCCTTACTTGTCCATAAACTTGATCTTCTTGGTTTTCAACCTAATCTTCTTCGTTGGATATCTTCTTATCTGCACGACAGAACACAACGAGTCCTTTTTAAAAATACTTCTTCGAACGTTATTCATGTATCATCAGGGGTTCCACCAGGAAGTCATCTTGGTCCGATTATGTTCTTACTTTTAATAAACGATATTTCTTCTGTTGTGAAACATTCCAAAATTTTGTTGTATCTCGCAGGGCGGTTCAACCAGCTTCTTATGACATATGTAAGTAACTATAACCTTGAACAAGTATTTAACTTTGTTGACCTAGGTATCACAATGGAACCAAAACTTAACTTTAATATTCATATCAATGCTACAATCAACAAAGCTAAGGGTGTTTTTGCGTTTGTAAAACGATGGTCAATAGAATTCATTGATCCCTATATTACAAAAGGTCTTGTCACAACATTAGTGAGGCCAATACTAGAATATGTGCCCATATTACGGTTGGTGTTGTTGTTGTTGTTGTTGTTGTAGCGGCTAGCTACACCCCACTGGGTTGGCGGACTCCCTCAATCATTATCGTCAAGCTCAACTAACGAAAGGTCCAGGAAACGAGCCGTTTCAACAGGGTCGGACCATAGGGAGAGGGGTGTTAGTTGAGTAGGTTTGGCCGGGCATGTGAATAGGTGATTGGTGTCGTGCGGAGACTCTTCACATGCCGGGCAAGTGTTGGGGGTGTCGGGTGTTGATCCTGGATAGGTAGGAGTTTAACCTGCTACAATATCCAGATCTGAGTTGAGCCAGAGTGACGCGGGTCTCACGAGGCAGCCGGAGCTCCTCAGCTGCTATGGGTGGTGGTTGGACTCCCAGGACTGCACTCATAGGGCGGGTGTCGATGTATTTGGACACCGACTCCCTGTGGATGCTGTCCAGAGCCTGTCGGTACGTCCTTGGGTCCAGCGGTAGGTGTGCGTATGTCTGGACCTCGTCCGTCAGTTGTGAGAGATGTCCCCTAATGTGCCTGGGTGCCGGCTCCAGCGCGAGCAGGTCTCTCTGTTTTGTGAGCATAATGTTGTGCTCCTGCACTGGAAGCACGTTAGCCTCATGGTAGAGGTGATCCACAGGCGTCATCAGGAGACATCCCGTCACTGTCCTGAGTGCGGCGTTCTGACAGGTCTCCAGTCTTGACCACTGAGTCCTGCTAGTTCCAGGCGACCAAATTGGCGCGGCATAATTTAGAACCGGCCGGCCAATCGTCTTGTATGTTGCCAACAACGTTTCTTTGTCTTTGCCCCAAGTGCTGCCGGTGAGCGACTTGAGGACTTTGTTGCGGCTCTGTACCTTGTTGACAATTGCGGTTGTATGCGCTGAGAAGGAGACCAGGCTGTCGAGGGTGTTACGGTTGTCGTCGTCGATGTCGTCGTCGCTTTTCAGTCGACATCACATCGTGTCGACGTCGACGTCACATCGTCGCACAATTGGTATTGCCTAACGCGTATTGAGACGACGTCGACAGTTTATCGATAACATCAATGTTGAAATACCATCTTTGTCCTTTCTGCATGAGCTGTTTCATTTTGTTTACAATTTTTATTCAAAAAATTTTATTGTTCGGATTCGTCTGAATATTTTAATGGAATATTTTCTCAGAAAAATGTTCGTTGTTTTTGATGCATCAAGTTCAAGCGATGATGAGAGCAAAGTTATGTTTTGCAGCAAAAAGAAAAATTATAAGGCAGATTTCAGATGTACATATTTAGTTTGCCAGATAACATGTATGTAAGTGTTACAATTAACATTCGTAGATAAGTCTTTTGGATTTTTTGATGATGTTTCCAGAAGAGTTTCAAATTGTTCTGCACTTGTAATTTTCATTTCTAAATCAATACAGATACACATATACAAATTCAATTTAAATATTTGTTTGTTAATAAAAATTAATTTCTTAAAAAAAAAAAATACCTTCAAATTTTCTTCTAGTCGTCAGTAAAAACGGTGTCGACTGAAATTGCGTCGCTTCAACTCAACGTCTACAGCAATTTTGCTTAGCCAATACCAAATGTGTGTCAATAGCTGTCAATAGTTATCGATAACGACTACGCCAATACCGATTTTAACAAGTCGTCGTCGTTTAGTATATGTATACTGTGGTTTAGTGTCGACGACGACAACCGTAATAGGGGGGATGGTTCCATCGTTTGGAACCCGCACTATAAAGTTCATTCTGACCGCATAGAGTCATTTCAAAAACAATTTCTGCTTTTTGCTTTAAGAAATTTTCGCTGGGATTCTCAGTATAACCTGCCACCTTATATTAATCGTTTAAAATTTATTAATCTTCCTACGCTTGCAAGTCGCAGAGAAATGTTTGGCATAATATTTTTGGTCAAGTTACTGACAGGTTTGACGTCTAGCCCACCTCTTTTGGCCGAAGTGAAGTGGAACGTTCCCTCCCGAATTTCCAGGCATTTCCGGCCTCTTTTTCTGAAACCTTGCAAAAATAATTTCGAATTAAACGAGCCACTCTGTGGTTTATGCCAGGACTTTAACTTTCATTCCGGTTCCTTTAATATTTTCGACTCACTTTTTCACATAAAGAATACGATACTTTGTACTCTCAATAGATGATGGATTACATACACAATTACTCTTTAAAACAATTTTTACTATCTAAAATAATTTAAATTTAAAATCAGCTGATAAACTTTAATTCTGTAGCTGAATAGTTTTAGAGTCTCGACACCCAACAAGCTCCTCCTGCCTATCATGACTCGGCACTGCATATGCAAAAAATAAAAAAAAATGGAGGGTAAAAACCGTTGGGATTATTATTATTATTATTATTATTATTATTAAAGCCTTGGTAGGTACAGTTGCGGTCAATATAATAGGAGTGCATATACCAATTCATTCACTCTTGCATCGGTATATTTTAAATTATTTAAAAAGAGCTATGCTGTGACCAAGACCGTTTTTGCGCTTAAAATCTACATTTTCAGTTTCGAGCCTTGACTGAGAGCGATCATAATAATAGGTAGGAGCATCGGTTAGAAGTGAAAATATAAGTGTGGAAATTAAAAATTAATAGTAAATATTAACAGCACGGATAATTTCATTAAAATGTTGTTATAATTCCTTAGATTTAGCAAAGCAAAACTTATAAGATTATTAAAGAAACCTTGGGATACTCTAGCCAAATGATCGCTAACTCTTTTTCGTACATAACAACCCGCGAAAGTAGAGCTTGTAGTGGTAAAATCACAAGTTTAGATGATAGGATTACTACAGGGTATAGCCAAGTTGGCCATTTGCTTTAGTTGTGCACATAAAAAAAGAGCTGAAACTTTCTCTAAGTAAAATAACCGTTCGTAAACATTTACAAGAATCCAACTTAAATGCAAGAAGTCCACAAAAACTTCCTTTACTTTCTAAAAAATATGTAGCAGCGCCTATCAAGTTTGCTAGTGAACACGTCAACCGGTCAGCTTCGAAATGGCGCAACATCTTGTGAACGGACGAAAGCAAAATTGTTCTATATGGTGGAACGGAGTTCCCCGAACACGAAATATGTATAAGCACAAATATACAATTAAAACTATAAAACATGATGGCACTAAGGTTATGGTATGATTGATATTTGTTGGAACGATTTTCCGTCATCCCTTGTCAAGTGTGGTTTGGAGACAAACCGGTTTCGGCGTTGTGCCATCTTCAGTTTTAATTTTCGTTTGAAACATTTCGAAACGTATCATATCAACAATTCACCCTGTTGGACAAGAAAAAGAAGAAAACAATATATCAGTGGGTATATGTGGATATTGGGCAAAGTAATTTTGCCGTATGATAAGTTGAATATGCCTCTTAACTGGATCTTCTAGCAAGGTAATAACCTGAAACCAAGGGGCGGAGATCCAGAACGTTTTTTGATGGGGGCGAATGAAAATTGCTATAAACGCGGACTCCATGCCCAGAAGATGTGCTGCAATTTTTAATAATCGGCGCTATGCCACCAAATATTATACAATTACTAAATTAATATCCATCTGTGACCATTTTCTGCTTTTTACTTCTGTAATATTTGAAAAACTTTCCATACTCCTATTATTTTGATCGGTGAAGTTTTCTGTTAATTAATTTAATTTTTTTTTTATTATTATTACACAATACTAAGCAAAGAAAATATTTATATTCGACAAATTTGTGTATAGATTTTCGACTTTCTTTGAAAAAGCAATATTTATTTTTATATGGAAGAACATCACCCTTGACGAAAAAAATTCTAATAATAATAATGGTAGTTCCTAGTCACTTGAAACTTTTGTATTGTTAGGCTAAAATTTAATGGGCTATAAAACTGCATACTCAAAAAAAAATTTAACGCTTCTGAGAAAAAAGTTCAAAATCTATACACAAATTTGTCGAATTTTTTTAGTTTATGTTAGATTTTTATGGTTTATGTTAGAGCATGGACTGAACTTTAATGGAAAATTCTTAAAAATAAATAAATACGCACAAAAGTATGTCTGTTTAACTTTAATATATAAATCTTGAAATTAAGTGTTGAAAAAATTAGCATTTCATTCCTAATTCAACAAAATTAAATGATGGTTTTTTATTAAAAAAAAAAATGGATGATCAATTAAAAAAATAATAATTAAAATTCTTGTTTTGCCAAGCGTTATCTTTTATTTCGGTGATTTTTTATGCTTTTTAAATCTACAATTTGTTGTACAACTAATTTCAAAAACACACTCCCTATTTTTATAGATACAAGGAATTTTTTATATATATGTACATATATACATACATACATATGTATATATATATATTTGTATTTTTTCAGTGTTGCTATCATTTTTGCTTATCAAGCAAAGTGTCTTCGGTATTAATTTGTTCAACTTAACTCATCACATTCTAGTAACTAATAAAATTAGAAAATAAAAATTACAAAACAAGGGAAACTTATAACATACGATTTGCTATGTACGTGTGAGCGCGCGCTATATATAGTAATAACGCTACTCTATTCATCTCCTACGTCACTACCAGCAGCTAATTACCATTCGCATATACATACAAAATGATGTAGTAGTCAACATGCAACATTTCAGTATAGTGTTTTTGTATTTTTTTCCTTCTCTGTAATACTTGTGACTTTACAGGAATTTAAAATCAGACCCGCCTGAATTCGCTCGCATTGTTTGAAAGAGGCAATAGAGTGCTGATACACCAAGACCAACACCACCTCCGATTGCACATTTCCTGAGTCCAACTGTGTTATGAAAACAATGTTGTAATATTAATTATTTAAAAAAAAAAAAAATCAGTAAATTATGCTTACCAGTCGACTTGTATAACAGTCCCGTGGCTGTGCCAGCGATAACAGTATTGAATTCGTCATCTTCACCACGTACATTTTGCAGTAAAACGCCAAAAGCTGAATACATAACGGCGAGTGTCCCCAGTGTGTTTGCGGTGCCTGACCCTTGTTTCATCACGTGATTAAGCAGTCTAGGTGTTAAAAGTGTAGCCAACGATTAGTAGAATAACTTTTTTGTTTAATAATTGAGAAATATTACTGTGTTCGACGCAGTTTTCCGGTATGTTTTAACGCAGACGTTGTTTGTAGGCCATTGTAAAATCCAGCTAAACCACCAATGCTGGCACCAACCATCACTGAACTACCAATCTGTGAAAATGCCAGCTCGAAACGTCCACGCTGTTTATTCGCACCTTCCGGAAAAATAAATTCTGGCTGTGCTTGTTGTAAGTAACGCGGGTCGTAATTTAAATATGGAGATATCGGTGTGCCAAATGTACGTGAAGCCGATGACACTCCACTCGATCGATTTGTACGTTCTTCGTCTGCTGTTTAGATGGTAAGTATAGATTATATATTAATTTAAAATCGTAGAAATAAAAATGCATTTTGTTTCACATATTGCACGACAATTGCGTAATGTGCACCCTGTATGCAGCGACTCGAGACATTCCGAATATTCAACGCACTTACCTGAGGCTGACGCCCCCAATGATAAAGGCTGACTTAAGTAGTCTTCGCTCATTGTTAGTTTTGCGTTGTTTATGCGATTCAACTTTAATTTTCTCTAATAATTTTGCCCAATCTTTGCCAGTTTATTGGTAATTTATAGAATTTTTCTGGTATATTTTAGCCTGACTGGGTTGACGGCAAAACCCAAAACTCAAAAACGTCAAATGTCAGGCACATGTGCGCAGAAACTTGACGAAGAATTGGGAAATGAGAAATTCACAGAAGGCTGCTATTGGGAATAAGCTCGTATAGACTGTGAAAGCAGAGAACTTATAATATATATAAGTTCTCTGTTGAAAGGCATGAAGATCAAAATATGCACACATATTTTATTCGTATATCAAAATTTATAATTTCTAATCCAACGCTGCTATTAGGAATGTACTCGTATAGAATGTGAATGGCTTGAAGATCAAAATATGCACACATATTTCATTTGTATAGCAAAATTTCTAAGTTTTAATCCAATATTTTTTGTATACTTTTTTTATTTACTCAATATCAATCTCGTATGCTACATTCAAAACCATGAATTCAAAACCAAGATTGATAAATAAGAGATTGCGCCTTGCGTATTTCCGTTACCTTTTTGCTTTACGATATTGGCATTCAGCTGCTCAAAATGACGGCACATCAGCGAAGTTTCTTAAAAATTCCAACACGAGTGAAGTGAATATTTGGTGTTCTATAATTTTAAAGGTTTAATTAAAGTTTTATATTATTCGAACTTATAAAGCAATTCCCCAATCAAAATGAGAATACTTTATTGCAGGTGTGACGTACATGCCCAGCTCGTAAATTATTTTTGTTAGCTGTCCGCACAATTTCTTCTACAGGGTGTTTTTTTTACAGGTTTGTTTTTCGAATAGAGATAAAACTGGCATTTTGTGGTCAAATCTGGCAACTCTAATGTCATTTATGTTCAGTTTGGTTTGCCATTTCATCATGAACAGGTTGACAAAAGAACAACGCTTGCAAATCGTGCAAATTTATTTCGAAAATAATGGTTCAGTTCGCGAAGTTTACCGTGAGCTCCGTCCATTTTATGGTCGACATAATCGTCCATCAGAGCAATTAATTCGGTTAACCATGGATCGTTTTCGCACTACGTTTACTCTATGTGATAATACGCATCCGCAGAGACGTCGAACAGTGCGCACCGAAGAAACAATTGCCGCTGTAGAGCAAAGTGTTGAAGAGGACCCGAATGAATCGATTCGCCACCGTGCACAGCAATTGGAGCTTTGTCCATCAACTTTATGGAAGATTTTGCGCAAAGATCTTGGCTTGCGACCTTACAAGATCCAGCTTGTGCAAGAATTAAAGCCGCGAGACCATGCAATGCGTCGTGATTTTGGTGTATGGGCCGAAAATGAGATTGATCTCGATGCTGATTTTCATCGCAAAAGTTTGTTCAGTGGTGAGGCTCATTTTTGGTTGAATGGCTATGTCAACAAGCAAAATTGCCGCATTTGGAGTGAAGAGAATCCACATGAGACCCTTGAAACGCCATTACATCCACAAAAACTGACTGTTTGGTGTGCTCTATGGGCTGGTGGAGTCATTGGGCCATACTTCTTCCGCAATAATGCTGGAGAGGCAGTTACCGTTAATGGAGACCGGTATAGAGCCATGATAACCGACTATTTTGTTCCCGAATTGGATGGCATGAATGTGGATGAGTTGTGGTTCCAACAAGACGGCGCTACATGCCACACAGCGCACGTCACAATCGATTTATTGAAGGAAACATTCGCTGAGCGCATAATTTCGCGGAATGGACCTGTCAATTGGCCACCAAGATCGTGTGATTTGACACCATTGGATTATTTTCTTTGGGGATATGTGAAGTCGCTCGTCTACACCAACAAACCAGAAACCTTAGGGGAATTGGAAGCCAACATTCGTGGCGTTATTGCCGACATACGGCCCCATATGCTCGAAAAAGTGGTTGAAAATTGGACCTGTAGAATTGGCTTTATTCGAGCCAGCCGCGGCGGCCACATGCCCGAAATCATATTTAAACTTTAATGGCATAAAATTATCCTTCCAATAAAGCCAAATTGATGGACCTTAAAACGATTTTCTTGTGTTTTATTTCAACTCGAAGTTCTATACCCCTAAAAAAAACACCCGTTATATCAATCTTGATTCAAAACGTACTAACTAAACAATTGCAAACCTGTGAAAACGGCAAGTGACAGTTCATAACCGCGCACGGCAACCCATTTTCTCATCCCCGCCAGTCAGTTGTTTTCTGGTGTGTTGGTTGTTCTCTTCTTGATTGCTGATGAAATTGGGTTCGATTAAAAAAACATAGAAGTTGTCTTGTTTGTGATTTATTAAAGGTTTGCGGTAGTTGAAAACTGAAAAATTACATAAAGATATCGCAAAAGAACAAAGTCTGTGAGCGGAGTAGTGTAGAAGCTGGGTTTTTTGGTGATGGCTTCAATGGACGTAAATGTAAAACTGTCTCGTCTCTATCACTTGGCGCAGAAGTTTAATAATTTTTATCTAACAGGTATGTCATAAAAACTTTAATTGCAGTTTTAATCACGGTGGTACGTTTCTTTATATATTGTAAGGTACATAAAATCATATATTAATAAAAGTATTTCGGCACTAAGTTCACCCAAAAAATAAGAAGACTCATCGATTTGTGTACAAATTGCAAAACGTTCTAAGCAGTTGTGTGTATGTATATGACGTTCTGATCAGAATGTCCTTCGGTTGTATATAGCAGCACAAGTCATTAGATAAAAATCGCAAGAAAAAAAACCTACACAAGTAGATGAATCAGAGCTGAACTAGGACAACACTGCTAACGTAATGCGAAATCTTAATAAATGCAAAGGGCAGCGTATAGAAAAATTGTATGGGAACTTATGTATATATACGCTGAAATCCTTATTTTGGTTTTCCACAAAAATGTATTGCTTTGAGGTTACACATAAGTATGTAAACAACCATATGTTTACTTATGTTTGTATGTATGTACTTGTCTTACTTTTATTTTGGCCATAAATGCTTGGTCGACGAACACCTGCTATGTTGGTATATAATTGCACCGCTTGATTACATTTTGTGAAATGTAACTACATATTTTGGTCTTATTAGTTCCCCGCTTTTAAATTTTAAATTTTATTTTGGCATGGGTGTGGCCGGAAAGCAAAACTTACCTTATATACATATGTATATATGCATGCATGTTTATGTACATATGTACATATGTATGAAAGTACGTATAACAGTACATTAAGTTAAAGGATAATGACCTTATGACGCGGCTAGAGATTTTCGTGCAATTACTGGAGTTTAAAGCAACGTATTAAACATTTTTAGTACGCAATTCACTCCGATTGTAGGCTTAATAAAATAGGGCATTTGTAGAATTTCACAACAGAACGAAATATGTAAATAAAAAAAACATAATTTCATAGAAAATATCGCATTTTGGTCTGATAAAATGCTAGTTAAATAAAATTTTTGCAATTTATTAAATAGAGATATTTATATGTATGTATATATGTACATATGTACATACTATAGAAAAGCTTAAACGAAAAGCCAAACATTTGGGAAGTGAAATCACTGCGTTTTGTTATGGAGCAACTCATTTGTAGGTATTGTAATAAAAATAATACAATTTAAAAGCTGTTTGTCTCACCTTATTTTAGTTTGTCGTCGTTTTTCCTTTGCATAACATATGAAAAATAATTTAAGGCGATTTTCACAGTCGATAGTTAACTTTTATATGGTAATTGACCGTCAACGGTAATGATAAATCAGTTCTGAATCCAAATATACCGGGAATTTTATAGAACCTCGTAAAGAAATCAAAATATTTTTTAACATTACCGCCAAAGTCGGTAATTCGTTTTGTCACCGAAATTTTTAACAACCTGCCGCTCTTTCCTTCTAAAACCACGGCGCCCCTTTTTACATCTTGAACTTATGAGGTCATAACATACACATCGATGGTACCTCCATTCCGACGATTAACCACCCGAAGATACTGGGACTTACCTTTGACAGCCTGGTCTCCTTCTCAGCGCACAACCCAGGCACATCAGGGGGTGAATTGCTCCTTAGGATTCCAATTTCCATCTGTAGCAGTGAAAGATCACCGGCTGCCTTGTGTGCCACGCGTTACTCTAGCCCAATTAAGTTGTGGATGCTGAAGTTGGTTAAACTTCTACTTATCCAGAATCAACACCGACACTCCCAACACTTGTTGGCATGCGGAGAGTCGCCGCACAACACCAAACACCTATTCGCATACCTGGCAAAACTCACTCAACTAACACCCCTCTTTCTATGGTTCAACCGTGTTAAAACCGCTCGGCTTTCCGTTAGTTGAAATCTGGATATTCGCTACAAAAACAACAATTCGAAAGAATTGGAAATACATACATAAAGACATACATCACCGAAATTCTTAAGAATTCGTTATAATAATAGTCGGTATGCATACTCGTCCGTATGTATACAAATGTAATAATCCTCGTGGCATTCGCGTGCTTGACTAGTTGTATGATCTTCGTTTGTCTATGAATATGTAAAAAGTTTTGCTGATAAGCATTAATTCATCCATCAAGCAGACAATTTCGATTATTTAAATTACTCGCTTATATGTATATATGTACATATGTACATACATATGTACATATGTATTTTGCTCGCAATTTTCGTGTTTATCAGCGAGTTTTGGTTTAATTTTTTTATTGCAAATAATGCAAAATTTGAATGAAGTGCTAATTTTTGGTGCTTTTTATTTTGTGTCTTCAAGTTATCTCATTTTTATTATTATTAATTTTAGATTAGAAATAAAAGGTACTAACTAACCTACATATATCTTTTTTCGAAATGGTCATGTGAAGGGGAAGGGGGGCAAAACCGTAAAGAAGCTATTTTAAATCTTTTTTTGAACGACATCTCGCGGAATTTTCAGGAAGTTGTTGCTCAGTTGAGTACATGTTAGTTCCGAGCTATTGTGTCATTTCCATTGTCCGTTTCCGAGAAACCACTCGTCGACGTTTCTGACAAACGTTCTTGCTATTTTTTTGAATTCTTATTGCAGGTAAGTAGTAGTTTAGTTAAGTATTCGACAAATTATCGCCCTACCACATTGCAGCCCGCTGCCTTACCTTCAATTTCAATATTCAACTTACTGTATATGTTAAATACATTTCCCTTTATAAGTCTAAATGTCCACGCAGGACTTGGGAGCAAAACCGATGGTGCATACCCGTATACTATCCGTAGTAAGGAAAAAAACTTCCAAGATACCGAAAGTTTGATAAAAGACAAATTTATCGGTAATAAAAATTGCAGGAAACCAAAAGTAAACCTGAAAGCGAAAAAGAAGGTATATAAAGAATAAAAAAATTCAGCTACGCTGAGGATGAGCTTGAAGACGATATGGGTGCTTAAAACAAATTAATTTTACTTACAAATTATATTTACTCACTGGTGTACAAATCATTTGCCTTGGTTAAAGATGATTGTTTCAATGTATTCCACTGTCTAAACAACCCACAGCAGTTTGAACTAATTATTCGTGTAATTAATTGTATGAAAAAATTGTTTTGTATTGAGAAAATTTTATTTACATGTTAGGTATACAGTTTTTTGAAATCATTGTCCATTTTGTGGTTTTTGTTAGAGAAGTGAACGGTATTTTAATTGCAAAATAATTTTAAACAATTAGAAGAAAAATAAAAATTTTCCATATGTACATACATATGTACATACATATGTATGTACATACATATGTACATATGCAGAAAAAGAACATATCTGACCTCACACTTAACGCGCCAGTATTTGTCAAGGCACTTGATTATAATCGGATTTATGATTCATATTTTCTATGACGACAAATTGGCATAGTTGGCAAAGTGTTACGCATTTCAAAGTGTAATCAAACATACTTACGTACCATATGCTCATATATAGTACATACGTATGTATGTATGTATGTACATATGTATGTTATGTACATATGTGTGTATATACAAATGAAATTACAGTGGCGTACACATAATTGGAGATAAAATTCAAAGTGATATTATTGGCAGCTTTCATATACATACATATGTATGTACAAACATACATACATACTATAAATATTTATTTTTTAATAACCTTCAAACACCAACAAATTCCTTTTTTCATGCTCAACACATGCCAAAAATAAGTTCTAGTAAATCAGCACTTATAGCACAGTTATCCACCGACGTAGAGACGGCCAAACATGTTAGCTGACATGACCTATCTTATGGGAGCGCCTTGTAAATGAAAGCTCACCACCGTAGAATTTTCGTGTTGACGGAGAACTAACGTAGGAAATCCAAGCGAATTTGATTTTTTCCGTAGAAACGTATCAGCTAATTGTTATCTCTCTCGTCATTCTCGTACAAGGTTGCCACCGCGTACTTTTTGAAATCATAAAAAAGTTAGTTTCCCAATTACTTGAAATATTCTTAAATTATTAGAAAAGTACTACCGAATGTAGCAGCTTATAGCATTTACATTATAAAAATGTTAACTAAAATTGTAATTTTATGCAAAAATATATGTACATATATATAAATCAACTGCAAACATTGAATAAAAGTGAGCGAACAAAACAAAATTACCAAAAAAAAGCGAGTTGGTATGCAATAAGGGAACAGCTGATTTCTACGCTAAGTCTACGGTAATGAGTTTTTGTAAAAATGAGATTCCTACGCCGTCTACGCTATGCTACGTACACGTTCGTGGGTAACTGCGCTATTACATTTAATCACTTGAAACTTGCACTCAAAAATTTCGGAAAATGCAAAACCTCCGTTTTTTGGCATCTATTACAGCAATTTTAGTGAAATTTGGTATTTGGAGCGATTTTGAACTAAGAAATTAAGTATTTTTGAAATTTTGCCTATATGGTGAACAAATTTTCCTCAATATCGCTGTTATCATCGTCATTTTTGAAATCGGACCATAACTTCGCCCACCTCCCATATAACGGAAATTTTGAAAAAGGCAAAGATTTCGTTTTTTCTTTATCTACCACGCCCACTTATAAAAAAACGTCTGTAGGTATCTCAATAACGATGTAAGGTATCGTCACAAAATTTGTCCTTGATATCAATAGCATCACCGTCAATAATTTTTGAAATCGGACCATAACCACGCCCAACTTCCATATACCGAAAATTTTGAAAAATTCAATAAACTTGGTTTTTCAGTATTTATTGGAAGAAATTGAGTAAAGTTTAAACTAGCAGCGATTTGAAACAAAGAAACGGGGTTTTTATGAAATAATGGGCACCGCCCATCCATAAATACATCGTGAGGGTATATAAAAATCGGTTTCGCCCGAATTTAGCTTTTCTTACTTGTTTTTAAAAATTTTTAATTTTTTGAACTCCGAACCGAAGCACTAGAACTTTGCTCTAGACGGTTAGTAGAACTGTGTATATTTTAAATGTTAAAAATTAAATAAATATAAAAAACAAAAAAAAATAATTTTGAATTTTGCTTCTAATTATGTACACAGCACTGTACATACATATGTATGTACATACATATGTATGATTGAATGTACCATATGAATTTTCTTTGGTTGCCAAAAAAAAAAGTTGGTTGCGGATACGTATTTGCATTTGACATACAAATACTATAATATAATCAATTTAAATACAACTAAATTACTCATTTGAGGGCCAAAACTTTTTAATAGTTTCAGCTGGACTGAACGAAGCGAATCCACACAAGAAGGACAATCAACTAACGATAGTGTTTGCAGTTGGCGCCATCAGCAATTATATTTCTCTAATTCACCTTGAATGAGCTTGACATTGTTTTGTCGACGAAATGTACAAATGTACTCGTGTGTCGAAAGTGGCCACGCGCATGAGGAAAGAAAACATTGAATATACACACTTACATACATACAAACAAATGTGCATATTTCGAGAGGATGTTAATTGTGCGGATAAAAATAGTAAGAATGCATTGTATTAGAGATGGGAACCGCACAAGTCCAGACGATAAAGTACGAAAATTATGAAAATCTAAAAGAATAATTGTGTCATCTCTTATTTATCGCGTTTGGAAATCAACTATAAATTAACAAAATTAAATAAGCCTTTTTATTAAAATTTATTCAATTAGTTAAACAATTTATGGCACAGAAATATGAACAAAGGTTTCTTTTTAGCGAAATTACTTAAGAGTGGGTGCGAACAGCTTCAGCTTAAGCTCACAATTCACAAAATGTATTTTCAAAGTGTTTTCGTTGGTGATCTTCAAAAGCATGTTCTTTTTTTTTTAAATTCCTTTTTTTAGTTTCAACGTTCAACTTTAGCAAAGTGAAATATTTTTTGTAAGGTCGAAAAAATTTAGTGGAGAATTTGCAGCAAATATTTTGCTTATTTGTTGTCATATTTTTTAATTTCTTTGACACAAAGTAGCATAATTTGAATTTTTTCAGAATCGGCTAAATAAAGCACCACTAAATTAATAAATTTTTTGCTGGGGTTGCCATCTGTCTAGCCTTATTATTATTATGCTTTGAACACTTAGACAACTGGCACTTCACGACGTAGCGATAGCAAAATTTTCTTGTGTGCAAATGTCGTCTTGAAGCCAACTTCTTCAACATTTGGAAGACGTCGGCGACATATCGAACAGCTCATTTGTTGTTGCCACATTAAAATATTTCACTTCTATAAAATTAAAATATTTTGTTCAAGTTGAAATTTTTTGGGCAATAAATAAGGAAAAAGGCCAAATCATTTGTTTGAAATGATCGATTGTTATTACATTTAAAATATGAGAGCTATTTTATGCTTTTGTTAGTAAAATAACGCAAGATTTGTTAAAGCTTTGAACAATTTTCATTTCACATTTTAGTATCAGCACTAAAGCTTTTCATTGTCGTCGGCACAATTAGAAATGAATTTAATTTGGCGACGACGACAACTGCAATGCTGCTGCCGTGAAGTCGTGCTCTTGTCTAAATATATGTATGTGCCCATAATAACGTGTGTATTTTAATATTTGATATATGCTGTATGTCGCTTGCTGTCTTTAAAGTGTTCAAAGCATTAAGCCAAGATTGAAGAATAAGAGATTTCGCCTTGCGCAGGTCCGTTACTTTTTACTTTACGATATTGGTTGTCGGATGACGTCAAATCATCAAAGTTTCTTTAAATTGCCACACGAGTGAATTTAATATTTGTTGTTCTATTATTTTAAAGATTTATTTAAAGTTTTTTGTGAAGTGCAGCGCAATTTTATTATATTATTTGAACTTATAAAGCAATTTCTCCAATCAAAATGAGAATACGTTATTGATGGTGTGATTAAGCATTGTGCATTATTAGTTACATAAGAAAACTTTGGGTGCTTTGAGTAACCTCTTAATATTGTTTGATTTCAAAATAAAAATGCGGTTATGTATCTGCGTATGTATATTCAAACGAGTATATTTTTCGAGGTGAGATCATTAAAATTCCGACTATGTTCTTTTCCATACATTATCGGACAACCCTAGTGTGTGCGTACATATGTATGTATGTATATATACATATATACATATGTCGGGTGTATGTTAATAAGCGATTCCTCACTGCGAAATCAAAAATTTGCAGAACTTGTTATGAATTGTTCTTTATATTACACTTGCTAATTGTGAAGATATTCGTCAATGCTTGAATTCCTATCTGTTTTACTTTCCACTAATATTGTGCTATGTTCAAATGTACGAGTACTATGTATGTACATGCATACATACATACCACATAAAAAGAACTTGCGCTCGCAGCTTTTTCTTGTAGCATAATTTTGTTAAAATTGTGTTAAATGTTTATTGTTGATACGCACAAAGTCCAACATTTGCAAATGTTTGTGTATGAAAAAAATAATTTAGTTTCTTCTCTTTTGATTTGTTATTTTGCTTGCAATAAAAATACCAAATGAAATATCTTATCGCGCAGTTGTTTTTGTTGCTAATAATTAATAATAAACATTTAAAACATTTTATGTATGGTTATCTTAACTTTAACTGCAATTTAAGCTAGAATCTTAAAATCAATAATTTTTTTAGCTACTTGGGATATATGGATGTATGCACATACAGTATGCCAAGTAATTGTTTGCAAAATGAAAATTCGACAATTAACAACACCAAGTTGCGAATATGTTTTAATTTTTTTTTCTTTTTTTAATTAATTTTTCAGTTAATTTTCTATTTTTATATCCAATAAAAGTTCTTTTTACTAACTGAATGAAAGAGGGAAAAAGAAACAAAACAAAAATGACAATTTCCATAGTGTCGATTAATTGTTTGCAAATTCTGAGTAGGCCGATGTAACGTAAGCAAAAAAAAACTAACGGTTTGAAATTCTGGAAAACTTTATATGTAGCGACACTTTGCAGTGAAGAAGCGAGTTAGAAACAGTCGTAGTCTAAGTTTTTGAACAACTCAATTTAGCTGGAGTTGTAATTGTAACATACCAGGAAAGCGCATTGATAGCAACGTTATTCAGTTGGTTTATTTTAATTATTACAAAGAAATATTAATAAAATAACTTGCAGAAATGTTCTCAATAAAGCTAAGAACCATCTATAATATTATAAGCCACGCTGAAAAGTTCTGGAGGCCGGCCAAAGAAGTTGACAAGAAGAGATGAAAAGAAGGATTATTAATTCAATTGAAAAAAAACAATGTTCAAATTAGCACCAGAAAGCTTGCCAAAAAATTTAAAAAAAAAAACGACAACGGCGTAGAGATAACGTATGAAATAATTCGACAAGTATTCAAACAGAACAAATATTCCTCAAATATTGACTCAATAGAATGTTTGCAGAAGGAAGGATATCAATTGCTTCTCCTGAAATTTTAAGCTAATGGTTTTCTCGAGCAACAAGTTTCTTTGCGATTAACCTATAACGATAGGCCCAATAAATTTTGGAGAAACCCGCTAAAATACCCAGGGTCAAATTCGGAATGCTGTCCGTCATGGTATAGGGATGTATTTCAAGTAAAGGATTAACGAATTTTTACAAAAATAATGATACAAATAATTGTATTTGGATATTTTGCCAAACGAGGTAACTAAAAGTCCACAAAAATGTGACTTTGAAGACCTTGGGGGGTCCTCAAAAACCGAAATATCATAGACGTGCCTTTGCAAGTTCCAGACAATAACCCAATATACACTTTTTTGGGGGCATACTTGAAAGGAAAATATTGAATACGAACAAATAAAAATTACATTAAAAGGAATGTGTGAAAACCGAAATAAAAAAATCAAAATTTTTTCTCGAAATTTCTTTTACTCGTTTTTCGTTCAATTCCTTTGTATATACCCTAGAGTGGTCCTTAAATGTAGATGAAAATTTTTGCATCAGATTTCCTAAACCTCAACCCCTACGTTTATACTAATTTGGTCCAAGATATCAAGGGGCGAAAGGTCAGATTCCTCTAAGAAGACTCTCAGAGTTGCAATTAAATAAAAATTAAACATAATGAAGTAAATCAAAAAATAAAATTGAATAATGATTTAATTTATACAGACCCAAATGGTTGGCCAACAAATAATAGTTATACAACATCTGTTGATACGGTAAAACGTTCGAAAGTGGTAAATAACACGGCAGAGAGAGGAGTGAAATTTGTAGAAGAGTACAATCAAATTCTGTTCAAAAATGAGGTAGACACACAATACAAATTGCAAATTCTCAAAAATATTATAGAGAAAAATATACTAACCCTACAAAAGAACTTTATCGGAACCATTTGTAATTTAATGTTTAATTATGGTGTAATATAAATGAATATGAAAAAAAAATAAAATTATTTATAAATTAAAAACACGATTTCTTGTAAATTGCTTAATTTAAATAAAAATTCTGTTTGATGTTTTATAATACTTTGTTTAAATTTTATTTAATTTAAATTTTTTGAGTCTCCATAGGGGAATCTCCTTCTCCGATCGGGGCCAAAATTTATAAGTAATATCTTCGACCATAATAGTATCGATTTTGGACATTAAATGGGAAAAATTTTAATTTAAATTTTTTGAGTCTCCATTGGGGAATCTGAACTTTAGGAGGAGGGAGCCTCGAGATATAAAAATTAAACAATAGCGGGGATAGGACGCCACCCCTGGTACCCCCTGTTTAACTCTTATCGGTTGGGATGTTGCATCTCTAAAGCATACCGGCGCTTGACGACCACCCAGATAGTTCGCCGTCCATCGCTTCAACGCGCCCTTCAGCAGTATTGAGTGGCTGACTGTGTCAAAGGTCTTCCACAAGTTCAGAACCACCAGGACAGTCCTCTCACAGGTGTGGTCGCAGTTGAAATCCTGAACTAGTTGGGTGTTTATGGCGTTAAGTGACCTTGCAGTGTTATGCACTGTCCGGGAGCCATATTCGCAAGCTGAGGTGGAGGTTGAAGTACGAGAGCAGTAGTCTCTCATGTGTCTTAACCACGAGAATCAGCCGGGAAATCGGGCGATAAGAGTCTCTTTTGTCGGCCGGTTACCCTGGTTTGAGCAGCGCTATAACCCTACCTATCTTCCATAGTTCCGGAGTGTTAAGGGTTCCCATCGAAATGTTATGTACCTTGGTAAGGTAAGCTACTCCCGTAGGGCCCAAATTTTTCAATATCAACATGCTTAACCTGTCTGGGTCAACGGATTTGGGGACTTTCGCCTTCCCGAAGGCCTCCTTCACATCGTTATCATAGAAGACAATTGATGCGCCAGGTTTTTGCTTGCATAGCCTTCTGGTCACTACACGAGGCGCCGTCTCCAAAAGAGATTTTTACGCTGTCACCGCGCTTCGTCGGTTTTGCCCGCTTTTGTTATCGACCAGGAGTTTAAATTTCCCATTAGGGTCCCTGATGTTGTGGAGATTCTCGGTTACGACCTGGCGAAGATGGTCGCGTTCCTGCCGGGATGATGCGAGCAATGGCGGACCTTAACACTTTGCGGAACTAGCGTTCACCTGTGCGACCGTGGATGAAAGAAGGAAGAGCACTGAAAGAGTCTCAGTAAAGTCTTCGAACCGCTCCCAGTCTGCTTTTTTTAACTTAACATAGGTACGGCAGTCCGAGGAGACATTGTCAGCAGGCTGGTCAATCGAGGTGACAATGGGTTGGTGGTGTGATGCGAGCGATACCATAGGTCGCCACGTTATGCTACTTATCAGACTTGCGCAAGCAATTGTGAGATCTGGCAAGCTGCAGCAACTACCCATAATCGTGGTGGGGGCGTCGTCGTTCATTGTGCGGAATGTCAAATCATCTATCTGTTCTGCGTGTTAAAGTCCCCGTCTACCAATCGGTTTTAATCTCTAAGAAGCGCACCTATATCAGGGTGATAACCAGCCGGTCAGCAGGCAACAGCAGGGTATTATACAATGTTTAATACTTCGAGCTCGACATCTGATCGGACAGTTATATCCTGACATTCTTGGGTGCTGTTCCTTGGCTGGATGTCTTCATAGTTAAGACGATACTGCACTGTGTGATGCAATACCAACGATAGCCCTCCACCGTTATATCGCTCGCGATCCTTGCTAAGCATATTGAAACTATGTTTCTTGGACCGCAGCTATTAACAGTCTGTGCCGAACCATGAAAGCAACTCCTCTTCGATCTTACTCGTGAGCCCGTTTCAGTTCATATGTGAAAGTATTTTCTGTCTCGGTAGAATCGTCATGTTTTGGGGGGCTGAGAATTACGGCAGCAGGAGGAAGTTGAGCTCCTAGACAAATCGTTTATTGTGTGCAGGCAAAAGCAGGACCAGAAGTTGGAACAGACTTTACAGGCGTTGCGCCTGTCGGAGCAGGAGTTTCGGGTATACTGACTTTGCACACACAGCAGATGGTTTAAGGGACCAGTAAATGTAGAAACCCCCTTTCATTTCGGTGCGTGGAACCGTCTATGAATGCCAATCACTGTTTTAAGGGGGTATTCTACTTTAGAGACCGAAAAATCATTAGATTGACGGTTTTACTTTGTCAAAAAGTTTATTCAAATCATAATAGTGGCGTTTCAAAGTTGAACCTGCAGAAATACGTTGCTTCGATGTTGCCACGATTTTTTATACATTTAATAATCGAATTGACGGAATTCTCGTACGTTTTCCAGTAGCCTTGCCTATCTAGCAGCGAGCAGGAATTGAAATTTTTTTTTTTCATGTATGAAATTGATTGGTCGTTGGTTCGATTCCCGGCCAGGTCAGATCATTTTGTTTGATATTTTTTTTCAAAGAAATCATTTTATGTTTTTAAAGTTTTTACTGAATATATTTTATATAAACTAACATAAAATTAAAAAAAAAAAAAGAATTTATATACATACATACATAAATAATAACAGCCATAAAATTATACAGTTAAAATATCGAATAGAAGAACATTTATTAGTTTTGACTAACGCCATTTCTTGATTTCTAACAGATGTACATATGTATGTATATCAATAAAAATTCCGTTAATTTTTTGACAAAGGTATTGTGTGGTGTTTACCATATAAAAAAAAATTTCCGAACAACTAATGTTACATTTTTAGTGACTTGAATCTTACAATTTTATGATCTACAAAAATGGTAATTATATTTAAAAAAAAAAGTTTGAAATTGCAATGAAATATGTATACAATCCTGGTTACTGGGCTTTTACTAGATACCTCTTATTTTGGTTGCTAAAATTGATATTGAATTAAAGAAAAATTTATTATCAAAATTTTTCCAAATGTGATAGTTCTATTTTCTGCATGTAAAAACTTAAAAAATGTTGAAATCGCATTGTTTGTGTTAACAAAATGTGTAAAAAATATTTGCTTCTAAATCACACTTGCTTTTTTTCTTTATATAGTTTGTTGTATTAAGGTGCTATGTACATATATGTATACATATGTACATGTGTGGTTGAATATTCGGTTATATTATATTAAATTGAAATATCAAATTTCTGCAAATACGTTTCATTCTATGTACAAACCGCATTTCGCAACTTTTAACCTACTTTTATACTACCTTTGCGCGAAAAGGGATAAAATATTTTCCCCTTTATCAGACCTTCTAAAATGCAACCTTACAAGGCAGTCTGAAAACTCACACGTCAATAAGTACCAACCTTTTATAATTGAATCATGCGTTTTGCATAATTCTGCTTCCGGCTAAAAATATGAGATTGCTGAGTAAACTGTAAAAAATTCAACGCAATCGAGCTAGTATTTTTTGTAGTTAACGTGGCGATAGTTTTGTAAATAATGGTTCTGAGAAAATCGTGTTTAAAGATTCACGAAAACAGCACCGTGCACCGTGCATAATTCAATTTATGGCTTTATATCTCGAATAGTATTTAAGATCGAGTTAAAATATTTCACAGATATATTTGACATATAATGTTAATTATTTAACCGTCTAAAGTAGAATACACCCTTAAATAAATAGAACGCTTGATAAGTTAGTTCCATATTTCAGTTCTCTATTGCCATGACATTTTAACTCGTAAAAATGTTGTTGTTGGCAATGTGCCACCACCATGTATGAATTCGACTTGATTTCCACATTCATTAGTATATCCTATCTCTCCAATCTGTTAAGAGATCAAAATAAAATGAAGCCATAATAATTCGCAAAACATGTAATTTAATCACAATAGCTACGTATTATTTGAAGGATTTTATAAAGCGAACAAAGCTATATTTTTATAAATCCGTAACAATTTCAATTTAAATATTTACTAAATAAAATAAAAAAAATAAAAAACTCTTATCACTACTTACAGGTTTTCAAAAAGGAGACATACGTCCGTTTCTAGTGGAAGGCGAACAAGTTGGGCTCATCAAGGCGGATGTCATCAAGCAGCTGCAACGCTACCCCGAAATATTCTGTATACGTAATTGTGAATTCACCAAACAGGTAAATGTCGATTAATTTAGAAAGCGCACCATTTCGTTTATCAATATGCCATTTTTTTTTGTACTGTTATTGTGCAGGGTATAGTTGAGTTAAATCCTGCATTCCGTGACTATGCTGAACGCACAAAGCAAGTCGATATAGTATTACGTGATTTACGTTCTGAGGGCATTTTTTCCGCACTCCAAGGTTGGCGTGATGAGGTAAAAAATACTCTCTCTCTCATTGATTTTATATTTTATCAGCAAACAAATTTGAACGCACACTCTATTTTCAGTATTATGAAGTTAAATCAGAATATCGAAGTCTATTGAAAATGGATCGTTCGGCTACACCATTATTTGGCGTACGTAAATATGGTGTAGATATTAATGGTTACGTACAGCATCCAACGCAAGGCCTTTGTATTTGGCTACAACAACGTTCCAACACCAAAGAAACATGGCCCGGCAAATGGGATAATATGGTTGGTGGCGGTCTATCGGTGGGCTATGGCATCAAAGAGACTGCAGTTAAGGAGGCAGCTGAGGAGGCATCCATTCCAAGTGATCTCGTCAAAAATCTCGTTTCAGCCGGTTGTGTTTCATTCTTTTTCGAAAGTGATCAAGGTCTATTTCCAAATACAGAATATGTATTTGACTTGGAGCTTCCATTAGATTTTGTGCCACAAAATGCTGATGGTGAAGTGCAAGCTTTCGAGCTATTGCCAGCCAAAGAGTGTGTGGAACGTGTATTTACGCCGGATTTTAAGACAACCAGTTGCCCAGTGGTTATCGATTTTTTAATCAGACATGGCTATATAACGCCAGAAAATGGTGAGTGTTAATGGAAAAAGAAATTTTAATCAAAAATAAGTAAATATAAAGCAACATCGGACTCTGTATATCTGGTGTAGGGTTTTCCTAAAAATACATTTGAGAATTAGCATAAATTATTGGGTTTATCAAATATGCTCTCCTCTTCAATAATATCAAGTGGCAATGTGTTTATTTGTTAATCATGTTTTAAATTTTGCTAAAGTGCATTCGAATGTACTTCGCATGAATTTTTTAACAGTTGTCGTTCGAAGAAGAGCGTAGCGCACTTCCGATGCATGCCATACTAATTTCATCGTGTTTTGTTCATTAAATTCGTTCCGATGAAAATGGGTATGGCACACACCGCAAGCGCACTAAACTCTTTGTTAATCGAAATTTATTGAAAATCTGATTTAAACTTATTATATTTTATTATCAAATTTGCTCAAACTCAATGGGAAATTTCAATCATAGCTGTTAAATTATGATTACGATTAGTAATCGGTTAGATTATTTTCAAAAAAGAATTGTAATTATTATTTAATTGTGCCTTTCAAATATTGGGATTACGTAATGATTACGATTACAAATAATCAAAAAATAATCAGGATTACTCTAGATTACTGAAAAGAATCAAAAAGAATCAAAATAAATAATTGATTATATTCAGGATTCTTTTTGATTATTTTCAATCCAAAATACCAAACAACTTTTCTCTTTAAATTTTAAGACATTTTTTTTATTAAAATTTTTTAATTGTTTTTTGTATAATCTGAGTCTCAGATTGTAAGATATATGCATTTATATGTAAGTATATATTTATATACATATATTATATTATTATAAATATTATATTATAAATTATGATATTTTTGCTATTATTAATAGCAATTCAGCCATTCAATATAATCAGCCCCATCGCGAAAGTTCCCAGTTCTGATCATCAGAATAAGCTTAAATGAGTGTAGCTGATATTTACACCTTTATGGAAACCAACAATGCTGAAGCGAGTAGTGTTATAAATGAATTTGGTTAATTTTTTGGTGTTACATTTAGTAATTATGTCTTGAATATCTTTATTTGTTATACAAAATTTCGTAAAAAAATGTATTAAAAATTAAAAAAAGCAAAAAGAGAAAAGTGGTTTGTGGTTTTAGATTGAAAAGAATCAAAAAGAATCAAAAACAATCGCTGAAAAGAATCAATTATTTATTTTGATTATTTTTGATTCTTTTTGATTCTTTTTAGTAATCTAGAGTAATCATGATTATTTTTTGATTATTTGTAATCGTAATCATTACGTAATCTAGTTGGGACCAAGATAATCGTAATGTAATCAATTATTTCACTCTCAAATACAAAGTAATCAGATTACTAATGATTACGATTAGTAATCAAAACTTAACAGGTTTGATTTCAATTAGATAAATAAATTCGTAATATTAATAGACTTTTAAGAGCAATAAGAAATAGAGCGAAGAAATTAAGTGAAATTTATTTTTAACTAAATCAGAAAAAAAAATAATATTCTATTACATATGCATCTTACCTCTCCCAATTCCCACTCATTCCTGCTGCTTGTCTCACTACTCTTTCTTCTTCCTCTCACCTCTCTCTCATATCATTCGAATGTCAAATTTCTGTAAGTGATTTACATTGCTAGCCAATTAGAACGAATCCCTTTAACATTCAGTCCAGCAAAACCAAAAAAAGCGAAAAAACCTGCTGGCTCCTTAACACCACCTTGTTAAATTCGTTTATAACTCTCATTGACTTCTGCTAGTATTCTCTCCACTCTCTTTTCATCCTCTAACTTCTTTCTCTTTCTTAACATCTTGATAAATTACATATCCGTACTCGCTCTCGCTTCTTCTTTTGAATCACTGCTCTTTCTTTTCCTCTCTCACCTGTCAAAAAGTTTGTATTAATTGAAAAGATAGACTTCTGAAATTCCCATGTTCAAGAGAATACAGAGGTTGCGCCTTCCACAAACCGCTATTCGCTCTCAATTAATTTGACAGAACCAGCTGTTTATGATATGTAATATAATTTAGATTGTATTTGTTTGCAAGCATACAACTTTGTATGCTTTTTTTTAATGCTATGAGTGAAGTTATGTTGCAAATCGCAAAATCTACTAATAACACGGAGCTCTGAAACTAAAAAGTTTAAAGTGATGTAAAAGTGAAGCGAAGTGCACACTTGGTTTCAAGTTTAAAAAACAACTCCTGTCATAACCAATCCTACGTTTTAGTTTGTAATTTCTCCGTTTCTCTGTCATTCTAAGGTTGTAACCATGATACCAATATTTTTAGAGGTATTTCACTTTTAATTTTTTGACAGAAATAGTGTTCGACTGCAGACCTCCAATATTGCCACTACTTTAAACTAGACATTGTGGATTTTAATTTTAATTTTATTGTATTTTAAAAACAAATCGTGTAAATTTTGTAAATGTATGTACATACGCCGCTGTGGTCGAGTTGATAGCGGTGCGTGCTATAACTCGATACGCCGGTGAGTTCGTGGTTCGAATCTCAGTCAGGGCAAACAAAATCTTAAGCATAGAAAAAGTTTTTTCTTATAGCGGTCACCCCTCGGCAGGCAATGGCAAACCTCCGAGGGTATTTCTGCCATGAAAAAGCTTCTCATTAAATACATCGGCCGTTCGGAGTCGGCACAAAACTGTAGGTCCCTCCATTTGTGATATAATATAAAGACGCACACCACAAATGGTAGGAGAAGCTCGGCCAAACACTGAGCTATATAGTGTAAGCGCCAAAATTATATATATATGTATATATGTACATACACATGTTTCATTTATTGGATGTATGTATATTTTTTCACCAACGCAATAGAACTTTATTTATGAATTTACAGTAATGTACAATTTGTGGCCTATTCTTTAAACCGAGCAAACGACATGCTCTAATAGAATTGAAAAAATAAAATAAAAATAGTATAGTGCAGTTAAAATCAAGAGGAATTTTTTTGACAGGCTTTAACTGCATGGCAAAAATGACTTGCAGTCGCCCAGATAAATTAATGTAGTATGTTACATTGAAGTTTGAAATTCAATTTTCCAAAAAGTCTTGGAGAATATTATTATTTCACGAAAATCTTAAATTGTTTTATTTTTATCGTTTATTCTTAATTACTTTTGAATTTATGAAGGATTTTCTTCAGTAAAATTTTGTCGTATGTTACATTTGCAGGAATGTGTATGACAATCGACTAAATGCGAACCGAAAATTAAATAAGATATCAAAAAAAGAATAACCCATTATAAATGGCTTGATAGATGAAGAATAACTGCATTATTAACTTTATTTGCAATATTTTCACATACAACATTTAATTATCCGTGCGACAATATGAAAAAATTTTAAAAATTGTACGACTTAATTTTAGAGATTTTAAGATTTTGTCCAAGGTAATTGACAATATTTTTCCGAGTGTTCAAAGCACGGAATTTATGTGTAGAATTTTTGTATATAAAAAATATTTGGGACTTACGACAAAATTTTACTCAATATCTCCGACTCTAAAGGAGAAATCCAAAAAAAGGATAGTGCCATTTAAAAGATCTTAATTAGTTATAACTACATTATTTCGACTCCCGCAGAAGCCAAGAAGAAAGAAGTCTCATTAGGAAATGTGGTGAATTCCAAAATAGTACTATAACTTCTACCGCTTTGAGTATTGTTGTTTTTTCCTAATAATTTTTCCAATAAACCGATCGGCCTTAAAGCTCAAAAATATTTAAAATAAATAGTTATATGGCCAAACAATAACAAATACATTATTAACTAAATTTGGCCCAATTTTCACATATGACATTTATTTATCCGGACGACAGTGTATGTGCTTTGAGGTAACTGATTTTTCAAATCAATATAAATCCAGCTTTGCACATATTCAAATTTTGTTTCTGTTGGTAGCACGAAATGCGGAACACTGTTTCTGTCAAATGGTTATTAGAGTGAAACTACCTTTAAAAATGATTGTATCATGGTTGTAACGTTGCACTCAATTTGCTTTACATAACTTTTATTTGGGAAGGCGTACACTTGTATTCTATAGTTCTTGCTTTACCGATATTTCAAGTCATGTTAGTCGTTTCGATTATCACCCAGACGGAACATCCTGCGGAATATACGAGTATAACATACATGTGCATAGACTTGAATGTGCACCGATAATATAGGGTTCGGCTTCGACGAATTTAGAATCCGTTTTCGTACTTGTTTTCATAACGATCATTTTTTCTGCGATCATTCAGAATTCAAATTTATACAAAATCGTTTACGAAGCTCACAAAAATGTAAAACATATATTACTGCATTAGATAAAATAGTATGTGTGTTTAATAAAAAACAGCACTTTAATTCGCAACTATTGAACTTAATTTGTTTGCCAAAATTGCGAACTACATTTGAAAGATCAAAAATATCAGATATGGTCTGTCTATATTAAGATAACGTCATGCATATCTACTTCATTTTACTTCAAAAAAAAAAAAACAATTTTTATAACTATTATCTATGTTTGTTTAAATTCTTATTATAATACTCGGTTTTTAATATTTTGCAGAGGTTCATTTTACACAAATCATTGAGTTATTACATGTGCCACTACAGTCGCTCTATACGTACAAGTCGCTTTTGGAGCAAAAACAAAAACTCAAACAACAACAACAACAAAATCAGCCGCTACAGCAACAACAATCGCATCTTGCCAATAATATTAAAACCATTGAAAATGGACACAATAACAAGGACGATGCAATAACCAATTAAACGGAAATTTTGCAAACTTAAAAAAATTAACAAAACAAAGAAACAAATTATTGTCTATAACAAAAAAAAAAACAAGTCTTATTAAAATTTAAAACACTTTGGAGATAAACAATAGAAAAACAGACTGCGTAGATTATGTTTACGCCTGTAGGTATTTATATACAATATAATATATATATAACGAATTAACGTATTTGCTGTTTATACATACATACATACATATAACATACTTATATATACATCAATGCATACATATAAAGTTAGTTTAGGATATTAACTGTACCATGCGACCGATCTACATACATAATTGCTGCGAGTCACACGCGAAGTGAATGCTATAAACTTAGAGATATGTCTAAACTTTTATTTTTTTTTATTCTTAAACTACCTACGCCACCTAGGCATCCTCTAATTTGTAAAATGTATATTGGAATTATTGCTGATTTAATACGTTATATTAAATTAAAACTTAAAAAACAAAGAAAACGATTCGTAAAACGAAAATGTCGTTTGTAACAAACGAAAAAAAAAAAAAATCATAAAACTACTGCACAAACTCCTTGCGCGAATGGGATTAGTTTCATGCATATGCGATATTGAAAATAATCTTATTCACGCTAAGCGTTGATAAATTAATGTAATTGTAAAGGCTATTGTGAGAATTATAAATTGTTGTTAAACATTTTTGTTATTCAATTTGATTTGATTTTTCCTATATTTTATAGCACTTATCATACTTACTTATTATGTTTATTGCCCGCTACATGCAGTTCAAATGACAACGTGTATTTAAATTAAACTTTTATTATTTATTATTTCTTTTTTTTCGTAACACATAAAAGACAAGCAAAGCATATTTGTAAGCGTTATGATGCCGATAAAATATAGTAACTGTAATTTATGTAAACGTTTTTCAACATTTTATCACTGCGTAACTGCCCAGTTGTGCTTGGGAGCATAAAATCATGCCCACTTTTTCATATGATTTTTCACCTAAAAAGCAGCACTTCCAAAACCTCATAACTTTACTTTTTTCGTACAAAGACTTAAACGCAAAAATTTGTAAATCAGTAAATATCTCGCAGTTATTTCAATTGTTTTCTTTTCTAATTACGAATCAAATCGTTTGATCTGCAATTTGTTTAAGGGGGCATTCTACTTTAGAGACCGGAAAAAGACCTTTTTTTTTTTTTTTTTTGTTAAAACAAGGGACATAATCAATAAATTGACGGTTTTCCTTTGGCAAAAAGTTTATTCAAATCATAATATTGGCGTTTTAAAGTTGAGTCTACGGAAATACGATGCTTCGATGTTGCCACGATTTTTCTCGTTTAAATCATCTGAAACAGCAAATTCAACTTTCTTTGTATTCAGTGGACTTGTGATTATATCCGAAACCAGAAAATAGTCGAAAAAAGTTAAAATTGACGATTTTACACTACGTTAAATGACGATATACGATTTTTACCATGTTTTCGAGTGTATATTGTTGACGAAAATATATTTAAATATTTCGCAGACATACATACATATTTTACATATAATGAACGACGAAAATATATGTACACACAATCAAAAAAAATCGAATTTTTGAACCGTCTAAAGTATAATACGCCCTTAACTGCGAATGCATGACACACTAGTGAACGGAAAAAGAAAGCTTTTGACAGGCTAAGGGCCAGTTTTTCAGTGCAAGTTGAACTCTGTTTGTCGTTTAAACTAAGTTTAAACTCAGTATGCAGTTTTTCAGTGAACTTTAAACGGAGTTTAAACTGAGTTTAAACGGCCGATTGCGCACAGTTAAACTTAGTTTAACTTATCAGCTGCGTGCTGACTATTTCGTTTTGGTTGCAACAAATTTAATTGAGCGCAAGAAAACTAAGTTTAAATTTAAACTGAGTTTAACTAAACTTAGTTTAAACTGAGTTTAAACCAGCACTGAAAAACTGGCCCTTAGAAATCATTTATAATGGATCTGCTTAGTTTTTTCCTACTGCTTTTTGCCTTATATTATTGCTGAAAAAATATGTACGTGAATAATTGGCTTGGGTGAAAAATTTAGTATAAAAAAGGCATTATTTTAGGTATCCAACGAAAAGTGCAACTGGAAATAAATAATGTACGAAAAAATAAATATATAGTATATGTATATGTATATAACATTAATATAAAATGCACCACAGTTTTTTAAATGAAATGAAAATAAACAAAAAAAAAACGAATTTTGAAGGCTTAATATTTTAATCATATGTTTACAGAAGTCGTATTTAAAAGTTTATATACAGACATGCATATATACATAGTAATGTAAAAACCAAAAACAATGCAAATAAATACATAGGTATATATGTGTGTACATAGTACATAAATGTAGATGTTCATATGTACGTGGCATACATGTACATACACACATACATATGTATAAATATATTATTGTATTGATTAATGCTGCTGATATTAGATAATCTGTGTGTGTACCAAAGTGCTCAAAACACGTGTTTTTCTGTTGAACATTTTTTATATATCTTATTTTAATTATAAATTATGACGATTATAATAACGAACTTACATTTTTACTGAAAAATAAACAAAAAATTAAATTGCAATCTTTCTTTTTTGTTAACTATTGTAATTTTTACACGCTAAAAATTGATTTAACTACTCACTTTATGTATTTCTAAAGAGACATTTTTGTTGCATTCATATTCATATATCGACACAAAGAACTTGTAAATAACTAAAAGCATGGCACTCCGTAGTAAAAGTAAACGTCCAGTGATTTTTTTTTACAATATTCTAAATGGGTTTTTTTGGTTGTATAGTTTTGTGTAGTATTTTGATAAAATTAAAGTTACAAAGTCGTAAAAGTTTTACACTTTGTAAGAAATAAAATATAAAAAAAAATTTCAACTTTTTCATATCTGCACTTTAATTTATTAAATTTGAATTTAATAAAAAAAATTGCATAACCTAAAAAATTTCTTAGAAAAAAAAAAAAAAAAAAATCAGTGTGCGCAATCTTTTTGATCAAAATTTTCAACTTTGTAAGCATAATTTCTAAAATTGCATAATTATTTTTATCTTTGCACTTTAATTTATAAAAATTTTATTTTATTAAAAATTGCATAAACGAAAAGAAATTTTAAAAAATTGTATTGTTCGCAAACTTTTTCTGCTGAGAAAATATAAAGTTTTTAAATTTGCTGTGAATTATAAGCAACATCATGTACATACAACAACCACATGTAGAAAGTGTAAAACTCCCATTTTTCTTTTAAATCTTATTTTTATAATTTTAAAATAACTTACGCCAAAGCACAGCTTTTGCAAATAATTTTAAATCATTAATTTAAAAAAATCGACTGAAAGCACTTATGCCAAAACGTTTAATTAAAATTTGTAAAGGCAGAAATCACAAAAAAATTATTTATTCGTGTACAACTTTTTCTGTTTCTCATGTCAAAAAAAAAAAAGAAACTATCACCATTACTGCACTAACAAATTTCAATTAGCAAGCTTATGTCGGGAATCAGCAATTCAAGCAACTCTTAACATCTATAATTTTTAATGCGTTCGAGTTTTCACGCATACTCTTGTTTTTTGATCTCTTTTATCAGGTAAACCTTCTGCTGACTAAATAATTAAGTTTTTATTTATTTAACTTACATTTTTTTCATAATTTGATTTAAACTTTTCAGATATACATAACAAAATCTATAAGTGATGATCTCATAGCACACATTAATTGTATCAATGTAACTTGCATATCATTTTCATCAAAATTTTCCATTCACAAAAAATCCGTTGAGATGAAGCAAGAGATGAAGCTAATTACTACATAGAAATAATAATGTAGCGGTAAGTACATAGCGAATTTAAGTCATCTTACTAACATTTTCGAAGTCTAGCGCAATGGTTTTAAGAAATCGTAAAACGACTACGCTATAACTGTAGTGTAACCACCGAAAATAGCGGAAAGTTTTGAAGTTTATACTCCCTTTATTAGAATACTGAATTAAACGATACAATGAGCAAACCTATTGATATCTCTTGATTACACGGCAGTCGTGTCTACGATACCGGAACGACCCGAATTTATTTCCGGCCAAGAATTGTACTTTCAGCATATTTTATGCTGCTGCTACAACAGTATTAACAAATTTCTTGATTCTATAGAGCTTAAAAAATCCTATAGCAGTAAAACTTTTTAGTTTTCGATATATTTCTTGTGAACAAATGTTGACTTAAATGATAGTGCAATATAAAAATAATTTTTTCCAATTTGTTTTTGTATTGCCTGTAAATTTTTATAAAATGTCTAGAGTAATTTATACAATTGGAAAAGAATCATAAAAACATAACGGAGAAAATTGCGAAAGCAAAAAAAAAAATTTTTTTAATTATTTTTTAATTAAAATACTATTCATACTCTAACAAAAACCATTAAACGCGGTTTTAAAACTTATTACAAAATGTACAATAATTTAAAAAAAAAATTCGGACTTTCAAAAAAATAAATTTTAATTTTCAAATTTAAAATTTTGCGCATGTTTTGAAGCTCATTTAATTTCAGCATTATATAGTGCAAGTTTGTTTACTGGAATTTTCTTCCACATAACGCAAACCCGCGATAATTTTTTTTATTGAAGGAAATGCGAAAGAGCGTCGGCAAAAATGTATTAAGAAATTTCAAACGTTATTTGTAGCCAGTTGTAAACTGCACATTGTTAAGAAATTGACTGCATGCTCAAAAATATTCGGTTTTTTTTTCTAAATTGAAATTTTGATGAAAATTTTGTTAAATCATTGTACATTGTACATGTTTGTAAGAAAACTAATAGTTTTTTAATTGAAACAAATTTTAATTTTACAATTTTTATTGAGCTCAAGGCCAGTTTATGGAAGATTTTTGTGAAAAAACAACAACAGTTTTTTAATGGTAGAAATTATAGTACTATTTCGGAAATCACCACATTTCCTCATCAGACTTCTTTTTATTAAATTAATTAAATTTATTTTTCTGATGAGCAAATGTGGTGATTTCCGAAATAGTACTATAATTTCTACCATTAAAAAAACTGTTGTTGTTTTTTCACAAAAATCTTCCATAAACTGGCCTTGAGCTCAATAAAAATTGTAAAATTAACATTTTCTGTTGGCCTAGAGAAAAATAAACAAACATTTGGAAACAAATTTTAGGAAATTATAACTAAAATTAATTGTCCACAAAGTGTATATATACCGAATAAATATGTACAATTGACAAACTGTATTGGAATATCGAAAACGATATTAAATTCGGCCTTATTTTGAACCTTTATGACAGTTTTTAATTCATGCTATTGAACGATGTACCTATCACTCATGATTCAAATACATATAAAAGGTTAGGTAAATAATGACATTCGAATTTTGACACTCCCTTATAAAGGGTTGTTTTACGAAGTATGGAAAACGGGTTAGATTTTGTTACCCTTTCTTAAAAAGTAAATAATAAGTAGTAAAATGTTTGTGAGTTTTTTAATTAAAAATTCCGAAGACATTTCATTAATTAAGAAATACAATAGCTACGCTTACAACATTTAAATAATTATGTACTTCTTGGTAGATATTTTTTTTTTAATTTTTAATACCTATCGAATAAATTTTCAATCTACTCGTCCCATGAACTAAACGACTTTATGGTACGAGTATAAGGAAAGTATAAGTTATTTATTCGGTTTATTCCTTTTATTTATATACCATTGGTATCAGGGTTATTCTTAATATTGTGATGAACCCATGGACGGTGAAAGGAACAAAATTTTTTTTATTTTTTTATATTTTTTTTTATATTTTATTAATTTATTTGCACAATAGATAAATATTCTGCAAATAAGTGACTTTATGGAGTTAATGGAGTTGTAAGAAAACCACAATAATTCGAAATTTTACAAAAGATAATCTTTATATATTTGGATGATTATTATGTCACATTAATTTTAATTTCTTTAAACCTATTCCACTCTGTCACATTTATAAAGCATTCAATTAAAAAGCATGTCATTTATACACACTTGCATTAAATATTTACGAGACGGGGTCAATCTTGTAATCAGAAAAAATGCTGTCATTAAAATCCGGATTTGAACTTACCGTTTACGCGGACAAAAGAAAGAAAAAGTGTTGGCTGTTAGTTTTTGGTATTTAAAAGTTTTGAGGTTACTACTTTTATTATTTTTAAGAAGCAACACGGTTTTCATGCTAAGGGAGCCGTTTGACATAAAGTGAGCGAGCTAGCTGCTTAGTTACCAAACCTTTAATAATTGAATCATGCCTATCACTGAACGTATAATGATAGTTAATTCAACGAATTTATATAGCAAGATGTTTGGGGAGGGCGCACGTGCTGTGCAATCCAACACAGAGACGTAACTATTATAAGAGAAAATAATAAAAATTACTCAATAATTATTATAGTAAGATGCAAATTTTTCGAATAATCTTTAACTATTATTCAAAGACTTATATTATAAAAGTCTTTGCATAATAATTATAGGTGCGAAAAAATTGTTTAAGCCTTGGAGGATGGAACTATTTGGTAACCATTTCGGGACCGGTTTGCGATTGCTTCTAGACTAGTTCAGAATTCCATGAAAGGACTTCAAATTAAAAAAGGATGAATTGGAAAAAGTTTTTGAGCCAAAAATTTGGTAATGACAAGAAAAGTATAATCCTTACAAATTTTACTGAATAGTATCATTGTTGAGTTTGACAAACATTGTTGAGGTTAAAACGTCATTTGCTAAGTTATAGCGTTTGTCCGTCAATACGTGTCTTAGTGCTGAAAAAGCTCTTTCCACTGACACTTGCGTAGCTGGAACGGCATGTAGTACGTACGCAAGCTGACGCAAATGGGGAAATTAATACTTCTGTGACTCCCAATACTCAAACAAATCTGCTTCAATGTCAGTTCGCGGCGCTTTGTATGTCTCGATTTCCTTGCATCCTGCCAACACTTCCCGTGAAATATTTTGGCCTTTATTGTCTTCTTCTGAAGCTGAATCTACTTCCAACTGATTCAATGTCTGTCGAAGAAGCGATGTTGTGGTCGTGTTTGAAGCTTCGTCTATTAAAAATGCTTGCGAATCGGAAGTCAACACTTGCGTCAACACACACGCAATGGTAGCAATCGGGTTACTTTGCTGGAAAAATATTGATTATGAAATATCAAATATTATTGTGCGAAATATGAATCTCTTTCAGTCCAATAACTCGAAAAATTAGCCCTTTCAAATGTTGTTTAGCTCTCTCCTTTTGACTAAGGTTCAAAGTTCGGCGGAAGCGTGGGTCCAAAAATATTGCCGAAAGTAGCATAATTATCAAGTAAAATTAACTCTTGACTTTTGGTGACTTTTGTCCTTCAGCTTTCATAATAACTTTCAGTGTCAACCATTCCTTATGGAAGTCACCCAATAATAGCTGCTTTTGCTGCAGCTGAAGAGTGAGCTCAAACGCGGGCTTCAATGTTGATACCAGCTCCTCCAATGTATTCCACTCCTCCTGGAGTAGTGCGTTCCTCAAATCGTCTACATATACTGATTTGTACTCACAAACTCGTTGCAGCATTGTATAGGTGGAATTCCACCTAGTTGGAACATCCAATGGGGGTTTCCCAACCCCACCATTTCTAGAGTTTGCCTTTAAAAAATAAAACTAGAAATAAAATAAAAATTTTAAACTTTAATGTTTCCCACCGGAGAGTCCTTAGAGCCTTCACAAAACGCAGATGCCAACATTCCACCTTCTAACCAATAATTAAAAGCGTTTTGGAAGACTTGCAAAAAGGCAACAGCAAAATTATTTTCCTAATAAAAACATATTTCGTTAAGACTCCATTGCATTTAATCTATTACTTTACGTGTCTTGCACAGCCAGAGTAAGTGAATAGTCTTGCACTCATCCTAAGCTGGTTCCGAATTAGTACCGGACTTTTCCAGAAGTGATCTCGAACTGGTCCCGAAAGGATTTCAAACTAGTCCCTAAATGGTTACCAAATAGTTCCATCCTCCAAGACTTAAAAAATTTTTCTCACCTATAATTATTATGCAAAGACTTTTACAACATAAGTCTCAAAATAAAAGTCTTTGAAGACTTAAAAACTTGTTTCTTACTCATAATTATTATGCAAAGGCTTTTATAATAAAAGTCTGAAAATAAAAGTCTTTGAAGATTTAAATTTTTTTTCTTACTCATAATTATTATGCAAAGACTTTTATAATAAAAGTCTGAAAATAAAAGTCTTTGAAGACTTAAAAGTATTTCTCTTGCTGATAATTATTTTGTAACGACTTTTATAATTCTTATCAAAGTTAGGATGACTTTTTTAAAACTCCACGGTTAAATAATTATTATTCTGGATCTCTGATCCAACATTAAAAACAACCGTTGTTATTCTCAACTCAATGCAACTCAAGTCTGTGTGGTGTGAACAATTTACTCTGTACCGCTGAATTGTAAGTTCACTAGTTGATTGAAACGCAGCAGTTGGACAGCTGCCGAAGTTACATGCTTCTTTGACTTTCTTCAAGTTGCATAGTTCTCATAGGTCTTCTTTGCTCGCAATAAACAAAGCATTTGGTTCTTTCAAAATTGAGTCAAGCGAACAAGGGTTTTGGTATGACGAGCGGAAGTGCGTCGCAATTTCTTGACGTTACCATTCAAAAGGAAAATATATGTACATATCTATGTATGTATGTATGTATGCAGTCATGCGTGTTTACCTACCCTTTTGTAGGCTCACAATGAATGAAGGTATTATTGCACAGCAGGCAGCACGAATTGCGCAATTGCATGAGTATACATACATACATACATACATACATATGTATAACGGCGTTTATTTATTTATTATTATTTTTTTTTTTTTTGTGATGAATGCATTCCTTTACATACTTGGTGAGTACCTTTACCTTTCGGCTAAATGGTGGATGTAAATAAATCTCAGACGGCAGCGTGGGAAAGTCAATTTTACTGTGTTACGTCATAAATCAAAATGTCACCCACCCTTCCTCTTCACTCACCCTCCAAATAATGTGCAACAATAAAATACGACCACATTAAAATTTCGATTCGTTTATAAATTTTTATTTAAAAATAAATAAATCTTACACCCAAAACACCCAGCGGCCAAGTCCTGCGCGCGTCTACCCACCAATACTAGACGTTCCTCGTGCCAGCTGTCTACATATTGCGCGCTTTCAACACTTGCTTCTGCGGGCTGCATATATTCTCTTTGCCGGGGAAGAGTACCGTCTTCTTGGGTGTCGTGCGCGGCGTACGTGGCGTCTTTGGCGTACGCGGTGTGCGTGGTGTGCCAACATTGGAGCCAGGCGCCGCGGTAGACAACGTAATGGTTTTGTTAGCAGCGGCTGGCGATGATGGTGTCATGTTGATGCGGCTCTTCTTACTACTGTTGGGTGTTGTTGGCTTTAGTAGTTCGTTGATTTCATTTGAACTTTCGGTTCGTACACACTTGTCGCTGGCGGAGGAGCTCAATAGCCATGAGGCAATCTTGTCGCATTCGGCTCGTAATTCGGTATCGATTAATAGATCTTCAATCTTCTCCAAATCGGTGCTATTCTCCCTCTTTATGGTGTTTTCATCGACTTTCGACTTCAGCGAGATGTTCTCCAACTTCAGTTGTTCACATTCGTCGCGTATTTTGTGTAGTGACTTCTCCTTGCTGTCCAATTCCAGTTGTGCAAATTGTAGCACGGTAGCGAATTCGTCCAGCGCCTTCTTCATATCCTGCATATACTGTTCGCGTGTCTCGTCTTTGCGCTTCAACTCATTGTACATATCCAGGTAGTGAGCGACGTCTGTCGTATTGATGCGCTCCTGGAATGAGGAAGCAATTTTATTTAATTTAGCCAATGTTTCCTCTTCTGAGGTGAGTATATCATTGAATAAGTGCTCTTTAATGGATACCTCTTGTTGTAGCGTTTGCGAAGATTGGCATAGTGTCTTCAGTGCCGTTTCAGTTTCGGCGTGATTGCAACGTAATGCCTCCAATTCGGACTGTAGCGCCAAGTAGCTCTGCTCCAGCGCACCCTTGGCTAGCTGCACAGATTCGAGTTCGGCTTTGAATTGTTCAACGTCTGCATCGGATTTCTTCAGACGTTCCATCAGTATATTGACCGTGGAACGCGTGTTGCCCAAGGTCAATTGGTAGTTATACTTCTCGGTTATGATTTTCGCAATTTCCTGCTTCATATCAACGATCTGCTTCTGTAAAGTGTCGTTGAGTTGTATGTAGTAGTCGATGCCATTGCGTAGTTGCTCTTCATACTTTTGTATCTTCTCGTCCCGTTCGCGCAACATATCATTCGTGGTCTCCAGCAATACCATTACATCTTGCTTCTCCAGTTCCACCTTAATGATCTCGTTCTCGGCCAACTTCTGTCGCTTGTCCAGCTCAGCACGCCAATATGCCTTCTCGCGTTCGATCATATTCTCCAAATCAGACTCGAGTTTCTGTACTTTTTGTTCCGCCTGCTCCTCAGCGCTGCGCACCTTCTCTTCGGCCGTCTCAATAAGTTGCTCTTTTTCCAACACTTTCGCCTTCTCTCGACACAGCTGTCGTATCGTATCGCAGTGTGCATCGATTTCACAATTCTTGTCGAGCAGCTCATCCTGCAGCGACTTGATGAGTTCACACTTGCTTGCCAAATCATGTTTCAATGTGCTGCGTTCTTTCTTTAGACACTCCATCTCGTTCTGTGTAACCTTTGTCTCTTGCGCATAGCAGAGTGCGTCATGTTCGATTTGCTTTCGTAGCTCCTTCAAGTCTAGATTGAGTGACGCGTTGGTGTTGCGCAGATTCTCTATGATTTCAGTATCCTTCTGCGCGCGATCTTCGGACGCCGCGAGCCTTTCGTGTGCCTCAATAATCTCGCGCTGTAGCGCTTCAATCTGCTGCTGCTTCCCTTGCGTCTCGGCGTACTGTTGTTGCGTTTGCTGTTCTAGTGTGTCGTTCCGCTTCCGCAACTCGTCTATAATGGCATGCAATTCCTCCAGCTCGTTGGCGTGTTGCGTTGTGATTGTGTTTAGCTCGAGCTCCGTTTTATTGATATTCTCGGCAAGCTCTACATTTTCTGCACTTAGACGATCGTTAAACTCTTTGTGCACCGCATTCTCGGTCTGCAATGCATGTATTAGACTGTCAGTTTTCTCCATGACACTAGCGTTTTCTGCACGCAATTTCTGCTCACACTCTTTCAGCTGTTCGACGTGCCGCTTCAGCACATCAATTTGGCTCATATAACTCTCAAGCAATTCATTCTTTTTGCGTATCTCTTGCTGCAATGCCTCCTTGCCCTTGAGCCGGCTGCCAGACTTGTTTATATCTTTTACTGGCGTTGTGGTCGCCGAATGTAGTGGCGTGGAGCTGGCTGTGCCGGAGCCACTATTATTGTTGTTAGCAGCTGCTGCAGCCGATGCAGCCGATTCCGAGGCATTCGTACGGAAGCGTAAACGTTGTGGCAGCGAAGGTGTGCGGAAGAGCCGTAAACCTTTGGACTTTTTGTCATCTTTCACTGCAACATCTTTGGGTATGGCGAACTCCTTGGCCTCCTTACTGTTGGTGGCGAAACGTACGGCATCTTTGAAGAATTTCTCGATCTGTTCCTTGCGTTCGGTATGACCTGTAATTGTGGCTGATGTGGCGGCGGTGGTGGTAGTTGTAGTAGCTACTGTTGTAGAAATACATTTTCCTGGCGTATTCACAGTGCACGCTTCGTTAGTTAGGCGTCCAGTTGCGGGCGAGTTGGCACAATCCACATCGACATCGTTGAAGCGCTTTAGTTTTGCTTTAGAGAAAGACATTGTGGGTTTTTTTTGTGGTTGTTATTGTTGCTAATGGTAGGTGGTGCGTGAAAGATATAAAGCGATAAGCAGTGAGGGTTGGCGCGTGCCGTGTGTATGTATGCGTGCGTGTGTGGTTAAAGCGACCGTTAATTTGGTTTAAAAAATTTGATTTTTCCTTTATAGTTTCCCTCTCTTTTTCAGAAACAATTATTTTCTTTTCATTCAAAAAAACAAAAAAAAAAAAAACAAACAACAGTTTTAACGAAAAAACATTTAAAAAAAATTTATAAACAAAACTGTAACTGGGTATAACAAAGTTTTTTTTTTTTTTTTTTTTTTGAAAAACACTTAAAACACTGTTACTGTTGTTGGTACTTGCTGTAGGAAACCCTCTTTTTTCCCGCGGAAGAGTTCCTGTTCGTTCGACGATAAAATTCTAACTGATTCCGCCTGATCGCTGCTCGTTGCAAACTCAACTCATTTCTGTGGATTGCTTTCCTCACTTCGACGCGACTGCTGGTGGTGGTGGTTCAGTGCTGCTGCTATGTACTACTGTGCAGATGGTGGTGGTTTTTACTTTGTAACGAGTTTTCTTCATTCTGTTTTTAAGTTGAAAGGCAAGCACTAATGAAAGGTGTCGTTGCGGATGAAGGAGAAACCTATGGAATAGAACAAAAACAAGAAAATTAGCTTTACTTACAGGCAGACAAATGGGTATTGAAGTTATTTACTTAAAAATTTTCTTACACTAATACATTTTCGTAAGTACATGTGTAAATATGTATGTATGTATGTACATAGTACATGTGTAAATCGCTATGCACCTGGGTGAACCATAACTCTTACGTACGGCTTAGGTACACAACTTTATATTTACATAGTTTCCTTTGTAAGATGGTAGTTAAGTTCAAATGAAAACTAAAATAGGCGCGCAACTTTATTTTTTAGACTGAAGGGAGTTGCCGGAAGGAAGTTCAACAGAATGGGCATCATAATTATATGTTATATTTTGCAATTGCATTCTTCTCGTAAAATCGATATATGTACATATAAAATCTACAGTCGTAGGCAAATTTTTTCACACACCGATTTCTTACAACTTTTACAATTCATGTTAATCTTCTTTTGTTGATTTTGCATATTTGTAAAATCTTGCTATAAATATCACGGACATAAACATAGATATTAATTAGGGTTGTCACTCCCGCTCCTTCTTAGCTCCCGAATGTCCCTAGATAATAATATATAGGATTTGAATATATCCCGAGATGGTGAAAAAAAAACTCAATTTTATTAATAGCCCATTTATTTTTTAAATTTTTATCATAAATATCTACTTTTCAAAGGCAAAACCAAGCATTGATAAAACAGCTCCACCCAGTCAAAGTTACTATTGGAGCCAGGGACTTATTCAAATGTGTGTCATCATTTTAAATTTTATGCTAAAGCAAATAAAAGCGAAGAAATCTATTTTGAGTAATAACGTTTTCTATAAACTCGGGAGTACAATTCTGTCAGATATGTACAATTTTTATTGAATCCAAATAATGGCGTATTATGTATGTATTGCAATTGATCTCAGTATATACAAAAGCTCAGACAATATCCCTGATTTTAATATTTTGACAAGAACATTTAAAAGAAATAGTTTAAAAAATATAAAGATATTTTTAAAAGGGAAACAATTGCATAATTGTTAGTAGACGATAGCCAGGAGCAGGTTGCCTTGCGTAATGGAAATTCTAGTATAATTCCCTAGCGGCTACTAGTCCCTGCTAGTCTCCATACATAATGGGGGCATTAAATATGACTTTCTGAAGCTTCCAATTTTACTGCCATTATAAAGGAGCTGGATAATATCCTCAAAATGCCAAAAATTGATATCCCTAAAACATACATACATATGTGTGCGTCCACGTGAAAAGGGCCCACTTTGTCGCTATCGGAGTTATGCATATAGGCGTCTTCCTGGTTGATTTCCGAACATTTTGAGACAAATTAGACCATCCTAACTGAAGAATTGAGGGAAATATAGAACTTTGAAGGTGAATATCCGAAAAATGACTAATTGAGAAAAAAAATCAATTTGAAGTTGAAAATTCGATTTTTTTCATTTTTACTCGGACATTAAATGGGTGTTCGTTTGAATCGAACAGGAACATAGTCAGCATGAGAAAAAATACTATTAGATCATTTTTCAATCATTATTATATATGAAACAACTAATTAACCCTCTCCTTCCCAAATTAAGAAGCAGCTGTTGGAAAAAATCAAGTACGGGTATTTTTAATAGAAACGGTTTTAAAAATTACCCAGTGCAAAAAATTTTTTGGTATATGTGTCTCAGTGGGTGGTATGGGTTGGTAGCCATATGGCTACATTGGGATATAAAGAATAAAAATTGAAACATATTTTGTAGTATGAAGTATTTTATTTTTTTATTATGGAACATGTCAAAACAATTTTTTTTTGTTGTTAAACATAAAGCAACATTACATTTATTGCACTTTATTCTAGAAAATGAAACCCTGTTATTGCAATATTTGCATCTTTCCTTCTTTTCGATCGGTAATGGCATATGGCCAACACCATCATACTGTACGTCTGGAATGGGTCTTTTACAAGCTATCCTCTTGCGTTTTGGAGCTGGGCTGTCGCTGATTCGATCGGATGGCCTTCCCCTTTTCCTTTCGTTGGTAATAAAACCAGCATTTATCATCCCATCGGCAATTTCCGCTATGAATTCTAGCAAAGATTTTTTTGCCGGCACTTTCTCCTGTGTACAGTGCCTCTTGTAAAGTAACCAGGCATTGACGACGCAAACGTCTAAGAGGTGATAAAATATGCGTAAGTAGTATTTTTTTGTTCCAATTTTTGATCTATATAGTGCAACCAAGATATCGCTTAGGTCCACTCCACCCATATAGCGCACATATTGAGTTACAATATTTGGGCGCGAAACGTCCACGTGCTTTTTGTCTTTAGAAGACCATCTCAAAACATTTTGCACTGGATCGATTCCATAAATTGATGATGCAAAATAAATTGGTTTGTTGTCTAGCCATTTAACTGCGCATATATTTTCACGTCTTTCGATTCTAAAGTCATATGATCCTTGGCACTTTAAAGATTTATCTGAAACAAACTCGCATTTTGGAAGTCTGTTGTGTCTTACAGTTCCCGTCAGAAACATGCCGTTTTCCTTCAGCGCACTTATCAGTTTGTATGAAGTAAACCAATTATCTGTGAAAATTTTGAAGTTTTCGTTTTTAGGCAGACTTTCGCATAATTTCAAAACAACATCCCCGCTTATGCCTAACTCTGTCTTATTTGTAATTGTGCTCTTACCAGTATAGACCTCAAAATCATACATAATTCCACTGGCGCCATTTCGTGCAAACATTTTTATACCCCATTTGTGTGGTTTACTACTAATATATTGTTTTAGACTGTTTTTGCACTTTGTTGGAATAAGAACCTCGTCAATGGAGTTCATCTCTTCAGGTTCAACTTTTAAAAAGTTTTCCCTTACGGCGGTTAAGTATGGACGTATCTTGAACAGACGATCATACTGCGGATCAGATCTTTCTTTCATTTCGTTGTTATCATTTAAATGGAAATTCTTTTTTAAGATTTCAAATCTATTTCTTGGCATCACATCAGCAATAGGTGGGAATCTTGTGGATTGAGCCCAATACATTCGGTACTGTGGCATGTGTACTACACTGGCTAGTAAATTTATTCCAATAAATTTGGACATTTCAGCAAAATCTGTTTTCACTGGATTATTCGGTGTATTTTGTATGGAATAAAGTTTAGTTTGGTAAACGATATCAGAAAGAATTGTATCAGAAAAAAAATTGCTTGAGATACTCCAATGGAGTTTTTTCGGTATTATTTTCAGAAAAAGTTGACTCGAAATGCCTTTCAATATGTTCGACATCAACCTTACGCCATTTCAGTTTCCGGTCAGTTGACTGATTAGTCGTTTGTACATCTTCCTGAAGCTCCGATGAAATTTCGAGGTTATTTTGCTCTAAATTAACAAATGTCAATCAGTATTTTTTGGATTAATTTAAAACTTATTAAAAGCCGTTATTATAGCTGACTCTTCTGAGAGAACTTCCTTAGTGTTGCTCGATGCTTCTAACAAAACATTTGCTAAAATTTCGTATTCGTCAACATTTTCGTCGTCGTATTCCTCTTCTGATTCATCTCCCTCCAATATTTTCAAAATCTCTCTTTGATTATCCCGCAAATTCCTTCTAGAGTGCGACATTAGCTATGATAAAATGTAAAAACAATTAGCCACCAAGGCACTTGTAAAGCTAAAAGGGCGCTACAAATGTGTATACATTTTATCCCAATGTAGCCATATGGCTACCAACCAATTTTTTAACACATTTACACTATGGTATGCACTTTTCACCATTTTTTTGCTGAAATGTATTCTACAAGCATTAACTTACACGAAATTATTTTTTTATACCAATAAATAAATGTAATTTGTTAATTAGATGACTTTGAAGTTTGTCAACTAGCGGACTGCGAAAAACACGTGGATCGCCAACTATTTATAACAACATTTCAATGTTGCCAATGAAAATTAGAAACATAGGGGAATAAATCAGTTTAGGAGTGTTGCCTCTTACCATTTGATATCCCTTAAATGAAGAAATTCGGTAACTTGGCGTTTTTATAGAACTTTTAAATTTGGTAGCCATATGGCTACCATGGGAAGGAAAGGGTTAACAGCAACTCGACAAAGTGGGCCCTTTTCTAAATATTTGCTTTTTCAACTAACTCAACCGATGATCACAGAAAATTATGAATGAGTTAACGTTTGATCAATGAATCAGGAAGATGGGAAAGTAAAAAAATTGAAATGGACTCAACAGTGAATATTTTATTATAATTAAAGGTGAAACAAAAACAACAAATTAGCAGTAATTCATTCATTACAGTCATTGACAATAATCAATTCACAGATTTTATCACATCTCATCGCGTTTGCGCTTTGGACATAGTGGTATACCATTCCGTACTGAATTTCGGTGGCCTTCTTGATCACAGAATTCACAACGTGGTCTTTTTCTTTTCTTTCAAAAAAAGTCCATAGAACACTTAAATGCTTCATATTTCTCCAATGCGACAAAGTGAGCCCTTTTCTTTTTTTTTTCAAAAAATAAAATTTATTACTTCTCAAAGCGAATTGATTAAAGGTGGTGGCAAAGCGAATTCATCAAAATTTGTCAAATTAAGAATGTCATAATCGAAGAGAATTGAAGAATGGAAGTTATTGTTTTTTTTTTGTCAAATGGTGTTGGTAGGGAGCTTTACTAGCGCCTGCGAGTTGTATAGGCTGTTCACTAGCGCCTGTGGGATTTATAGGCTGCTTTACTTGCGCCTGCGGGATTTTTAGGCTGCTTCACTAGCACCTGCGCGATTTGTAGGCTTCTTTACTAGCGCCTGCGTTTCGCTCCACATCAGCCGCTTATTGGAACATTAAAAAAGGTCATTTCCCACTTTCTATTTTTTTAGACACACCGCGCACTTTCCCATTTTTTACAATTTGAAATGTCTTTATTTTTTACAAAATTTCACAAGTTTTAAAACCACGAGCTTTAAAATATCAAAATATGTAAACAAAATTCTTCGTCATTACCTTTTACTGACAACCTTAATTTTATAAAAAAAAAAGAACAAGCAACCAGCTGATTGATTACCACCACCTTATATGAATTCGCCTTGTTACTTCTATTATACCTAGGAAAATAAATTTAGTGGCATTCGACGCGTAAATGGATATAGTTCCATAGTAAACCATAATAAAAAATTACGAAATTCGATCCATGTATCGAAAAATCTATATATCTCTGAAATTAGATGCGACAAAGTAGGCCCTTTTCACGTGGACGCACACATATGAACATACGAGTATGTATGAAAATCACAGCTTCAAATTTTGTACAGAACTTTAGCTAAATATAGTTTCATTCAAAAAGTCAAACCGCTTTTACCGCATGCAATGTTACATAGTTAAAGTTTGAAATTTTAGCATTTATGTAAGTCAAAAAGGAATACAGTGGGGGTTAAAATAGTGGTAGTGATTTTTAACGGACTTCGTCTGAATATTTTTTTCCTTTCTTCTATTTTTTGTAGGTATGTCACCGCATAACTTTTGAGAGCCGTGAACAGATTTCCATATGCGTTTTCATCTATGCGTTTAAAAAAATTCAGATAATTATCGATAATTTTTTTTTTGCCGAGAATGTTGTGAATTTTCTTCCATAAAACGCATGCAACGCAGAAAATCTGAAAAATAAACGGTAAATTGTAGCTACTTTGGTTATACTAGAATTGAATGAACTACAAATCTGCATACTAAAAAGTTTCTAAAAACATTGTTTTTAAAGGAAGTATTTCGATTTGTTTTTTAAGTTAAAATTTTTTTTATCGAGAACTATTTATTTGTATTTTTAAAATAATAATAATTTAATAAGAAAATAACTAACTGACAAAATTTACAAATTAACCGAAGAGAAATGTTGGTTTTTTCTATTTTTGCAAACGCTATGGTAGCCTGCCGAAACATATTCTACGGTTCTGATAACTGAAGCTCTGAGTAAATGAAGCCCTGCTAATTTGAGACTTCCAGACTACACGACACCGACATCCTCTTTGGAAGACGGGTTGAAAATTTATAGGCTTCTTACTCTGGGCAGTGGTGTTTTTTTCGCAGAAAATTTTACAATACGATGGATTAGCCAGTTTCATCCAGAATCCAAGTAACAAACTAACGCAAAAACTTCAAAATGAAAAAGTCGACGTGAATGATTACACTCGGATCGGATAGCGAGGAAATTTTATTTATTGTTTACTTGCCTTCGGTCCAGTTTTTTCAGTGCAAGTTTAACCCTATTTGTCAGTTTAAACTCAGTATGCAGTTTTTCAGTCAACTTTGAATTCGCTTTAAACTAAGTTGAAAAGTCCGATCTGACAGGGTTAAACTTAATCTATCAGCTGTTTGCCGAGAACTTTGTTTTGGTTGTAACAAATTTAATTGAGCGAAAGAAAATTATGTTTAAATTAAAACTGAGTTTAACTAAACTTTGTTTAAACAAAGCTTAAACCAGCACTGAAAAACTGGCTCTTTGAGTGAACGGCGAGTACAACGCTAAATAACTGGTTTACGCTTTGTTCTGTAAGATATCGCGCCCGTTTTCATAGCTCAGTTTTTTCTTTTTTATATCTCAACAAACTTTCCTGATGTTAAAGATATACTTTTGTTTATTCTCATTGTTTCAGATTCTTATTTTTTGCACGAACAAAATTATTGGCGAAGGAAAAAAATTTTTAATCGGGTATTCTCTTTGCTCGTTAAGACGACTTTTGATAATTAATTTTATACAAAGCTAAACTTAAATCCTTTGGTTTCTTACGCCTTCTTATTTTTTTTCTTTCTATCCCTCGATTAGTAAACAGCTTTACTTGAACTCCTCATCCTTGCCGTTACATCCAGTTAACACAGAGTTGAGTTTTGTATGCTTGTGAAAGATAATATTTATGCAAATTAGGAGTCATTGTATATATGTATGTACGTACATACATATGTACATATGCATTACATATCTAGTGATAAGACTTGTGCGCAGTTAGATTTTGACAGCGCTCGTTACAACACAATAAATTCGTAAGTACTGCACAGTCGCAGAAGGGGGTTGCATGTGTCTTGAAAGCGTGACCAGCTGCACAGTGGGGCGAGATGCTGCTACTGCTAATAAAAAGGCTGTTAAAAGTATTGGTGTTTAGTCAAAAGCATGTCTAGCATCGTGAAAGTACGTATATCTTCGTCGTAAGCGGCGTGCAAAGGTCCTGCAATCTTTTAAAGTATCTTTCACACGAATACTTCAAAGCAAGCCTCATCAGTTGTTGTCATCATCACAAGAACGCCTATTATATAGAATTCTAAGGCGTGTAGAGGTATATAATTTTGTTGGCATTTAAAGATACTTAGCGCGGGAACTCTTTAGGTATTGAATATGCGTTTTGCATATTGAAAGCAATTCTGGATTAGTGGAATTTTAATCTGATTATCGAGAGCGTAAGAGTGTTCTTAGAAGTACCAATGACTTGAGTCCAGCTATTTCCTCTTCATAATCGTATTCAACTTCCACACAAACTCAAGAAAAAATTGTCAAACGTTTGAGAAAATGTTATTTCTCAGTTTTGTTTAACATATTGTGTATCAATTGAAAACTTTTTGCAAACATTACTTTTCAACTTGAGAACGGGTTGACCAACCCTTTAAAAAAAACTAACGCTTCGTTTCGCTCCGAAAATGTCAACATAAAAACTGGGTGTTTATTTTGCATTAAAGTCAACTCTACGATACAAATGCTATAAAGTCAACCCGTTTTCTCAATTGTTTAACAATTATTTATTTTTGCAAAGGCAAATGCCAAATAAAAGTTGGGCAAAGTATAAACAAACCAAAGCATTAAAATTTCTTTTTGTTTAAAACTGAAAGTGAGAAGTGAAATTAAAAATTTGAAAACATTTTCGTAATGTTGATAAACCTCAAAAATGTTCTCAGCGGTTTTACCTTTTTTTTTTAATAATTTTTGTATCAAGGACAACTCTGTATATTTTAATCAAAGTAACAGGATTTTGCGACAGGGTACGACCGGTATGTCACAAAACCAAATTTAACAAAAGATTTCGGAAAATCGTTTCAATAACAGGATATCGTTTTGTTCCGCTCCACACACGTTTGTGAAAAAGTTGAGAATTCATTACTTCTCAATTTGAAAATAAAGGAAAATTCCGTATTACAAAAAGAACGCCTTGAGAACTAACGTTTAAGGTTTAATTTATGAAAAATGTTTATTGGGTTGACATATTTTCAAGTTACGAATGATCCACTATGACACAATTATTTACAGATGTTCGGCGAAATAATATTTTGCTAATATTTTTCAAATTTGCCATACTGTGCTTACAGCGAGTTAGAAGTAGCAACAATTGTTTTTGAATTATACATACATACATACATATGTACATATTAGGGATGTCAATTTTCGAAATTTTGTTGATCACGGGATTTTCGAGATCTGAAAACGAAATTCCGGGATCCCGAAATTCACGAAGTTTTGATTTGTATTTTTTAATTTGCCGTAAAATGTAACACGGCAGTAATCGTTGTATTATAGAAGTTGTATACTAAAATAACATAAAAATAACTAAGAAAAACGATTTGTTGTAAATCATGTACATACATACGTATTTATTGGTCTTTGCAAGAAGAAAAGGAAATAAAGGTAAAATTTGACACACATACAAAATAATTTATACTTCATGTACAAATATACATATTTGGTACAGAAGCAAATGCATCTACATACATACATAAATTAAAATTATTTTTAATCACTGTTTAAGACCAATATTAAATATTACTGCTACGCCTCAACGCTTCTTGGTTGAATTGTCGACAATAAGTTAAATGCTATCAATTTCTTTTACCAAGCCTTCTGACAAATTGTATGTCCTTCGATTACTGAACACTTGCGAGCAGCTCGTTAAAACTTGTTGTAATTTATCTTTGAGACTTTCTGCCTTCTCCACTTAAAGCACCTCGTCGTTAGTATTATTGACATCGCTTTCATTTTCTATTCGAGTGGGATATTATACAGCTCATTTATAATGGCATGGACTTATAAATAGAAGTTAACAAGCTGTGTTATTTGTCGACTGTGAACTCTTTAAAGGTTTAATTTGGCCCTTAAAAGCGCAATTTTTAAGAATGAAACAAAATTTAAAAAAATAAATGGGATTTGAATAGACCTGTTCCGGTATATTCGGGAGTTAAAAAAAGCCGGGATCCCGGGATTGACATGCCTAGTACATATACATACATACACTTTGACTTGCGAACCTTTATATGTATTCTTATAAATAAATGCGTACTTTGTGTACATCGTCCTTTCTTTTACTTCCATTGTCGTAAGCATTTTTCGTTTAAGTACATTCGCCACAAAAAGGTAAAATGCCATTGCATTGCCAGCGGGGTGATTGAATCATTTTCGCGCGCATTCGCCTTGGCCAGCTGGGTGAATATACATACATATATATATATATGTATGTATGCAGGTATATACATACATATATATGAACGTATTCTTAAGATAACGATGAATGTGAATGACGAAATACGGGGTTTTTCATTGCTTCGAAAAAAGGATCATCATGAAAGTGTATGTGTGTGTATGTGTTTTGGTTTGTATATACATACATAAATATATATGTTGAAAAGATTGTTTGGGTGTTTATGAGTTTGTTATTGGGTAGCCTTTGCGACATGCGCACCTTGGCATAAATCTTGCAAGAATAGCGAGCCCTTCGTAACGGTCCACTTTATAATGCAACGAGCAAGTAGATTAAGTAAAATCCGTGACAGACAGAGCAGCTGAGCGCTACTGCTTTCATTTTTATATGCATTTAAGTATATGTACCTTGTATCTTTTATGTGGGTTTTTATCCAGTAAAACTCAGTTATATATGTACATATGGCAGAATAAGTCTGCGTTCATCTACGCACATTTTCTTTGCACTATGAAAAGTCGACAACAATAAATTTTTCATAGAATATTTGTTCAGTATTTTATTAAGTTCAACAAAAAGTAACTATTACCAAGGCACATGCAAAAGGTTGCAGCAGCAAACTTTTTTTTATGAACTTTTTTCATATTTTATTTTAATTTGAATTGTCAAATTTTGAATTTCCTTGTGATAAGAATGCTTTCAGTACAATTCAAGGTATGTAGTTGATAAAATATTTTTGAAATTTTAGATTTTAAAAGCAAAAACAAAATATACAGAGCTCAAACATTTTTTTTTTTAATTTTTCTACTGCTGCTACCTATTGAATGTGCCCTTGACTATTACACAAAACTAGGTACGAATAACGAAATTAAATTCAAAATCAGATCACATTAAAAACAAAAATGTCATTTAAACCAATTCACTTCAAGAATAATGAAATAAAAGGCTTTAGGTTAAAAAAATGTATTTAAAATCAATAACGATTTGGATATCCACGTCTGTTGTTTCTCGACTTATAGCTCCCCATTCTTCTTCAACTCTGCAGGTATACGATCAAGAACTTGAAAGCAAGTTGAACACACGTACTGCTTGTCAAATTGACCTAACTTGAAAGCCGTGACGTAGGCTGCACGCAACTTGATAGTCAATTTTATTTTAAGATGCCGTTGTCAAGGTAACCAACTTAAAATTCTTGCCTCACTTAAGAAGCACCAAGAAATTAATAAATTAACCGAAAAAGAAAAAAACGGAAGGTTTTAAGAAATATTGGATGAAAGCCTAATTAGGCTGTTCGAAGAGATTTTATTTTTTTTTCACATCTTCCACAGACATTTTCATATCAGCCGAAATTGATTCGTAGGCCTTTATTTTTAAGTCATTCCGTCGATATGACAAAAGATTCTTATTCCATAGAACTTCATGGCTTTTGTATAGTTCTATAAATCGCAACACTTCGCAATTTTTATCAATTTTATTCATTTGTAAATTGCGGTAAAATATATGCAAAACAAGACACGACAAAATATATGCAAAATTTTACTTGACTATCAAGTTGAAAGGCGATTTGAAAGGAAAATTTAATTCCAGTTCATGTTCATGTTCGAAAAATGTTAGTGTATTGGTAAATTGAAAGGCAAATTGAATGAAAACTTGATCGTGTAACTGGCAAGTTGGCGCATTCTTCAGCATTTCCTTGCTGGTTATAGTACGCTGCCTAATTTTTCTTTCTAGCAAGTCCCATAAGTGTTCTATTGGATTAAGGTCAGGCGATTGCGGGGGTGTACGAAGTTGTTTTGGAACAATTTAACAATTTCTGCTGTGTGCTTCGGGTCGTTGTCTTGTTGGAATATAAATCTTTTACCGAGTCCCAGTTTGACTGCACTTTCTTCTAAATTTGTTTTTAAAATATCGAGATAATCATGTTTGTTCATTATCGACTCAATAAATTAAAATTTTCCATTGCCCGAACTTGCCATACACCCCTACATCATAGCACCTCCATCGCCGTGCTTACGCCGTAGGTACGAGATTTTTGCTTATACAGTGCTGTTCCGCTTTTCCTCCAAACAATCTTACGACCTTTTATCCCAAAAATGCAGAACTTACTCTCATCTGAAAAAATAACGCTATTCCAAATCTCTGGAGGCTTGTGTAAGTGCTCCTTCGCAAAGGCCATCCGCTTAAGTCGGTTTATTCTTGTTATAAAGGGCTTTCTTCATGCGACTCTGCAGTGAAATCCGATTCTTTTCAGAATTTTTCGTACCGTATCTGAACATAATTTCTTTTGGTATTTCACTTATATGTCTATTGAAATTTGCCTTGCGGTCAGTCGTGGATTATACTTCACAAGAATGGTTATGTTGCGCTCTTCTCTTTCCGTCAGTTTTCTTGGACGTCGGGAACGTGGCTTGGACTCATAACATTTCGTTTGCTTGAATTTATTTATTACTCTCTGGACCGAGCAACACTGTCTCCCAAAATTTTTTTGCTATTATCCGATAACTTTTACCATTTTGCCACAAACCAGCAATGATTATTCTTTCGCCAAGGTGAGCGTCACGGTTTTTCACGGAGGGGGGGCCGGTCTACAGCTGCGTCACGTGACGCTTGATTTTATATTAAGAAAAAAAAGTACATATGTATTCTGTTGTTGCTTTCAGTACAGCGAATGTCAAAACCAACCAACAAACAAATGCTTCTGACATTTGCTGTACCACGGCGATAGAAAAAACAAATTAATCATCTGCTTACTAAAGCCATTTTACTAAAATTGGTTATATCTGTAAGAAACGCGATGGACGAAAATAAAACATTTCAAGACTTGACTTCTGCATTCAAGAAAGCAAGCAATCCTTTTAAAAATGTTGTGAATTCTCCAGGGAGGGGCTCATAAGAAGCGTCACGCAATTATGGAGGGTAGGTCCAAGCAAGCGTCACCGTTTGTCACGCACGTAATGCCCGAATTCAGTAAGCAGTCTCATACCTTGTTTATACGAGATCGTATTGACTTAATACACTTTATTTGTTTCTGTTTTTACATTCGACTTTAAAGCGTGCCCAGCGAAACCGTATTGTATGCTTAACAGCTGATTTGAATTTCACATCGATAAATGTAGTCGTTTATATGCTCCTTCAAACCGAAGCGAGAAATAAAGTACCGACTTCAAAGTGCGTGTGGGTGAATTCACTGAAGCATTTCAAGGCGTATTCAAAATCAGTTTATACATGAGTTTTATGCTCCCGTATCAGTCTCTAATAGAGACAAAAGTCACAATTTTAGACCAGTTGGAATTTATTAGTTTCAAAATAAATCCTCTAGTATCAAAATAAAGTCTTTAAAAATTCAAATAAAAACTAAAACCGGTTTCGGCGTTGTGCCATCTTCAGTGTCGTTTTCGTTCTGAGAACGAAACCAATATATCACAAATCTAAATTTGACAAGGGATGACGGAAAATCGTTCCAATGTACATCAACTTGGTTTCATCTCAAGTCTCATCCAATGTACACCTAATTTCCACCCTGTCGGAAAATCAGAAGAAAATCAAGATACCAAGTTACTGAATTCGGGCATAAGTCTTTTGAGTTTTAAAATCTAATGTTAGATCCTGAGAATAAATTTTATATGCTTTTTTACCTTATGTTTTGAAAATAATAAATAATCTTGATCACGATTTTCATTTCGAAAAGGTAAGGCTTTTTTTTTCGCGCAGAATTAAATAACTTTTAAATTTATACTAAGCGACTACATACATACATACATACTCTCCTCTCTACATATGTACATGTGTATGTATGTATATAGCCTCACGAGGTCACGTGAGTTGCTTATTCTAACATGGGTAGAGAATGCCTGTCGGTACACCGGTACCGGGTTCAAAGGTTCTTTAAAATAGTTTTGATCTTGTCCGTTCGTCAGTAGACGTACTATCTGACGTGTGCTGAAGACTGCACAATCTCAAGTCATAGGCTTTTTGGCGTGCTGCATTCAGAACTTGGCGTAGTACAATTTAAATATAACAACAGATGTGGCTGCATACCCACACAACGTGTCGCAGCGTATATGGTGCGCAAGCCGCAAGCGCGACGAAATACTTGACGGTGGTGCCCTTAGGATTGGCTAAATTCCCACCTTTCAATACATTTGTATATGCTCAAAGATTTCCTCTTCCAGCTCAAAAAACCTGTAGTCCTTTAACACAGAAAATATATGTTTGTAAAGGTAGTAATTCAGCCTATAATGGACTGTCAGTTATCCGTTATCTTCTCGGATTAAGCTGTTGTTCAGAGATTCTTCGGGAAGGACCCATAAAGATTTTGCATTTCCGTTTGCTCTTCGACGGGCGCCATTGGGTTGCAATTTGTGTGTTCTCCCATTTTCTTAAAAGCTCAGCTGTTTATCGTCTGGACGGACCCTAAAATGGCCAAAGGCCACACAGGCTCCGTTGTGACGCCCTTTCGTTGCCATCAGAGCCCTTATGGCACGGAACTAACCACAAGGTAACTCTGTTATTGGTTCCTTGTTTGTTTGCAACTGGTTACCAATATCGACGCCGTCTCGCAAAAGCCCTGAGCTCTTAGCGCAGACTGCCTGTCCGACATGATGTTGAATAATCTAAGTGATATTTCCGACAAGTTTAGGCTTACATTCAAGCTTAATACTCAATCCGCCATTAAAAACACCGATTATTCACACAAAATGGCGTTCTCGGTAATCCGAGGAGGATACAATTTTAACTAAACCTTTTCCAACAGTATTTCAGAAAAGCACAAATGTATTTCAGAAAAACGCAAATGTATTTCAGAAAAGATCAATTGTTTTTCAGAAAAACACAATGTATTTCAGAAAAACACAAATGTATTTCAGAAAAACGCAAATGTATTTCAGAAAAGACGAAAGCAATACATTTGTGTTTTTCTGAAATGCATTTGGTGTTTTTCTGATATACATTTGTGTTTTTCTGAAATTCTTTTGGCCTATTCTGAAACACATGTGTTTTTTTCTAAAATATATTTGCGTTATTCTGAAATACTTTAACTAAACTTAGTTTAAAGCAGCACTGAAAAACTGGCCCTTAATTACCCAAAATTATCAGTTTCGAAAAGTGTTTCACCGAATACCGTCATACTGCCGCTTTAGTATTTCCTATTTTCCCAACAAAAAAAAAAACCAGTTGTTGCCATTGTAACAAGTGCAAACAACAATTTGCCACAATTTGTGAATAGAGAACAGACCTGAAGTCTAAAAGTATGCAAGTGGTACAGTTACAGCTCAACTTAATATTCACGGCGTGCATTTTTCCACGCACTCACGCAAGTTTTTTACATTTGATAAATCGATATGAATTTACGTGCGTGTTTTATCGGCTTAATTTATTTAAATGTTTGACAGTAAATTTACGGCGTGATAAATTGCATTGAGGTAGAGAATTTTGTATGAGTAAATGTACATTTAAAGTTATATAAAGATCTAATATACGAGGCCCTAAGGAGTCCTTAAATGTACATTTAAAGTTATATAAAGATCTAATCTACGAGGCCCTAAGGAGTCCTTTAAAAATGGGCCGTGAAGAAAGAAGTATTATGAGGAAATGTGATGATTTCCGAAATAGTGCTATAACTTCTACCGCTCTGGTGTTGTTGTTTTTTCTCCTATTTTTCCAAAAAAAAAACATTTAAAAAATAAAAAAGTTTATTTTGTTGTTCATCTATGTGAATTTGAATTTTTCAATTTGGTATACCCGTTTAGCCACAAGAAGTTATGATATTTATGCATAAATGCATTTATCGTTACATCGAATTAAGTTATCACAAATTCCTCGAAAAAAATAAAATTCCAGTATGGCAGCTTCTTTCATATCGATTGTTGTGTTTTGCGCTAAAATACATATGTTGCCATCACCAGCTCTGGAAAAATATAAACAATGATGGATTTTCATTTTCTGTACAATTTATTAATCGGTTAAAATTAAACAAATACATAATAGTGCAGTGTTTTTTTTTCGGAAATATTGTGAAGTGATGATTTGTGATGATAAGTGCAACTAAAAGTAGCAGGAAGGAATTATGGGTAAAGAAGTGTACGAAGCTGTAAAGTACGGTAAGTCATTACTGGCCAAAACCACGTCACATGTCTGCAAATATATCTAAGAATGCATATAAATATGTAACTTGTCCCATTATGTTAAATCCATGCAAAAAGAACACATCAGCGCTTAACATAGAGGAATGTCAGTTGCCTACGTGTGCTCATTAATTTATAGGTATCGATCCATTGATTTTTTATGTGTACATATGTACATAAATATGTGCTTGCAGGCATACTAGACTTTGGTATAAGTAAATGCAAAAATTGGTTCGCGGCACATACGGAAAACAAGACTAACCAGTACATACGATGGATGATTAGCAAGAAGTGGCACAGCCGGTTGGATGCTGAAAAGCTGCTTTTGATTGGCTGCAAATCGCTACGCTTTTCTGTAGTATTATAATACCATTAAATTATTGCTTAATAGCAACAGTGTAGCTACATTACATTACCGAATACTGCCTTGGCCTAACAATAGATCTTAATGATTTGTTTGGCACCACACAGCTTGAAGCAATTTAAAATGTTTACATGCATATACATATGTACAAAACTTTAGTTTCAACCTCGCATTTGTGATTGCGCCAATATGTAATAGTTACCTAGTAACTGTAAACAAATTGCATTACCAGAGTGTTTAGCGAGTGTATCACATCACCCGGCGTCCTACGTTTAAAATCTCGGCTGGCGTGCATGAATCATCAAGTCATGGACAGCTTTTTGTCAAAACGGCCGTTCCTCGTGTGCATTTCTGCCACTGAAAGCTTTCACAAAATCCGCCATTCATTATCTAAACCTACCTTAATATTATGATATGAAGTTGTACAAAAAGTGTTCATATTCGCCCAGCGCTCGATATTAATCGTCCTAGCTTGGAATTCACTAGTTTCACTAAAAATTATGCAGTTACATCTGTAAACGATAGATTTCTGCAGATATTCGTGAAGATGCAGATATTTGTACAGCTTTGTAAATACTTTGAAGGTTTTACAAAAGCTAATTAATGTTGTTAATTGAAAAGAGAAGATGAAGACATACATATATTTAACACAAACATTTACTCATGTTTTATTTTTGATTTTCGTATTTGTATTATAAATATTTATTTGTATTTTGAAAATTTATTTCAAATTCAATCAATAAATACAAATTTTTAATGTTGATATTTCGACCTCAATTTAAGATCAAACTCAAACTTGAAAATACGTATGTACATTACATTACATTACACCATAAACTTGACAATTAAGTTTCAACAAATTTAAAACTAACTAAAACTACATACTAACATATCATTTTAAAAATTTCAACACTTGTAGGAATGTACATATACTAATTATGTATGTATATCTTTTAGGTTTTTTTTTCTAAATTTGTTTACGTCTGAGAAGACCTTCAATGCGGGCATATTTCTGCTAGGCAGTTTAATCACGCTCCATAAACTCGAAAAATTATTTTGTTTTTTAAAATTTTACAAAATAACGGTTGAAATATGCGTCATGAAATTTATAACAAATTTTCTTTTAAACGAGATTTTTCAAAAAATTTAAAATCATTTTTGTTGCTACTGCTTTCCACAGGGTAGATAGCGATTCAAATGAGTTTCTGCTATCCCTTGTCATTAAAAGGCAAAACGAAAAGTCGCCCAATTTTCTTGAACTGTTGCACTTTCATAACTTTTTTTCTATTTCACGGCTTGTGTTATTCGTATAGATGGCGTAAAACTTCAATTTGTTCAATTTCCATACTCAACTCTATTCAGAACACTGATTTGTTAGCGAATTTTTTTTTAATTAAAACTTAAAACAAACAATTCTGAAACTGCGTACGCGCAAATGCGAGTTCTGTATCACTTCAATAATTTGTAGCTGGTGCTTTAAATAAACTTAAACGGAAGTAATTTTATAATTATCTACTCGCTTTGAAATTTTCTTATCAGAAGGCATGCCCGACTAATACTTTTGCGAATATTGCTAAATACTGTCATACGCCAGTCACTTTGTTTTGAATGTGCAGCATTTGTGTACATATTTTGATACACGTGTATGTATGTTTGTATGTATCTAAATATATATACACACATATGTATGTATGTACATTCACTCTTTCAAATGGTTTTATGTTATGTAATAACTGGATAAAAGGGCATGCCACGTATCATATTCTCAATGTTATGCCTGACTTAATGTTAGTAGGCTTGGCGCACAAGAATCGGTCAAACAATTCACTTTCACTGTTACTTACTGGCAATCTCAACTCAGGGACGCCCAGATCGCGTGTACAGGGCAGACCAGTTCAGCTAGATTTGCTGATTCTATATACCAAAAGCTTGTTTAAGGTAGCTCCATAGCCAAAGAGAAGCATCAGGTTTGGGTGCGCACAACTTTTTGTCTTAATTTTTTTTTCTGCTATTTTTTATAAAGACATAAACTCAAGTCAAAAAGTAACAACAAAGCTAATTTGTACGTCCACAAAACGCTTGGAATTTGTATGTAGCGGGGTAATAGCAACTTCAATAAACAAGTAAACAACACCAACTAAGCGAGCATGCCAGCGTCCAAATTAACAATTGGCTTGTTGGCGCACTTATCGCACCTACAAGTGCTCGCTTGAGCTCAGTAGCGGTCGGAATACGTTAGTGAGCAGTTGCGTTGAATTGGCGCGATCGAGTATCACTGTATTTAAAAAAAAAAATTCGTTTTCATTTTCGCTCGAGTTACATACGTTTTGTTTTATTTGATCATTTTAACACAATTTTCTATATTCGTTTCTTCATTGGTGTATGTGTTTTATTTTGTGCCTCATAAGTAATTAAGAAAACTACTTCTATCTATACTATTGAATTCGTTAAAGTGAATAACATTTTGAAAATATAACTCTCGAAACATTTTTGCAACAGCAACCATGCCAGTTTATGACGCCTTGTTTGAACGCCTATCGAACGTAGGTCAGGAGCATTTGCTAAAATTCTGGGAAGAATTGACGCTCGATCAGCAGGAGCTTTTGGTGCGCGATATCGAGGAACTCAATCTTAACGAACTAAAACTCTATTTCGATCGGGCAACTGAATCACTGCAGGAGAATGGCATCAAGCTGGACGATTGGATGCAACCGTTGCCAGAGTCGAAATTGGTTAGCATTGAGCGTACGGCGGAAGAGCGACTAAAGGCTTACGAAGAAGAAGGAATGCGACAGATCAGCGCTGGACATGTCGCAGTGCTGCTCATGGCTGGTGGACAAGGTAAGTTGCATTTGCTTGAGATTGTATTTGCAGAAGCAGTACAAGGAAGTTACATACATATGTAGATATAGTAATTTGCCATGCATTTATTTGCATTGTATGTACATATGTATGTATGTATGCATGTAGTATACATTTTTATTTTGTATAGGAATGTGCAGTTGTCCACAAAACAATAGGAGCAAATTTCAAAATTTTAGTTCTTGAAATTTTTTATTTATTTGTTTTATTATTTTTGATGATTTTCATTAAAAATTCAGTAGGATCTATCACCGCAGCTTATACGAAATTCGCAGGAATTAAAAAAAACTTTTTATCTAAATTTCAAACTTTTTTATTCAGCATTTTTGGAAAATTTCTGTTTCTCCAGTTTTGAAGCCCAATCAATTTCAGTACAACAAAGTGCAAGTTTCAGTTGGCTAAAAAGTATCATTTTTTTTTAGTCAAAGGTGTTGAGCATTTTCTTCTATATAACTTATCAGTAAAAACTAATTATATAAAATCTAAATATATTTAACTTTGGCTACAAAACTGCATGCACAGTATTTTCCTAAAACATTTTAATGACAGTTTAAACGAATTTGTTTAATTTTTGCGAATTTCGTATAAGCTTTGAAACTCTTATTTATGTCTTCGGTTATTGATTCTACTATGTTTTTAATGAAATTTACTACTATTATTTTTCGTGACAAATATATGTATGTATTATGTGTGTGTGTGTGTGTGTGCATTGTTGCGCTGCTCTGCATATGCCAATACTTAAATTATTTCGCAAATTTAGAAAAAAAATAAATTTATTTTAAAATCACTTGAATTGCTGCATGAAAAAATTAAAGCAACAAAAGAGTGCAGTTTCAAGTTTGTCAGCAACTGTGCTGTCGTGGCTGCTTTTTACATTACTCTGTTGCACTGTTAGCGCCTCTCATTAAAAGCCGTTTGGCGTAACTTAAAAATTATAAATAAAATTATAATTAACTTGCCTGTCACGTATGTGTATATGTACATATTTATGTATATATGTATGTATTTAGCTGCGAAGAAGAAAGACGTCGTGAAAAATGCTCTCACAAATTACCGTAATATATGTATGTATGTATGTACTAACCACAAACCAAAACGAAGCGCGACTAACCATTTTGAAAAACAAAATAAAAAACGATTTTTTTTTCGCTCATTGAATAAAATTTATAAAGCCAGTTTGCGTGAGAGTTAGCTTTTGTAACAAAGAAGGAATACATTAACAGACAAGAATTCCACATTACCTTGTTGGTTGGTTAAACCGCTGCATGCTATTTAATTTATTAGCACACGGTTTGCTTTTGTTTGCGTTTTATTTATTACACACCTAATTTTTTTTTCTTTTAATTCTGCCTCGAAATATAATCTGCTTTAATATCACTTCTTTCGGATATTCTGATATGTCTATCTAACGCGATTCAACCGTTTTCGATGCGATAGCACACAAAAATTAAAAAAAAAAATTTTATATTTTGATTTCTAGATATTTGGCATTTTTATTAAGAAACCTGATTATCCGGTTTTTGTGGATAGTGAAAAATTCGTTCATTCGTCATCTATTTGAGTGAAATGGGTCAATATTGGCATGTTTTTTTGATTTATTTCTATATTTATGACAAGTTGGTTTTTATAAAATTTTGAAGAAAAAAAAAATTGGCTGTACCACGATCACTTTGCCTTGGATGAGCTCTAAGTAAATTGTTAAAAAATAGTATATCAAGTCATATTTGCACATAAAATCATATTATTAAACATTTTTTTTGGAAAATTATAAAATGTTTACTCATTGCGAAATGCTATATCCCGATTTTTACCAAACGTGAAAACAATTTCTGAAATCGGACTTTTGTTTACTTATCATAAAGCAGTCATTTACGAAAAATTTAATTTTGTTTTTAAATTTTGATTGCAGTTTGTTCAAAGCTAATATATATAAGTCTGGTGATTTAAAAAAAAATGTGAATTGACATAGCACCTTCCACTTTTGTCAAAACTCATGGTGGAATTATTTACAGGTGATGTCAGTTCGAATTCACCAAATGACAGACTGTCCTAATTGTGGCATGCATTTTTAAAGTAGTAAAACGGGGAGAAAATAAATTCAGGAAGAAAAACTTATTAAAATTCATGTAAATTGTTTAGATTAAATTTAATTAATTTAATTACGAGGCCCAATTCGGACATACTCTGGTCATATTTAGGTGTGTACTCGTACATATGTACATACATATATATTTTGCTCAGTGGAGAGAAAAATAGTCTCTAAGAGACAATTTTGTGAAAGAACTAGGAAACATCAAACTTTCACCATTTCCATATTTGTAATTCAAAATCAGAAATATACATACACTTTCATAAGCAACGCAAGTCTTCTCTTCTTAATTTTTTGACAGGCTGTGAATGTGACAGGCTCTAGGTGCGCGTTTTGTTAGTGTATTGGTGTTTTTCTTTCAGAGTATGACATTAAAATTTGAAAACAGGTTGTCGCAAATTTTTGGAAAATAATTTAAAATTATTTTGAAAATGTAAAAGGAATATGCTATCTAATTTTCAATAGTTCCTTTCATGAATTTATTTTCTACGTTGCAATTAAACAAAAAATTTTAATTATTATGTAAAAGTTATAATTAAAACTTGCACATTACTATTTAAATTATTTTTAAGCAAAGTTCTGTTAGGGCCTTAATAACCGAGAAGCAATCAGGAAACATGTTAAAATAAAAATAGAAGTACCATGTTCGATCGTGTTTTGAAATATACGTACTCGTGAAAACTTTTAAATTTTTCAAATAATGTGACGAGGCATTGTAAGGAATGAGTAAATTATTTAATCACTTTTTTTTAATTTTAACGTAAAATATACCCATGTGTTATTAGTAAAGCAACATAACAGATTTTTTAGTATAAATATATAGTAGAATTTTTAGAAAATTATTTTGTTTTATTTTAAAATAAATAACACACAACTGCAAGAAACCAATACCGGTACGAAAATGTTTTTTCGCATTCAATGAAAGCACGTAGTAACACATGGTTATTCTACTAGTTGGAATGTACGATGATCAGAAATCGGACTGTGAATAATGAAATGCAAGCAAACAATATCATTTTGACATTTGCTGTACCACTGCAAGAAAAAAAAAAATCAATTTTGCTCCTTACAAACGCCACCTCACCAAATTCGCCTTGAGGCAAAACAAAACTACGCATCAAAAACGGAATATTTCTAATACTATTTTAGTTTGCTTTTGTAGTTGAGGTTAGGAGAGTGGGCAACACTGGAAATAAGCCAGCGGGCTTTTTCAAAATATACAGCTATTCGGTTTACTGACATCACGTGTATATAATTCCGCCATGGTTAAAACTATTTCATCAATCTGCAGATGTTGACGTGTGGCACCATCGTCGAAGTTATTAAAATCAGTCCAAAATTGACACTCACTTTTATTTATTATTTTCGACAATACGAAAAAAAAAATCCAGAACATATAAGAAATTTGTTTGAGAATATATCACTAGGGCAAAGCAATCTGTATTTCACTCAAATTGAATCTTATAATTAAGTATTTGAAAACTAAACATTTTAAATTTATCACACTTTCGCTTTTACTTATTTGAAACAGGCATCGAAAATAAAAGTTATTTAAAAAAAATCAATACATTTAAGTCAGACGCCAGGGAATCATTTTTCAAATTCTTTAAAATAAAAAATAAAAAATTAAAATTTTCATCGAAATTATAAAATTTATAATATTAATTTCATTTTGTAAAGTCTCTGATTTCATCCATATTTCTACGCCACCAGCTTGCGTCTTGCGCGAATAAAATGCTATTTCCCACGCCACCACTCCCTCCATTTTCATCGCCGGTATGTTGACGTGTATGTGCGTACCGCAATGTCGAGAGAGTTCATTCAACACACTCGCTAAAAAGTGTTATATTTAAAGCAATGCCACTCAAGCCGGCTGAACGTTATCTCAGCGTTTAATCTATCCTCAACTCGGGCAGCAAGTTTCCATCGCGACATACAAACATTGTGGTTTCTCACTGGTAGAAGAAATACCACTAAGCTCCTCTGGGCATTTTTAGTAGCAATTATAGAGAGAGCAAAATGACATTTTATTTTGAGTGGGAGTTGTTAATTCTTGCTGGACAAATTTTACCCAGCACAAATTCGCAAGCAATAAAACAGCTGATTGAAATTTGGATGAATACCAAAATTTTGTTTAAGAATTTTAAAGGCAAAAATAATAAAATACGAGTGTTGAACATGCAAGACGCAAGTAAATTTTAGTTGCCTTAAGTTTCCTTAGTAAAATGTTTCAGGAAAACACTAATGCAGTGTTATTTATTTAAATTTTTTTCAAACAGCTGTTCATTAAACTTACAAGTTTCTGCAAATTTTGCGTTCGTGCGCATCTCTCTTTGAGAGAGAATACTCCAAAATTCTCAGAAATTTAGTTGCTTGATAATTCTTGCTGGACTGTGGGATGGTTACAATTTTACACTAACAAAAAATACTACCCAGTTTTTTCGCAAAAAAAAATTAATAAAAGCAAAACTACAAACCAAATTAAATTATAACAAGTAAGAAATGCTACATTCGGGCGAAACCGATTTTTATAAATCCTCGCGATGTATTTTTGTAAGAGCGGTGCCCATAATATCAAAAAATTTTCGTTTTTTTGTTTCAAATCGCAGCTAGTATTAAACTTTACTCAATTTCTTCCAATAAATACTGAAATTATTCTAAATTTCCGTTATATGGAAGTTGGGCGTGGTTATGGTCCGATTTAAAAAATTATTGACGGTGATGCTAGTGATATCAAGGACAATATGTTCACCAAATTTTGTGACGATACCGTACATCGTTGTTGAGATACATACAGATTTTTTTTAAAAGTGGGCGTGGTAACGCGTGGTTATGATCCGATTTAAAAAATTTTCTACGATAATAAAAGTGATATCAAGGGAAATATGTCTAACAAATTTTGTGATGATACCTTACACCGTTATTGAGATACAGACAGTTTTTTCATTTTTGAAAATTACATAATTAAATACCTAATTTCTTAGTTCAAAATCGCTCCAAATACCGAATTTCACTCAATTTCTTTTAATAAATACCACAAAATTTGGTGGACATATTTTCCTTGACATCGCTATTAAAATCGTAGAAAATTTTTTAAATCGGATCATAACCACGCCCACCTCCCATATAACGGAAATTTTAAAAAATGCAAATTGAGTGAAATTCGGTATTTGGAGCGATTTTGAACTAAGAAATTAGGTATTTATGTAATTTTTAAAATAGGCGTAGCCACGCCCACTTAGGAGAAAACGTCTGTATCTCAATAACGGTGTAAGCTACCGTCACAAAATTTGGTGAACAAATTTTCTTCAATATCGCTGTTATCATCGTTAAAATTTTTTGAAATCGAAACATAACGTCGCCCACCTCCCATATAACGGAAATTTTGAAAAATGCAAAAATTTCGTTTTTTCTTTATCTATTGGAACATATTAATTAAAATTTAATATTTAGAGATACACATATTTAATGAAGAAACTTGATTTTTATGAAATTTTGAAAAATGGGCGTTACCACGCCCACTTATAAAATAACGTCTGTAGGTATCTCAATAACGATGTAAAGGGCCGTACACATACAACTTTCCTGGCTTTACTTGACAATTCGAAATTTAACAACAAAGCATGAGGTGTAGAAGGTTTGCTACATAGAACGCTTTAACAGATTCTGTGCTAGTTGTTTTGAATTGCGATTTGTGTTTATTCCGAGTATTTTATTTAATAAGAGGATAAGAAATGAGCTTTACTGATATAATTAAGGAAGTATTAGTTATGCTACTAATGTTTCAAATTCGCGAGTATAATAAAATTTATTAAGACCGCGATGTAAAATGTCTTCTTGGAGCATCTTTCGAAGAGATAAATAGAAAACGATCCAGTTGAGTTTAAGAAAACGGGGAGGGTAATTAACAAAGATGTGTATCATTTGCTATTTGACTTGTTTAGGAATGGACCACCGATAGTAGCAAAATGCTGATTGTTCATCACGCTTGCAAAAGGCAAAAAGTAGATATTGCAATCGTAATTTTAAACTTTTACACATATGCTTTAAACAGCAGATATAAGCGCTTGATTGTAGTCAACACATCTCCTTTCAAATAGGCGTGTTTTATTAAACAGGACACTGTGACGGTTAATCGCTTCAATTAATATTTCCTCAATATTATTCTGTCTATGTAAAGTACATAACAATTAATAGAATATGCAATATTAATAACAAACATAATTCATATTTATCTTTTTTCGTTTTTAAAAGTAAATATACCCGCAAAAGTTATGAAATACTAGTGAATCGTATGCATATGCGCGCAGAATTAAACGGGAAATGTAAACAGTTGGTTGTCAAAGTGTTCAAAAGTTGAGAGTTCGCCATGATTTTGCTTCGTTTTGCTTTGCTTTACTTTTCTCGCCTTGTATTTAGCAGCACTCATATAACATCTGTACTTTAACTTATCTGTCAAAGCGAAACTCTGAAGCAAAGCAAAGCGAAAGTCTTATGTGTACGGCCCTTAAGGTATCGTCACAAAATTTAATGAACAAATTGTCCTTGATATCACTAACATCACCGTCAATAATTTTTGATATCGGACCATAACCTCGCCCACCACCCATATAACGGAAATTTTGAAAAATGCAAAAAAATTAGTTTTTCAGTGTTTATTGGAAGAAATTGAGTAAAGTTTAATACTAGCAGCGATTTGAAACAAAGAAACGGGGTCCATACAAAAATACATCGCGAGGGTATATAAAAATCGGGTTTCGCCGAAATTAGCTTTTCTTACTTGTTTTTATTTTAATTTTTTTGTGACCTGCTCATGACGAAGTCACAAGTTGGAGACTTTATTCTGAGACTAGAGGCTTTATTTTGAATCTAATAAATGCCAACTAGTCTAAAATTGTGACTTTTCTCGCTATTAGAGGCTGAGACTGCTTACTAAATTCGGGCATAAGTCTCAGTATCCGCCAAACGCGTTCCATCAGTTTGATTTTTTTTTTTACTAAGTGTTCCTAGAACACACCAAGCGTTTAAAAAAAAATGTTCACAACTGCAGAGGCTTTTTACATTAATTTTTTATGTTATCTCATTAATTTGCTATCTCGGTATCTTGTTTTATTTGTAGATGCAATGATAAAAGTGCTGCGATAAAAATTGTAATTGTTTTTAACCGCTAACACTGGGGAACAAATAAAAAAAAAGTTGTATACACCTTTAAAGTTTGTTTTGTAAAAATCATAGTAGTTGCCGAAGTTGGTGCAATTTTTTTATAGCTGTTTATTTATTTTTTCACATCATCACTGAGATTTTGGCCCTTTAACTCAAAAACTTGTCATCCTTATTTACATACTTATAAATATATATATTCTAAAATTAGAGAATAATCCTTTAATTTAAGGCCCCTCATGTAAAATTCTGTAGATTTTTAAAGAAACTTTTACTGCATTATTTAAATGGAATGGGTGAGAAAATTACGTTTTTTTATTAATTTAAAAATTTTGTCAAACGAAAAAAATAAAGAAAAACAAAAACAACTACCAATATTATTTTTTTTTCGTTTTTAGGCAAATTTTGATATATTCACAGATTTTAACAAAACTTCATTTACTGCCCAGACTCGCATATTTTATTATTTCTTGTTTCATAATTGGTATAAATCACATAGTTTTCTGTTTCGTAAACTAAAAAAAAGTTGTACTAAAAAATTTTGTGACTGCAGTGACATGAAGAAAATATGAACATCAAAATTTACAAATATACACGATCAGGTTAATAACACCGCGTTACACACATTCTGTCCTATGAACCAAATATACTTTTTCGGAAAGGGAAGACAAAATAAAAATACGCGAGTATCGGCGATTTTCATGTATACGTCATAATTTTTTTTCTTGCCTTAAGGTAGCCAGTGTTGCTCTCTTTTAATTTAAGAAAAAAAAATGTTATCAAACACGTTGAAATTAGTACTTTTCTTGTGAAATGGCCTGTGGCAGGCAACACTGGTGCTTTTTTGTAATTTTAAAATTATTTCAGCATGTCCTATATTTAATAATCGAATTGACGAAATTCTCGTACATTTTGCCAGTAGCCTTGCCTATCTAGCAGCGAACAGAAATTGAAATTTTTTTCTTTGCATGTATGAAATTGATTGATCGTTGGTTCGATTCCCGGTCAGGTCAGATCATTTTGTTTAATATTTTTTTTCAAAGAAATCATTTCATGTTTTAAATTTTTTACTGTGTATATTTTATGTAAAATAACATAAAATTAAAAAAAAAAGAATTGATATATGTAAATATTAACAACCATAAAATTATACAATTAAAATATCGAATAGAAGAACATTTATTAGTATTTTGACCAGTTTTGACTAACGTCTTTACTTGATTTTTAACAGATGTATATCAATAAAAATTCCGTTAATTTTTTGACGAAGGTATTGTGTGGTGTTTTCTGTATAAAAAAAGAAGGAGGCTGTGTCAGAGACACGGCCATTAAGTTTAACGTAGAATACGCCATCCGATAAGACAGAAAACATATGTATAATGATAATTTATAATGATAAATAATACAAGCAAATTAATTTCTTTATTTGATAGTTACTTTTGATGATATACATAAGCTTATGATAGGAAAATATGATAAAAATGTTTTTAAATTATTAATTAAATTTCTCGCAAAAACGAAGTCAATGGTAGTTATCAATAGTAAAGATAAATGATAAATAACAGACCCAATTTGATTATTTGAAAGTTACTTTTGAGAATATAGGCTTATGATGGGAAAAATAGGATAAATAGGTTTTTAAATTAACATTTAAATTTCTCGCAAAAACTAAGTCAATGGTTGTGTTATCAATAGTTGTGGGAGCATCATTTCGAATATAATCCAAATTAAACGTATCGCTCATAAATTTCGCCAATCTAGTATTTGAAGTGATTTCTGTGTTAAAATCACCACCAATAAGCAGTAGTTGGCAGCGCTTTCTCTGCCTTTACTCTACTTAAATTTTCCCGCCTAAAATTATGCAATAAAATGAACGTCTATTCACGCTACAAACTAGTGGTGGGTAACACAGTGCTGCACACCACACACATATTTGTTTGGATGTGTTTATAAAATTTTCATTTGAGAAATTTAAATATTAGGAAGATATCAACCAATATGAAATGTATGTCAAACGAAAGCTAACATCTTCATTTGACTACAAAAAAAATTTTTAAAAAATTTATCTCGCCGTTTCCTTATAATTAAAGAAATAGAGATTACAACAATAACAATCTGACATGGGTGCCCATACCGTAAGGTAAGACGTATTCTACGCCAAAAATTTTCGAACAACTAATGTTACATTTTTAGTGACTTGAATCTTACAATTTTATGATCTACAAAAATGGTAATTAATATTTTAAAAAAGTTTGAAAATGTAATGAAATATGTATACAATCATGGTTACTGGTCTTTTAATAGATACATATGTACCTCTTATTTTGGTTGCTAAAATTGATATTGAATTAAAGAAAAATTTATTATCAAAATTTTTCCAAATGTGATAGTTCTATTTTCTGCATGTAAAAACTTAAGAAAGGGAGAAATCACATTGTTTTTGTTAACAAAATGTGTAAAAGATATTTGCTTCTAAATCACACTTGCGTTTTTTGTTTCTATAGTTTGTTGTATTAAGGTGCTATGTATATACATACATACATGTGTGGTTGAATATTCGGTTATATTATATTAAATTGAAATATCAAATTTCTGCAAATATGTTTCATTCTATGTACAAACCGCATTACGGTACTAGTTACCTACGTTTCTACTACCTTTGCGCGAAAAGGGATAAAATATTTTCCCCTTTATCACACCTTCCTAAATGCAACCTTACAAGGCAGTCGGAAAACTTAAACGTCAAAGGGTATCCAACATTTTATAATTGAATCATGACAAACACATAAAATCGAGTTTGATATATCTGCAGTTGCGCCAAAAAATAAATTTGAAGAGTGTTGCTTCACTGTGGGGGCCTTATATACCCTTTTTTGACGAAGCTTACTCATACAAAGTAAAGTGTGCTGTTGGCTCAACTCAAAACGGAAGTGATATTTTTACAATATTCGCAATGTCGTTCATTTGGAATTTGTTTGTTCATTTTTTTTTTTTTGATGAAGATTTTTAGTTTTTGCACATATGTAGTATATAATTTAAAAGCACATGGTTTTTGTCAAATGAACTATAATTTAAAAGAAAAAATAAATAAACGATAAAAACTAATTTTTGGCTACACCTTTGGATTTTATTTTAAATTCAAGTGTCATTTTTGACTTACGTTTACTCGGTTTTCCTTTTCTAATTTTATATATCTGTAGATACTGTTCATACTCCCAATATATAACTATTAGATTTATGCATCGACGGAAATAAGACTGAAAGTTCAGTGATGAACTGAGAAAGTAAAAAATATAAAAATATTAAAAAACCGTTTTTTTTTTTAAATCGCACCAACTTTGGCAAACCAATATGAGTTTTACAATTTAAAAACGGTACCAGATCGAAAAAGTAATGACATTTTAAACGTGTAAAAATCGTGTTCTCCATTGTAACCAATCAGTGAAGTTGCAAAAAAAAAAAAACACCGTAAATTTCTGTTTGTAAAATTACACTCGGCTTCTATGAGACTTGTCTTCTCGCATCCAAACATTGAATTATAATGTAGAGAATTGTGTTATAAAGTAATGCAATTGCTCCGGTAAAAAGAAATTACTTACGTTAAATAGAACTTATTAAATTTCTCTTTCTTTACTATCGTAGGTTTTGCAATGTTGTTACGTTTGTTATAAGGGAGACAGTTTTTTTTTTGTTTTCAAACTCGGTAATAATTTAGTGAATCTTGGTTATTATTTCTTTAGAAAAATTTCGAGCATTTTGAAGTAGTTAAAATTTGCTGTTGTTTTTTGAGTTTCTTTTTCTCGGGTGTGTTGCTGCTTTCTTCTTCTTTCTTATAAAAATTAAAAATTTTATGTCTTATAGTTATGGTAGCAAAATATTTAAATAAATCTATACAAACTTATGTGCATATATACATACACACACACATGTGTGTGCATGCGCGGCGAATATCTTGCACAGACAGCCATTTAGTTACTACGTCAACGCACAACAAGATTTGACTTAAACCAAAAAGAAACAAGTTTTAAAGGTCGTCCAGCAGGCGTAATAGCTTTTGCCGTAATATAAAATTAGCATAAAATATGTGAGAATGGCTTATTTTTGTGATGCATAACATCAACATTAACGAAAACACTAGCTGATAAAAAAAAGCGTAATCCATCGAGATATTTTTTTAAATTTTAAATAAAACACTTAAAACAGAACTGAATGTCGGAAATTATATTATTACCCCAAATAACAAACTCTGTAATTTTCTTCTTAAAAATAATTGCATTGAAATGTTGGTCGCGACTACGGGTGAGTGTTCCATTCGTATGGTCTAATTTTCAATTACTTTCCAGCATTGCTACCGGTATTTCGCGAATTATGCGAATAATGTTGGCTTTCATGAATCAAAAAAAAAATCCAGAGCCGGCTGTTGACAGCTCTAAAACGCAAAATTATGCAAGGTACACTGTTAGATTTCTTAGAATGCAAAAAAAGAACAAAAAAATATTCCGAAGAATTCATAGACTATTCCTCTTTTGAAGTCGGTTGACAACTATTTTAAATAAATTTTTTATATTTTTGGATATTTCGCCATTAAAAAGTCATAACCAAGGCGAATTGATTTATGGTGCTATACTTCACATCAAGGCGAATTCAATAAGGTGGCTTTGTGGCGCCAGTTGGTTTTTTTCGCTTTGGTGAGCATTATGTCAAACTGCTCCGTTCTGATTCGCTGTCAATTTAAATGTCTAATGGTATTTGACATGATGGTCACCAAAAATCAAAAACAAAGTACGTGTCAAGGCGAATTTATCAAGGTGGTGGTATGCGTATATAAGTAAGAAAAAGGCCTCCATGTATTTTGTTTTTGCTTTGCTGGACTGAATGTCAAATTTCTGTAGGTGATTTACATCGCCAGTCATTCGCCAGCCAATCAGAACGAAGCCCTTTGACGTTCAGTCCAGCAATGCGAAAAAGGCGATAAAATCAGCTGGCTCCTTAACATTACCTTGTTAAATTCGCCTTGGTACGTGTTGGATTTTTACTTAAATGCGGCTACCGCCACCTTATTGAATCCGCATTGCTTCACATTAACAGCCCTATTCGCGTTTTGTCACAGTCTTCAATTGTTATGGGTAAATTGTCATTATATTGTCACGGCCACTTGTCATAGGTATGCACCGCCAATAATGACAATAGAAAAGCTCTTCTCACTCACCGCATGCGGCGAAAAGTTCTGTATAGCAAAAACAGCTGATTTGGTTCACAATTTCAAATTTTATTCTTCGTTTTATTTTATCGCGTGATACTGAGGATTGGCTCATGGCAATTTGAAAATTGTTTCCAACGCACTTTTGATATGATCCATGCGCGTAGAAATACAAGCAAACAAGAAAACGAATAGTGAATGGGATGCTGGACTTTTGACGGTCACTTGGTTCCAACTTTTCGAGTAATCTGCGGCAAAGTGATTTAGGAAACCGAAAGTTTTGTATAAAGATGGTCTCCTGCATGGAAAATGGATCACTGTTATCACGCAGATTCCTCAGAAGTCGCCTTCTGGCTGTAATTTCTTCTTGCTCCACAATCAAACACATTATAACACCTTGCTCTGCCATAGCTAAAACTCGAACGCAATCTGTGGTGTAAAAACTTAAAAACGCTTGGTTTATTTAAAAATTTAACACCAATTCGCACAAAGCATTTGAGTTGCAAATTTTTACTTTAATATAATGTAACACAAAAACATCTGTGTCAACGTTGTCACATCCTCTGTAGGTCATAACAATAAATATGACAGTAGACACAAAAAGAGCTTTCAAAAATTTCTGCGCATACCAAAAATGTGACAGTTATAAAAATTGTCATTACGGCGAAATTTGTCACGGCCTGCGAATAGGGCTGTAAGTAAAAAGTTTTGTGTATTTTGCTTTGAAAATGTAAGGGTAACTTAGAAAAAACAAAAACAAACGAATTGGGCGGAATTCCAAGTACGAGCGGAGAAAACGAAAAATTTACGTTGACGAGACGATCGAGTCGGTTGAAGGCGGGAGATAAATGGGAGTTCTTCTATGACGATGATTTTATGGAGAACTATTTTTGATACTTTATCAAAAACCGCACATTTTTTTTCTTGCCAATAAAATATTGTATTGGAAATGCCAATAAAATTGTTTATGCTTTATTCCCACTTAATAATTTAACAAATAATGTTTCATTATACAAATACTTGACAATTTTTTCAAAAACTTATTCAAATTATCGCTTTTAGAAAACCAATTATTAACAAAAGAGAAAAATTATCCAAAATGTCAAAACAATCGATAATACATATTATAAGTTCCACATGAAAAACTTAATTTTCTGCTACAATTCAACATTTTTTTTTGTACAAAACTGGTAACCAAATTCTGCAAAGGAACAACACAGTTTCTAAGGGCGTTCAAGATGGCTGATTTAGAGCGAGACACCTTTAATTATTGCATCATGGCTGCGGCTACCTATTTGATGTGCCTTGATATTACCATATTATCTTTTTGGGTATTTAGTTATGTTAAATCGATTTATGGTTTTTTTGAGTAAACCCTCGAAATGTTGATTTTCTTATAAACCTTTTAACTTGACAACGCATACAAATGTACACACATGCATACATACATACATACATTAATGAAAATTTATATAAACTTCATTTTTTTTTTAAGTTACTATATCCATTAAATATCTGTAGTTCATGCTGCACTGCCTATATAGTTTCATTCTAATTTTACTTTATGTTACTAAACAATTTTTCCTTCTCTCCTCCTTCACCTTATAGGCACCCGTTTGGGTTTCCCCCATCCGAAGGGCATGTACGACGTCGGTCTGCCATCAAAAAAGTCACTCTTTCGCATACAAGCCGAACGCATACAGAAACTTGAGGAGTTGGCCTATGTCACGACTAGACGCCGTGGTTCCATTACATGGTACATCATGACCTCGGAGCACACAATTCAACCGACGTACGAGTATTTCCGAGCTAACAACTATTTCGGGCTGAAGAAGGAGAACATCATACTCTTCGAACAGGGTTCACTGCCATGCTTCGATTATGACGGTCGCATTATATTGGACGAAAAGCATCGCGTCGCACGCGCACCAGACGGCAATGGTGGATTGTATAGGGCGCTGAAGCAGCAAGGCATTTTGGAAGATATCAAGAAGCGTGGAGTATTGTATTTGCATGCGCACAGCGTGGATAATATATTGATAAAGGTCGCCGATCCGATTTTTATCGGCTACTGTGTTCAAGAGAATGCCGATTGTGCGGCCAAGGTTGTTGAGAAATCGGCGCCAAATGAAGCAGTTGGTGTGGTAGCCATTGTGGATGGTAAATACCAGGTGGTGGAGTATAGCGAAATTTCCGCAAAGACCGCTGAAATGCGCAATGCTGACGGCCGATTGACCTTCAGTGCAGGCAATATTTGCAATCACTTTTTCACCTCAAACTTTCTGTATAAAATTGGCGAAACATACGAGAAGGAATTGAAGTTGCATGTGGCGAAGAAGAAGATTCCATTTGTGGACAATTCGGGCAAGCGTGTAACGCCAGAGAAACCGAATGGCATAAAAATTGAAAAGTTCGTATTTGATGTATTCGAGTTTGCACAGAAATTCGTGGCAATGGAAGTGCCGCGTAGCGCTGAATTTAGTGCGCTCAAGAATGCCGATAGCGCTGGCAAGGATTGTCCATCGACGGCGCGTGCAGATTTGACACGACTGCACAAGCGGTACATCGAAGCTGCAGGCGGCATTGTGCATGGTGACGAATGCGAAATATCGCCGTTTGTCAGTTACGCGGGCGAGAATTTAGCACCACTCGTGTCTGGCAAATCTTTCACAAGCCCGGTGTACTTGCGCAGCAATCGCGATCCCTACCATGGTCACCTGTGACCTGTATGTGACGTATGAATATGCTGAATATAACTTGTTGACTGATGTTAGCTGCATAGAGTTGTAAATGCAGTAGATGTTAGATTTGTCTAGTTTTGTTATGGTTTCTGATTATACAAATAATTAAACAAAATAAATATTAAAAGGTGTTAAACAATTTGAACAATGTAAAACAAGATTTACTGATTTATGCTGCGTCTGCGCACGCTGCCCGCATACATATTTACATATTTACAATTCAAATCATAAAGAAGAAGTCAAAAAAGCGTTTATTTGATTTCTTGAAATATTTTACTATTACATATTCAGAACAAAAACGCAACATTTCGTTTTAAACTCACTCTAGTGCACTTGCATTAGTGAATTGTTTGTATTGTATTATCACATATTTCTTAATTAATATTCCTTAATTTTATTGTATTAAATTTTAGCGAGAACGTATGTTTGTATTAAAGCTGGCAATTTGATTGCCACATAAAATATTATATGTACAGTTATATTTGTGTGTACGTGAAAAATAAATAATTTTTTTTTTTCGAAATATATGTATGAAAATACATTTTTTTCGATGGTTATTGTGTATGTTTTGAGGTTATATATTATGCATAATGGAAAACAAAGTGCAATCCATAAAAATGTTAATGTACATATATACAAATTCAATACTTTGCAAATATAAAATAAATATGTAAAACATTTAATTTTGACTAGAATACATTTTCTTTCATTGACAACTACTAAAACACACTTAAGTAGGCATTAATTGCCTTCAGGTTATTTGCTCTGCTCTGCAGTTACCGAAAAAAATTCGTTTTTATGAACAATTTTTATTTTAAAATCATATGTTATTGTATTTTTATCTTCATTTTCTTGTCCGACAGGGTGGAATGTTGATGTTTGTTGGAACGATTTTCCATCATCCCTTGTCGAGTTTGGTTTGGAGTGTGGTGCCATCGTCAGTGTCAATTTGTCTCCAAACTAAACTTGGCAAGGTATGACGGAAAATCATTCCAACAAACATCATTATATTTTATTATAAAAATCATAGCGTTTAGTGTGCCTACTGATCGCGCCAACCTGATAGCCTATCTATTAACAGTATCTCATTGAAGAAAAACGCGTATTTATTTATTTTAATGTTTTATCTACTTGGTGTGTGGTGATTTCTTAAGAAGGTTCATGCAGTGCTCGACCATTGCTTTATCTAGTACAAATATTTATTTGTCTTACACTTAAATGGGAAAAGAATGTGATTAAATCGTATTTTCTCTACGACACAGACAACAATGCCATTGCTATAATATTTATGGTAATGAAGGGTCAATCCGTCATTCTCAGTTTAAGAGTCCACTAAAATCCTGCACTTGAATGAAGTGGCCCGTTTCTCTGTCGCAGACCCTCTGTGCTGTGTTAGTTTTTGTTCATTTTAACAATTTTCTACAATTAGACACAGCTATTTCAACTGATTAATCAAACTGATTTCGACCGCATCGAGGGTTATGTTTCTCCTCGCCGGTGACATCTTTTGGTGACGGGATCTAACCCAACGCATTATTTCCTCCTTAGATTCAGTACTCTTTGTTTAATATCACAAAGGGTATCTTCAAATAGCCTTGCTATAATGACAATTTCATCCTCGAATTCTTTACCTTTGAGAGAGGCTGAATGACTTTGCGGCGACACGAAATATGATTTGAGTCATGCCATATTCAAGCATCAAAAAAAATATCCGGCTGTGATATACGCAACCCAGTATATAGTTCCAGGAGCTGAAAGCATTTTCATTTTTTTTTTATATGGAGTGACACAAACTGAAGGCTTTCTACTTTTGCTACCCTGAGAAAGGCATTTGCCGGACGTATTTTGAAAGGTCTTCTCCATTCGCTACCTATAGATTGACTTCAAGAAGGGCTTTTGTTGGATGTACTTTAGATATCACAAATAGAAAATCCCTTCTTGGGAAAGCTTTGTAGAAGGCTTTTCTATTTTATCTTCTGGGCTTGCAGCAATTACTTTCGAGCAATGCAGAATATAATAGAGGGAAGACAACCATCGTTTCTTGACGATGGAATAAAAGGCAGAAAGACGTGTGGAAAGCTTGAAATGTTTGCAGGCTATTCAATTCTAACAAGCAAATGGTTTTAAGACCGAAGCTGATTTATACAGTTTTGTAGTAACTTTGAAGGAAGAACTTCTCAAATGTTGTGAATGGCAACTGTGGGGATGGGTTGACCTTCACGACCCTCCACTCGACTAAAACGAATGAAACAGCAAAATATGTATCTCAAAGACTAAAGACCTTCAATCAAATCAGAACATGCCTTCTTTTCGTAAAATTTTAAGCAAGTTTTGAAAACACGAGGAGAAGCTCACTGTCCTCTCAAAACTAATACAGCCATGTAGAGGGAAGTTGATAACAAATGCAACTGCGTCCAAATTGGATAGACCTCTTCGAACAGTTTAAGTAAGGATTTAGAAAGATGACTCACAAAAGCCAGGACATCGACGAACAGAATGTAAGGGCCAAGTACAATAAGACATGTCTTCACTTGGTCTGAGTAACCTGCGTTATGTAAATGTTTCAAAGGTCCTCTGGGTATTCAGGAGTCTACCCAAGATTAGACTAACTACGAACACGAATGTGCAATCTGGTATTTAAGCACGAAATTCAAACATGACGAGAACGTCCATTAACGGCTATTGCTTTATCTACAGATACATTATCTGTATTATTTTTTCTGTGCATGTATAAGAATTTTAGTCAGCAATTTCTTGCAGTGTAGCAATCTACAATTTTATTTCACCAGTAAATAAAATTATAGCCTGTAACGTTTGAATTTTATTATTTTTCTACAATTTTTAGTTATAGTTTCAAACATGATAATCAAGTTTAAATAAAGTTCAATGTGGCAATGTTTATTCGTACCAATTTCTACCTGACTAATTATCCGGTTCTGAAGCACCCCCTCTGTTAATCAGGCAACACCGGCATTGCGAATGCCATATTAAAAAAGACATTAAAAAGAAGCAGAAACAAAACGACAATAAGTGCCTGCGAACAATTTATTAATTTTTGTGATTTTTAAGCGTTTAAAAATATAGTATATCTATAATGGGTGGAGCGAGAGCGCGTGGACGTGGGCGCGGTCGTGGTCGTGGCAGGGGCAAGAAGAAAGAAGTAAGCACATATTATTTAAACTCTTACGAATTACACTACATTCGGAATGATTTAGACTCTTGACGGCGTTGGAGCACCTCTAGCTGTCAACAGTGCACTTGAGGATACAGAGGGTTCAAATCAACCACCAGAGGCTGGTGACGATGTAACCATGCAAGATGTTGGCAAGGAAAACGAAATTGAAATACCATTACAGCAACTTGTACAAGCTGCAAGCGAAGATGTGGCATCAGCCACTGTGATGGCGTTGACGACAGGAACGCCAACTAATGTAAATATAGTGGTCGAAGAGCCATTACAGCCAGCAACAGTTTTGCCGCAAACAAGTGAGTACTAATAATTGAATGGTCTTTAACGATGATATTTAATTATAACTAAGAACTATTTTTAGTTGACATGGAAGCAGATATCTCGCAGCTAGAAGCGCCAACATTTACGACAATTTCGCGTGGTCCTCCCGAGCCAATGCTTCGCCTAAAGTGGGATCACAAAGTGAATTTGATAGGCGAAAAGGTACTAAATCCCATGATACATTGTTGTGATCAATGTGACAAACCGATTTTATTGTATGGTCGCATGATACCATGCAAACACGTATTCTGTTTGAAGTGTGCACGTTCGGAACCAATCAAAATTTGTCCGCGTTGCAATGATAAAGTGCTGCGCGTAGAGCAATCGGGTTTGGGCACAGTTTTCATGTGTACGCATGGCGGTAGCCGTTATGGCAATACCGGTTGTAGACGTACATATTTGTCGCAACGCGATCTGCAAGCGCACATAAATCACAGGCATATTACGCAGCCGCCGGTGTTGTCACAACAACAACCACCAATAAATGCTAACGCTATAAGTGGAGGCGGTAGTGAACTGAAGTCGTCTGATGTGAATATGGAAGCTGTATTCAAAAATATCGGCGGCAATGTACAACGAAAAGTGAGCACTGTTAACGTACAACCTTTTCAGTATTATCTTAATTAAAAAAAATATTTATCATACATTTTTCACACGTAAGCTCTCGGAACCGTCCACTACTGCTACCACCATACAAGCGCCATCTGCTTTGTTAACACAAAGACGCGCCACCACTATCGGCAATATACCACCACCTGGCTCCGTCAGTTCAACATCCACACAAGGTTCATCAACACATTCGTCACATTCCTCATTAACACAAGCCAATATCGCTCGAATTAATACGGCCAATGAACAAAATTGTCATCAAGGTAAAGTGGCACTACATCAGACGTTGAAGAAGACACCTATAACGCAGTCGCATCATCAACCACCCGAAAGTGTGGCAGATGCATCCTACTATAGCAGTGTATTAAATTCATTCGGCAGCAATGATGTGGTGGAGCAAAGTGGCGGTGGTAGTGGCAATATAACGGCAACATCACAACCAGGTTGTGCACCAACGCAAAGTGCATGGCAAGCAAATCAGTACTATCGGTGAATGCGCGTGTAATGTGTGCCAAAAGTTGCAACAATCATCCGATACCGATTTGACGGGATAATTTTTGCATGCAGCTGGCGGTGGTACAACATACACGTATAATAAGTGTCGTTGTAAAAATTATAATTTAAAATATGATAGTTTATTAATTGCCGGCTTTTTAATGATACATGTTATTTCTTATTATTTAATTATTGTATGCAAAATAAGCGAATTCTGAACAACCGATGCTATTATTTAAATGTAATTTGCAACGTAAACTACATAAATACTTCAATGACTCAATAAATTTTCTGCAATAACTTTTAAGTGTCCGTTGGCCGCACATTTTTTTTTTTAATAATGCGCCGGTTGACTAAAATATATGTATGTTTAGAATACAATTTAAATTGGAATACTGGTTTAAAAATACTGCGTGTGTGTGTGTGTGTGTGTTCATGGGAAAAGCGATTCATGGAAACGGGTGCTTAAAAAAAATAATAAATTATTTAAAACAAAATGTACTCGCGCTTACAAAAAAATTACAGTTTTCCATTTTTTATCCTAAGAAGTAGAAAGAAAATTATACATTTCTGGTACCAATCGTGTGCAGCAGCAAAAGAAAATGTTAAATGCAATTAAACATACAGTTTTTAAACAAATATAATTATTGCGAATTTTTTTTCAATGAAACATACAGATAATGTGTTGCTTGTTTGAGGCTCAATTGTTTCTTTTTGTTTATAAACATCATAAATAAGTGTGTTCAACTATTTGTAGTTAATACACGTTTGACAAAGATATTTTCGTAACTCTATACATAACGCAATAATTCCATCTAAAATTTTGTAGAATGCATTTTGGTCTGAATTAATTTTATTAGAAACAGATAAAATGACAACTATAACATTTTTTTTTTTTAATTTATTGAAGTGATTAGAGAAATTGGAATATCTAGGAGTAAATTCAATCAACGAACTGAAAAATTGGAAAAGTGAAATAACGTTTTAATCAAGGCGAATTTAACAATTTCGCTTTGCTGGACTGAACGTCAAAGGACTTCGTTCTGATTGGCTGGCGATTGGCAGGCGATGTAAATCACCTACAGAAATTTGACATTCAGTCCAGCAAAGCAGCAACAAAATACATGAAGGCCTTTTACTTACATACATACATATATACGCTTACCACCACCTTGATAAATTCGCCTTGGTTTTAATATGAAATTCCTCCTGTATAATATAAATAAACTAAAATATTTTCTTAATATTTTTCTAAGTCCATTTGTCAGATTTAATGTTGTCCATACATATGTACTATATGTATGTATGTATGTATGCATGTATGTATGTATGTACGATAAGTGATTTTTTTTTTACCATAACCAAATTGAGATATCATTTCAACTGGAAACCAACAGATTAATAAATAAATTTATAATTAAGGCTATTTTCTTTAATAATAAAATAATATTAATTAAAAAATATAATATTAATTTAGAATCGTTTTCATTTCATTTTTACCTCTTTTTTGGTTATTTTCTTTTTTTCACTTTCTGTGCGAGTATTTATATATTTTCGACTTTCTTTGTTGTGTCTTAATTAGCTTTGATTTATTTTGAATAAAAATTAAATAGTTTTTTTTTTACTTTTGTGCTTTATATCATATACATATGTATGTACATTGTCAAGAAAAGCCAAATACATAGAATTAAATAAATAAATAAATGAAGTTTGAAAACACGTTTTTAAAACACATCAAACTAAAAAGTGAAAAATTATTTTTAGTACATACATATAAGCTGAAAATAATGTAATGAACGAAAAATACTAGTATTATTGTGAAAAAAGCGTGAGTTGCTCGATATACGAATAATATGGCACGAAGCGCGTACACTTTTTTCACAAGTATTATTTTGTCACTTTCTAGTTTGATGTGCTTTAAAAGCGTGTTTTCTAGTCAATTTTCAACTATATTAATTGTTCACTCTTTAGTAAGATGGAAGCGTGTTTTTAATTTTTTTTTTTAACTATACTATTTTGTTATATTTTTATGCTTTCGACCCAAACAACTGTAGCGAATTTGATATTATTTTTAAATTTCTGCAGGGCATTAAAAGCAGTAAGATTTTCGCCGTACATTATATGTAAAATATGTCTGCAAAATATTATAACTCGATCTTTAATACTTTTTTAGATACAAAGCCATAAATTTAATTATGCACGGTGGTAGTGTTTTCATGAACCTTTAAACGCGTTTTTCTCAGAACCATTATTTTCAAAACGTTCGCCAAAACATGGTAAAATTCGTATATCGTCTTTTAACGTAGTGTAAAATTATCAATTTTAACTTTATCGAATATATTTTGGTTCCGAATATAATCACAAGTTCACTGAATACAAAGATATTTGAACTTTCTGTTTCAGATGATTTAAACGAGAAAAATCGTGGCAAAATCGAAGCAACGTATTTCTGCAGGCTCATTTTTGAAGTAAAACCGTCAATTAATTGATTATATCCCTTAGTTTAACTTGCAAAAAGTCGCGTTCGAAAATATTCAATAGTCTTGTTTTGACAAAAATTATAAAAAAATGGTAGTTTTCTGGTCTCTAAAGTAGAATACCCCCTTTAAATTGTTTCGTATCCGATCAGGTTACTCATACGTACTGTACGGCAAATTCGTGTTAATTTTCTGCCTGTGCTCATAAATTCTATATACATATACATATGTATATATTTATGTACGTCATAAACTTATCGAATTATTGTTTTGTAACCAGTTCTTGATAAATGTACAAAGTTTAAATTAAATATATCCCTTTAAAGTGGATTAAAATCGAGTCCAAAGGAGTCGGTTTCAAACATACATACATACATACATACAGGTGAAACTAATAGAAGAGTGTTAAAATAAGCCATCAATCAGAAATAATCACATCATGAAAACGATAAAAAAATAGCGGTTATGTAAATAAAATAATCATTAAATGGATTTAAAAAGTATATTCCTTGGTTTAGTAATCGTTAGAACTAGTAATCAATATTTAACAGTTCTGCTTTTTATAAAAGTTTTGATAATTGTAACTAGCATCCGTTTTAGATGGTTTAAGTATTGAAAACAAATTTTTTTTTTTCTTCATTCTCTTTTGCAGTTTCTGTTACTTGGTATCTCCACAGGCAATAGTTGTCATCTTGATAATGTTATCAGGCAATATTTTGACAATGAGACTGTTTTATCATGATAACTATTGCTGGCAATAAACTGTCAGGACTTAAACGGTGTAAAAGCCGCCTAATGATGCATTACTCTTTAAAAGAAATATTGAAAAATATTTTGAAAAATAACTTGATTTCGCTTTTGTATTTCTCAATATCTTTCTTTGATCGCGCACTCATTTTATTTATATAATCATTATTATTTAATAAGAAAAGGAATTCTTTAGAATAATAACTTTTAATAATAAATGTACGCTTATCAAATAAAATTTCTTACATGCCAGTAAAAGCAACCCAAATACATACATACATACATACATATGTTCATACATACATACACAGATATTTTATGTTTGTTAACAAGTCTGTACTCTGCCAAATAAGCTTGCTTTCGATCACGTCAATATAAATACAGCTGTATAATCGTTTTTTTTTTTTAACTCCAAAGTATTTTAATATACATACATACATATTTTTGAAAACAATTTTTTCATTGTTTTTTCTTTTGTCGCTTTCACATGTCGAACTACTCCCTAACATATCCACATTTACCGACTTTATGCATGATTCGACATTTTTTAAGTGTGCATTCAGTTTTTGTGGTGCGTCTTTTACATACATACATACATGTAAATAAATATATATTTATCTGTGTAAAACAAAATACCAAATTACGTTGTAACGTCTAACCCAATTTACACGCCTACTGTTGAGATTCTCCACTCAAATCGATTAGCGCATCATTGATTGCTGCTGACGCACCAACAGTTGTATCACTTCTAGGCGATGGTGCTGGCATTGGTATCGCTATCGTACTCATTGTACTTATCATACGTGGCTCCGCACGCGCTGTCGTTATAGGTGCCGCTGACGCAATGCCGCCAACATGCTGAGCTTGCCTCAGAAACGAGGGATTAATTAATGCTTCTGGACTGACATGCTCTTGTACGTGTGATGCGTGGCCATGTCCATGCGGGTGATTATGGCTATTACCATGACCATGGCCATGATCATGCCCATGTGAATGCTGACCATGATGATGTTGATTGTGATGATGTTGATGCTGATGCTTGTGTTGATGATGATGATGACCTGTCATTGGCGCGCCACTACTATTCACAGTGGGGAATGATTTGGGCAATTGATTGTGACGCGCCGCATCAGTAGTTTTTAAGCGTTCACTCAAAGCTTTTAAAGCGATTTGCCTACATATCAAAGAAATATTAAAGAAATTATATTGAATGCATTAAATACTGCGCTATTTATATTATAACTACCTGCGCCTTTCAATATCATGTGCATCGGCACCTGGCATCTGTATGGACACCGAAGACAAACTACCAGCTAGTGAAGCTGAACGCGGCGGCGCCGGTGTCTTGACCACACCCAATTTCAAGCAACATATATAGATGGGATTCACCAATATACTTATCACTGGCTGCATCACATTTGGAAAAAAGCTGGCAAATGTAAAACTTTCCGAACTATCACCCCGTCCATTGGGATGCCATTGGTAGAAGCGCAAGTAAACCCATGCAACAATAAGACCTGAGCCAAACATCGTGGGATACGTACCATCTAAAAGCTTGAGTGCCCACGTAATAATTGACATCACAAATACGGTTAAGGGCACATTTCTATTAAGATAATAACATTTAATTTCAGTGCTGGTAAACATTTGGCAAGACTCACCTGTTAGTTAGTTTGCCCCAGCGCGTTTTAAATATTAGGTGATCGGGCATTATTTGTCGCACCGCCACGCAGATACCGGCCACATAGCCTGCCAAACCATGGATATGCACATCAAAAAGTATGCTTGCATTATCGGTTACCGCAAAATAAAACAAGTAATAAATTGTGGTTAGTATTGAGACACCGAAGTTGGTCAAGGCGAAAAACTTGAACATTTCCAGCTGACCCCACAGTGGTTCCAACATTTTGCCACATAGACCCACAGTGATGACATCGACCAACACTTCCCACCAATGCAGTTCAATGAAACAAAATGTAAATGCCGTCCATATCCAGAATTCGGCGTTTGGAAGTATCTTGCCAGGTGTCACGCTCAACACCCGCACAGCGGTCTCCGAGTATGATAGCAGGTAACCAAAGCCAGTGACCACGCAGATAAGCGTAATAACAGGCGACGTATTGTGTAGTAATGCTGAAAACTGCTGTTTTAGATAGAGAATGTTACGTTGATACGCCGACATGTTATTTTATGGTGTTAATACCACTATTATGCACCAAAATTAAACCTTTTCAACACATTGAAGTGGAAATTGTAACGAAATTGTTGCTTCCCAAAATAAAAATTGTATGTGATTTCTCAACAAAAAGCAAAATTGTTAAAGCGTTGCCAGATTATTATTATTTTCCAACCGTTTAAAATATTTTCTGAATAATTAACGTAAACTGTTACGTGTATAATTTATAAAACGGAAGTAAAAAAATAAGTTATTGCTTTTTTGTGAATGAATGTTATTGCTTTTTTGTGAATGAATTTCGCATTCTAATCACGAATAAATAATTTAAATTGCTATCACCATGTTTAAATACGGCTTGTATTTCTTAAAAAATAAGACAAGAAAATCCAATTCCCCTTTTTAAACTTAAATTTACTCCTTTGCTATTGTTGTTTTAAAATATCACTGCGTCATACATATTTAAATTATGCTGGCGAAGCTTCTAAGTTATAAAACTCAGTTACTGTTGTTTTAACCGGAAAAAGTAATCCCATGCGAAGTCCCAAGCGAAAAGTGGAAAATAAATAAAAGTTCGGTAATGTAGACCTAAAAGCGAGTGAAATATAATTCGGGTATTTACAAACTGCCATGGTGTCGTCAAATTTCAAAGTTGATTTATTTCGATTTATAAATTTTTTGAGGTTTACAAATCAAACACTTCTTTGGGATTCTTATTTCGGGATACTCTCTTTTGTATTATCGGTTTACTAATAATTAATAAAAAAAGAAACATTTGTTTGTATCCAGTATTCATCTTTAAGAAACTTCCTACGAAATTTTACAGCCGCCTAAGATCATTCGTCATAAAAATAAGCGCTGAAAGTAGCAAACCGCCTATTAAGCGGAATCAGAGCAACCGACCCTTAAAACAAGTTCATTTATCAAAACACTTCTTCTCTTACATTTTACGATTTTTTATTAAATTTTAAAACTTATTTTCATTCATTTTATTACAACTTAATATTAAATGTCTAGCTTTGTTTATTACAACTTCAATTACTTCTGTATAAATTAACTATTATGTAAATCTTAATATTATTGCATATTATTACATGAATTGTTTGCTACCGACAGCTCATTGCTGGACAACGACTACCACATGATTTGGGTTGAGAAAACAAAGCTGTTGCAGACCAAGTGGACAATTGACATAATAAACGAAATAATATTAACACTTAACATAAGGTAAGACTATTTTTTAATTTTTTATTTTAATTTTTTTTCGTTTGTATGAAGTTTTAGATGTTACTGTTCATAATGTTTAGGAGCGGAAACCACCTTTTGGTGGTTACTTTTATTTTCGAAGTGTCCACGTACTCACGAAAGCGTTTTTGTTACGGTTTCGCATTTATTAAACAATAATCAATTTACATATTTTTAAAGAACATCTAAAGAACGACCACAAAAATTGGACGCTTCTTATTAGTAAAAAAAAAATCAGTAAAAATTAAGGATTACTACTCCTTTGTATATGGGAAATGATTTCTTATGTTTGCGATTTTGTGAAGCGAGTTGGGGACATGAAAATGCTGTTGAAATATTATTTCAACCGTCCGTAGAGGCTTAAATTTTACAAACAATTGAATTAATTGTTTGGAACAAGTAACAGTACATATGTAACGGTAGTCGTTGGGCTCAAAGCAAACGTACTTCGAGTGAGTCACATCTCATCAAGAACATCAATTAGATCAATGTACAGAGCACCGACAACTTAAAACAGCAAAGTGCCCATGCCACCCATTTCGGATTGCTCCTTAACGAAGATCTCGAAGTATTGATAGATAATTGTTACAGCAAGCAAAATACCGGTACCTGAACCAATGGCACCCAAAAAGTCAGCCATAACTGATAACGCGCCAATACAGAGACCGCCAAACGCAGCCGCCGTTGGGATGTATCGGTTCAATTCGTGGATCATTGAGTTTTCACGATGGCCACGCATAACCATATGTTGTTCTTTCAATTGTTTAGCAACCTATCGAAAGATACAAATAAATTATCATTAAAAAAATTACTTTATTTAGAAATATTGCTAGTCTACTTACATCCTTGGCTGAGCTGCCAGACACATCAATCCACGTTTTCGAGAAGAAGGCACAAGAGCCCAACATGAAGACAATGTAGAGTATAGCGTGTATCGGATCGGTTAAGATGTGCCCCACACTCTCAGGTGGCGACAAGTAATAGCACAGACCACCAATGGGGTAAGAGCGAGCTGGACCGCCGCCGCCAACATCAGCCCAAACGCCAAGTAAATTAATGAAAACATTACCGTGGAATTTGACGGCCAACATTTGTGAGATCACGTACAAGTTGGAAACCAAAGCTGATTGCAGAATGATGGGAATGTTCGAAGTGTAGAAAAGTTTAATGGGATAGCTGCTGTACTGTCCACGATACCGAGCCGACTTAATTGGCAAATCCACACGGAAACCTTGGAAGTATATCACAACGGCAAATACCAATACTGTGGCCAACAAATTCATCAGATTTGGCAAATTTTGACGATAGAAAGCTTCACGAAGCGCGCGCACTTTGTCATTGCGTGTGGCCATCAAGTGGAACAAAGCAATCACTGCACCTTCAAATTCTGTTCCCCTGCCAGTTGTGACTGTTGTGGGTGAAAAGGCCTTCCACACAATGGTCTCACAAATGTTGGTAGCAATGAATAGAGAAATACCAGATCCTAAGCCATAACCTTTTTGCAGTAGCTCATCAAGCAGTAGCACAATTAAACCAGCGGCGAACAGTTGAATTATAATCAACAAACACACACCAGCGCCAATTTCCGAAGGATCACCATACATGCCAGTCATGACATAGACAATAGCCTGGCCAATTGTGATAACCATACCAAAGAGTTTTTGTGCGCCATTAAACAATGCACGATCCTTGGGCGTATCGCCGACCTCAATGATTTTCGCACCCGCCAGCAGCTGCATAATCAGACCGGACGTTACGATCGGTGAAATACCAAGTTCCATAAGTGTGCCACGATTCGAAGCCAAGATCACACGGATCCAGTAAAATGGATCAGCCGAGTCTGAGCTCATAATGCCGAACAGCGGGATTTGGCAACAAACCAAGAAGATGAATAGTGTTATAGCAGTCCATAGCACCTTCTCCCTGAATTGAATCTGCAGGAGAGACGTTAGAAAACGTTAATAAAGAATTTTATAAAAAAAAAAAAATATGTACATTGCCAAAAAGAAAAACGGGAGACACAAATTCAACTTATTATGTAGAATCTACAATGTTGAGGAAAGTCTTATGGCTTTTGGTAAATTCAAAACAATGAAGATTAACCTAGTTTTATAAAAAACTGGTACATTTAATCTCAAGTACCTATGCAATGGGTAATTGATAAGGTCATCTCATTCTATCTAATCACAACGAAGTTTGACATTTCGTTGTACCTGTTTATTATTTACTACGTGGGCAAATGTGAAATCACTGGAGAAATCGTTGCCGAAGACAAAACGATGTGAATTCGACTGAGCCGAATGGCAAACAAATCTGCTGCTACACGTCCCGTACGAACTGTCAAAATCTGACACTTGTGGCAGTGAAACACAAATTCGTATATGCAAAGGGGAAAATAGAAAAAAAAACATTATCTTAAATCAAAAATTATTTTTAGTTAAACATTTTATAAGGAGTTTCGGCAATTAAAAACTTACAGGAATTTCGGTAGTTTTATATACTTAAACACTTTTGGAAGTTTGCTGCTGGATTTGGCAACTAATGGTTTTTTTTTATCTAATTAGATGTATGCATGCGTGCGTGGCCTATTCACACTGAAATTAACAAAAATTCCTACTGTATTGATTAGAACAATGTGTGCCTTGTTATTGCTTTCATTGATAAAATACCAAATTAAATATGAACTTTGGAAGCTTAACATCCCAATTTCTTTTTACAACTTACCTTTCGCTCCGGCTTTGCAATTTCAGGGAGTATGCTGCAGAAGGGTTTGATAACTTCAAGGAATTTTACTGCAAACCAAAGAAAATTAAAATATTTAGAAAATTTTTAAATTAAACAATGAGCGTCTCTTTTCAACACTACAATATTTTATTAACACCAATTTTGAGATTTTTATCCCCAAACCCGAACTTGCATACGTAAGCAGTTGTGTAGAAGTACTTATTCCTTTCACTCTACCGTCGCATCACTACGTGAAAGTTGCCAAAAAGCAACATCACCGAACCTTCCACAAAATGTCTGTACACCAATTCACTTCATTTAAATTTTACTTTAATTTGCACCGTATTTACTTACTTCCCATTGTGACGGTTTATTTTTGCGTGTATTTAATTAAGTATATGCAATTTTCCCCGAAAACGCACAGAAGATTTGACTTTCCAATTCGACCACCAATCACGGTAAACACACGTCCACCACAATCAAATTTCTCAAATGAATGAACGAGCAACGAATGAACATGAAACGAAATCTACTCCACTTCGCTGTCGGATTATGCCAACAGTGTTGTGGTATCGCACAAATAAAAGGTACGACCACAAACAAAAATCATCTAATTTATAACAAGCCAGTAATACTAAAATAAACAATTTTCAATGTTAAGTCAAACCATATGTTTCAAACAATTCGTAATGAAGATGCTTTTGTCACTACACTGCCTTTTTAACCTTCATAAAATTATATGATAACTATAACATATCAATGATCAGCTGCCAACGCCAAAGGTAGTTAAATTGGTTTGCAACCCAGTACATTGAGTTGTCAAAGCATTCGGGTCAAGTGGCTATGCATCTGACCTCTTTACTCTTGAGATTTGAAGTTACATGCCGCTACTTGTGCGAGAGATAAACAAATGTACACGTCGTCTGACAAGATTTGTTCACGTGATCAATTACCAGTGCTGACAATTTCGAGTGTAAAACTGTCAATTTAAACAGAGAAAAATAGTTGTGCGAAATAAAAAAAACTATTGAAAAAGCCGCCGAAATCAATAGGATTCAATTTGATTAAAAGGCTTGTAAATTTGTTTCCAACATCCACGGTTGGTGGTGACAATTTTGAAAATCTAGAAGAATGCAGCGGCCGCTGTGGTCGAGTGCTATACATTTCCAACCCACTGAGTTCAGGGTTAATCCTTAGAATAGTTACCCACGAATTGTTTAGTAAGAGGGGTATGGGGGGAACGGAGCGTCTTCCGTTTCTAGAAATACTACGCACAAGGTGCGAGGGCTCGTTTTTTTTTAAATATTTGCGTTTTAATTTTAATTTAACTATATAAATGTGCATATTCGTTAAGTGGATTTGATTACTTTCTCTCTATGAAATACACCAAAATTACATTAAATGCACATTATTTAAGAGTACTGCACTTTGCTTTCACCTTTTTTAACTCTTTTTTAACTAAAAATATTGTTAATTTTCTAAAATTCGCAACGTCGAATACACACACTACTCATTCAAAAAATCAGCACTGATCATCAGCTTACCGTTAATATGAATATCATGGCGCTTGCTAGAGAAAGACGCTCGCGACTCGCCTTACTCGCTTACTATGGTTGCATATACGCGAGAATGAGACAACGAAGTTTTCGGGTTTGCCTTTACCGATCGTCAGATGACCGGTAAAATGCTTGTCATTTATAGTTGCACAAAAGAGACTATCACTATTTAGGCTAATTTCGCATTTGCGAGAAAGAAACAAACAATAAATTCATAGGAGTTTTAAAAGTGGAAATCGTCGTGTTTTTATAAAAGATAAGTTTTAAATGAAAAAATAGCTTTTCTTAATGGTAATTATAAAGAAAAGGAGCTCTGCGCACAAGTACTGCCAAAGGATGCATATTTAATTTGTTTACCATAATTAAAATAAAAAAAAAAAACTTGTTTATAAAATCAAAAAAAGGAAATATTATTTGTTAAAGGTATGTACGTACACATCTGTTGATACCTGATTATACATAGTCACTTTAAGAAACTGATAGCAACTTTGTTCTAAGTGTTGATGAAATCTTTTCAGCCCTGACCGTCGGATATACGATCAATTTACTGGCAGTGTTATGGTAGGGTAACAAGAACAGTCCCAGTTACTATTCTAAAGCCGACCTAATTTTTGTTAAAAAGATTGCGTGGCATAACCGTTTTGGGTGTTATACAACTATTTTTGAATCAACGTAATCGCAAATGATTTAATTGAAATTAAACTATAAATTGCACGATTACATGAAATGTAATAAAACTAATTGTAATTAAAATTTTGATTGCACATTGCAACTAATATTAACTGCAGATAATATATTTAGTATTTATATAAAAGGTAAGTTAGCGTACGAATAATTATTGAAAGCTTTTAGCGTTCGCGTACTCAAAAATCTTGCAGAGTAGGGGAAATTGAGAGAGCAAAGTCACATTTCATTTTGAGGTGAAGTTGTTAATGTCTGTTGGAAAATTTTTGCGTTCGTGTAGTAGGTCTCTTTTTATGCGGATTTTTTAATTTCTCGATTTTTTGCAATTGTGTTAAAGTTTTCCGTTGAGAATGTTGTCATCACTGATACTGTGTCTCAGTTTTGGTTCAAGACAGAGAGAGAAATATATTATATTCTACATACATATTTTTAAATTATTTATGTTTAAATTGAAATTGAAAAAATTATGCAAATAAATGTTCACATGGAAAATAATAACTTCATCCTTAATATGTAATCAAAAAATAAATACTTTTTTTTCTGAAATTATTAGATTTCTTGGATTTTTTATGCGATTTATTCTTTTTTTTACAAGGGAGTTTTAAATTTGCGCTGTTTTTGGATATTTTGTAACGTATCCCTTGTTTTTGTATGAAATACGAACCTTTTTCATGCGGATTTCTCAGGAACTCATCTACCGCATAAAAAGAGACCTGGGTGTATTTTGGATATTTGTTTCTTAGGAGAGAACAGAAGATATTTCCACGGAATTTTGCTGTTGGATATTTTAAGCGAACGTACCTAATAACAATTATGTTGTTAATATTTCCTAGAAACAATTTCATGTTTCTCATCATCTAAAAGTATGCTACTAATATGAATATAACTCAAATAAGAGAACTTGACTTCTTAGCAGTTATCTGCTTAAATACTTCTCTTTGATAAAATTTATTACTTCCAGTATTCGTCGAGTATTTGAATCGTGGTTTGCTAACCGATAACAATAACAAGCAATGTCATAACTAACAAGAATTGCAATTTTTTTCTGATAAGGGCAAATGCATTAATGCATTGCTTTTTTCTGATTATACTTTTGAGTTTTAACTGTGCAAAAATACTGAGACAATTAAGTTAAAATATAATTTTAGAGACCATGAGCCTTGATGACGTTATATACGTCATTTGCCTACTTGGATGCATCGGAGCGGGACCCTACGTTAAAAAGATAAGGGATGAAACGGAAAGAAAATTTATTAGCACCGGTCTCGGTTTGCTAGTGGTATTTATTGCATCTGGCTATCATGCGCTGCATTGTATTACATCAACAATTGTAGGAGCATTGGCTGTAGTTTATGTACACCCAAGGTGAGCAACTTTTGCACTCTGGACGTTGTTATATTATTCGCATCTTTTCAAATGAATTCTTACAGTGAGAGGCATTCAGACTTCCAGGCCACTGCCTAATTTATACAGCACTTGTATTTTTAATGTTACATATATTTTGAAGCATTTGCTTAAAATTTGCGCAGGAGTTTTGGAATGTCTGGTTAGTTTCACTAATTTAAGGAACGTTGTAAATAAGTACAAGGAGAGTACCTCTCCTGGGCACTTACATTGACTTCTAAGACCTCCATTTAAACTTTTTAAGTGTATTCCATTTAAAATTACATGTCTTTTTGCATTTAAACTGTTGTTCATAAAACTTATGTGTTTCTCCTTTACTTGTAGCCAAGGTCATTTGGTTACATTTTGCATAATGTTTGGCTATTTGGTATTTTTCCGCTTGGTACACTGGTTTGGTTTGCCTAATTACCCGGGCCACACCAATATGATACAGATGATACTTACTTTGAAGGTAAAGGTCTTGAAACTATTTATTGCGCCGCACTGTGTTATTTCTCTTGATTGCTTTGCTTTCTTCTAGGTGTCGGGAATTGCCTTTGAGAAGACGGCTGCTTGGAAAAAACTACGTCAACGTGAAAAAGAAATTGCAGAGAGGAATAGCGCTGGGGGCGCAACTTCGACTGAGCAGCTGGTAGAAATAACTGATTATGATGTGGAGTTACAGAATATAGGATTGGTGGAAATATTCCATTACTGTTTTAATTACATTGGTGTCTTGACAGGTAAAATAAAAATTGCTAAAGCATGCAAATGTACAAATGCATATACATACATACATACATATGTATGAATGTTAACTAATTTCATTGCAATGTATTTTCATCATATTTACCAACACAATTCAAGGTCCCTATTACCGCTACCGTACATATCGTGATTACTTCGAAATGCCATTTAAGGACCATGCGCTTCACATTGACGCTACGATAGATAAACTCCGCTGTGCTGTACTATATTGCACACTTTATCTAACAACAAATTATTTATGGCCCTTAGAAGTAAGCAAATTTAAGAAAAACAAGCTTATACTCTATTTAAAATTTTTGTATGTATGTATATATTTTAGTATGCACTGAGCGATGAATTTTATCAAGAACGTTCATTTATATACCGATTAATGTATGTTTGGCCGACATTCTTCATATTTCGTATGCGTATATATACGGGTCTAACGTTAAGTGAATGCGTTTGCACCATGGCTGGCTTTGGCGCTTATCCAGATGAATCTGATGTTGCTAATGGTGAAGGTCCACGCAAGCAGTATGCACATTTGAAACGTGATGCCAAAGAACACAGTTATAATTTTACTACAATTGTAAATACGCGAGTGCGTAGCGTAGAAACATGTTGGACATTCCGTGAAGGCATGAAACATTGGAATATATGTATACAATATTGGTTGGCGGTGAATGTGTATAAGTTATTTCCCAGCAAGAAGTACAGGTGAGTTTCGTTATTGTTTATAATATAAGGTATGTCTTTATTTTAATGTGCATACATACATATGTGTCTACCATACATTTCTACCATTTCAAAATCTGTTCCGGCATTCCCTGAAATCCTTTCACTTTCTAAAATTCATTCGATTTTATTTTCGAAATTCACATAGTTAGAAAATCATAAAAAAAAGCATATTTCATGAAACCAATTATGTATATAAAAATCATTTGCCTAGAACTATCGTAACCCTGCTTTGCTCCGCCTTTTGGCATGGTTTTCGTCCTGGCCACTACTTCTGTATTATGGGCGCTCCATTTTATGTATCACTGGAGGATATGTGGAATAAGTTGGTGCGCAAGGACACTGTCGGCTTGAAGCGCCAAATTATCGATGTTATCTTTTGGATAGCGAAATTCTTCGCATTCAGCTATCTTGGCATCGCATTCCTTCTAGCGTCATTCACCAACATTTGGAAATTCTACGGTTCGGTATATCATATTGGTTACGTGGGCTGGTTCGTCTTTATGGGTTTGGGTATATACTTGTCTAAACAAAAAAAGAAAGCAGCAAAGCGAAATCAACAAATGGAAATGCACAAAACACAAAGTGTTGATGAGGAAGAAAGAGAGCAGCTAAAAAAAGTTGAATGAATTTAAAATGGCCTAAAAAATGGTAAACGATTTAAATCAGTTACCGAGTATAAGGAAATAATCAATAATTATATATTTATACGTACAAATGTATATGTGTTATACAACTATGTACATATGTATATCGCATTATGCTTCTATAAAGATGCTTACTCCAAAATAGATTCAATCAGTAGATTTGAATTGCTTTATTAGATGTGACAAATCGAAATGGTGTATTACCGTACTCAGAAGCTACTAATTTTATACATACAACGGAAAAAAATGCTATCAAATAATTGTCATTATTGCCGGGTTTTTATTCGAGCTGTCAACTAAAAGATCCAAAAAAACAAAGATCTATATTTTTGTATCGAACTGAAACTAATTAAAAAAGTTCTATGCACAAAAAATTGCACAGCAATGAATAGATGTACTAAGGTCGATGAGAATTAACGCCAATCCTATTCCTAAACCATATACATACATACCTACGTAAGTAATAAAGTAAACTGAGCGAAAGGAAATAAAGAAACTACGAGTGTTAGTTTGAAAACAAGGCATTGTCTAAATATAAGAGTCGAATGTAATTAAAAAAAAAAAAAAACAATAATTAAATCGATCTTCACTTCGCATGTTTTTGAACGCAAAATATGCCTCTAAATGCCAAAAACTTGTCATATTAACTTTTGAAAACATGAGCAATAATGACAGAATTTGTTCTAAAAATGGCTTAGTGAAGACCAGGCATATGCAGATATACATTTGTAATTACAATTAATCTAAACGACAAATTTTAGCCTAAAATGTGATATTAATTTTTGCCCAAGCTGATCAATATTATGATTTGAAGCCGCAACAATGTTTTATAATTGAATATCAGTTGGCACATTTTATTATATACAAATAATTTTTAAAATCTATTGTTAAAATCCAAAATAAATATGGATTTAGGCTTACGAAAAAAAATAATTACAAATTTCTTTACTAAGTTCTTTTAACGGTTAAAATAAATTATTTCTTTATAGTACTAAAATTTTTTTTATTTCAGTATTTTCTTTTAAACAGCATTGCGTATATTATTTAGCTAATAATTTCCATAGCAATTAAAATTTGTACGGTTTAGAGAAAAAAATGCTCAAAAATGTTTCTGTTAAAAATATTTATGATTAAATCTTTCGTCATAAAAAGGTTACGATTAAATAAACAAACTGGTCTATTTGATGAAAAACGGAGGTAAGCTCTAATTTTTTGTTTAACTAAATCCAGTACACAAATATGCTTTAGTTTTTTTTTTTTTTTTTTTAATTAAAAATGCACGTGTTTCACAAAAATATGCTGAACTTTATGGAAACACTTTTGCTCCAAATAAAAAAAAAATCTAACTGTTTTGAGTTTCTTTTAATTTGAACACATTTTTGCTAAATCCTTTGTTTATTCAGATATATTGCAAATGAGTTACAAAAGTGTGGAAAATAAAAACCGATTCACATATTGTATAAACACTTCGTTTAAGTATTTAACTATTTGTTCTTAATAAACCATTTTAACATTTATAATACTTTAATGCATAAATTTGCATTTATTTCAAAAAACGATAAATTCAAATTTATTAAAACTATTTAAAATCTTTATATACATATGTATGTACGATTTCAAAAATTAAATAAAAAATCAATTAGTTTATTTCAGTTACTATAGTAATTTTTTTTTGCAAACATTTTGAATTTAAAATTTTCGTCTATTTCTAAACTCATTCAAAGGCAAATTTTTGCTTTGTTTTGGTTTTTTGTTTTACTTTTTTAATATCTTTTATAAAACGGAAATTTTGAATATTTTTGATAAATGAAATATACTCGTTTATTAAAAGCATAATTTATTTTTTTTTATTTATTTTTCCATATTTTACAGAAATTGTTGTATCCTTATTGTTTACGCAATGTTCGATTTATTCAATTAATGTTAATATTTTAATTACTGCTACACAAAAAATTCAATTCTTTAAAGCAATTTTTAACAAACTCAAAAGCAAAACTCCACGAAAGCAATGACAAAAACATATTAAGTTTTATTGAAGTTGCTGTTGAAATTGGCGATTAAGCTGAAAATTTAGATCGAATTTCAATTTATAGACAAATTGATTTCGCCATTCGTGTAGTTTTTGAAAACCGAAAACAATAGTATCGTTCCAAATAGCATTAGCTGACAAAGATAAAACCCAAGGAAATACATAAACGATTTTATTTTAATAATACTATAAATATTTCCTCTATAATAAAAAAAAAATATATTTCCTATTAAACTATATAATACATTTACATTTACAGATAACGGATTGAGGCACTTTAAATACACAATTTAAATCGCACAATTTTTTTTTTTAACTTGCTTAGCCGATTATATCGCTTACTCTTAGAATATTTCAATTTCGAATAGGAACGTATTGCTGTCTCTAATATTTAATATTAATATAAATTTATAATAAATTTTTCTTACACCAAAAATGTGTCAACATCTCCAAAGAGTCGGATTTAGGGGCCGAAAAATATATCATTACACATAATTATATTAAATATTTTTTTCTACTTATTGGTTTTCTGCTATTCAAGCGGTTTTTTAAGTTTTTTATTATATAGGCCATGATTGTGTCGTTACTCCTGTACATACATACATAAATATGTCGAATATACGAGGGATAACCACAAAAACAAAAAAACATCGTTATATGACTATTATTTAATGATTTCAAACCATAAAATATACTTTAAAATAATAATCTAAAGTGATGCTTCTATACGAAAAATAACAGGAAGTCCATGCTTTAAAAACAATTCTTCCAATTACAATTGAAAAATTAAAAAAATTTTTAAATTTAATTTTCTATTGGTTTATTTTTTTAACAAAAACAAATGTTTTAAACTTTATAGAAATTTTAAAAAATTTCATTCAGTTTTCGACAAAATTTTAAAACTTAAAAAAAAACAAAAGAAAACTGTAAATTTTATAAAACACAGTTTTGTAGCTCATTGAATTTTAATAAAGTGCAAGTTTCAAGTGTGGAAAATTGTTGATTTGTGTCAACTTTTTTTATTCTTGATATTGCGCAGTTTTCCCCTATGAAATATAAAATAAATCACAATACGTTTTATGACTTAAATTGCAGTCAAAAAAAATTTTTTCAAAATCAATGCACATCAAATATGTAGGTAGCCGCAGCAAACTTTTTTTTTTTTGAACTATTTTCAAATTTTATTTTAATTTGAATTGTCAAATTTTGAATTTCGTTGTGATAAGAATGCTTTCAGCATGATTCAAGGTAGTTGATAAAATATTTTTGAAATTTAAAATTTTAAAAGCAAAAACAAAATATACAGAGCTCAAACTTTTTTTTTTAATTTTTCTACTGCTGCTACCTATTGAATGTGCCTTGTCAATAATCAAATGCTACTAAACTGCATAATCCAAAAAATTGCAAACAAAAACTGGAATTTTTTTTTTTAATTATGTACAGAGATTTAAAAATAATGAAATGAAATGTAAGTATGTAAATTGTAAAATCTTTCTAATATGTGGGGTATCTTATAATTAAGAAACAGAGTACCTAGCCAGACATAGCAAACAGGTAGCGGCAAAAAAAAAATTTGATTTAAAAAAAAATTATTATTTTAATTTTTTTTAAATACATTTTTTATTTTATTACGTTTAGATAAAAATGCTTAAGAACAATGCAAGGTAATTGAACAAATATTTTTGAAACTTTTGCTTATAATAGCAAAAAACAAATACCTACACAGCGCTTTTTTTATTTAGTTTTTAATTTTTCTACTGCTGCTACTTATAAAATATGCTTTGGTACATGTGAAGAAAATCGAATGCCATTTAAAATTGAAAAAATAAAAGAAACAAAGTACATATGTACATTGAATTGGTTTTATAAATATGTATGCATATACGCCTTTTTATTGTTTCTATATCTAGCAAATTACGAATCCGATATTATTTAAAGTTGTAAGTAATTTTTTCGAAACCATAATTGCTTATGTTAGAAAAAAAGCAATACAAAACTTACTATACATATATTGATGTAGGCAATTTGCCATATACTAAACTAATTTCTAATATGTAAATTATTTAAATACAATCTAATAATGTAATAAAATTCGTTGACTATACAAAACAGTTACAAAAAATATGTGAAATATGATTTTTATATGTACGTACGAATATGTAAATATAGTTTACAGCACGATATACTATTTTATTCGATACATACATACATATGTACATATGTATGTATGTATTCGATGCCAGCTCGATTTAACTTACGAGTAGTTTACATACAAATTCATTCAGTTATCGCAATTATTAATATAAAACTGCTAAAGCACCCAAATTGGACGTCACATCCGCAGAAAGTCCATAGCACTACGTACAGTTAGGAACGTACAAAAAGATACTTTAGAAAGAGTTTTACTAAGAATTATAAAAAAAAAAAAAATATAGTAAATTATTGTAGCCACTTACTTGTTTTTCCTGTGCAGCAACAGCGAGCACTTCAACAGTCTACAATCTCAAATGGCAAGAGTTTCAGTGTTTAACAATAATTTTACTTGCAATGAAACATCTGTGAAATGTAAGGAAAGGTGTGTGTGTGTGTGTATCGTCATGCGGACGAGGGTTCATCTGCAATGTAAACAATTGAAATGTGACAGCATTAAGCGTTGATATTTTTTTTTTTCCTTTTTTGCTTTTACACCCCTAACCACCACTCACCTGTGACCAAGGACATGCGCCGCTTAACATCCTGAGTTGTATTGTAGGCACCGCATTGCATGCATTTCAAGCCGATAAAATTGAATTTGGTCTTCGAGGTCTGCAAGTGTGTTAAAATATACACTTATATATGAGCGGAAATGTGCAAAACCTTGTGCAATATTTCGATGTATACATACATATGTATGTATGTATGTATGTATACTGCTTTAATTTTGAAATATTTTTTGTTTTCTCATTTAGTTTTCCTATTCTAATTCCAGCTAAAACTCATACCTTGTGACAATCATTACAAAAAATATGTATTCGTTGATTCTCATACTTCTTTGGCACTGGCAATGAGACCGCCTGCGCATCCAAATACTCCCACAGCGCTGTCATGTCAATTAGCGATGTCTGACAAATGGGGCATGTATAGTGTCCTGAGTTGAGTAGTTGATCGAAGCAAGTCTTGTGCAGCAGATGACCACAGTCGGGTATGTGACATGGAATGCGTGATGTATGTATATCACCCAAGCACACCGGACAATGAGAACGCGAAATGTTCTCGACACACTGCAAGTCAAGTGGGAATAAAATAAATAAAAAGAAAAATTCAACGCATCACAAGCGGGTATGTATGTATGTACATAAGTTATGGCATTTCATATTATTTCAATGAAAAATCGATTTTTTTAATTTTGGTGTAAATTGAGTATGTTGTAGAAAAACTCATAAGATATGACAGAACGACCGCAAATTAAAAAAAAAACTTTTTTTTTCAAAAGTTATGCGACCTTAAAAATCTAAGGTGTCTCGGCATAAGTCACTGCTTAACACTAAATAGCTCGCAAAATATTAGTTCCATCAAAAAAATTATTAAGTACTTTTTTATAGGCAAAAAATCAGAGCTTTATAAAAGAAATTTCTTTTTTTTTTTTAATAAAATTTTTCATACCTTTGTTAATAAGAAAAAATCAATTTGCTGCAAAATCATGTTTGCACGGTTTGTAAAAATATCAAAGAATAAACTGACACATTTTTAAAAGGTGTCTCCTTATAGACGCTGAGATATTAATTTTTTTCGTGAAGCAATGTCTAATGAAATCAAGTGTTTCGCTGACCACATGCATGTATGTATGTATTGAGCAAACTTGCTCGTTGCTTGTTACAACTTAGGGCTAGATTTTCATTTGCTCATAGTGAGTTCGATTCCTTACAAGACCGCAGATAATCAAATATGTACTCATATCATCATTATAAATAATAACAAAAGTGCTTAGCGGAGCAATCATTTATGTTCAAGCCATGGGAAAAAACTGAGTGGTTTCCTCTTGTCGGTGTGATTTTATATCTCTTTCCTACCTACAAAAATTTCATATATGTGAAGAATATATCTAATTTGCTCTAACAGATAAGGCAACTAATCATTTTTATGCTTATAATGTAATTAGCGCTGACAACCAAACTAATCATTGTTGTCATCACAAACTCATCAGCACTAATAATTAAACTACTCATTTTGGTCATCACAAAGTTCTCAGCACTAATAATCAAACTACTCATTTTTGTCATCAACAAATAATCTTATGATTTTTTATTAGAATTAACTATAAAATAAAAACAATAAAAACTGTTCAATAAAAACAATAACTTGAACTATTAAATTAAAATAGACTACTTTGATAAAAATGGGTCTTATATTTTTCTATCTTTCTCCTTCTAAAACGTACGATTACACTGTGATAGCTTTTTCAAAAAAAAAAAAGACAAGACCAAACTCGGCGGTACTACGGCGGACTACGACGGAAGGCACTAAAACAATGTTCTTTCCGCGAAGTCAAAGACAAATTAACTACTGCAATCAATGCTTAAATTTTGACTCTTAGGCAAGCATTAAACGGATTTGTGTCGGACATTGATAGATGAGTCTTATTAAATTTAATTTAAATATTGTGTACAAATTTATGATACTTATTTATAACACTTATAAGATACAAAAAAAAAATTAAACAGCACACAAACATAGTTAGTGTAGCTTTTTTAAAAAATACAAATTTTGTTAAGTTTTTTTTTCTAATGGTTAGTTTGCTCAGAACGTTGTCTTTGCTTAAGTATCAAAGGGTAAATTAAAATATTGACGAAACGTGAGGGAAAAAACATTAAAAAAAATGGGTTTTTTCGACATATTGGCTATAAGGACACCCAAAACATTGATTTTGGGGTTTACAGTCATCTAAGGACTTAAAGACGGACTTATTCTGAGAAGCTTTGCCAAAGAAAGTTTACCAAAGAAGTCAACATTAAAAAAGTTAGAGACCGAAGAAAAATGTGCCTTTCTCTTACATAATGGACCACTTTGATGAAAAACTTCAACAAAAAATTTTGTATGAAACCATGATTGTAACTCAAAAAAGTAATGATGCAGTTCTATTCGTAGGACCCGAAATAGGGGGAAACCGTCGATTTTGGTCTTGTCTTTTTTTTTTGACTATCACAATGTTATTATTGGAGTACAGCATTACTGCTCTAACATATGGAAATTTTTCGACTGTTCAAAAACAAAGTTTGTAAATGTGTGGGTGAAATGGGTAAAAGTTGTGAATGTTTGTGTAAATTTTTAGAATTTCAGGGGAAACTGCTTAGTCTTGTCTTGCAGGGATGTACATATGTATGTATATGTACGCGTGTATGTATGTACATATGTAAAATGAAGTAATTAGTACAGAGAAATGAGCTATACGCAAAAAGACACAATCGCAGTGTATTCAAGTAAATTTTTAAAGTATACGTACTAGGGTGATCGATTATTCGACTTTTTTGTAAAACCGCGTTTTTGGAATTATTCAAAAAATTACAATTGGAAAAAACATTTTGTTAATTTTTAATTCAATAAAAAACCGTGTAAACCGGTTCTTGTTCCCAGTAAAAAAAAGCTACAAAAATGTGCATACATGTTACTAAATGCTATTATTTCTATGAATGAAATCTTTAGAAAATTACACCAGTTGGCATTAATTGGTCTCAAAATAAAACCTCTAGTCTCATAATAAAGTCTCTCAATTGAGACCTGTCACAAAAATTAAGACAAAACATAAACACAAAAACGTAAAAGCGAGGAGAGGCAATAATCTGCAACTCGTACATAGTCTCAAATTTTAAAACTTGAGATTATTTCAAATTGCTTAATTTCTCATTGAGCAAATTGAGCGAGCTACATAGAAGGACTTGTTGTCAAAAAGGCGTTGTACAATTTTTCAAGGTTTTCCCGTCCTCTTATGACATTTGTCTAAATATATAAAATCTTATAAAATATATTTGCTGTGTTCTTTCTATAAATTATTTTTGAATTTCGAATAATACCTTGTTTATACGAAGCATTCTCCAAGATCGTATCGACTTAATACACTTTATTTGTTTCTGTTTATACATTCGACTTTAAAGTGTGCGCAGCGTAACCGTATTGTAAGCTTAACAGCTGATTTGAATTTCACATCGAAAAATGTAGTCGTTTATATGCTCCTTCAAACCGAAGCGAGAAATAAAGTACCGATTTCAACGTGAGTGTCGGTGAATTCACTGAGGCGTATTCAAAATCAGTTTATACATGCGTTTCGAAGTGTTGTGTATTCGATGAAACGGTATTATGCTGCCGTATAAACGTAGTATAAGTCTTATAAGTATGTATAATTGATAAGCACTCTGTGGTTGCCGTTTTAATAAAAATATATCGGATTTAAAATTTGTCGATGTGTTGCCATATTTCTAGCAAAGTCTATGTCTTCACAACTACAAAATAACCGGGTTTGGAGATTAAAAAAAAACCGATTTATTCGATATTCGAAAAATCCAGATTAAAAAGAACCGTACAATAATTTAAGAAAAAATCTACAAACATACATTCTTAATTGTGAAAAAAACCAGTTTTTCTCCATAGTTAAAGGCATAAATTGGTTTGTTTTATTAACAAACATGAAAAAGTTTACTTACAATATTTTTTTTTTAAATCTCTGAATCTTGTTTATAAAAAAGTACGTTTTAAAATTTCTATAACTTTGGAAAAAAAAACATTTTTTGGCTTTATTTTGCGTTTACATACATGTTAGTATCTCCGCGCGCAACATATCCAAAATTCGCGCAAAAGTAGTTTTTAACTAATTGAAATAGTGTGGAATGCCTCATACTATATTTTTACGTATATATGACTTAAAATTTAAGTGTGTATTTACCCGATGCCCGTCGATCTTCAATCTTATGGGCAGGCACATGTCGCAAACTTCGCAATGGAAGAAATTTTCAGCACCGCCAATGCGACAAATGCCACAGCCATTGCAGTGATATTGTTTCTTGTCTGTGTCATCAAACAAGTTACAGATCAGGCAGGTGTACTGTGAATAGATTAAAAAAAAAATTCTGTTAAAATAATGTTAAATGAGCATCGATGTTTCTTAATCTACATATCATTCCTTTCAAGGCTAAACAAATTTAGCTTCGTCATGATTTATATGCGAAAATTTATTCCCTCAAACATCAAACGAAGCTTTTATAATCTTGGATAACTTTAAATTTCTCGAATTAATATCATTTAAAAATTTTTAAATTCTTCTCTAACTTTCTACTGTAAATACATAACGTAATATTCAATAGTATAAACAAATTGGAGTTCAAGTAGAGCACTAATTTTTTCTCTATTTGATAATCCACTTCACTTGAGGTACTCTTGACTCATTATTGAATTATTAAAAGTTTGGTAACTAAGCAGCTTTGTAGCTCCCTTACTTTTTGTCAAACGGCTCCCTTAGCATCCAAAGTGTGTTGCTTCTTAAAAATAATAATAGAGTAGTAACCTAAAAACTTTTTAATATCAAAAACTAACAGGCAACACTCTTTGTTTCTTATAGGCGCGTAAATGGTAAGTTCAAATCCGGCTTTGTTTACAAGATTGACTCGGAAATATAAATGACGTGCTTTTTTATTGAACGTGGAAAGTTTTGTTATTTCTAGAAGGAATGGGTTTAAATAAATTAAAAATAATGTGACATAATAATCATCCAAACGTCAAAAACAAGAATTTGTAAGAACTAGATTCTTGAGTAATGAAGTTTGATTTATTTTTCTTTTAATATACATATAAAGATTCTCTATGTAAAATCTCGAATTATTGTGGTTAGCTTACATCTCCATAAACGCCATTAAGTCACTTACTATTTATCGGAATAACATTTTTGGCTCTTTCACCGTCCAGGTTATTAAGAATAATCCTGATATCAATGGTATATAAATAAAATGAATAAACCGAATAAATAACTTAAATATTGTTTTATGATCAATCCCAAATATTTTCTTTATACCATAAAATCGTTTAGTTCATGGGAGAAGTAGATTGAAAATTAATTCGCTGGTTACAAATAAAAAAAAAAAAAAATATTTACCAATAAGAACATAATTATATTTTGTAAGCGTAGCTATTGCATTCCTTAATTTAAATTAAATGTATTCGAAATTTCTAATTTGAAAAATCAACACCATTTTACCAATAATTATAACTGTTGGATGCTGTTGACCGAAAACGTTAGCTCAAACCTAAATGTTTGTTGTGAAAATATAAAAAACTCCTCTTTTTTTATGTTTTCAACATTTCGCACCCTAAATACAAAAGGGTCACAACTCAAAATACTAAGATTTTCAGGAGAGACGAAAAACGTTTTATGTAAAAATTATTGTAATATTTAAAGAAAATATTTTTCCATCATGAAAATATACAACATTGAAGAAGGTTCTGCTATATTTTTTTCAATTTTATATTATGTTTGCGAAAATAAAACAAAATTTTGATTTATGACTGTTTAACTGAAATTTTTTCGATCAACTAGTGATATTATCTTAAGTTGTGCCTTTTTAACTGATACATTTTAATTGAAAATAAATTAATTGAACTCACTTTTCACAACTAAAGAGGCACAATGCAAAATAATATACCACGAAATTTATTACTTTTTACAGTTATAGAGGCAGAACTCCAAATAAAAGTCTTTATGTGTAATAAAAGTGATCAGCTGTTCTTGAGCATATTAACGCAACTAAAAATAATTCTCTTTAGTTGATCGTGCAAAAGCAACACACTTGACATAAAAATAGACATAACTGTATTTTTCCAGTTAAAGAAGATAGTTATGTAAACGAAATTTTTGCAGTAGTTAGAGATGTGTACTCTGAATTAATTTATGCAAAAAACTCAGTTTTGGAAAATTTTGAGTTGTGACCCTTTTGTATTTAGGGTGCGATTTGTTTTGAACTTGCGTAAAAAAACATTCCGCTCTCATCGCGACCCTAAGACTAGACTGATAAAGCTGAGCCTGAAGATCTAGTAAAATTCTCATTTGATTGCCGCCAAACCCAAGGGATGCTCGCTAAATCAAAGGAATGTGCGAACTTTATTAGCCGGAATTTCGTGTTACCTTTCGACGGTTATGATCATTAGTCCAACTTAAGTTTTGACTTCCATTCCAATGTACTCGTAGTACACAAAATTTAAACAATAAACAGAGAAATCTCTTCTACATGCAGTTAAGCTCTTAAGTCAATAATAAAAATATAGCAACATTCATTTTTATGTATAAATACGCTATAAATATTGATTATGCATATCTTCATATGTAAAGTGTGAATGTATTTATGGTAAGTAAGTTTACCTTGCCGAAACGCGTGCCACATGCCTCACACTGCTCCTGCACCTTCTGTCGCATATTGCACTCGGAACATATCAACTCGGTTAGCGTTTTACGATCAAAATGATGCGATTCGTTCTCATCGTGACAGAAACGACATTTGTAGAATTTTTTGCAGCAGGGAGTCTGTGTAGAGAAAAATTAAATATGTAAATAAATATATATAAATGTGTATAGCGCTTGACTGTGTTTATTTTTACATACATACATACATACATACGTACATATATATACATACAAAAGCAAAAATAAGAAGAATCACGACAAGTTACTTAGAAGGTTCGAAATTCGAAAAACGAAAAAATCAAAACAACTTGTATTCGCTCATTCTTCCACTTAATTAGTTTATTGTCAGGTTGTGCCGTTTTGTTTTTTTGGCGTAGAATACGTCTTACCTTACGGTATGGGCACCCATGTCAGATTGTTATTGTTGTAATCTCTATTTCTTTAATTATAAGGAAACGGCGAGATAAATTTTTTTCAAAATTTTTTTGTAGTCAAATGAAGATGTTAGCTTTCGTTTGACATACATTTCATATTGGTTGATATCTTCCTAATATTTAAATTTCTCAAATGAAAATTTTATAAACACATCCAAACAAATATGTGTGTGGTGTTTGATTGAGTGTGTAGTAGTAGTGAATAGACGTTCATTTTATTGCATAATTTTAGGCGGGAAAATTTAAGTAGAGTAAAGGCAGAGAAAGCGCTGCCAACTACTGCTTATTGGTGGTGATTTTAACACAGAAATCACTTCAAATACTAGATTGGCGAAATTTATGAGCGATACGTTTAATTTGGATTATATTCGAAATGATGCTCCCACAACTATTGATAACACAACCATTGACTTAGTTTTTGCGAGAAATTTAAATGTTAATTTAAAAACATATTTATCCTATTTTTCCCATCATAAGCCTATATTCTCAAAAGTAACTTTCAAATAATCAAATTGGGTCTGTTATTTATCATTTATCTTTACTATTGATAACTACCATTGACTTCGTTTTTGCGAGAAATTTAATTGATAATTTCAAAACATTTTTATCCTATTTTCCTATCATAAGCTTATGTATATCATCAAAAGTAACTATCAAATAAAGAAATTCATTTGCTTGTATTATTTATCATTATAAATTATCATTATACATATGTTTTCTGTCTTATCGGATGGCGTATTCTACGTTAAACTTAATGGCCGTGTCTCTGACACAGCCTCCTTCTTTAATTTTTGAAATATCTGTGCCCTGCTGCATACGAACTAAATATTTGCATCCATTGCCAATGTATCTAATAGAAATAGAAAATTAGTTTCAGCTAATCCTTTTTTTTTTTTAAATAAAAGGGCAGTTAATTCTCTGAAAAAAAACATAAGCCAAAGTTTCATACGGCCTTGACAAAAACTTTTCAAATTGAAATTAATGGCCATTAAATAGAGGCAAACTTTAATAAAAAAATAAAAAAATGGAAAACTCAGTTTTGCAACTCTCTAAATTTAAGTATAATAAAGTGCAAGTTTCACAAGTCCCTAAAATTAACATTAATTTAAAACATTTTTCAAAAATCTTCAACGTATAATTGTACCTATTGTATTGACCACAGGTGTATGTGCCGTAAAACTTTTTCTCATCCAAAACAGTTTCGATTATCAGCCACGTCATGTAAAAGCTAAAGTCGCAGAAAATGATTTTTTTCTCACTCGACAGGCAATGACAAGGCTCAGAGTGTGTTTCTGTATTTGTGTAGATAAAGTCCGCATATCAGAGTACCTATTCGCCAGTATTCATATGTCCACTCTTGGAGTACCAGCGCTCTTTAGACCCCAGAGAATTAGGTTACGTATATAATTAACAGATCTATTCACGGTAACCGATCGCCTTAACCGCTGAGGTTTGCTTACCGCCGGGCATTTTACCAAATCAACAAACTGTGGTCGTTGTGAAAGGCAGGGGTATAGGCTACTGAAAGTATATAAATGTTTCCCTTTTGAAATGATCTTTATAATTTTTTACGTTATGGCCGCTGTTGTCGAGTTGGTAGCGGTGCGGGATATCTCATAACTGTAGGGTTTTCCAATAGAGATGATATGATTTCCATGTATTGTTTCGGCCATTTTTAATATGTCATGATCTGTCATTTTTTTTATTGTATTCAGTAATGTTTACAATTTCATCATAAAAAGATATACGCAAGAACAACGTTTACAAATTATTCAATTTTATTATCAAAATAATCGATCTTCATTTTTAAGAAAATCATCTTCTCCGATGAGGCTCACTTTCATCTGAGTGATGCGGTAAATAAACAAAACTATCGATTCTAATGCGAAGAAAATCTACAAATTATTCATGAACAACCATTACATCCACGTGACAGTTGGTTGTGGTTTTTGGTCTGGTGGAATCATCGGTCCGTACTTCTTTCGAAATGAAGCTGGTGACACTGGTTACTGTCAATGGAGAGCGGTATAGATCCATCTGCTTCCAACAAGACGGGGCTACGTGTCACACAGCACGTGCAACAACCGAATTATTGCAAGAAAAGTTTGGAGATTCGATTATTTCAAGAACTCGTGACATTGCATGGCCTCCATGAAGTTGTGATTTAACACCATTAGACTACTTCTTGTGGGGTTATTTAAAGGCATTGGTCTTTAGCAATAAACCAGAGTCTCTTCAAGCTTTATAAGTCAATAATGAACGTGCTATTCATGACATACTACTTGATTTAGTGGAAAAAGTACTCGAAAATTGGGTTAATCGAATTCGTTCCTGCAAAAGAAGTCGTGGAGGCCATTTGAATGATGTTATATTCAGAACTTAATTGTATCCATTGTACTTCACATTAAATAAAAAAAAACATTTAAATTTCCTTAACAATTAGTGTGTTTTTTTTTTAAAGAAATCATATCACACTTATTGGAAAACCCTTTAAATACATCTGCCCTTCGGAGTCGGCACAAAACTGTAGGTTCCTTCATTTATGGTATAATTTAAAGACGCACATCACATTGAGCTACATAGTGTCAGTGCCAAATTATTATTTAAAAAATTTTTTTTTTCAAAAAAGTAAAATCAGTATAAAATAAGTAGACTGATATCAATCGCTATACATAATACGAAGAACAGTTTTAGTAGCCGTGGTTCATGATTATCTAATCCTTGCGAGGATATCCTCTCGAAAGAGCTATCTTGTGAAGTTTTTAATATCGCCGAGTCATATCTGTGGTAAATTAACGTCAATACTTGATTTTTCGAAGAATGTTTACCTTTTCATTTATTGTTCTCGTATTCAAAGGGTTTCGATATCCCTACGTGGAATTATCCCAGTAAAAGGGCTCTTAATTGGATCTGAGCCCTTACTTGCAGTGCTTACAAACACCATAAGATATAAGCTTAGGAAGGAAGCTAAACACCTGAGAACTCTTACTGGGGAAACACCACGGGTCTTCGACAGTCTAAGTGCCACTTTGGGGGGGGCGGGGGGTGGGATGGAGTATAATTACGAGACGATTATAACTTCGCACAATACACCCATCGTTCGCAGGGCATTCTCCTTTGTAATCTATCTATACCTACGTGGGTACAACTGATTACACCAACATCTCACACTTCGCTAGCCAGTGTAGAATGAATAGAGCTGTAAAAGTAACGAAAAGTTTGGCACTCGTATGTTTACGTTGCTGAAACACTCAGCACCCGTTACTTTCGTATCGTTACTCGTTACTTTTGATACAATCAAACAGTGGTATATTACACGAGATGTAGAATCATCGATGTTTGCGTACATTTATGGCCTTGATAATTCCAAAATATTATCGTTTAACATCTTAATGAAAATATGAAAATGCAAAATGGTTAGTTAGTTCGTTGAAATGTTTTTATTTACATTTTTAATTCAGATGTAAAAGTGTGAACATTGGTAGTTTTTTAAATAAATGTTTAATACAATTGTAACAATCCCAAAAAGTTCAAAATTGCGAATGCAACATTGGCCTCTGTGAGAAAGAAAGAACATACATAAACCTGTACATAAATCGGCAAAAGTGAATCATACCGAAACGTTGCCTTGCAAGGTGTAAGATGATACTGCTACGTTGAAAAGGAGTATAGTCATAACTGTTTCATTCCGCACAATATAAACAATCAAATTGACAACTACATATACGGAATATGCGAGTACCGAGTTTATTTTGTAACTAACGATTCGGTACTTCGATTTAGGAGTTGTACTCGTTACTCGGTAACGAATACATACGGTTTGCTACAGCTCTAAGAATGAATCCTTGTGTGCATTTTTGCGCCAAGTTCTGCGAAGTTTTTTGTTTTAAACACAAAAAAAAATCTTTAGTTTTTCCATCTCTCGCACAAAGCTCACTAGTAGGTGGATATTTTTAAGCAATCGGTTTGAAATATATACATTTATATACAAATGTATGTAAATAGCACAGATTCCAATAATATTTTCAGTTTACATTCTCTATTTAGTTTTTAATTTACGAATTGTTGAATTTCAAGTGGCGCTGCTGTTTATTGCTAGCTCTACTTGACGAACGCTTCAATTAGAATAGCTAATATTAACTCAACTGTAACTGCGGTGGCAATTTCAAGATGCAATTCAAGAGTGTGATAAATTGAAAACAATAATAACATTGTAAAGCAAAATTGTCCACTCACATTTATGTACATATGTATGTATGTACATTAGACTGGGACGATTTTTATGACAATTTATTGATATTACGCCGTCGAAGTTACGATTCATCTTATTATTTTGAATACAAATTTCGTCTACGACATGGGTCTTAAATGAGTTTGGAGTATCCGGCATTTAATTTTTATGGAACCAGTTTGGATTTTAGAAAATATTAAATGTACAAAAATCGAGAGTTTCGTACGCAAAAAAAAAATTCAACCGACATTTTTTCATTCGCCCGGTTTGAATACGCCTATTGCGAGTTTCACCCGAAATAAGTTTCGCTTCGAAAACTCGAACATGGAAATTACAACTCTGAAATGTGTATGCTTGAAGTGTAAAATTATCAAACAATTCAAATTAAATACAAATTGACAAAAATTAAAAATTTTCCAGATTTGTGAAATATTACAGTCATTAACGAAGCGTTCTAATATTTTTTAGAAGTCCTAACCTCTTCAATGCCTGCAGCACGACTACCTTTTAGCTATTCCGCCATTTGGAAAGTTTAGCGCGTACCTGCGATTTATCGCTAAAAGTGTATACTATAAAGGTGTAGGGAATAGTTTTGAAATTGAGCTGATGCAATTCTGTCCTGTTCGGACTCATTTTCTCTTTTTTTACTGTTCACTTATTATAAATCTCGGGCGGAAATTTTCGTCTTTCGAACATTGTTCCCCCTTATCGGCAACACTGAATACGGGCGAAAATAGTTGGCGGATTAGTTCAATTTGTTGAGAGGAGAAAAATTTCGCAGATTCAATATGTAATTAATTTAATTAAAATTTTTTTTTACATAAGATCACCAATTCTAGGAACAAAATAGTCAAAAAATTTCAAATTTAACTTTCTTAAAATTGCACTAGAAATTTGCTCATTAACACATGGTTCATTTACGAAGAGTATGTAATAACTGAAAAAACTAATAACCGAGGAAAACTGCCGGAAAGTTTTAAGTTTACATTTATTCCCTTAGTAACATGGAATTTTTGTTGTTGTAGTGATTAATGTTACTGCATTGAAATTTTTACATAGCATAGAAAAAGCGGTAACGGGCATTTCTGCATACTCAAGTCGCTTATTATATTTTTGGAGTTATGGCAGCCTTTTAGGGCCAGTTTTTCTTTGCTGGTTTAAACCCAATTTAAACTAAGTTTAGTTATACTCAGTTTCAATTAAAACTTAGTATCCTTGCGCTCAATTAAATTTGTTGCAACTAAAATAAAGTAGTCAGCAAACAGCTGATAGGTTAGACTAAGTTCAACCCTGCCAGATCGGCCGTTTAAACTGAGTTTAAATCCCGTTATAAGTTGACTTAAAAACCGCATACTGAGTTTATACGAAAAACAGAGTTAAACTTGCACAGAAAAAGTGACCCTTAGTAAATGAGCGACATGTACATAAGTGGTTGCACCTTAAGGGAGATAAATATTATTTTATTTACAACAATTAATTATAAAACATAATCATAATATTATAACTAACTAATACTAGGAGTGCTGGCTGCCTGGGCCTTCGACTCTCTCTTAAATTAAGAAAGCGATACACCATGCTATCTGTTCGATATTAGGTTCTTATACTCGTTATTATGTTATTATATTACATTAATATTAAAATTTGAACTACTATTGTATAAGTTCACCGATTTAAGAAATGTTAATAGAATATAATTTTGGCGCGTATACTATATTAGCTCAATGTTTGGCCGAGCTTCTCCTACCAGTTGTGGTGTGCGCGTGTTTATATTCTACCACAAATGGAGGGACCTACAGTTTTGTGCCGACTCCGAACGGCAGATGTATTTAATGAGAAGCTTTTTCATAGCAGAAATACCCTCGGAGGTTTGCCATTGCCTGCCGAGGGGTGACCGCTATTAGAAAAAACCTTTTCTATTATTAAGATTTTGCTTGCCCTGACTGAGATACGAACCTCGAACTCACAGCGGCCACTTAAGAAATGATAAAAAGTGCTTATATTTAACATGTTGACATCAGGCAGTAATGAAGAGGTTGTTTTCGTGTTGAAATGTTGTTTTCGGAATTTATTAAAGGCGATACAGTCATCCAACACATATTTAACGGTTAGGATTGAACCGCATCCTCCGCATGGTGCTTTGTTCTCGCCAGTTAACAGATGCTGGTGTAATATTTTCGTATGGCCGATTCTCATACGAACTATGATAGTATAATCGCTACTATTGGAAATAACGGACCGAAAGCCACGCATTTAACTCCTCTTTGTCGATAACCAACTTTATCATGTTGAGGATATCTTTTTCAAAGCTGGGGATAACTATGTACTCGTATATGGCATGGGTGTGTGCCAGCGATTTTTGCAGGGACGTCGGCGAACTCATTTCCTTCTATTCCTTGATGGCTCAGGACCCACAGTAGTTTTAATTTGGTGGGAGATTTTATGATTATTTCTCATATGTCAGCTTTTAAGTTGTTGGTGGTGTATTCTGTATTCTATCTATATTCCTGTGATAGTTGACAAGCTGTCAGTGGCGATTACAAACTTTCCCTTGCTAGCCTGTGCACACTTTACTGCTCCAAGCACGGCGACTGCTTCAGCTGCAAACACCGAGTAGTAATGAGGAAGGATACCTCTTGCTATGTCTCTACCATTTGAACATACTACAGAAAATATAGTATAGCCATATTCAGTTACCCGGATTTGTATTGCTGGTGGTTGGTTTGTTATATTGTTATGGAGAGCAGTATGGATTGACGAGTGTTTTAACAACCAAGGAGCAGTCGGACTGATTTTCCTTCGAGTGCTGGGTATATCGCGTCCGTGTTGCTTGCGGAGTTCGACACATCTGCGTAAAGTTGTTATCACTTTAACCGGGCGTATGCTTTTGGCAATTTTTTACAGTCTTTTTGAAGGATAGTATTTGTTGTACACAGAATTTTAGCTATAAGTTTGAGCGTTGTTTGCAAAACTATTTCGGAAATCGAAGGCATCGCTAATTCAGCTAAAATGCATTTGGTTGGGCTGGTCGGGAAGGCGTTGCTGCTACGTCGGGCAGCAGCATGGTAAGGAGCTTGAAGGAATCGGATGTTTGACTTGGCACACCAACCGTATATGGCCAACCCGTAGTCAATTACTGACAGCATCAATGTTTTAGTTACTTGAATTAGTATTGTTGGTTGTACCATAGAGCGCATGGAGGTTAAGTATCTAACGACGTTCAGACGTTGGTATAGACTTTCAATTTTACAATTTTCGAATGTTAGAGCGGGGTATGTACAATGTTCTTTTTCATATATGTATCCGTAATATTTTACATTTCAACAATCCTATGTTTTAGAATTATGTAATTTAATTGTTCAGACGCGATCATAAATAAAACCACCGACAAAGGCGACCCTTGCGGGTTACCATTGTGTAATTTGTAAAATTCTGACACGAAAGGAACGACCCGTCTGGAATACCTTCACTAAATTGAAGGTCCTCGGACCAACGCCCCAACTGGCGAGTTGTTGAAGCACAGCATGCCATGTTTTGTCTTAAAGGCAGTTTGATTGGGGCTAACAAGTTTGTTTTTAGTAACGTACTATAGTAGTCGTTTAGCAATCATTTACTCAACTAACTTGCCGAGGCAAGAGAGTAGGGATATGGAAAGAAAGCTTATTAATTTATTGGGAGGTTTGTTGGGTTTTGGTAAAGGTATGACGATCGCTGACCGCCAAATGTGGGGGTAGCTGCCTTTCTTCAACATTGTGTTGTACATCTCAAGCAGTTTCGTTTTTCAACATCGGGTACGAAATACGGTCATGACCGGCCGTTTTACCCTTGGCGTTGTGTAGCGCCAGTTCAAGTTCCGTGAGTGAAAAATCACATTCAAGCTGCTTGGCAGATGTCGCAGGGTTTATATTGTTGTGTGAGTACTTAGTTATTTTTTTTTTTTGGCCACGTATTCTTGACAGAAGTTGCCATCGCTGGAATACTCAGAGCATTTGCTTCCAAAAGTATTTGATATTTCTGAAGAGCTAGTTTGTACGGTTTGATCTTTTTCCACCAACATACTGTGCGTGTAACGTGGCAAGGTTTTGTTTGAGGATTGACAAATTTGCGATCGACTTTATGGCTTTAAATAGTTACTCTTGCTGCGAAACAGTTAATATTGGAGGTTGCTTGGAAATTAAATTTCTTGCTGCAATCCGCTCAATATTTATCGCAATAAGCCGGATATAATTCACGTTTTTCAGTTTAAAAATGAGTTTGAACAAGTAACAATAGCTAAATTCGGGCGGAACCGAATTTTATATACCCTCGCGATGTATTTTTGTGTGGGCGGTGCCCATAATTTCATAAAAACCCCGTTTCTTTGTTTCAAATCGCAACTAGTATTGAACTTTACTCAATTTCTTCCAAAAAATACTAAAAAACGAAGTTTGTGTATGGTCCGATTTTAAAATTTTTCGACAGTAAGGCTAGTGATAACAAGGACAATATGTTCACCAAATTTTGTGATGATACCTTACATCGTTATTAAGATACCTACAGACGTTGTTTAAAAGTGGGCGTGGTTAAAAATCAAGTTTCTTAACTATCTTTCTAAATATCAAATTTAAATTAATATGTTCCAATAGATGAAGAAAAAACGAAATTTTTGCGTTTTTCAAAATTTCAGTTATATGGGAGGTGGGCGAGGTTATTGTCCGATTTCAAAAATGATGAAAAAGCAATGTTGAGAAAAATGTGTTCACCAAATTTTGTGACGATACCTTACACCCTTATTGAGATACAGAAATTAAGTGGGCGTGGCATAGCCCATTTTTCAAAATTACATAAACACCTAATTTCTTAGTTCAAAATCGCTCCAAGTACCGAATTTCACTCAATTTGTTTTAATAGATACCGAAAAACCGAAGTTTTTGCATTTTTCACAACTTCCGTTATATAGGAAATGGGCGTGGTTATTAGCCGATCTTGACCATTTTCAATACCAACCTGTGGACAGGGAACAAAGAGCAATCTATGTACCAAATTTCGTTGAGATATCACAATTTTTACTCAAGTTATTGTAACCAGGAATAGACGGACGGATAGAGGGACGGACAGACAGTCAGGGCTAAATCGATTCGTCTTTTCATTCTGATAATTTTGGTGTATATAAGTATGTATGTCTATAACTATCTCGATTATTTTTGGCTGTTACGTACAACCGTTATGCAAACAAAGTAGTACGCTCGGGTATAAAAATCGTGATGATTGGGTAGTGATCGCTACCGTGAAGGTCATCTAATACCCGAATACCTGCTCATCACCAGGTCACAATTTTCAGACTTTGTTTTGAGACTAGAGGCTTTATTTTGAAACTAATGAATGGCAACTAGTCTAAAATTATGACTTTTGTCTCTATTAGAGACTGAGACTGTTTACTGAATTCGGGGGTAGGCTTTTCCACTTGCAGTTCGGTAGTAAACTAGGTGTAACTAGTGTCAAGTCAATGTGTGTAAAGGAACTGTGCATTAATAAATGTGTGATTGACCCATTATTGAGTACGACTAACTCCACTGTTAAAATAACGTCCTCTAATATTTGACCCCTAGAGTTTACCTCGTGTGAACCTCAAAGTGGGCTCCATGAGTTAAAATCACCAGTAAGTATAAGTATGATTGGGTTATTAATTGGACTAAAAAAAATTAAGCAAATCTTGCGAGGATAAACCTTGTTGGTCAGTTTAGTGTTAAGGCATAACCCAACACCAAGTGTACATATGGTGGAGTTGATGTTCAGTACCTTGTGGGGTATGTTCTTTTTAATGAGAATACCAAATCCTTGTTTTGCATTAAGAATCGTAACTAAATTGCAAAAGTAACCAGTAAAATGGTTTGGTTAGTTAACATTGTTTTTGTTAAAAGGAGAGTGTGTTTCTTTTAATGCATATTATGTCGGGATTTTGTTCTTTAATTATTATTAATAGTTCGTGGTAATTATTGTTGTAGCCGTTAATGTTTCATTGCAATAAAGAAATACGCAATAGAGAAAAGGTACGTTCGTTTACAATCTCCAACAGAAAATATCCAACAGCAAAATTCAGTGGAATTGTCTTCTCTTCTCTCACAAAAGAAAATTATCCAAAACAGTACGCGAACGCAAAATTTGCAGAAACTTGCAAATTCAACGAACAGCTGATTGAATTCTTGTCCGCATTCAAATATGCAAAATGGCAAACATTGCATTAGTGTTTTCTTGAAACATTCTTCTAAGGAAACTTAACCAAACTAACAATTGCTTTCTACTAGCATGTTTAACACTCATTTTTTATAATTTTCACCTTTAAATTTCTTAAAAAATAATTTCGTAATTATGCGAATTGCAATCATCTGTTTCTGATTAGCTGTTTTGCTGTTGGCAAATTTGTGCTGGCAAAAATTTTTCCAGCAGAAACCAACAGCTTCCCCTCAACTTGAAATGTCACTTTGCTCTCTCAATTTCCCCTACTTTGTTAATTTTTGGCGTACGCGAACGCTAAAAACTTTCAATAATTATCCGTACCCGAACTTACCTAATATGGTATAACTATTGGCAGGGACGGCTCCAGAAAATATTGTTTGGGGGATCCATTTATTTTCAACTTTTTACGATGTTTTACATATTTTAAGATATTTGATTATAATAGATTATAAACATGTATATAATAATATTGAGTAAAATGTTGAATGCATTTTTATAAAGCCATCGTTAGGCTATGATTATATAATTTGAATCAGTATAATCATTAAGTGCTTCATCGATTCTCTAGTATTTAGTCACTAGTAACCTCAATGTCTCGTTTAATATTTAGCAGCGCAGATGCGTCCTCAATCTCCGTTAAGTAGAAATGGATCGTTCACTCGAAGCCATCGTGACTGGCAACGTGGCACTGATTTAAAAATATGTAAATGTGTTTGTAAAATTTGCAAATTACGAAGGCGGTTTGATAAGTCATTAACTTTTCGAATAAAATATAATTTTTCGCCAAAAAACTTTCTCTTTATCAACATAATCTCCTTTTAGCTCTTTACACTAAGTCCAGCTTTTTTCCAATTATTTTATTTTGACCCAAACCAATTAACACACAGCCATTTCTTCAGGTTTGGAAATAGAAAATAGTCGCATGGATTTTTGCCATGATGACAACACACCTGGACATTTGCGCTTTTTTCGAGTGTAAGCAATCACCCATCGCACGGATAGCTTTTTCATATCCAAATATTCGTGTAAAATGTGATGTGGCTTCTCATTTGAGATCAGACCACCTCAGGCACTTTCATTCTCCGGTCATCAAATATCATTCTATGGATTTTATCGCCGACTTTTTGTATAACGACTATAATAGACGCCAGTTAAGGGCATGAGAATATCGATATTTATATTTTAAAGTGAATCAAATATAATTAAAAAAAGAATATTGTAATTAATTGTCTTGATCACCAAGGACAATGAAGAGCAGATACTGGAATACCTGAACAAACAACATGGATGTATAATGTTTACGATGGAAATGGAAAAGAAGGGAACAATAAATTACCTCGATCTGACGATTAAGATAGACAAAATTGCCCAAAAACTTGACTACGAAATTTACAGAAAACCGACACCGACATAACACATCAAATCATCCTCAAGAACACAAATACGCCGCTATAAGACAACTAACAAACAGACTTGAATGAATACATCTATCGCAAGAGGCATACGAAAAGGAACTAAACACAATATACAACATAGCAACAAACAACGGATATAAAAAAAAAGGAGCTCTTGGATAAATTCAGAAAAATGTATGCAATTCAAAAAAGAAACGACAGAGAGCTAGACGAAAAAACTTGGACAGTAATGACTTATACAGGAAAAATGACATATAAACTTGCCAATTTTTTTAGAAAGTATAATATCCACACGGCGTTCAAAACTGGAAACAACCTGGGAAGGATACTTAAAAGCAGCACGAATGAAGAAGACCCATTGAACAAACAAGGCGTGTATAAACTGACCTGTGAGTGTCAATATAGCTATGTATGTATGTATATAGGACAAACAGGACGCAAAGAACAAGATTCCGTGAACACAGAAGGGACTACAACAAAAGGATACGAAAACCCACGGCTATACCTGAATGTAATTTTGCAAACCATTTGGTAAACGGAAAATGTTCACCCGCAAACATAAAGAAAACCGTTAAGGTACTGGACGTACAACAAAAAGGACGGCGTCTAAATGCTCTTGAAAACATGGAAATATACATATAAAAAAACATTTGATGGGAGGATAATAAACGAACAAATAAACAGCAACTCTAATGCGATATTTGCACCATAGAGGCTTGGTTTAAAAAAAAAAAACAAAGTCGTAGGTAAAATGACAGATACCAACATATAAAACAAACCTGCAATAACTAAACGGACTAAAATTACTGACTATCTACCTGTTCTTACCGCGAAGGCAGATTCGAGATAAAAAAATATACCCTTTAGGACTCTAACCGCGCGAGACTTTAGCTACCTATACTCAGGAGACTTAACATTTGTTAACATTTACAATTATGCACCAATTCCAATACCAAAAAAATGAAATAAATACGGAACAACAGACATAAACTGAATAGAACGAAAATCGACACTGAAGATGGCACAACGCCGAAACCGGTTTGTCTCCAAACCAAACTTGACAAGGGATGACGGAAAATAGTTCCAACAAATATCAACAATTCACCATGTCTGACAAGAAAAAGAAGAAAACAACACCATTTGTATTCTAGTTACTATGTAATAATTTTTAATGTTTTTGTCTAGAGTGAGTTGTTGTGTGTGCTATGAATTTGAAAACACTGTTAAAATTTTCTGAGACCACCGATATTATGGGGGGCGGGGCGGGTCCAGACACCCAGGACGCCTCCCCTGTATCCGTCCTTGAGTATTGGTTATCGTAAATATGTTTTTGTAGATGAACAGGGATCGCTATGGCATACTGTGGGAGATGAATAAGAGAGGTCGTCATAGAAGAGCTGAGTTGGGGAAAAAAATCGTGTTGAGTTAAATGTAAGTATGTGAGAGGGGCCGTGGTTATTTTAGGCATTAGTTTGTCATGTTAGAGAAGTTGATTGTGCTGAATTGATTATGAAGTGCAGAGAACTAGTAAGTTCGTTTAAGTTATTTTGTTGAGTGGTGGGTGGATTTTTTTGGGCGAGGTTATGAGTGGGTTCGTTTAAGTTATTTTATTGAGTGATGGGTAAGCTTTTTTTTTGGCAGAGATTCTAAGAGATTGAGTTATTATCGTCTGCTGGTTTTGGGTGAGAAATTTAAATATTAACTTCTGTGTTTTGAGTATTGAAATCTTAAAGAGTTTGTTGGTGTTTTGCTTTTCATTGTTTATCTGTTTTGTGTACTGACTAAAACTGAAGTGTAGGTGGTAGCGTTGGTGGGATTTGGTAGTGAATATCTATAAATTGCTTTTGCTTCACGCAGTGTACATTTTTTTTTGTCGTTTTTATTAGCAAAGTCTCTCTTTCTGTCAACATTTCGGGCATTGTCTTGAATCAACTGAATGCTCTTGAGAGCAATGAACGCCCTTAGTTTGTATACACTCTTCAGGGGTGTGTGGAGGGAGACCACAATTAACGCACGTGGGATTGTGCCATTTGGCTTCAGTACCCCATCTTGAAGTCTGGAATGTTTATTGAATAAGGCACGTATGCAGCACATTTTACAAAATTGAGCGATTCATGTAGCTTTTGTCACAAATTCCAATTAGCGAACTTGTTTTTAGAAACTTTTCAGCTTTTTTTTACGAATCTACTAGCACGAGGGAATTACCATCTCTGGTAGGTGTAATTTTAACTATATTTTTTGTGATAAGGAAAAGACCACGGTTAACTGCAAAACACGAGAAGTCGGTCGCAATTTTTTTTATTCTACCACGACATACTTGGGTGTACTTGTTGTTGGAATTAGCAAATCCGGGTAATGTAAGTCCAATTTTTGAGGCTTTTTCCGGTTTTTTGGTTGCGGACTTTCGGCGAGCAATACTAACCGATGGTCCCCAAAGGGGAAAGCCCCTTGCGCCATGACGTGTTCTTTTAACTTAATCAAAAGTGGATACGAAAGATTTGCAAATTCAACTTAATGGGCAGATTGATAGCCACGTGCGTGGCGAAAAAACAAATCACCAAGCGCTAAAACGATAAACGCAAAGAGAAAATGTTACCGACGTCTGCTCACGAAGAGTATAAGTCCACGATTGAGATAAATATTAAAATTTAAGATTTTTAAGAGTTAAATGAATTTTGGTAATATTTTTCTACGTTTGTTAATTTATTTTTAGAGTTTTGGTATTAAATTAAAATCTTTGTTGCAACGCTGCCACTATATTGGCGTCGCTCAACTGTGAAATCAAGTAAAATTTTAAGTAACGGTACCCCGGAAGGCGTCATCTCGACTCGCTGCTTTTGTGGCTTCTTCCTGTTATACGATTACTCCATATTTTATTTTTTTTAATGTAAATTCAATTCTTAGACCTCTCTCCACTTGCTACAAAATTGCATATTAAAAAAAAATCTAAAAATTGTTTAAGCTCGTAATTTTGATACAAATTTGTTAAATTATTAAATAATATTGTACAAAGTTTGAAACCTGGGTTCATATGGCTTTTGTTAGGGACTCAGCCATATTTTATTTTAAAAATATTAGAAATGAAATAAATGCAAAATAACTAAAAAAAAAACACTGCCTCTAATTGAGTCGTCTCAGCCCAAACCCGCGCACTGTTGTGTCATATAAGAAGAAGAATATTATTATAAAATAACAGTATAAATCAGCAAAAAAAAAAAAAAAATTATTAAAAACTAACGAAAATTTTTACAGGCTTCTTACATGCATTTTGTTACAGTTTACTTAAATTTATAATAACAATAATTTCGCGCTAACACTACACAGATCACTGTTTGACCGAGCTTCTCCTACCATTTGTGGTGTGTATAGAAGTTTTTCTATGGCAGAAATACCCTCGGAGGCTTGCCATTGCCTGCCGAGGGGTGATCGGTAAAAAGAAAATAACCTCTTTCTATGATTAAAATTTGTCTTGCTCTGACTAAGATTCGAACCTCGAACTTAGCGTCACATCGGGTTATAGCACACACCGGTACACGCTCGATCATAGCGGCCACTACTTAAATTAAGTTAATTAATTTCTTCCAAAATTTTTGTACTAGCACCATCAAACAATACAATTTTCCGCCATTTTCTTAAAAAAATAAAAAATCAAATTCATACAAATTAGAACAGCTTTAATGTTTAGCTACTTATGTATGTATATACATATGTATGTATGTATAAAATGTGTTTACAAAAAAGCAAAACAATAATTTTCATTTATTAATTTTTTGTTATTGTTAAATTGAGTATAGGCAATTTTGTCGCACGCCAGCCAGCGACTTTGAAATGACTTTTCGTTGAAGAAATTGAAACAAAAAAAAAATTTAATAAAAAACTATTTCTATACTACCCAGCCAATATGTGGAAAATAATCGAGAGAGTCTCCCACAAAATAACAATGAGGCCACGACACAGCTGCAAGTGCATTTAACGATTATTTTCTCAATTCTACTAAAAAAGATAATTGAGAAACTAGCTAGCTTGTGTTTGTTATTTTTATACTCAATTCGAGAAAACCGCTCTTTTCTTTTTGCCAGCGTTTTAAACGATTACTTATTATTTATATGTATTTTCTATGTAGTAGAGTAGAGGAGTATTCCCATTTAAAATCCTGCTCAAATTCTTACTTTTTGCTTTGAGAAATCTTCGATGGGATTCGCCATACAATCTTCCTCCTTACACTAGTCGTTTAAAACTTATTAATCTTCCTACTCTTTCGAGTCGCAGAGAAATGTTAGGTATAATATTTCTGGTAAAATTAGTCAATGGATGGATCTCAAGTCCATTTCTTCTAGAGCAAATTAATTTTAATGTACCCTCCCGTGCAACGAGAAACTTTAAACAACTTTTCTTGAAACTATGCAGAACTAACTTTGAGTTGAATGAACCGTTTCGGGGTTTACGCCGAGACTTTAACAATCATTCCAGCACCTTTGATGTATCGGACTCACTTTTTATAATTAAAAGAACTATTCTATCCTCTCTTAATAACAGCTAACGATCCAATTTTCTTACTTTGCATTTCTCTAACTTTGTATTCGGCTGATGAATTCTTATTCTGTAGCTGAGCAGCTTGGGATCTCGACGCTTAACAAACTTTTTTCTGTCACGACTCGGCACCAAAGATTTGTATATTTAAAAAACATCCGTACGTTATGCGGATTGAGCCCCTCGTGTCGGTTGGGCGGGAAAGTGGGTTTCCGTTGGGTTATAAATAAAAAAAAACTTCTGTCAGGCTTATCGTCAGGATGACAATTTTTTACCCATCTTTTGTTTTTAAAACTTCTCATAATTGAAAGTAACAGAAGCTTCTATGGCATTCGAAAATGTTTGCTGGGTTATAAATTTGTTTAGGCATTTAAGTGGCTACTTAAACGTTTCTAGATTAAATGCTAGACTTTAAATTTACTTTGCTTATAATAGTTTCATTCACGTTTTTCACGTTTAGTAATATAAATAGTAAACATTACTTTGAAATTAGTAACAACAAAAAATATTTACATTTGGTGCTTTTCAAGCATATTGACATATTTAATAAAAAAAGAAGAAGATATTAATTAAGTGATTTGCATGCGTACATACATACATACATATGTACATATGTAAAATATACAAATACTGTAAAAACAATTTAAATTCACGGACTTTATAATACATTTTAAGTATTTCAGCATATGAATGTATGTACAGAGATCTTTAAACTTCGGGACGTTTATTACATTCTACAAAATAAATTTAAATATGGAACTGCGAAAGTTCCCTACCAATTTTTTTTTTTTTTTAATTCGGCCAACATTTTTCTAATATATTCCCTATGCGCACATTAACAAAATACATTTTTCAAAAAATGCTGCATCATACTGAAGAGTTTTTATACCCGAGCGTTCTTGTACACAAGCGTTTTATAACTTTGTTCGGATAACGGTTGTTTGTAACAACAAAAAATAATCGAGATAGATATAGATATACACATATATGTATATTCTAAAATGATCAGAATGAAAAGAGGAATCGATTTAGCCCTGACTGTCTGTCCGTCTGTGTTTCCACGCCCACTTAGGAAAAATATCTGTATCTCAATAATGGTGTAAGGTATTGTCACAAAATTTGGTGAACATATTGTCCGGATCATAAGCACGCCCAACTTCCATATAACGGAAATTTTGAAAAATGCAAAAAACTTCGTTTTTCAATATTTATTGGAAGAAATTGAGTAAAGTTCAATACTAGCAGAGATTTGAAACAAAGAAACGGGGTTTTTATAAAATTATGATCACCGCCCATACAAAAATACATCGCGAGGGTATATAAAAATCGGGTTTCGCCCGAATTTAGCTTTTCTTACTTGTTTGGAACATAATTTTGATTTGAAAAGACGTTTATATTATTAAATTATCTACACGAGATTGACCAAACATAATTTTGAAATTAACTACTCTGACCAAAAATTCGATTTACGTAAGCTAGGTATCGCAACTGAGCACAAGTACAGTTGCGTTCAAAACATTTACTATATTTTTACTATTATAAACTTAAATTTTTTTTTCATTAAAATACGATATGCATATTCGCATACTCGTGTTATATAGTGCTCCAGAAAAAAAGCTTGAAGTTTCGATGAAAAAAAAATTGCCAAAATTGTTTAAATGAACCACTACCAAGAAATTTAAAAGGAATTCTTGAATACACAAAAACAAATTTAAAATCAACGGTTGTATGTCTACAAAATTGCATACGCGACATTTTTCTAAAAAATTCTGATTGAAAAGAATTCACAAAGTTTGAAACTTGCATTTAAATGGTTTTGTTTGAAAATTGTCTGTATTTTTATTAAAAGATAATCAAAGTTTAACTGCTATTATTTTAACTGCCACTGTACTTGCGTATATTTTGTCACTTTAAAGAAAAATTAAACTTAATTTATCTAAGATGCTTGGGAAAAATTGTGTAAAGCGACGTCACATTTCTATTGAATTTATTTTGTTGAAATACGAGTATAACACATCCAAGGAGCCAATAATTAGTTAACCGGAATCGTTTAATCATTTACTTACCTCAAATTTACTAAAAACAAGTGAAGAAGTGGCTAAGTTCGATCGAACTTTATATACCCGATGCACGCTTTCAGCTAAATTTTTAAATTAATAAAGCAGAGACTAAGTTCGGGCAAAACCGAACTTGATGTAAGCCTCTTTTTCAAAAGTTTCATATAAACGGACTTCTTGATTTAATATAAAACCACATGTCAAATTTTAGCAAATTTGCTTCACTTCCGATTTTTACGGGTTTCAAAAACTTACTGGGGCTGGTCCAATTTTAGTGCTTTTAAAATTGCTGCTTATTTAGACATAATAAAATATCTGTACTAAATTTGGGCAAAATCGATAGAGGATTTCCAGAGATATACATATGTATGTACATATGAACTCTAAAGTGGACGGTACCATGGACCTTTTCCAAAATCTTCGTTTAAATGGATTTGTTGACTTAATTCCAATAGTTACTGAAGTATCAAATTTTCATAGTTTTGGAAAATTACCGTTATATGGGAGACGAGCGAAATTTTCGTCCGATTTCAAGCATTTTCATAATCTCACCTATAATAATATTAATATTAATAATCCCAACGGTTGTATCCCTCGATACCCGCCCGACCGACGCGAGGGGCGCATGACGCACGGATATATAAAAAAAATTTTTTGTTTTTGTTTTTTTTTTTCATATATGTTGCGCCGAGTCATGAAAGGCAGAGGTTTGTTAAGTGTCGAGATCTAAAACTGTTCAGCTACAGAACAAATGCTCATCAACTGATCGAATAGTAATATATACGTATGTATGTATGTACATATGTATCAATTATTGAGAGTATTGAATATAGTTTTCTTTATGTAAAAAAGTGAGTCTGAAGTAGCAAAAGAACCGGAGTGAGTGTTAAAATCCTGACACAAACTACGGATTGGCTCATTTAACTCAAAATTACTTTTACATGGCTTCAGAAAGAGAGGCCGGAATTGTCTTGAAATTCTGGAGGGAACATTTAGTTTTATTTCGCCAAAAAGAGATGGGCTAGAGATCAAGCCTGTCAGTAACTTGACCAAAAATACAATGCCTAGCATTTCTCTGCGACTAGCAAGTGTAGGAAGATTAATGAGTTTTAAACGACTTATATATGGCGGCAGGTTGTACTGAGAATCCCAGCGAAAATTTCTTAAAGCAAAAAGCAGAAATTGTTTTTGAATTGACTCTATTCGGTCGGAATGAACTTGATAGCGCGGGGGTTTCCAAACAACATATCCGTATTCCAGTATGGGCCTCACTAACGTTGTGAACAGAGCCTTCGTGATGTAAGGGTCATTAAATTCTTTTGACCACCGTTTTACAAATGCAAAAACACCCTTGGCTTTGTTAACTGTAACATTTATGTGAAGATTAAAATTAAATTTCAGGTCCATTGTAATTCCAAGATCAACAAAGTTAAACATTTGATAATTTTTCAAATATCGCATAAATGAAATGTTCGATTTTTAGTTTTTTCGAAAATTACCGTTATATGGCAAGAGGGCGTGGTTATGGTCAGATTTTGATAATTTTTCAAATATTGTTTAAATAGAGATATATGTACATATGAACTCATAAGTGGGCGGTGACACGCCCACCGTACACAATTTTTTACAGTCACCACATACCAAATTTGAGCAAATTAGCTTCCATAGCTACTGAAATAAAGCAATTTTTGCATTTTCGACAATTGCCGTTATATGGGAGGTAAGCGTGGTTATTGTCCGATTTAGTCCATTTTTAATACCAGCCTGCTCTGGGTCAAGGGCAGACCGAGTTTCATTGAGATATCTGAATTTCTACTCAAGTTAATGTCTGCACGGACGGACGGACAGAGAGACATTGACTTCTCTTTTTCTTCTGAGCATTTTGGTATTTACATATATGTCTATATTTTTTGCTGTTACAAGCAACCTTAATGCGAACAAAGTTATAATACCCTTGTGTACAAGTACGCTCGGGTATAAAAAGCAATCAAAATTAGAAAACCGGTTGAAATAACAAATGACGACATCTCTCTGTTTTTGCTGAATAAATAAATAAAAATTTCTAGAAAGGGCCCACCACCAAATACTTACGTACGTTACAATCTGTCGGTATGAAACGCAGCACGAAAATACATACAAAATTATATAGTTTTTAATTTACATACATATGTAAGTTTGTATTTGTATACCTTTCGTGGAAATGGTATACTATTAACTTTGGTTTGATGTTTGTAAGTAACAGAACGAGAAGAGTTAGACCCATCAAAAAGTATACCGATATGATCACAGTGATGAGCTGAATCGATCTAGCTATGTCCGTCTGTCTGTGTGTCTGTGTGTCTGTCCGTCTGTCGCTCTGTCCGTCTGTTTGAACGCAAACTAGTCCCTCAGGTTTTGAGCTATTTAAATGAAACTTGGCAGTCAGATGTCTTTTTACATTTTATTAGACATTTGTCTGAAACGGCCAGATCGGACGACTATAACGTATGCATATAGGAGCCGATTGTTCATATTTTGCTTCATAACTTCTTCATTTAAAAAGCTAGAGGTCTGCAAGAATATCCGCTATACTAAGTTCTATAAGATAAGTGAAAATCGTATAGATCAAAGATATTCAATTTAGCACGAAAACCCCTCCATTTAAGCAGCTAAAGTCTTGATATTTTGCACAAAGAATAGGTATAGTGAGAACTAATGTAGTAGTGAAAATCATTAAAATTGAATATATATAACATATAGCTGCCATACAACCGATTGTTCAGATATTGCATTTTCGACCAAAACTTCTTCATTTCATCAGCTAAAGACTTGGAAATTTCCACAAATATTAACCATTATTGGGACTATTATATAGCAATCAAAATCAATAATATCAAATAAATAAAACATATGGCTCTCATATATTTCTTCAATTCATGACAGGTATTAAGCCTTTAGCTTTTTTTTTACTTGTTATTTATTATTTTCATAAATAATACCTGTGTACAAATATTAGTAAGATTTTTCAATTTAAACCTCCCGGGTTTATCGATTAGGGTAAATGTTTTTATTTTTAAGTTGGTAATACTGTTATTGACATCTGTGTAAAATTTAACGTCAATTGGTTCATTGGTGTAGTAGTTACGCTTGTGTTTGCGAACAAAGAAAAGTTGTTTCTTCGATTTTTATAATGTCTGAAATTATTCAACACAGCAGTAGCATTAAATTTTGTGCGCGAAATGAAATATCGGCCGCCGAAACGTTCAGAATGTTGCAGAAGGCCTTTGGTGAGGAGTCAATGTCAAGAGCGAGTGTTTTTGATTGGCACAAATTGTTCACAGAAGGTCGAGAACGCGTTAAAGACAAACCACATCAAAGACGACCAATAACATCTACTGACGAGCTACATGTCAACAAAATCAAAGAATTGGTGTTGAAAAATCGTCGATTGACTACTACAGAGCTGGCAGATATTGTTGGATTTTCAAATTAGTCAGTCAACACCATTTTAAAAGATGTTTTGTGCCTGAAAATAGTCAAATTGCGATTGTTGCCAAAAATTTTTTTTGAAAAACAGTGTCGCATGAAAGTCTGTGAAACGATGCTTTCTGACTATCAGGACAAGATGGAATGCATAATAACTGGAGATGAGACTTGTGTCTACGCTTACGATGCAGAAACAACCGATCAATCGAGCGAATATCGTGCCAAAGGAGAGCCGAGAAAGAAAATATCACGAATTTTATATGAGACCCAAAAAGAGACTGAAATGTTTTGAAATGAATGGCGATTATGTAGAGAAGATAAAAAAGACAATGATTAGGAATAAATACTCAACTAAGCGAATTTTTCTTAACCCCCTCGTAGTTCAAACTATAACACAAACCGTTTAAATACAAGTTTCAAAGCTTGCAACAAAAAGTTCTTAAAAATTCACACCAAATATTGAAATTTGATATCAATAAAAATTTCAAATATTTTTAATTTTTGTGTTAAAATTTTTGACGTAATAATGTGTAAGTTCCAGTTGGCTAAAAATTACTTAAATACATTTATATTTAATAATTCTTGTGTTTATAAGAAAGCGAAGTTCACTCGCACTTTTGCCTAACTTTCAGTTTTTTTTAAATATTTTTTGCCTTTCACACACTGCATACCATACACATACATATGTACATATGTAATATATATATATATACATATATATATATATACATATATATATATATACAACGTATTTGCAAAGCAAACTAAATTAGAATGTAAACCGAAGTGAATTATTCTTTTTATGGCGTTTAATAAAAATGTCGTCATTAATTATGACCCGAATGATAAGTGCGATTGTTTTAGCGAGGGCGAGTATGTGTTAGATATTTGCAGTTTCGTTGAGATAAGCCAGTGGAGATTTACTAAATATTTACTACTTATATTGCTGTTGGTCGTTGTAGGAAAGTGCTCTTGAACGTGCCAAATACGAGTTTGTATTTCGTGGATGGTCAATATCGTGATCGATAACATTATCGTAATTGTTATCAATAATCGGAACGTTTGTATCGTCGATTAAAATATCGTTGGTGTTATCGATATCAGTATGGTTCAATTTGATGATATAAATATCGTTATCATTCTCATTTATCGCTGTTTATTTACATCGTTACTATTTTCGATTTGTTATTGGTATCGGTATCGATAAAATTTGATACATTTATCGGTGCATATTTCTCGTATGAATTTTCGTTAGATAGCAGCACCGTTATTGTTATCGATATTGATATTTTAAAATACAAGTGGCTCACAGCTTATTTCATGCAGCTTAAATTAAACAGCTTAGATTACAATTATGTGAAAAATATTCGTAATAAAAAAAAAATTTTATGTAAATATTTAGTCAAATGCTGAGCAACACTCGCAAAAATCCAGTGTCACACCCGCTATGGGATGAAATGCAGCTGCACAGCAAGAATTTTGCTCACAGCTTATTTCATGCACGCACTTATTCTCGTTCCGGCGACAGCTAGTCGCACGGATAACAGTAGTTGTTGATGCTAGTTCTTACAACTCGCGTTTATTTATAGGTTTTTGCAATTTTTAGTGTGTTTTTGGTCGTCGAGTGATCAGTACAAAAATCTAAGTAAAATGGGCCGTCGTACGACAATTGAACAGCGATAATTAGTCATAAACCATTTTAAAAGTGGAAAATCGCAGCGAAAAATTGCCGACTTAAGGTTCAATTAGAGGTACCATACCATAACGCCATAACCATAATCGTAGTCATAACCATAACCATATTTAAGCAATCGATTAGTGGTGCCATAACCATAAACAGTTGATATTTGCAATAAACTGAAAGTAAATAAAAATTAGTAAAGTATGTAAAACGCGGACGCAAAATATAAATTAAAACTCACCAAAACAAAATAAACCGCACACGAAGAACAAAAATATTACAATAAACAAGGCGAATCAGCAATCATTTGTTTATGGTTACGGCAAAAACCAAAATTCAGTTGGTCGCTATGGTTATGGTTATGGTTATGGCGTTATGGTATGGCACCACTAATCGATTACAGTGTAACCCATAAGGTTGGTTGGATCAGCTGTTTTCTATGGTTATGGTTATGGCACCTCTAATTGAACCTTTAGTCAATTTGAGCCATGCAACAGTCCAAAATATAATTCAGCGTTTCGTTCATGAAAATCGGATACAAAATAAAGGTCGAAGTCCACCAAATAAAGTTTTCACTGCCCGTGAGGAGCATTTAATTGTGCGTAAAATAAAGGAAAACCCCAAATTATCGGCTCCCAAACTAGCAACAGAGCTTCAGCATGAGCTAGGCACCGAAACTGTGCGTCGGGTTCTACGCGCGCATGACTTCAAATGCCGAGTAGCACGAAAGAAGCCATTCATTAGCAAAAAAAACCCAACTAAGCCGATTTGCCTTAGTGGCCGCTGTGGTCGAGTTGGTAGCGGTGTGTGCTATAACTCGATATGCTGGTGATTTCGAGATTCGAATCTCAGTCAGGGCAAGCGGTCACCCCTCGGCAGGCAATGACAAACCTCCGTGGGTATTTCTGCCATGAAAAAGCTTCTTATAAAATACATACTCCCGAGTACCGAGAACCATGGAATACGACAAGATTTCCGTTACTACCAGAACAACGATCCAAAACACAAGTCGGCAATCGTGCAGACCTGGCTGATATGGAATTGTCCGCATTTAATGAAACCACCAGTTCAGTCACCAAATATGAATGTTATCGAGAATCTATGGGCTTTATTGGAGAATAACATCCGCAAACACCACATAAGCAACAGAGACCAGCTGAAAAATGCAATTTTGGAAGAGTGGAATAAAATCGGACCGGAATAAAAAAACTAGTGGAGTCAATGCCAGCTAGGCTAAATGCTGTATCAAAAGGCAAAGGATATAATACTAAATACTAAGTATTTTTTTATTTAATAATTTAACTTATTTTTAGGAAAAAGCACACTGCATGCAATAAGCTGTGAGCCACTGTACATATATTACTGTAAGATTACAAAGTTCAAGGCGCACAACACTTGTTTCAATGCCGAAATCAGAAAAAATTTAATGAACTGCAAGCGAAAAATGATTCACATCAAATAACATTGCAAACGACTTAACAGATATACAGTTGTGTTCACAAAAATAATAGTGAATTTAAAAATGATATTTCTTGAAACTTATATTTATTCAATAGTTTTTGATAATTTCCATTGAAAGTTTAGAAGGATCTATAACTGAAGCCATATAAAAAAATGTTTCACAGCTTATACTAAATTCGAAACAAATAAAACAAATTTCTAAAAATTGTCAACAAAGTGCAAGAATTTGCTCAACACCCTGTACAAAAAAAAAAATCGAATAAATCAACGGTAGATTTAAGCCATCTGAAACTTTAACTTTGTTTAAATGAAATTAAATTGGCTTCAAAACTGCATACCCAGAATTTTTCTAAAAGTCCTCAATAAAAAGTTTGAAATTTTGATGGCAGTTTTTAGAATTTCGTATAAGCTTTGAAACTTTTATTTATATGGCTTCGGTTATAGATCCTACTGAATTTTAAATGAATATTGTCAAAGATAAATAAGAAAATAAATATAAGTTTGAAGAAATATCATTTTAAAATTCACTATTATTTTTGTGACCACCGCTGTACATATGTATCTGTAAAAATTTTACAAAAAACGTCTTAGTGATTTTTTTCATGAGACATTTTCATATACATACATATATAAATAATTTGAAATATTAATTTTTTATGCGTGTTTATTACACTAGTTTACAAAATTTCACTTTTTGTCTGTTGCCATGAATTTTGTGGTTGATAATGTTCACTTATGACTTGTTTTTGTCAAATCTACCCACAAAAATTATTGAGCAGCTCGAGTTACTTTGTTTTTGATTGTTGAAATTTAAGTGTAAGTTTTTGCGTCGTGAGTAGTTTAAGAAGACGTTATGATACAGACAATTTTCTCGGAAATTATATTGAACTTGTAGAAGACCTTCTGCTACGATTAAAAAATATGGGCTGCAATATGAGCATAAAATTCCACTTCCTCCATAGTCACCTGGACAGGTTTCCGGAAAATCTAGGAGATATGAGCGAAGAGCAGGGAGAGCTTATGCATCAGAACTTACGCGTCGTGGAAGAGCGCTATCAGGTCTCCTGATACGTCATTTTCCGAAGTCTACACATCAGAGAAGAGCTTTAAAACGAAGTTTTTTAGAACTCAATGATTAATTATTATTTTTAATCAAGTTTTTCTTAGTAAATACATATTTTTTTCTGTTTTATACCAACATAGCTGAAACTCCGAAACTAGCGCTGATAAAAATCTTCTAATTATATTTTTGAAAAAAAGCCTATTATATGGAGTCAGCAAAGGCTTAAAATAGCAACAGATGTACTGTAAACTAGTGCTGTTTATTATTGTGCGTAAGTATGTACTCGTATGTACATACAGATGTATGAAAATAAGTGTAACACCTTTATGCCCTCATTACGTTTGTTTACTATGGCTTGTACATATATTTATTTATGTACATACCTACATACATATATGTATCTTATTAAACAAGAGGCCTCCAATTTTCGCATAAAAATAACTGACCTACCCTATTTTTAATAATAACTACACGTGCGGAAATATTTCAAATTCATATGTACATATGTACATATGTACGTACATAATTGTGTTCAAATATAAACGTTTACTTTTCTATGACGTCGCACAGTATTGCGAGTGTGGCAAAAAATCACGAAAAATGAAGTCCAAATTGTTGGTATTTTTTTGTACAGTTTGTACAAGCTGGTCGCAACAGTACATCAAAGTTGCACTATAAAATAATTATATACTTTAGTGAGTTAAAGACATTTTTGTATGCCAAATGTAAGTATTTATTATTAATTGTTTATAAACATATGTGTGTCAAACTGCTTATTTTATTATAAAATGTAGTTTTTTCTTACTGGAACACTGTTTTCTTATCTGTTTTGATTACTTTGTTCGAGATACCGTTAGATACTCGAAAAAAAAGTTTTTTTGTGATGTGAAAATATCAAAAGTTACAAAAGTTCAGTGGATAATTTTAAAAATACATTTAATAACACATTTTTAAAAGTTTGCGTGGAATTTGTTACAAGTATGTACTTTAATTTAAAAAAAATTCTAGCTGCAGAGAGGTGCAGATAGATTAAAACATTTTTTTTTTTCCAGTGCCGCTTAATGTGAAAATACGTTCGCTTTTTGAAGTATGGCTGTCAAATAAACAATTAAAGCGCAATGATTTAATAAGCGCTATGGTAAAATGCATTGAAGTAAATGCAACAAAGCCTATAGATAACAAAATTTTAGTAAAACAATTAGATTTGTTAGCACTTAAATTCCAAAACTTATGGAATGCTAGCTATCGTAAATGACCGTCTTTTGAAGAGCGGCACACACCATGGCTCGATCAGTGCATAGAAATAAAAGGTTTAAGCGAGTCAATTGCTCATGCGAGTTCACCAATTGATCATGTTTGTTTATTTTTTCATCTCTATATTTAAAATAAATAACATTTCTGTATATTTCAAAGGAGCCAAGTACTAGCTGAGGCAGGCCAAGAATCGCGTTTAAAGATTCAAGCGAGCGAAGTAGGGTAAACTGGGGCAGATTCGTCACGTTTTTTTTTAAGTTCTATAATTCAGAAGTTTGTCGATGTATTTTGAACTTTAATATTTTGTTTGAAACAACGGTTATTGGTTTATGAAATATGTAAAAAGTTTCGTTTTATACCTAAAGGAACATACAGTTTTTGGCTTTTTTATAAAAAAATACCATTATGCTGAATGTGCCCCATAACAGGGGCAGTTTCGTCTTTTAAAGGGGCACTTTCGGCAGACTTGAAAAAAGACCACAAACGCTCATTACTTTCAAGTAAATTTATTTAATATATGTAACAGTTTGCAATTTACACCGTACCATTAAGACTCATTGCTTTTAAGTAACACTTATTTAATATAAAAGTCCCCGAAATTGACATCAAACAAATATTTGGTTTGGCATCGTGATGTAGAAGCTGGATGAGTTGGATTAGGTAAATTTATTTTAATTTCACTTCTTAATGCAACAGCAATATCAGCTACATCTGGTTTTACAAAAACCCAAAGAGATGCTGTGGCTCGCCGGAGATACTGAATGTTAAAGTTAAGTGGCTGAAAATCTCGATGATTTCTCCTATATAGAACAAAGGTTTCTTCCTGTTGCTTGAGAATTTTACCAACACATATTCTCCTACAGCTAAACTATCTTCCTTCTGTAATTTAAATTTTTCCAGGGCACTAGCCTCTATATCTGAACCACTTTCACTTTCGACAAAGGAACCAATAGAATCGACGGACTCTGCAAATGAAAGGTTTTCATCAGATGACTCTGATGTGTCGTGATTTCGTTTTCCTGTAGAAAATTTCTTGTTTGAAAATCTAATGAAATAGTCAGAGTAAAAGTTAAATAAAATTATATATACATATCACATATCATACATCTGCCACAGTTTATCCTTCTGTGCTGAATGTGCCCCAATCTAAATTGCCAAATGTGCCCCCAGAACACTTGATTAACTTCGAAATATTTTTTTCCATTATAACAAACGAAATAATACTACTTTTACTTATCTTAAATTAAACAAATATTTTTTGAAAACTTTGTAACTACCTTTTTTGATGTTCACTTAAAATTAGCTCTATAGGCTCTTTACGCACTTACTTGTCAAAATTACATCAGCCTGCTGAAAACTCTTTAAACACGTGCTGCTCTTTTCACTTTCACACTACAACTGCCAAACTTCAGCGAAATATATGTTGTTGATCAAAGGCATTATACAATGCAAACTGCTAAGTTAGTAATTTTCCTTCATACAAAAAACGGCTTTGACGAATGTGCCCCAAAGACGAATCTGCCCCAGTTTACCCTAAACGGTACAAGGTTCATGAAATAATCTCTTCAACACCCCCTACAGAAATAAAAGCGACTGCAAATTTTTTTATGAAAGCACGATAAGACGCTCAGGTCATAGTATTTATAAACAAAATATTTCAATTAAAGCAGACACCGATGAATTCGCCTTTGTAGCTGCATTAGTTCCTTTAAAAATCTGCAATTTAGAAAGCAGTCGCGAAATTTGGACCAACAACTCTGCTTCATCAACACTTCTGTGTCGCCCAATTAAGTTCATTTTTATGAGAGAAAATCCACGTTTAATACACGAGTTTGAACGTGAATTGGCATTACAAATCCAAGAACTTTTAAGCCATACTGTAAAAATAAAAAACTTTAAAATAATTGTGAAATATGAAATGTATCTTACGATGATTGATGAAGCAGTAGCTAATGTACTATGTGATAATAAGTCACCTGTCACTTGCTATCTGTGTGGTGCAACTCCAAATCAAATGAACACATTTCAAACTTTTCAAAGGCCAATAAATGAAGATTTTGCTAGATATGGCTTATCAACATTACATGCATGGATCCAGTTTTTTGAATGTGCAATGCATACATCTTACCGACTTCCTTTAATGTGTTGGCGAGTACAGGGTGAAGAAAACAAACGCATATTCAATTAAAACAAGGAACGGATTTGTAAAGAGTTTAAAACAAAATTGGGATTGGTTATTGATATGGTCAAAACAGGATATGGTACATCCAATGACGGTAATACTACAAGACGATTTTTTAATAGCATAGAAGTTTCTGCGGAGTTAACAATTCTTGATATTAATATGTTAAGAAACTTTTCATTAATATTCAGAATGCTTGCTAGTGGAAAACAAAAATCTTTTGAAGAATACATACGAAATATATATGAAAAATTATTCGTGGTATAAAATGCCTGCAACAGTTCACAAAGTTTTGGCGCACGGAGTGCAAATTATTAAAAATTTCAATATTCCTATTGGAATGCTCTAAGAAGATGCATTAGAAGCAAGACCCAAAGAATTTCGAAATACCCGTGGAAACAACACTCAAAAAACTTCTAGACAGGCTTCCAATAAAGAACTTATGGTAAATTTATTACTAACTTCAGACCCACTCATTACTTCACATAGAAAAGTTTGCAGCAAAAAGCAGCCCATTTCTGAAGACATTAGCCAATAAATTTTATTAAGTGATAGAGAATCCCAAGAAGAATGTACTTTTGAAAGCGATTTGAATTAAGATGTATGTAATTAATTCACTTTATTGTAATAAAACAAGAAATATTTCACTTTTTATGTTTAACTTGGCGTGCAAGTTGGCGGATGTTGCTAATTTTTTCAAAATTATCATGAGATGCTCCTATGCTGACTTTAGTGACACTACAACGATTACTTATATTTTTTGCAGCAACTTATATGGGCTCGCGACACTGTGCGTCGCAGCCTCTTGACTTATAAAAAGTGCCTAAAAGCTAAAAAAAAAAAGATTATCATAGTGCAATTAGCACGAATTAGACAAATTTATTGCGAACTCAATTATAATTCAATACACACGCATAAGTGTATTAGAGTGGGTTATATCGTTAAGTGTTTTTTTTTCGCTAAGCCATCGCATAGTTTTTTCAGACCACAATAAACCTAAAATACTTAATTTAATAACATTTTCAGTGATTTAGCGAGCAGCATTTTTAGTGATTTCGTTGCTTAATTAAAATTTTAAAATGTCGTACAAAGAAGTGTTTTTTTTCAATTATATTCCCAATGATAACGACAATGTGAAATTCTTCGGTTGCTTTCATTGCCAAACTGTTTCCAAAAGCATTTCAGCGGTTCAATGAACTCGTCCATGAAGGCGACCGGCGATCTGTAATAAATTGGGATAGAATTTGTGCATCCGGCGAAACTCGGATTAAATCAACATAAAATTAACATTTTGGAAGTTGTACTTCTTCCTTGAGCTCATGTGCTTTTCGAAGAACAAGTGTAGACCTTCACGAACTTTGTCACAGCTGGACACCGTACTCACCAGATTAATTAAATAAACCGAAAACGTTTTTGGATATCAATGAAATTCTTTATTCCTGCAAAAGTAAGTATATTCGATGCCATTATGTATGGAACTCGATTTGCATGGCCACCACGGGCACGCTTGCAGAAGTCCAGACGCTAAACCCAATTTTCGACTTTTTTCAAGCATAAATCGGCCGATACTGCTGTAATTTCACGTTCGATATTCGTACGAAGTTCATCAATCATCGCTGGCTTTTTGGCATAGACCATAGACTTGACGTAGCCCCACATGAAATAGTCTAACGCCGTTAAGTCGCACGACCGAGGCGTTTCGTGAGATAACACGTTCACCAAACTTGGTTTTCATTAAATAAATTGTGGCATTCGCTGTGTGGCTTGTGGCGCCTGTTCTGTTGAAACCACATATTGTCCAAGTCCATATCATTCAATTCGGGCAAAAATTATTCGGTTATCATTGAGCGGTAGCGATTCCCATTCACAGTAACGTGCCGGTCTTGATCATCACGGAAGAAGTACGGCCCATAAACCACACCAAAACGTAATTTTTTCGGAATGCAATGGTAACTCATTGAGTATGTGTGGGTTGCTGTGTGACCACTAACGCATATTTTGCTTATTGACAAAGCCATTCAGCCAGAAATGAGCCTCATCATAAATTGCACGTAGCGCTCTTAAAGTTGTGGCCACTGACTCCGAATTTCGGTAGTAAATTCTAATAATTTCGACTCGCTGTTGGATCGTTCCATGATGAAATGGCAAACCTTACTGAAGAAAAATGGCAAGAGAGCGGGAAAAAATATGGCGTCGTTTGCTGTCCCGATCAGTCTACTTTTGTAGGGTCCCTATTGAAAACCCCTTTATTTGTCTTCGTTATTTCTTGTCATCCTCTATAAATGGTTAAAAAATATTTCCGTGTTGCCAGCGGTTAGCGACAATGCAGCACACTATTCAGCGCTTACATATCTGACAGGTGGCCTTAACCGGCGCTTTTGGTTATGTTTAGGCGCTTAGAGCGCAGTTACCCACCGACGTGCACGTAGCAGTAGCGTAAACGTCAATAGCGGCACATATCAAACACACTCGGATTTCCTTCGTAAATTTTACGTAATAACGGAAATTCTGCGATGGTGGGTTTTTATTTACATGGTGCTCTCGTAAGTTTGATCGTGTCAGCTGATTCGTTCGGCCGTTTCTACGTCGGTGGGTAACTGCGCTCTTAACCGAAGATGGTGCAAACGGCCCTAAAGCTTCAAGAAAAAAATGCTCGTATATTTATTTCTTCGAGAAAATCTTTACCAATGGCAAAGTATATTTTCAAGTAACAGAAATAATAAAAATTATTTCTTGTGATTTGTTTTATAGCGTTATTCAAGCTCTTTGTTTGAAAAACACTAGTTCATTTAGGATGAAATTTTTATAGTTCACTTATTCCCAAAGCATTTCTCTAGCTGTGAGTATAATTTTACAAAACGCGTTTATTTCAATATTGCGTCTACTAAAAATCGTAAATTTTCTTGTTTCTACTTTAAACATAAGTCTGCTGAATATAATGGTAGTTGACTTTTTTCTTTTTTCAGATGTTTAATACAAGCGATATGTTGACAGTTTTGGAGTAACTTTTCGGCAAATTCAAATCTGAGGCGCTGTTATTGTGATCTTCATCAATTTTTAGGTAAGTAAAAGCCTTGAATTTGTGTATTATATTTAATATACTTGAGAAAATGCTACATCTTAAGTGTTTTTGCTTAAAAAACTTTCGAAAATATTTTCGAACTCGAACTGATTTGACATTAAACTACAGGGAATTTTCAGAAAATCGAAAAATTTTAAATCGTGCAATTTTCTTAGCAGTATTTAAAATATCTAATGAACTGACTTTTTAATATAAAGAATTTAGAACAAGCCGTGTAATTTACACAATTTGAACGCAACATTTTTATTTTTTGAATGATAGAAAGCATCTAATTAATTATATTTATATGTATATAAAAAAATTAATATTGTAAGATTGATTGGTATTATCGAAGCAGCATTAAAAACTTCTGTCTAGGGTTTTTGATTATTTTTTTTAATGCATTGAAAAAGTTAATATAGTGAACATTTTTTAAAGATTTTTGTGTAATAGCAGTTTTTTTTTTATTTGACTTACATACGAGTACAAAATATCGACCACGTAAAGTATGAAACTTTTGTTCTTTACTTTTTGTTTAACATAGTTTATTTTATACAAATTGCTTAGATTACAAAAAAAAAACAATAGCATTTCAAAAATTACATCTTTGTATGTTTACAATTTTTTCATGAAATAAAAAACAGAAGTTTTGCAATTTTTTTTTACCAAATTTGTAATAAAAATGTATCAGCAGAAAACAAATTTAAAAAATCACTAGAACGGTATATATCAAATTCTTATTAAACAAATTTTAGATATTTTTAAATTTTCTAGAAAAGGACGTCTCCGCGGATTTTTTGTTTTCGCTATCAAAAAAGCATTTTCATATATTTGCGTCAGCTGGATCAAAAAACTTGTCATTGAAGAATTGTTGCTGTTTTTTTTATACCCGAGCGTACTTGTACACAAGGGGGGTATTATAACTTTGTTCGCATAACGGTTGTTTGTAACAGCAAAAAATAATCGAGATAGATATAGACATATATAAAATGATCAGAATAAAAAGAGGAATCGATTTAGCCCTGACCGTCCGTCTGTCTGTCCCTAGGGTACAATAACAGTGGATAATTTTAAAAATACATTTAATAACACATTTTTAAAAGTTTGCGTGGAATTTGTTACAAGTATGTACTTTAATTTAAAAAAAATTCTAGCTGCAGAGAGGTGCAGATAGATTAAAACATTTTTTTTTTTCCAGTGCCGCTTAATGTGAAAATACGTTCGCTTTTTGAAGTATGGCTGTCAAATAAACAATTAAAGCGCAATGATTTAATAAGCGCTATGGTAAAATGCATTGAAGTAAATGCAACAAAGCCTATAGATAACAAAATTTTAGTAAAACAATTAGATTTGTTAGCACTTAAATTCCAAAACTTATGGAATGCTAGCTATCGTAAATGACCGTCTTTTGAAGAGCGGCACACACCATGGCTCGATCAGTGCATAGAAATAAAAGGTTTAAGCGAGTCAATTGCTCATGCGAGTTCACCAATTGATCATGTTTGTTTATTTTTTCATCTCTATATTTAAAATAAATAACATTTCTGTATATTTCAAAGGAGCCAAGTACTAGCTGAGGCAGGCCAAGAATCGCGTTTAAAGATTCAAGCGAGCGAAGTAGGGTAAACTGGGGCAGATTCGTCACGTTTTTTTTTAAGTTCTATAATTCAGAAGTTTGTCGATGTATTTTGAACTTTAATATTTTGTTTGAAACAACGGTTATTGGTTTATGAAATATGTAAAAAGTTTCGTTTTATACCTAAAGGAACATACAGTTTTTGGCTTTTTTATAAAAAAATACCATTATGCTGAATGTGCCCCATAACAGGGGCAGTTTCGTCTTTTAAAGGGGCACTTTCGGCAGACTTGAAAAAAGACCACAAACGCTCATTACTTTCAAGTAAATTTATTTAATATATGTAACAGTTTGCAATTTACACCGTACCATTAAGACTCATTGCTTTTAAGTAACACTTATTTAATATAAAAGTCCCCGAAATTGACATCAAACAAATATTTGGTTTGGCATCGTGATGTAGAAGCTGGATGAGTTGGATTAGGTAAATTTATTTTAATTTCACTTCTTAATGCAACAGCAATATCAGCTACATCTGGTTTTACAAAAACCCAAAGAGATGCTGTGGCTCGCCGGAGATACTGAATGTTAAAGTTAAGTGGCTGAAAATCTCGATGATTTCTCCTATATAGAACAAAGGTTTCTTCCTGTTGCTTGAGAATTTTACCAACACATATTCTCCTACAGCTAAACTATCTTCCTTCTGTAATTTAAATTTTTCCAGGGCACTAGCCTCTATATCTGAACCACTTTCACTTTCGACAAAGGAACCAATAGAATCGACGGACTCTGCAAATGAAAGGTTTTCATCAGATGACTCTGATGTGTCGTGATTTCGTTTTCCTGTAGAAAATTTCTTGTTTGAAAATCTAATGAAATAGTCAGAGTAAAAGTTAAATAAAATTATATATACATATCACATATCATACATCTGCCACAGTTTATCCTTCTGTGCTGAATGTGCCCCAATCTAAATTGCCAAATGTGCCCCCAGAACACTTGATTAACTTCGAAATATTTTTTTCCATTATAACAAACGAAATAATACTACTTTTACTTATCTTAAATTAAACAAATATTTTTTGAAAACTTTGTAACTACCTTTTTTGATGTTCACTTAAAATTAGCTCTATAGGCTCTTTACGCACTTACTTGTCAAAATTACATCAGCCTGCTGAAAACTCTTTAAACACGTGCTGCTCTTTTCACTTTCACACTACAACTGCCAAACTTCAGCGAAATATATGTTGTTGATCAAAGGCATTATACAATGCAAACTGCTAAGTTAGTAATTTTCCTTCATACAAAAAACGGCTTTGACGAATGTGCCCCAAAGACGAATCTGCCCCAGTTTACCCTAAACGGTACAAGGTTCATGAAATAATCTCTTCAACACCCCCTACAGAAATAAAAGCGACTGCAAATTTTTTTATGAAAGCACGATAAGACGCTCAGGTCATAGTATTTATAAACAAAATATTTCAATTAAAGCAGACACCGATGAATTCGCCTTTGTAGCTGCATTAGTTCCTTTAAAAATCTGCAATTTAGAAAGCAGTCGCGAAATTTGGACCAACAACTCTGCTTCATCAACACTTCTGTGTCGCCCAATTAAGTTCATTTTTATGAGAGAAAATCCACGTTTAATACACGAGTTTGAACGTGAATTGGCATTACAAATCCAAGAACTTTTAAGCCATACTGTAAAAATAAAAAACTTTAAAATAATTGTGAAATATGAAATGTATCTTACGATGATTGATGAAGCAGTAGCTAATGTACTATGTGATAATAAGTCACCTGTCACTTGCTATCTGTGTGGTGCAACTCCAAATCAAATGAACACATTTCAAACTTTTCAAAGGCCAATAAATGAAGATTTTGCTAGATATGGCTTATCAACATTACATGCATGGATCCAGTTTTTTGAATGTGCAATGCATACATCTTACCGACTTCCTTTAATGTGTTGGCGAGTACAGGGTGAAGAAAACAAACGCATATTCAATTAAAACAAGGAACGGATTTGTAAAGAGTTTAAAACAAAATTGGGATTGGTTATTGATATGGTCAAAACAGGATATGGTACATCCAATGACGGTAATACTACAAGACGATTTTTTAATAGCATAGAAGTTTCTGCGGAGTTAACAATTCTTGATATTAATATGTTAAGAAACTTTTCATTAATATTCAGAATGCTTGCTAGTGGAAAACAAAAATCTTTTGAAGAATACATACGAAATATATATGAAAAATTATTCGTGGTATAAAATGCCTGCAACAGTTCACAAAGTTTTGGCGCACGGAGTGCAAATTATTAAAAATTTCAATATTCCTATTGGAATGCTCTAAGAAGATGCATTAGAAGCAAGACCCAAAGAATTTCGAAATACCCGTGGAAACAACACTCAAAAAACTTCTAGACAGGCTTCCAATAAAGAACTTATGGTAAATTTATTACTAACTTCAGACCCACTCATTACTTCACATAGAAAAGTTTGCAGCAAAAAGCAGCCCATTTCTGAAGACATTAGCCAATAAATTTTATTAAGTGATAGAGAATCCCAAGAAGAATGTACTTTTGAAAGCGATTTGAATTAAGATGTATGTAATTAATTCACTTTATTGTAATAAAACAAGAAATATTTCACTTTTTATGTTTAACTTGGCGTGCAAGTTGGCGGATGTTGCTAATTTTTTCAAAATTATCATGAGATGCTCCTATGCTGACTTTAGTGACACTACAACGATTACTTATATTTTTTGCAGCAACTTATATGGGCTCGCGACACTGTGCGTCGCAGCCTCTTGACTTATAAAAAGTGCCTAAAAGCTAAAAAAAAAAAGATTATCATAGTGCAATTAGCACGAATTAGACAAATTTATTGCGAACTCAATTATAATTCAATACACACGCATAAGTGTATTAGAGTGGGTTATATCGTTAAGTGTTTTTTTTTCGCTAAGCCATCGCATAGTTTTTTCAGACCACAATAAACCTAAAATACTTAATTTAATAACATTTTCAGTGATTTAGCGAGCAGCATTTTTAGTGATTTCGTTGCTTAATTAAAATTTTAAAATGTCGTACAAAGAAGTGTTTTTTTTCAATTATATTCCCAATGATAACGACAATGTGAAATTCTTCGGTTGCTTTCATTGCCAAACTGTTTCCAAAAGCATTTCAGCGGTTCAATGAACTCGTCCATGAAGGCGACCGGCGATCTGTAATAAATTGGGATAGAATTTGTGCATCCGGCGAAACTCGGATTAAATCAACATAAAATTAACATTTTGGAAGTTGTACTTCTTCCTTGAGCTCATGTGCTTTTCGAAGAACAAGTGTAGACCTTCACGAACTTTGTCACAGCTGGACACCGTACTCACCAGATTAATTAAATAAACCGAAAACGTTTTTGGATATCAATGAAATTCTTTATTCCTGCAAAAGTAAGTATATTCGATGCCATTATGTATGGAACTCGATTTGCATGGCCACCACGGGCACGCTTGCAGAAGTCCAGACGCTAAACCCAATTTTCGACTTTTTTCAAGCATAAATCGGCCGATACTGCTGTAATTTCACGTTCGATATTCGTACGAAGTTCATCAATCATCGCTGGCTTTTTGGCATAGACCATAGACTTGACGTAGCCCCACATGAAATAGTCTAACGCCGTTAAGTCGCACGACCGAGGCGTTTCGTGAGATAACACGTTCACCAAACTTGGTTTTCATTAAATAAATTGTGGCATTCGCTGTGTGGCTTGTGGCGCCTGTTCTGTTGAAACCACATATTGTCCAAGTCCATATCATTCAATTCGGGCAAAAATTATTCGGTTATCATTGAGCGGTAGCGATTCCCATTCACAGTAACGTGCCGGTCTTGATCATCACGGAAGAAGTACGGCCCATAAACCACACCAAAACGTAATTTTTTCGGAATGCAATGGTAACTCATTGAGTATGTGTGGGTTGCTGTGTGACCACTAACGCATATTTTGCTTATTGACAAAGCCATTCAGCCAGAAATGAGCCTCATCATAAATTGCACGTAGCGCTCTTAAAGTTGTGGCCACTGACTCCGAATTTCGGTAGTAAATTCTAATAATTTCGACTCGCTGTTGGATCGTTCCATGATGAAATGGCAAACCTTACTGAAGAAAAATGGCAAGAGAGCGGGAAAAAATATGGCGTCGTTTGCTGTCCCGATCAGTCTACTTTTGTAGGGTCCCTATTGAAAACCCCTTTATTTGTCTTCGTTATTTCTTGTCATCCTCTATAAATGGTTAAAAAATATTTCCGTGTTGCCAGCGGTTAGCGACAATGCAGCACACTATTCAGCGCTTACATATCTGACAGGTGGCCTTAACCGGCGCTTTTGGTTATGTTTAGGCGCTTAGAGCGCAGTTACCCACCGACGTGCACGTAGCAGTAGCGTAAACGTCAATAGCGGCACATATCAAACACACTCGGATTTCCTTCGTAAATTTTACGTAATAACGGAAATTCTGCGATGGTGGGTTTTTATTTACATGGTGCTCTCGTAAGTTTGATCGTGTCAGCTGATTCGTTCGGCCGTTTCTACGTCGGTGGGTAACTGCGCTCTTAACCGAAGATGGTGCAAACGGCCCTAAAGCTTCAAGAAAAAAATGCTCGTATATTTATTTCTTCGAGAAAATCTTTACCAATGGCAAAGTATATTTTCAAGTAACAGAAATAATAAAAATTATTTCTTGTGATTTGTTTTATAGCGTTATTCAAGCTCTTTGTTTGAAAAACACTAGTTCATTTAGGATGAAATTTTTATAGTTCACTTATTCCCAAAGCATTTCTCTAGCTGTGAGTATAATTTTACAAAACGCGTTTATTTCAATATTGCGTCTACTAAAAATCGTAAATTTTCTTGTTTCTACTTTAAACATAAGTCTGCTGAATATAATGGTAGTTGACTTTTTTCTTTTTTCAGATGTTTAATACAAGCGATATGTTGACAGTTTTGGAGTAACTTTTCGGCAAATTCAAATCTGAGGCGCTGTTATTGTGATCTTCATCAATTTTTAGGTAAGTAAAAGCCTTGAATTTGTGTATTATATTTAATATACTTGAGAAAATGCTACATCTTAAGTGTTTTTGCTTAAAAAACTTTCGAAAATATTTTCGAACTCGAACTGATTTGACATTAAACTACAGGGAATTTTCAGAAAATCGAAAAATTTTAAATCGTGCAATTTTCTTAGCAGTATTTAAAATATCTAATGAACTGACTTTTTAATATAAAGAATTTAGAACAAGCCGTGTAATTTACACAATTTGAACGCAACATTTTTATTTTTTGAATGATAGAAAGCATCTAATTAATTATATTTATATGTATATAAAAAAATTAATATTGTAAGATTGATTGGTATTATCGAAGCAGCATTAAAAACTTCTGTCTAGGGTTTTTGATTATTTTTTTTAATGCATTGAAAAAGTTAATATAGTGAACATTTTTTAAAGATTTTTGTGTAATAGCAGTTTTTTTTTTATTTGACTTACATACGAGTACAAAATATCGACCACGTAAAGTATGAAACTTTTGTTCTTTACTTTTTGTTTAACATAGTTTATTTTATACAAATTGCTTAGATTACAAAAAAAAAACAATAGCATTTCAAAAATTACATCTTTGTATGTTTACAATTTTTTCATGAAATAAAAAACAGAAGTTTTGCAATTTTTTTTTACCAAATTTGTAATAAAAATGTATCAGCAGAAAACAAATTTAAAAAATCACTAGAACGGTATATATCAAATTCTTATTAAACAAATTTTAGATATTTTTAAATTTTCTAGAAAAGGACGTCTCCGCGGATTTTTTGTTTTCGCTATCAAAAAAGCATTTTCATATATTTGCGTCAGCTGGATCAAAAAACTTGTCATTGAAGAATTGTTGCTGTTTTTTTTATACCCGAGCGTACTTGTACACAAGGGGGGTATTATAACTTTGTTCGCATAACGGTTGTTTGTAACAGCAAAAAATAATCGAGATAGATATAGACATATATAAAATGATCAGAATAAAAAGAGGAATCGATTTAGCCCTGACCGTCCGTCTGTCTGTCCCTAGGGTACAATAACTTGAGTAAAAATTTAAATATCTCAATGAAATGAAATTTGCTATATAGATTACTCTTTGGACAGGGTAGGTTGGTATTAAAAATGGTCAAACTCGGTCAGTAAACACGCCCACCTCCCAGATAACGGAAGTTTTGGAAAATGCAAAAACTCCGTTTTTTCGGTATCTATTACAGCAAATTGAGTGAAATTTGGTATTTGGAGCGATTTAGAATCAAGAAATTATGTAGGTATTAATGAAATTTTGAAAAATGGGCGTTGCCAAGCCCACTTAGGAAAAAATTTCTGTATCTCAATAACGGTAGTAGTTATCGTCACAAAATTTTGTGGACATATTTTTCTTAATATCGTTGTTATCATCGAATCATAACCTCGCCCACCTCCCATATAGCGGAAATTTTGAAAAAATGAAAAAATTTCGTTTTTTCTTTATCTATTGGAACATATTAATTAAAATTTGATATTTAGAGAGATAGTTAATTAAGAAACTTGATTTTTATGAAATTTAAAAAAATGGGCGTTACAACGCCCACTTATAAAAAAAAACATCTATAGGTATCTCAATAACGATGTAAGATATCGTCACAAAATTTGGTGAACATATTGTCTTTTGCTTTTCTTATTTGTTTCTTTTTAAGCTTTTTTTTTGTAATAAATTAAAAGCAAATTATTTATAAATTTAATAAATACATTTTGAAATTGGAGCCCGAATCATAGCTATCGATATCAAATCGATGTGGATTCGAAATTTACATCTGAAAAAGAAAACAATAATTTTTATTCGATTCACAAAATGGTATATATAATTCGTTTTCTATCAAAAAACCATGCAAGCAGTCGTTTTAAACTTTATACAAATTTTAAAAAAATCCAAAAATATGTCCTTTAGAATTTTAAATGAAAAACAAAAATTTTTCAATTTCAATACCAAAACCTGTCAGCTTCAAGAGGCTACAAATCACCGTTGAATTTTTTTTTGTTTATTGAGGGTGTTCAGCATATTTTTACATTAAAAAATAAACAGCTCAATTTTTATAATAAATTTAAAACTATACTCTTAATATTTGAAAACAGTTTTGAAAAAAATTTAAACTTTTTGTGTGCTGAATTTTAATTAGAGAACGAACTGTATTTTAATTAAGAAATAATAACATGAAAAGGAGATTGCCAAAATTTGTCAATATGTGGTGGCCTTAGACATACATATGTACATACATACATAGTGTAGAAACAGAGTATAACCTTTGTTTTCTCTTTTGATTTTCTTATTTTTTCAGTAAAATATACCAATTTAAGCGATTTAGCTAATCATTTTAAAATGTGTCAATAAGAGTTTTCTTGTAACCAATGCCCCTATTATGTTCTTCGTATTATGTATGGCGATTGATCTCAGTACACAGAAAAGCTCAGACAACATTCCTAATTTTACTTTTATGACTAGTACATTTTGAAGAAATAGGGAAAAAATATAAAGACCGTTTTAAAAGGGAAACATTTATTGTACATACTTTCAGTAGCCGATAGCCAGTAGCGGGTTGCCTTGGGTAAAAGAAATTCTAGTATATTTGCTTAGCGGCTACTAGTCTCCTGCTAGTCTCCATACATAATAGGGGTACACAACTTATTTCCTCTCTTCTTCGAAAAATATATAATTTCGCGTAAAAATGCGATCCACCTTAATGTATGCATATCTATTTGCTTGTATGAATATTTATGTAGACAATTTTTAATGTACACTAATCTCATTTGACATTTTATTGTCACGCCTTGACTGTCAGTCAGTTGGTTATTTTTAATTTTATATTTTCATTTCTGATTATAGCAGTCTTAAGCGTTTCTTCTATGTAAACAACAGTTCCGCACTATTCGAAGTGATAAAGCGCTTCTTATCATCTGCCACTTCTGTTGTTTATTTTGCAGTCCGCTTGATGCTAATTTAACACAGCGTTTCCACGAGACGTCTTTTATGTGCTCTGGTAGCAAGTGTTGGTACTAGTAATTATGTATGTTTGAAATACTTAGTTGGCTCCCAGTTGTCTTCTCATTTTATTTACAAAATATTAGGCAGAAATCAGACGATTTGGGGTTTAGTGCAAGGCAATAGGAGAGGCAGAATTTTGTTTGAGTTTTGGTCAGTTTTACGTACATTTTAAAAGCATGTAAGCTGTACAAACAATTTTTTTGGGCAAGATAAACTACAGAAAGACTGAATTTTTATTCGCCACCCTTTGTTTGCATTCTTTTGGTGATATGCCGTTAATCATTTCCAAAAGAAAATATCTCTTTGCACTTTAGACTTGTTTAATAATAAGAATGTCAATTATGCAAAAAATGATTTTTATGGTTCAAGCGATGCCCACCACAATTGCTGATATTTTTCTCCCGGAGAGGCAAAACATTATCTCCTAATAAGTTCATAATGCGCCACCAACGCAAGCAGCTAAGCGGAAAAATTATTTCTAGTGTGCCGATGTCTTTTATGATACATTTTTTTTTGATGTAAGCAAAGATGCTGAGAAGGTCTGCGGCGCGTAAGGCTGGAAAGTGAAGAAAAAATAGTTTTTCGTCGTCACAAATCTAGTGCGTACCAGAATTACGACACCCACAAATTGACAAATTTTAACTATTTATTTTACTTTTACATAATTTCTTATATTTGTCGATTAGAATACTGTTCCTTCTCTAAACAAAATCCCATAAACCAAAGTTTCGAACACTTTACAAAACGTGTACAAATTTGACAAAATACCAATATTCCGAACTTTCTATAAAAATTTCTCTTCAAAAGATCTCAGGCGGAAGAGCGTCATTAAAAAAATTGTTAAAAATTAAATTATTAAGCCAAATCAATTTTGCACTTTATTTTTCTATTTTCAAACTTTTGACCCATTTTAGGCAAATTAAACTTCTATTTCGTTAGACCAAATGACATTGCTACATTGCTCTGGAGTTCAAGTGCCAAAGTGAAAATAACCACTTTTTCATCACGTGCCAGTCGCTTGTATTTGGAGCTCATTTTGTTGTATGCCTTCCGACTTAACAATCGATAAATGTTTGACACACTGATTTTTTTATGTAATATTTTTTATTTTTATACAACAAAGATCAGTTCGGTTAAACTTAACTGAAAATTGCCGCTAAAAGTATCCCTACAATGAGAGAACCCGCGTTCGCTGGAAATTTTTTAGTGGTAAGTTACGCTTGGCCGCAGGTATTTATACATACATATGTATGTAGTATATGCGCGTTCATATACAACGCCAAAGTTACAAGTTTATGTACAAAAGTCTTGTAATTATTAATTCAGCTTTATGCAATTTAGGCGGTCGACAGATAGAAACGGAATGCTTCAGTACATTGAAATGCCACTTCGTGTTAGCTGTGTCAGCGGGTCAAGATCTGCAAATGGTTTTTTTTTTTTTTTTTAAATGCTTATTATTTTCGATGGCACAAGAGTTAGAAATTATTAGTAGCCAGAAGAAATACCTAAATAATTGGGCATAGAAAAAACAGTCGAAGAAGAAATTTGCATTGCACAGTAAATACGTGCTGATGGTTTTCAGAATTAAATCTAAGCGTAAATTTGTTATAAAATAAGAAATTATATATTCTACTCTTTCCACTATTTAACAAATTTTGGTTGCAATAGTATTATTTTCAAAAGGGCATTCACATTCAGTAAGGCACTGCGAACTTTGAAAACCGGCTTTGAGGCATTAGATAAAATTTTTTCAGTCTCTGCTTCGATCTGCTTCAATGCACGTATGCTTTTCCTTTGCTTATCACATCTGAGAAAATAGGTAATGAGTTGAGTCTATTAAGATTATTATACAAACTATGTATATACATAGGTATTTATATTAAGGGTTTTCGAAATTTCCATATATTTTTTATTTTTAGTGAACATATTTTTGCGTTGGGAATATAACAATTTTGCCCAACTTTTTTTATGTATTTATGGTAGCTGCTCCTTAAGGTAAAATATAGTGTACTCATATTAGAATTATACGACGACACACATATTTTGACAAGATTTGTCTATTTATTTATATTTTCTTTGTTTCAATTACAAAGTTACTTGTAATGAAATTGAAATAATAAAAATAACTTTTCAATTGTTTCTAAGTAATTGGAAAAGTAATAAATTCCCATGCAGTGGTCTGAAGAAATTCGTTACTAATTACAATTCCTTGTAATTGGGAATTAAGAGTGATTTAATTATTAAATTAATCATTATGACTAGACGGATTACTATTTAACTCGATGGGAAAAAAAATTTGCTCTAAAAATTTAAATTCGATCAATTTCTTTTCGTATCGAATTACATAGTGGTTCTCCAACTCTGGATTTACAATTTGCTCAATGAGTCTTCTAGAGAGGCAACTAACGTCTGGGTTGTGGCTTCGAGTAATTTAATTTAACTTTATCAAATGCTGCTCTGAGCAAAGACTTAGTGTTAGTAGCACGGCCAACAGAAGCTCTTTGAGTTAAATCCAGTCTGTCCTTGGGTGTGGACTTGCACATTTTGTAGATTACAAACGTTCCTTGTAATAAAATAAAATCTAATATATGTTATGTAGATCAATCAAAACCTTAAGTTTAATTTTGTGCGTTTTCCCCAGTTTATGCATCGTTTCCAATGAGTTTAGGACTAGAAGTAAAATTTTTTCCAAAAAAAAAAGTAAAATCAAAACAATTTGAAATTATTTTTCGAGTAATGAAATTAAATCAAATCACTGCAACGATTTAACTTGATTAAAAAATACGGCTTCAGTTTAATAAAAAAAAAATTGAAATCATTGATGTTTTGTCGATTAAGCTCGCATAACAACCGAAGTATCGTGAATACTTCTTAACCAAATTGATCTCAAAATATGAACTCGTAGCGACCAACAAGTAATTGTTTCACTTGCATCTGATTTGAAGACGATTCTTTATAAAACAAATACGAAATTATAGTCAAGATCAACATCGAAACTTAGATGAAAATAAGTAAATTTATTAAAAACTAAAAAAATCAGTCGATTACAAGCTTTAAGGGGGTATTCTACTTTAGAGACAGGAAAATTACCTTTTTACTAGTATAATTTTTGTCAAAACAAGACTATTGAATATTTTTGAACGCGACTTTTTGCAGGTTAAACTAAGAGATATAATAAATAAATTGACGGTTTTACTTTGTCAACAAGTTTAATCAAATCTATTAGTGGCGCTTCAAAAATGAGCCTGCAAAAATACGTTGCTTCGATGTTGCCACGATTTTTCTCGTTTAAATCATCTGAAACAGAAAATTCAACTTTCTTTGTGTTCAGTAGACTTGTGATTGTATCCGGAACCAGAATATAAGTCGATAAAGTTAAAATTTACCATGTTTTCGAGTGTATATTGTTTACGAAAAAATATTTAAACAAATGCGTTTTGCATAATTCTGCTTCCGGCTAGAAATATGAGAATGCTGAGTAAACTGTAAATATTTCAACGCAATCGAAATAGTATTTTTCTAGTTATCGTGGCGACCGTTTTGAAAATAATATATATAATATATAATTTTGGCGCGTACACTATATAGCTCAGTGTTTGGCCGAGCTTCTCCTATCATTTGTGGTGTGCGCGTGTTTATTTTTTAACCACAAATGGAGGGACCTACAGTTTTGTGCCGACTCCGAACGGCAGTTGTATTTATGAGAAGCTTTTTTACCGCAGAAATACCCTCGGAGGTTTGCCATTGCCTGCCGAGGGGTGAACGCTATTAGAAAAAACGTTTTCTATCATTAAGATTTTGCTTGCCCTGACTGAGATTCGAACCTCGAACTCACGGGCATATCGAGTTATATCACGAAAATATGCAATAAAAGAAATCGAATTTTTGAACCGTCTAAAGTAGAATACCCCTTAAATAACGGAATTCCAAGAGAACAGGAAAATATCGAGCCCTAACCTTAATTTTGATGTAACCTATACAATTTTCGATTTTAGTTTTTTAACCTCGATCGAACTTTCCTTCTGTTGGGTACACCAAATTGCGGTAAGGGCAATCCGCAGGACGCACGGATATAAACAAATGTTTTTGTTTTTTTTTTCATATATGTTGCGCCGAGTCATGAAAGGCAGAGGTTTGTTAAGTGTCGAGATCTAAAACTGTTCAGCTACAGAACAAATGCTCATCAACTGATCGAATAGTAATATATACGTATGTATGTATGTACATATGTATCAATTATTGAGAGTATTGAATATAGTTTTCTTTATGTAAAAAAGTGAGTCTGAAGTAGCAAAAGAACCGGAGTGAGTGTTAAAATCCTGACACAAACTACGGAGTGGCTCATTTAACTCAAAATTACTTTTACATGGCTTCAGAAAGAGAGGCCGGAAATGTCTTGAAATTCTGGAGGGAACTGGAGACTTTTATTGTCAGCAGTCGATAAAGAATAATTATTTTAAACAAAAATTGCTTCAGATATTTTTAAGTTCATTAGATTATTTAGATTTTGATCTGAAAAGGTTAGCATAGCGGTTGAAAGCATATTTTTCCTGCCTGCCTCGTTTCTTAGCTACATCAAGAAAATTGTATTCACACATTAACCAAATTCAGAAGAGATAAAAATTAAAAATTAACCAGTCCGATAATGTGCACTTTGCGAGAAGTCTTGAAATATGCCGTGACTACATTCTTTGCAAATTACTTTTCAAATTAAGATGTGATATATTTTTTTGTCGCCTTTGAACTGACACCAGTTCGTCTGTCAAAGAGTTGATCCCCAGTCAGCACTGATTCATGACAGATTGACAGCTGCACCCAAGATCGATACTTAAACTGAAAAAGTTTCTAAGTGTTTCACTGGTTAGATTATGATTTTCTGTTGATTTATTGACAGAAGCTGGTTAAAACTAAGTTAGTTTGTTGTCAGCCCAGATCAAAATAAAGTGAACAAAATTGTAACCGATGGGGCGTATGAGTAATTTTTTTGCCGCAACTTTTTTCACATGGACAAATCCTTTCGTTCGGACGCATTTGCAGGTCAGTTTACTTACATACATTTTCAAAATGTATGCTCATGAAAATTTTTTGTTTTAAGTACGTACATGAAGGCGCAATGGACGTTACAAATATTATTTTTTTAAGTTATGCATACATTTATGAGAAAATATTTATGATGAAAAAAAAAACGAAATAAAAAAAAATTTCTGTTTTATAAAATAAAATTTAGAAAAAAGAAAATAAATTTAAAATGTATAAAGTAAAATTCAGATAAGCTATTATGTTTTAAATACTGCGTAGAAATTACAAAAAGAATTCAAATTTTTTTTTTTCAAAAATATAATTTCACTTCTATATAGTTTGTATTTTGTATTTTTAAAACACTTTTTTTAAATTTCGATAACTGAGTTCACCGAAATTTGGTTTGAATGACCGAATACGCTATAAAAATAGAAGGACAAAAAGGTATTTGCGTTAAAGCAAAAGAAAATTTCAAGCACAGTTAGTTTACAAGTGTGCCGCACGAAACGGAAGCTTAAAATTTAGAAGAAGAAAAAAACAGAAATCAATGAATTAAAAAAACTTACCACGAACATGGCGCGGCGTTTGTAATGCGCACAACCGAAGCGCAAATCCAAATCGAAGCTAACGACGGGTAGCGACGGCAACGACGACGACGAGCCAGCTGTCGCGCTGGCCACGACGGCAGCAACGGCGACGCCACCAACAATGCTGTGATTGTCGCTAGTGTCTTGATTAGCATTCGCTTTTGCTTTTACCGATTTCGTGTTCGACTGTTGGTGCTGATGTTGTTGTGGATGTGATTGTTGGCGTTGCTCTTGCTGTTGCTGTTGCTGTTGCTGTTGTGTGGCATGCACGACGTATTGCGAACGCATTACGACATCCATTGTTGCAGATGCCTTCAACGAGTTGCACGCTAGAGTTTTCGTTGAAGCGGTCGTTGTTGTTGTTGTTGCTGTTATGATTGTTGCCTCAATTGAAGTAATTGCGAGTTTAGCTTTTGTCCAGACTGTTGTTGCTAAATTCTCCGCGGTTTTCGTTGTTGCTATCGCTGTGTTTGCGCAATTGCTATCGGCAACACTAGTGTCACCGACACCACCTCCGCCATCATCGCCCTCATCTTTATTACTGTGCATTCCCCGCCATTCCTCCTCCTTCTCCTCCTCCACCGCTTGCTTTTCTTGTTCTAGCTGTTGCTTCGTTTGGTTCGCGCTTCGGCTCAGCTTTATGTTGCTGCTATTGTTATGATTGTTGCTTTTGTTATCCGCATGATTGTTGTTGCTAGCGACCGTGCTGCTCTTGCCCACGCCTGCAATGTCGCCAATCTTGAATGATGCTGGCGTAGAGAGCGATTTGCGTAGCGTGAGCGTTGCCGCTTTCGCTCTTTCCAATGTTGGCGCTTTCATCGTTGTTGCTATTGGTGCTGTTGTTGTCTCTGCTGCAGCGAACTTCTCTGCTTTCACTTTCATTGCTGCGCTCAGTTCGTTGGATGTGAGCGTCGTTGTTGTTGCTGGCTGCATGAACGCTTTTCTGGCGACGTTTATCTGTTGTTGTTGTTGTTGTTGGTGGTGGCGTGCCTGCCCCTGCTCATTTCTTTCGCTATCGCGCTCGTCGCTGTTGTTGTTGCTGTTCGCTAGCGACTTCTCGCCACTGTTGTTATGTTCGTTATCATTCGCTTCATTGTTGTTGTTTGTCATGTTGTTGTTCTGATTATTTGGTGTCGCACTCATCTCCTTCAACTGCTTCCTCTGCTTGTTCTGCTTCTTCTTATTTGTATTATTATTATTACTTGCATTGTTGAGATTATTATTGATGTAGCTTTCGTCGTTGCCGCTACCGTTGTTGACGTTCATTTTCAACTTATTCTCTGTAACATCGCTCCGTTGAGTATTGTTCGTATTGTTGCTGTTTTTGTTATGGTCATTGTTGTTGCCATTGCATGTTAGTTGGTGATCAGCATACAGTGATGATTTTAAATTGATTTGATTGAGGTCCCTTGTTGCGGACAACATTTCTTCGTTAGGCTGTCGCTATTGCTGTTGTTGCTTTTGCATTGGTTGTTGTTGTTGTTGTCGCCTCGCATGCGTCGTTGTCGTCAATTTATTGCTAAAATTAATAAACTTCGATGATGCTGTTGTAGTAACAATACCCTCCGCAGTCGATTTTCTTGTTGATTTGTTACTGTGACCGTCGTTCTTATCACTATTTGTACATTGCTTGTCACTATTGCTATTCTGGTTGCTATTGCTGGCGTTGTTGTTATTGCTGTTGATGAATTTAATTGCTGTTGAAAGCAATTTAGTTGTATCCTCATTGGCAACCACACCCAACCCCTTCCACAAGTCAACGCTTATGTTGTTGCTTTCGTTGTCAGCGAACTTGGTGCGACCCTGGAACATTCTCCACTAAAGTTGGGCCGCTGTTGACGACGGCGTTGCCGATTTTTACAAATTGGGATCACTGCGTTTGTTATGAAATTGATTCGTTGTATTTGTATTTGTTGTTTTTGCTAATGTTAAATTGTCTTAATGTTATAATTTATGATTTGATTTTGAACTTTGCTTCTTTGGTGAACGAAATATTAGCAGTCAACTGCATGTGGACCAAAAGAAAAAGTAGAAGCAAAGCAAAAACATTTAACGATAAAACGTCAAAAAGTTAAAGAAATATATGGACAACAGCATTGAGACAGAAAACTGTGAGCAAATATATTACATTACACTAACGCAAGCGAAATTGCAATCGCGACGATTACGACAACGACTATGACGACGACGATGATGCCGACGACGACGACGACGACGCGCGCGATTTGTTGTTGGTCGCCGAAACGACTTGTTGATTGAAGAGTTTTTGTCTTTCTTAACTCATCATTTTGTTGCTGACGTAGTCACATTGTTGTAACTGTTGTTGTTATAAATTATATTAGCATTCAAGCGCGGTATTTTTTCTGAATTTGTAAAAGATCACGCTTTGCTGATCAATTGAACATACATTTTAGACTATGTTTCCAAAAAAAAAACCTTTGCTTTCATACTAAATTATCTTAAACATACAATTCAGAAGATAGTTAGGTGGATAGGGGTAGCTGTTTTTGAGGTAAGCAACAAATAGGCCGTGGCTTTTCCAGTTTCATACTTTTGCTGAACCCATTAAGCACCACTAATGAATCTCAGCAGGCATTGTTCGTTGGTTTTTTAAACACCACTAAGGTTAGTCACTAGAAGAGGCATTGAAACCCGCTCTTACTTCTTCAAAAATATTGTCCAAGAATGTAAGTTGAAGCTAAACTCTGTTTCTCACGATAATGAACTGAATGATGATTTGACAAATCTGTAGTAAACCGATTGCCCAATGGGACCCTATAATAGAAGCTCCCAGGAACATCAAGAAAGTTATGGATAACATTTTTAAGAATCGCTGGTGCAATACTGACTCCCACAAAGCAACCAAGTGTTTCCTGATAAAACAGACAAGGCTGTGGCGAGATATTCCCAAGGAAAGTCGTACGAGCTCTGGCGGGCCTGATTAAAAGACACAAGCTTTCGAGGCAACATAAGTACATACGAGTATGTTCGCCATTGGTATTATCGACAATCAACTGTGCACAAAACACATCCACCGTCAATCTTCGGCGATCTTTCGTCCTATCACCCTAACTCCCTTTTCGAATATTTGGCAAACTTGCCAAACTTTGAGTTTTCTGCAAGTGGTTTTTGCTTTACCAAAGCGCTATTTAATAGGAATGATCCGTAAACGTTAAATAGTTCAGGGCTTGGTAGGCCTTTAAAAATGAGGTCTACCCCTCCTGAAGTTGCGGGTCCTCTACAACTTGAACTACACTGTAGTAGTTTGTTTCCCCGAGACAGATATTTAGAGCGAGATTTCGTTGGAAATACCCCCTTTCCTACATACTACTCAGCTCAGTGTTTAAATTTCCTTTCCAAACCTTGTTACTTGAAGTTTTTTTATTAAAGTATTATTTACGACTACAGTGACGAACATATTTGCGCAGGTCATAAATTGTTTGGTCAACCTCGAATGCGCAATCTTTTCTCTATAATTGTTGGGCTTGAATCAACAAAAAACGAGAAAAATTAAAAAAAAAACCTTGACCTTTAGATTAGATCATTTTGAAAAATCTTGTTTATAATTGAATAATTTTTTTGCAGTAATGAATTTTTTATTTATTTTCTTCCAGTTTTTTGACACACCCTCATGCAAAAAGAAATTATTGTTCTTTTTCGTTTTAACTGCAAACGAGTTGCATTCAAAACAAAAAATTAAAACCGGTGATGTGAATCATTTTGAAATTCACGCTTAAAATCCGCAGCAATTAAACGACTGCGAATTTGTCGCAGAGAGGTAGATAATTTTGCTTAAAATTGATTATTAATTGTAGTAAACGTTGGTGTGGTCAAATGGCGGGTGGATACGATGTAAAATTGGTTTGCCATGATGCACTATCAAGTTTTCGAATAATATTTAAGGAAATAAATAACACTCTCTTTATATTTCTGCAGCCATTACAATAAAGCTGTCTGATTTTTTTTTTTCAATTTCTTAGATTTTCTTCGTTTTCTGGGCTTTTAAGTAATAGTATTAACAAATCAGGTATTTTATATATAATTATCCCAGTTTTCATTTTTTTACTTGACTTTCAACTCTTCTTTTGCTCTTCACTGATTTACAATAAATTGAAATTATTTATGAAATGTTTTTCCAATTGACAGTACTTCCTTTTTTTTCTTCTTGGTGATTTCTGGTATTTCTTCAAACATTTTTTTTTTTATATTATTTATTTATTTTTTTCATTTTATGTCTTGTATTAAAAACAAATGATGTTTCATACATGTAACTATATTCAAAAATGTTCCCAGTTTCAATTTATTCTCTATTTTTACTTTTAATAATTTCAGAAAATTATTTTACTTAAACTAATTTTTTCTCCAATTCAATTTTCGTTTTACACTTTATAGTCATTTATTAATTTACATATGTACATACATACATGTTTTTGCCTTTTTTTTGTGTTTTTTATTCTCATCTTTTGCTTTTAAGTAATAACAAAAATTGTGATTTATTAAAACTTAAAAGTGATTTCAAAAATTCTACTATTTTATTAATTAAATTTTTTCCAAAATCCAATTTCAAAAAATTGCGTTATTTTTTTTAGTATTCTTTCTCTTCTTTTGCTTTTAATTGTTTTTTAAAAACTTGAATCTGTTTATCTGTTTTGCTTTAAAGTAAAATCTAAAAATTTGCAATTTTTAAAAGATATACATAATTAAGTGATTTAAAAAAATGTAATAATTAAGTAAATTTATTTTTTTTGCAAAGTAATATTTCAAATTTTTTACAAAATTTTTTCTCTCCTTTTTTTTGCTTAAATTGAGTTTCAATAATTTTAATTTATTTCAATTAAAATTTTGTTTAATTTCGTATGCTTTCTGCTTTTTGTTGCATAATTATTTTAAAAAATTGATATTTTTCAATTGTTTTTTTTTTTAACGTTTATCAAGAGAAGACTTTTCGTCGTCGTAAGTGATATTCTATTTAAAATTTTTCTGTATTAAAGTAAATTTTTTTATTTAAAATTTTTTTTTTTTTAATTTAAGTTTTTTAATTAATTTTGGTTATTAATTAAGCTGTTAACATTTCATATTAAAAAACATATTTTTTTAATTCATATTTTACTTTCAAGTTCTTTGCCTAAAGAAAGAAAAAAAAACTCTTCCAAACCCAACTGTGTCTGTTGCTAAGCCAATAACGTCTTCGAAAGTTCATTTAAATGCTCATGCGTATTATAAAATTCACCTGTAAGGCTGTTGAAATTTTTTTTTTACACCGCACACACACGCGTTCGCATTTTTACAACGCCGCTGAAGGCGAATGCCACGCCACAAAACGCTGCTCCAAATTAAAGCCTACAACGGCAATGCGTACGCCACACTTTCGTACATACGACTTTACTGGCTGGCAATATGGGGGGGGGAGGGGGTGGTTGACGCGCAAACTATGCATTGTTGCAGCAGAATGTACAATTTAAAAAAAAAAATTAATTAAGCAAATACCAATTAAAAAACCCCAAAATAAAAAAAAAAAGTTTGTTAATTAAGCTTCAACACGACAAGTGCGAGGCGCAGACAACCAACCAGTGACAAGTAACCGTTGGTGTGAACGTCCCCCTCCACTCCGCTGCCGTCTACTGCCTGCCAGCCTGCCTGCCTGCTGTCTGTTGATAGACGCTTAGCGCTCATAACATTTCAAATATTTTTTTTTGGTATTTTCTTTGCTTTTGTTATGTACATATGTATATATTTAATAAATTTTGTACAAATCGAAGCACTAATTATTCTTTAGGAATTAGTTTTTAATGTTGCTTGCAAAGGCATTATTTGCAAGTAATTCATTATCAGTTCGATTGTGCGTTGCTTTCCGCAATTTTTTTTTTTTTTTTTGTAAATTTTTTTATTTGTTTTTTTCTATTGAATTCACTTACTATTTGCTTTTCTATGTTTATTTTATTAATAATTAGCGTGTTACGCTTTTATCAATATTTGTCTGCCTTATTCAATCGATTTTTCACACACACACACACCCCCATTCAAAGATTTACACGCAAGCAAAGGCTCAAGCGGCAACGCGACTTTAATTAAAACAATTTACGAATTTACGAATGAAATCAGCGGAAGACGCTAAACAATCGTCGCCTCTGCGCGCTTAAATGAATATTATTTGACTTTCATTAAATGAAGAATAAAAAGTAAAACCGAACAATTTTTATAAATTCGTTAAGTGAAATTTGTGTATTTCTTAAGCGGTCTCTGTTACACCAGAGCTGAGAGCTACAGCTCGACACGCCACGCCACGCAACGTCGCACCGCACCGTTTGCCGGAGTGCTCGTTGTTCAAACCGCTTTTTTAATTTTTTTTTTCTGTTTTCCGCTAGAGCATCAACGCTTGCTTTGCTTTGCTTTAATGCACTAAATTGATAGCGTTTTTGTAAGTGCGCGCGCGCTCGTCTAGTTTACGTGCCACCTACTTTGAGCTTTTGTCACTCACTGATTTGCCAATGGCATTTGCATGCGCCTTTGTCACCCAACAGCGCGCTCTGTATAGCGTTGGCGTCTACAGCAGCGCCGAGCGCGTGGCAGCATCGGCCAGTCACCAGAGTTGCGATCAGAGCCGTTAAGTCTCCGTTACAAAGCAACGCTATCATATCATCCAGTAGTATGTATAAGCAAAACTCTTCTCGTGAAAATGTGTGCAAAACGCTCGTACGCGCTCTCTCCTCGCATGCTGGCGCATATTTCGGCAATTGACGCGAGCAATGATTTCGCACGCTCACTCTGCTCTAATAGTTTTAATTTTTATTATTTTTAAATTTATAAAGCTCAGCTTTGAGCGCCGCGCGTTTTCGGCTGATGGTGACAGTCAGTTTCAATACAAATTTGATGGCTGCAAATATTCAAAAATAAAAAAAGAAACTCAAATCATGTAAGATTGAGGCGCTGCCTTAGCAAAGCTGTTTGAGTCGAAAGCCGTAAACAAAAAACAAGAAAAAAATCGTATACCTTAAAGAAGGTAATTAGTGTTGCCAATGGGTCGCGATATTTTGGTTTGCCTAAATATATACTGACAAACATACACAAACACACAAATGTAAAATATTTTATAAGTCAAAGCTTTTGTTTCGAAGCGTTCAAAAATTTGAACCAATATCGTTCATTTTGTTTTTGATTTGTAGCATGCGCTTTGGTTACCTTCGATTAGACTTTTTTATTTTTATTTTTTTTGCTGTGTTTGTTGTTTTGATTAACGCTTTGATTATTGTTTTATTTTTGTTTTAATACATTAATGCGTATCGGGTAAAAGTTGTTGCCAAACTGGCCTTACTGCTAACGTGTTTCTATGTGTTTTCAAACACACACACACACACACACACATACATACATACAAACATTCATATGCACCTGCATACGCGTCGAGGTGTATTTAAATATGATGCTTAAATTAATCCGACTTTAACAACCTTCGCGCGCTGATACTCGTATAAAAGCTAAAATAGTTTTCCAATTCAGTTTGCATTTTTTATTTTTTATTATTTTATTTCTTAACTGCTAAATGTCTGTAAGACTGCGTACCGTCGTCGCGCGCGCCTTTGGTAGCATCCGATTTACATATTCACAAACGTACCTACTTATGTACATAATTAATTTCATGATTAAAATCGTTGGGTTGAAGATTGTCTAAATTTGCTACAAATTAACAATAGTTTCATTTAAGCAGTATTGATTTTAACCCTGAATAACCCATTGGTACCGCCAGGAACGAACCGTTTAAATTCAAAATTTTGTTTAACGAATTTTATTTTAAAATTTGCATGTCATTATAAGACCGTTAACTGACTCAAGCGCCATCTGTTAATTCTATTCCCACTTGTAATAAACGTCAGTTGGCATATTGGTATCGAGTTGAGTGCATCTACCACGCTTGTAGTGAACTTTGTCAAATCGCGTTTTTGTAATAATTATTTGTGTGAAAAATTCGTTAAAATCGGAACGGAAAAAAATCTTACAGTTTACATAATAGTGTAGATAAGCTTAGATAAGTTGTTTAGGTAAGTAAATTTCATTGGTTTGTAAGATATGTTTGGTTTTGTGGTTCGTTCCTTGCCGAACCGTCAGGCACCCGGAGTTCGAAATTTTGCAATTATGAAATTATATACAAAATGATTATAGTATGGCTTTTTTTAAGGTTTTTTCAGCAATGTCTCGTAGAATACGTGATTTTCGAACTGAAGAAGAGCTAAGCGAGTTCGGCAATTCTATTGCGTGGTCGGAAAGCGAAGATGGTGGCGATTTTTCTGCTGATGACAGTGATGTAGACCCTGATTTTGACTTTAGTGCTGCTTTGGGTAATGAAGATTTAGAAGGCGAAGTAGCAGCAGATGTTCATAATACAAAAAGATCAAAAATTACAGAGAGCATTCAATGTCCAAACGTTATCCACGAGTATAACAAATACATGGGTGGCGTTGACCTCTTGGATTCGTCACTGGGGCGTAGTCATATTCGCATTAAATCATGAAAGTGGACAAACCGATTGTTTTACCACATGTGTAATATGGTTATGATCAATGCCTGGATGTTATATAAGCGCCATCATGCGGATACCAATCAAACTGAGCCCAAGACGGTATTGCACGAAGTATTGTGTCAGAAGTTGCCCAGTGTCTGACAAAATCTGGTACTGATATGAGAATTGGAAAAGGTCGACGAACAAATCTGGAAGTAGAAATATCTGCAAAACGTCAACGCCCCATGTCTGGTCCTCTACCACCACGTGACATTCGCCTAGATAACTTTGGGCATTTACCAGAGTATTTGGAAGGAGGGAAAGCCACGATGTAAGAATCCCAATTGCACAACTCGTACAAAAGTACGATGCCAAAAATGTGAGGTACATTTGTGTTTTACACCAGAAAAAAAATGCTTTGTTGTATTTCACTAGAACTAAAACCAATAATAGTGTATGTATATATTTCTGGGGTGTAGCCTGTGTATTCCTTGTCTTACAATAAAAAAAAAATTGACAAGCAGCAGCACTCAAAAACATTGACTAACATCGAAATAAAAAAGTTTTTGTTTAAAAATGCATCCTGTTTATTTTTGAAGTTCGGGTGCCTAGTGGTTCCGCTAGGAACCAATTAGGTATTTTCTACCTAGCTCAGGTAAATTTCACTTAAAAACAAAGTCGTAGGACAAAACTTGTTCAGAATCGTGAGTTTTATAACATTAATTTTTTTGAGCTCGAAAAAAAAATCAGGCTATTAAGGGTTAACATTGTGTATCATAGTGTTCACAACAATAGTACTAAACTTCAAAATATACCGTTGAAATCAAGTTTCAAACCTTGTACAAGTTGACAAAAATTAAAAAAAAAACTTAAAAATATTCCAATCGAAATTTTAAACTTATTATTATAATTGTTCAGGCCAGCAGCCTTAGCAAACCAGTTGGTTCGGCGAACAAAAGGATATCCCGTTAAATCGATTGATATATTTAAGCCAATGACAGGCAATCAGACAAAACCAGTATTTCTGAAACCCGGAAAAACTATGAAAATTACCCAGCAGTAAACTGGTTCAGGCTGCTGGCCTCGTTCAGGCTGTAGCCCACTCAATACTAGTGTAAGAAAGTTCATACATATGTATACACTAGGGATGTTCATTTTGGGCATTTTATTGATTTCGGGATTTTCGTGATCTGAAAGCAAAATCCCGGGATCCCGAATTTCACGAAGTTTTGATTTGTAATCTAAGTGTGTTATCCTCCAACCTGGACCTAAATATGTTGCATTTAAAATATGCAGTGGAGAAGCATTGCTCCGCTTCAACGCTTGTTGGTTGGATTGTCGACAATAAGTTAAATGCTCTCTATAGGACATAGCCTTTATCGCCTCATTACAAAAACTATCAATTTCTTTTACCAAACATTCAGATAAATTTTATGCCTTTCAATTAGTGAACAATTGCGGGCTGCTTGTTAAAACTTGATGCAATTTGTCTTTGAGACTTTCTGCCTTATCCACTTGAAGCACCTCAACGTTAGTTCTATTAACATCGCTTTCATAGTGAGGCTCATTTTCTGCTCGAGGCGGATATTCTCAAGCTAATTTAATAAAAACGAATTCTAGGTAGTTCACAAGCCGTTACAATTGTCGTATTGTGTTATCGTAATACAACAGTAGTAAACTTGTGGTTTTTGTTTCTCATGTTAAATTTTCTTATTTCAATACAACTCTGAAAGGTATTTTTCTTCGATCGACTCTCTCTGTTTTAATTGATTTGAGGTTTATTTATGTTTAAAAATATGTAAGTTAAAGTTAAATGAAATTATGCGTATACATATTTTTAAGAAACCAACCTCTAATATTTATTACACACGGTTTATTGCTGATTAATTGCCTAAATACCACATACAAGAGTAAACTAAATTGCACAGGGCATCCATACGTTCCACTATTATTTTAATAGCAGACTATAGAAATACAAAGAAATAACACGGATTGTGAACTCTATAAAGGCTTTGTTTTGCCCTTGAAAGGGAAATGTTTGATAATACAAATCTTTGTTTTCTACAATTCCGGGATTTGAATAGACTTATCCCGGGATATTCGGGAGTTAAAAAAGGCCAGGACTATTTTTTGTGGGGTTATGTGAAGACGCTTTTCTACGCAGATAAGCCCGAGACGATTGACGGCTTGGAAGAGAATATTCGGCGCGTTATTGCTGGCATACGGCGCCAATTGCTGCAACGAGTGGCCGAAAATTGGGCCTCTCGGCTGGAATTTATTCTAGCCAGCCGCGGCGGTCACTTGCCCGAAATCATTTTTAAAACATAATGGCAAACCCTTATACATATTTATAATAAAGCTAAATTCTTGGCCATAGCATTAAATTTTATTTCATTTATTTATTTATTAGTATATTTCAGCATTGAATATACCTTAAAATAACAATATGCATTATAAATCCAAAACTTTATCTAAAACAGGCATTAAACAAAAAATATAGAAATATAAAAATTTAAACTTAAATAATATGGATGACGGAGTTTAGCTACATTATAAAAGCATTTTATTTTTTCTTAAAAACCAGATTACACTTCGTCACTGCAAACAGGTGAGTCAAATCATGTTTAGAAATGAAAAACAATGTATAACGCAAGGCACATTCAATAGGTAGCAGCAGTAAAAAAATTAAAAAAAAAAAAAGTTTAGCTCTGCATATTTTGTTTTTGCTTTTAAAAGCTAAAATTTCAAAAATATTTTATCAACTACCTTGAATTGTACTGAAAGCATTTTTATCACAACGAAATTCAAAATTTGACAATTCAAATTAAAATAAAATATGAAAAAAGTACAAAAAAAAAAGTTTGCTGCGCCCAAGGCGAATTCATTACCAGGTGGTAGTAGTCAAGCAAGTGATTGGTGGGCGATTGTCAAATTAATTGTTTTGTTTATGCTGTTTTGTTTTTCCTCTTCATCTTCATATTAATATTATGACAAGAATCAAGAAAAAAACATTGTTTTGAAATATGTGTGCTGAGACATTTGAATTTCAAGTTTCGAGCAAAGAACTAAAGCAAATGATGTGGACCACAAATTCCCGGAGCGGTGCCACAACCGCTGCCTTTAAGAACTCTAACTTCCTCCGCTTTGGAAAAAGTTCTTTAAATGATAAAAAAAATATGTGCATATAAATATGTATATGGAAGGCCCTCAACAGAAGATCACCGCACTTGATAAGTACGTAGCGTTTGCACATGCCTGCATGACCTGCGTCACAAAATCTTCAACATCTTCTTCATATACCTACAGTTGTTAAATATATTACAAATACGTATTTACAAATGACCATTGGCTTTATTGTATTTATAGATATAGGGGAAAATAACAATTAAATTATTTATTATATACATTTTATATACATTTGTAAATATGTATAACCAACCCTAAAACACACTAAATTTTGTTCTTTAATTTTGTACTTTTTTCTTTGTGTGTACTTTCAATATTGTATATGCTTTAGCACTCCTTGATGCTCCAAGAAGCACTTATCCACTTTCGTTTTCATATGTACATATGTTTCCAACATAGCACGCAATACAAAAAGTTACATAGGCAAAGCGTCCGGCATTTGAATATTACTCTTGGTCCAATATTGTATTTTTAACATCTTTATGCAGCGGCTCACACGATTTTAGTTGAACAAAGTCCTGCATCAGGGAGGCCATTTACATATTTATACAAACCATAATATTAAAATCAAAACTGTTACCGACAAATTATAAAAATTTTGAAAAATATTTTTGTTTTTTATTTTATGAAAGTTTCGTTCGATTTAGTAAATCAAATGATTTTGACAATTACCCACCAAGAGCAAAAACAATTTTCTTGTGGTTGTTGGTGTTGCTCTATCACCACCACCTTAAATGAATTCGCCTTGGTTGCGCCTACCTAATTGATGTGCTTTGGTATAACGTTATTGTTAATTGGTTGAAACAAAAAATTGGTTTTTTTTTTGACAGCACCATTTTTTCCTTAGAGTGCGTATTTCTCTATAAAACCGTTTAATATCATTGTTTATGTTAACATAACCTCTATGAAAGTATCGGAGAGATTATCCCGAAAACAAATTGTTCTTGCTTTTTTATATAACCTGAACTCTAAAAATGAAGTGCCCAATCGTTCGCATGTAATTGGAAAAAAAAATCTTGATCGTCAGAAGAAAAAAATTGTCTACATTTTTACGGATTTATTTGTCCCCTTTTTTTTAGTTATGCCTTTGACAAATATTGATTTTAATGCATACTTACTCGTTCATCAAAGCCATTAAGCGGTGCAAAATCGACAATGAATCCGGATAATTTAATTTTCATTTATTTGCCATTTTCATATTTCTAAATTTAATTGTCTGATGGCTTAATTGCTATACTTCTTCTTATTATTTATGCTAGCCAAAGCTTTGAAAATCAATAAAATATTCTTTACAAAAATTCAAAAAAAACTAATCATTACATATACCAGAAGTTACCCAAGGCCTTCAGCTTTCCATTGATATATTTATGTCTGCTTAAGTATACTTTGGTCAAAAGTTATGGCTAAAAAGGCAAACTATGGCCACAACCGGTGGCATTCTCGTACAATAAAATTATTGACTGTGTGAGTTCAATATTAAATATTTATATATGTGACAGTACATTTAGTCAGATTTATTTCTTCTTTTTTATCAAAATGCGATCTAAAAGAAATTAAAGTTTTAAGTGCTTTACTCTCCATCCTGGACCTAAATTTGTTGCATATAAAAAAACCTGCAGTGTAGAAACACCGCTCCGCGTCAACACTTGTTCGTTGGATTGTCGACGAAAAGTTAAATGCTCTTTATAGGACATAGCCTTTATCGCCTCATTACAAAAACTTTCAATTTCTTTTATCAAAACTTCTGATGCAATTTATCTTTGAGACTTACTGCCTTATCAACCTTAACTACCTAGACGTTCGTGTTATTGATATCGCTTTCATAGAAAGTATCATTTTTAACCTCAAGGAGGATATTCTCCAGCTCCTTTCTAATGGCATTAAAACTGGAAGCTTCAGAAAAGTCATATTTAACCATTGATTGGATTAGTTAAAAAGTGTACACTTCTGACGGAATTGTCGTCCGTGGCTTGAGCCTTGCATCAAAGTAGATTTTTTCCTTTTTATTTCCTCTAGCATAACATTTAAAGCTATGCCACATTGGAATAAGTCCAATAAGTTGTGAGCACATAAGGCTTAAAAAGAAACATTGACCAGCACCACATAGCTGTTTTATAAAAAAAGTGTTGCAAAGGAGTAAAAAGCGCAACCAGTGTTACAAATAATGCTTCGTTTTACCCTTGAAAGGCAGATATTTATGATAAAAAAAAATTCAAAGTTTAAATGGCTATTAAAAGAGCAGCCTGGGATTTGAATAGAATAATGCCGGGCTTGAAATACCCAGTGCTCATATAATTAAGTTACTCCGTAATATAGCGTAATATAATAATACATAAATATAAAGAAAAAAAGGTTATTTTATTACGAAAATGTGCAGAGAAACGTATGTAATTAAAATAATAGATTTCATATTCAAAGTTTTTACACATTTTTTAAGTATAAAAGTGTACAATAAATTTCAATTAATTTAAATATTCACGGTTAAAAATATAATCTTTGCGTTAATACTTTGTTGGAAATCCCTTTTGACGTATTACTGCTTCAAATCTCCTGTTCATGGATCGGACCAAAGCCTCTCTTTGCTGTGGAGTAATTTTACTCCATTCGTCTTAAATTATCTTCCATACTTTATTCACTGGTTTCCTTGCGGCAATTGCTCTCTTTATAATAACCCATCGATTTTCTATGGGGTTTTGGTCTGGACTTTTACCCGGCCACTCAAGTATTTTAACTCTTTACGACCCGAGAGCAGTGCTTGAGGTCGTTATCCTGCTTTTGCCGTAAGATTGGGTAAATCTGGCTTGACGCGAAAATCCGTTTTGTAAGCTAGTTAATTTATTTTTTATGTTTCTGAGTTCTGCCATTCATCAACGCTGAAGTTGAGCGAATATTTAGTACAGCGAAACTAGTAAAGACTAAGCAAAACAAAAAAATAAAAATTTTAATAAAAACTCTCAACTCATTGCTAAACTATCGTTGCTCATCAAAAAGAATCATAAAATGTTGCTGTGATAAATTTTTAAACAGTAGTTCATCGAAGTCATTTGATAAAGATGAAAAGGCTGGCCTTTCTTTAACCTTTTTTTTTGGCCGATCTAGCCCTCTTTATTTTTGAATTCCTGGCAACACTGGTTATTTGTTCACACATTAGCTGAAAGTGTGGCAAACAAAAATATCCAAAAATCTATGCTACTTTTTAAAATATAGAATTGCACACTCAAAACAATTTCATATACATACATACATATCTATTTTTTTAAGTTCATAATTGTATTGAAGTTCTATTGAATTATTATGTCTTTTGTATAAAGTTCAAAATTTTAATTTTATAAATTCTTCTTCTTCGATATTTGAAATTCGATAAAAGAGAAATAATAGTCGTAACTTGTTAAAACGTTCGAGTTACTATTTTTGGCGCCAGTAAGACTTGACTGTGCGATTATTTGATTGTTCGGTTAATCAATTATTCGGTCAATCAAGATTTTTATTACACAGTTCGATAATTAATCGAGTTACTTAAAATATGACTTCTAAGAAACAAAACATTTAATTTTTTTTCGTTGAAAGAGTTTGCTTAGGAAAATGTACAACTTATTTGAACTATTTTGTGTGCTCAGTTCATTCATTGTTAATTAATTTTCTTTGTTAACAAATTTCATGAATTTTCAAATAAAAACAATACACGATTTTACTCACTACTCGATTAATCGAAAACAAATTATTCGAATATTCTAGTACTTTACAATTTCCAAATAAATTAAATAAATGAGTTAATTAAATTATGTTTAATAACATGCCCTTGTGCCTATGAAATTAAGTAGAAAATTTGTGCAAATATTTTTCTATCAAAAATTCAATTAATTCTAAATAACGCAATAAAAGCTAAACGAAGACGTCCGAAGCTTGGTTTTCAACTTAAGTCATTCTTAGGGATATGCTACGACTTGAAAGTACTGTACGTATTCCGTTGTATAAAATCGTAAAAAATTATTTGACAAAAATTTTAATGAGTAATTTCCATTTATTCGGACGTTTCGGACGTTTTCTTTGACATTTGTACATGGTAGTATCTCTTCTATAAAATTATGTTTACCATAACAAATATAAAATTTCAGAATCATATTTTGACATTAAAAAAAAAATTCCATTAACCGTAAACTTTTAAAAAACCCTCGTATAGTATTGAATATTAGTGCTATTATTTGTGATCACCAAAATATACAAGTAAAATTTATACAGTCCATAGTAAAAGTTTACATATGTATAGTAATTTATTTCCATTTATAAAATTTTATTTTTCAATCTTAAATGCAGATCAACATCAAAGTGTAAAAAAAACTTTCAGGCTTTGCAGATTAGTTTGGGTTTTGCCTGCTGCTGTCAGAGGGCGCGAGAATTTTTAAATATCTGTGTTCAACGATTTTGGAGAATTTCAGTAGTTCTTAAATTCTAAAGCTGCTACGTCTTCAAACTTTTTAAGATCTGTGCTTACAAGACACTTTAGTCGACTTTTGAAACCGCAGGGCAAAAGGTCTGGAATATGTTCCACCAGGGTCTCTGTTACTCCCATTTTTCTGCATTTATTTACTACCAACATTGGTGACAGTTATTCCCATTTTGAGTGGGAAGAGCTTACCATTTCCACTCCTCGTCAATCATATACTATTTTGAATAGTTTTTGAATATGAATAATCTAAATCTAACTGAATTCCGATTTAGGCAAGCTCATCTACAAATTGGTGTTTCTTGAAATGCTCTTATTGCTGGACATCCAATAAATATGCTACGAGTATATTTATTGCTTCACCTCCTTTTTTGAACAATTTTCGGCGTTATTGATATGATTGCCTGATTGCCTTTATCCAATGCTTCTGGTGTCTTTGGATTTGTTATCTCCTTTTTCTAACTAAAATATAGTGCAGTGATCTGCCAGCTTATTAAGCAATCTACTCACATTCTCCTTTCTTCTTCATTTAAAGCCATCTGCGGCTATGATAAAATCCTTTCGACTAGGTTTCAAACAGGGTTGGGCATTTTTGCAGTACCAATAAATTGCACTACCACTGATTGTTTAGGGGTAGTTAAAAGCAAAATTCATAATCTCTAAACATTTAGTGATAGTGAAAAACAAAAAACTATCACTAACTGTTTAGTGATAAGGAAATTGAAGTTGCACTAAACATTTTGTGTTAGTTAAAAAAAATTGCACTTTTACCACACTTTTAGTGAAATATGATCTTTAACTAAATTGTACATGTGAATTTATATTTTATGTCCGATATTAGTTATAAACTAAAATGTTTTTTGGGGTATAGGCGCTGTAAATAAACGATGCTGTTGGGTCACTGATTGCCCAACGCAGCATTCGTCGATAATATGTTATTATTCATTTGTCACCTATTTACTAATTATATGCTTAAAATATTTAAGGCCAAGTATCTAAAGTCATTCACCCCAATGCAGTTATTATTTGTACGTATTAACATTTTTTTGGGTAAGCAGTTTTATAGCCCAACAAATGCGAGTATAATAAAATACACATTTAAAGTGGCTCACGCTTCGCGTTAATTTTTGTTAATTGTTTGAAGTCTTGGAGTTATTTTTTTTTATAACGCAAATATTTATATGACATTTTTTAAAAAATGAACTTTTTGTATATGTACATATAAGCCTTTTGAAAAAATTTTGTCACGTCAAATTATGCTAATATCTCAAAAAGGCAAACATTCATAAAAAACATTGCGTATATCTCAAAAGGACAATTCCATGTTGGAAGTACGTGGGCGGATCAATAGGTCCGTGACTTTTTGATTTTCTTGCCTCTTTACTAAAGTGGCAACACTGCTACTATCAACAGTCATCTGTCAGTTGACTCCTGTCAAAATTTTAACAAGCTGCGGCATTTAGTTCAAAGATAATATGATACGAAACTCTGCTGCGAGAGAGCGCTGTCAAAAGGCGCATTTTTTATAACATTTTCCAAAAGAGCCACTTTGTAGAAATAGTATCTGGGGATTTTTATTTCATTTTTTGGAGATTTTGCAGTTTCTTCGCCACCGTTAAGGTTTGCTAACATAATGTATGAAAATGCAATAAAAATAGGAGTAAATAAGAGATGTTATTTTCCTTAATGCCAGAAGATAATATATATAAAATCAAAACAATGAAAATAATTAAAATACCGCAGAAATTCATATTTCACAAAAACTGCTTTTATATAAGCATTAAACATAAATTTAAGATATAGCGTGTTTTCTTATAAACATACATACATACATGTTTATTCATGTATTTAAAATGCAATATTTACCTAGTTCGCTTTGAAAAAATATTTTTGGAATATATGTATTTTTTAAATAAAATACAATATTTGTATGTAAATCAAAAACTTGATAGTTTGCTGAAACTTATATATTAAATTGAACTCTTAATTTAGAGATTTCAAGAAATAATAACTATTTCCACGCCTTTGTTCTGGCAGCCCACCATTTTGCGTTTCAGCTGTTCAGCAGCCCATGATTCGGCTTTGTTGTCAGCAGTGCGACCAGATCCAAAAAAGTGTTGCAGCTAAATCAGCATTAAAATAATGCTAAAAAATGCTAAAAAAAATATTAAAATGCCAAAAAATAATGCTAAATTTAAAAACGTTTTTTTTTTAAATAAAATGATTACTATAAAGCGTTTATTTTTTTAAATTTTGTATTCAATGTTGCCTTAGAAATATATTTCATTAGAATAAAACAATGTCATGTAATAATTCAGCCATGTATTGTTAAGCCATGACAAACAAAAAAAAAACTATTTATTGAATAAAAAAGAAACATAAAAAGTCTTACATATGTACATACATAAAAAAGTGACCATTCAATTCAATGTCACATTGGTTTGTACAAACATACATATGTACATATATGTATATTTATATAAAAAAAATAACATAAACATTTAAATCGCTATTAATTAGCATTTCAGTACATTTTTAAATATCATTTGTTTACAAATGATAAATTTTAACTCTAAACTAAATACATTATCAAATGAATATTGTTCCTCAACTTCCGAAGAGTCGGTCGAAATATCATTATCATATGTACATGTTTTTATCACATTTGTTTATGAGATCGTTGGTAATTTTAAAACTTTCGCAACATTTATTTAACCTTTTCAATCCGCATCTAATGTAAAGAAGTGAATTCATAGTGTTCAATATCATTATATTTCTAATTTTTGTTTTTATAAGGTTCATGCCACCAAAGAACATAAATGTATAAGAAGAGACAACACGTTACTTTTAGCAACGAGCGAATCTCCAGGGGCATGCTTTCTCTTTTGCTCAAATGAATTTTTTGATTGGCTAGAGTAAGAAAGCATGCCCCTGGAGATTCACTAGTTGCTTAAAGTAACGTGTTGTCCGTTCTTATACATTTATGTTCTTTGATGCCACTGAAAACTCTTTCAACTAGAAACTTCATTTCCATATGTACTTAGCTTTTGCCATTGCTTTTCTAAATTGCCGTGGTTATATGTATAAATGTGTCGTCAACTAAAAATTTACAGATTTTTTTTATAAAATATGAATTTTTTTGGATAGAATAATGCTAAAAAATGCTAAATTAATAATCGCAAAAAGCTAAGAAAAATGCTAAATTCTAAATGAAAATTTTGCGGCTAAATACAAAAAAAAATGCTAAATTTAGCTGCAAAAATGCTAAAATGGTCACACTGGTTGTCAGCCCATAATGAGAGATCATGGGCTCTCGCAGAAAGCAAAAGAGAGAAGTTTCGTATCATATTATCTTTGTTTAGTTTGTGCATAGTTAATATGATACGAAACTTTCTTTCGCTGCTACTGAACTGGTCACCTGAACTCACGGTTTGAGCTGGCAACAATACCGAATCAGGGGACCACGAACAGCTGATACGCAAAAAGACGCGCTACCAGAGGCAAATGCTTGAAAAAAGCTATTAAATCAGTGAAATTTTATTTGCATAAAAAATAGAATTGATGTTATTATTTAACGAAATGGGTGTTAAAATCTTTAAGTAAAGAGATAAATTTCATAGTTTAGTGATAAAAAAGTATTTAGGTTTAAGCTTTACTTAAAAATATGGTTTTTTATTAAAAAACATATCATAAAGATATTTTTTCAAAGAGAACTGGACATTGATTGCATTTTAAATTGCCGTAATATACACAAATTTTTATATAAAAATACGCATCTTGTTTTGAGTTCATATTTTTGAATTTAGGATAGCGCATTGTACATATATAAGTATATGAATTTCTGTGATTTGATATTGTTTTCATGTTGATTTCAATAGTTTGTAATTTTTTGGTAAGAAAGAAGATGATATCGTGTATTTCTTCTTTTTTTCATAGAATTTGCATTTATTCTATTTACATACTTCACCGATGGTGTGGAAACTGCAAAATCCCCAAAAAATAAAATGAATACTCCCAAAACACATTTCTTACATAGAGCATTATAGGAAAATGGCAGCGCTCTCACGAAGCAAAGAGTTTCGTATCATATCATCTTTGATTTGTATTTGACAGCCATTCATAGCAGACTACCGCGTGATTTGAGGAGAAAAAGGGAAAAAATAATAATTTCGTGCGCTCATTAAGCATTATTTTTTGCAGAAAAAGACCATCACTCAAACCAAAGCTAAGCTTGATAAATACTATGGGGACTCTTCACTGTCAATTTCAATCGGAAAAAAGTGGTCTAATGAATTTCGTTGTGGCCGTACAAGCACGGAAGATGCCGAACGTTCTGGACGCCCAATTGAGATCTCAACAGTGGTTTCAATTTTAAATGATCACTTGGGTATAAGGAAGCTTTCCGCAAGATGGGCGCCGCGTTTGCTGACAATCGACCACAAATGCAAAAGCACACGTATGTAGTTTTCAAGGGAAAAATCCATGCATTGGAATACGAATTACTCCCTCATTCGCCCTATTTTCCGGATTTAGCCCCCAGTGACTATTTCTTATTTTCAAATCTGAAGAAATGGCTGAGCGGAAAGAGATTTGGCTCCAACGATGAAATCATCTTACAAACAAATGCCTATTTTGATGCCCTCGACAAATCTTATTTGTTTGAAGGGTTAAAAAAATTGGAAAAACGTTGAACAAAGTGAAATTTGCACTTCGGTCTCTGCACTTTAGTGATCCCACACCATCATATCCTGCTCGTCTCATGCTTATAAGTCTCGAGTCGTTAGAAAGTCGTAGGTCGATACACTGCCTTTCCTTTGTTCATAATATCATAACTGGAGTCATTGATTGCCCTCGCTTACTGAAGACGATTCGATTTAATATTCCCCAGCGTTCTCTTCGAATTTTCTACCTGTTTTATGGGGACAATTTTAAAACTAAGTACGCCAGTAATGCGCCCATTACTCGCGCTAGACGTGAATTAAATTCCATTAATAATGTTGATCTTGATTTTCCCCTATCAAGGGCTGCTTTTTTGAATATTTTAAACTCTGTCTTAAAATTAATAAGATTTATAAATAATATATATTTTAAGCTACTTTTGTTCATAGTCTTTAAGGATTTGAATTCAAAGACGTAAAATAAAAAAAAAATTTTTTTGAATAAAAATAAAACTAAAAAAAATTTGGTATTATAATTTGTAAAGAGAGTTATATTTACCTGCGTTGTTATCTAAATATAAATGAAATCCTTTTAATAAATTCTTAACTAAGTCTAGAGCTGACGCTCCGTAACGCATTTTTTTAATTAAAAATTCAGTGATATTTTGAAAATAATTGTTTCGAAGAAACTATAAGTATAAATTAATAAATAAGTTAATAGAACTATTCAACATTTATTAAAGAACTATTTTAAAATTTACATTTACAAACTACATAAATATGTAAACTTTTTTTTTTTTTACAACACATAATAACCACATTGATTGTTAAAACTATAAATAATAGTTTGATATTTTTCTTCTTTCTTTTCAGCTGTGTCATCTGGGCAAATTATGCACAATCTCTGCAGATTTCTTATTTCTTGGTTGAATATATCGGCTTCAATTGTTTACAGGCTCTGGCGGTGTTCGTCTCGATCTATAATGAAAATCATTTTATAAATTTATAACAAATAAAATCAAAATACTTGAAAAAAATTATAAAAAATCGTTCTTGATATTTATCGATTGAGCGCAAGGTACTATAAATTTTTTTAAAACATTTTTGATAATATTTCCTTAGGTAAAAATTAGGCGAATATAAAGAGAATTTTAGTTACCGGTGAAACGAATTGTTATTGCTTATAAACCAATGTATAATTTTAGGCGTTGATCATAGAAGACCTTAAAGGCAGCGCTAAGTCATGCCCTTCCCACCAATGTATTTGAAATTGGTTGAAAACTCGCAGAGTTATAGAGGTTTTTTCCAACATCGGCAAAAAGGTTTACAGTTTACTATAGCTTCGTCAATTCTGAACCGATTTCGACATTATTAGTATCAGATGATAGCGTAACACTTATATAATCTGACTCTAGTTCCTAATTTTCGGAATTTAGTTGGCATCGATGAAAATTTGTGCAATGAGCAGCGAATAAATGCTTTTGCATAAAAAACGAGGTCTACTTTTAGGCGCTTAGCATAAACAAGGCCAATAGGGAGAAGCCTCAAGCGATACCCTTTCCAGTAATACCCATATATTCGAAATCGGTTGAGAAACAAAGGAGATATAGCGATTTTTGTGTCGGGCAACACCCTTGCTGCTGATTCTGGTCGCCTAGTATGAAATCTCAATTTTGCGTCCAGGAAATGCGGCAACCGAAAAAATTGAATGACTCAGCAATTTCACTATAACTTCTACACATCTGAATCGATTTCGACAATATTGGTATCAAATGAAAGGAAATTGCTTAGCGGATATATTTCTGGTATCGCCTATCTAAATCGATAGAAATTGGCGAATATATAGCGATTTCGTCTGTCGCAGATCGATTTCCGGTTGTTATAAATGTGAGTAACAGAAAATTGCCTAGAGCAATGTTGAATTTAAGTTATCGCAGAAATGATATGTATATCACTTCAAACAGAAACGCTTCGCCTCTTCGTTCGGTTCAGATTTTAAGAAGATGTGGCATATTTCATCTTACTTAGAACAAGCTGCACAATACTTCCGTTTCCATTATCGGTTTGTGTCTGAGCTAGAATTCTTCCAATGTCGCTCGAACTGTTGAATGAGCACTGGACGTAGCGCTTCCTGTCATGCAATGAATTCGTGTAACTTAACATAACCCCTCAACATGTGGTTCAGAACATGGATGAGAAGCGGAAATAGAAATTAATTTTTTTCCGTTTTTATTAAATTTGTTTTATTTTGAAATCAAATAGTTATACAAATGTGTACTGAATTAAATACTAACTCTGAATTTAATACTAATAGTGTATATATCTAAAAAAAATTAGACAAAAATTTTATAAATTTTATTTTAGTGACTACTGTATGTAATAATGTATGCATATTATGTACATCCAAACTTTTTCTCGTTAACAAAAATTCATTTCTATTAATTTTTATTTTACGATTATATGTAAATACATAGATAATATATTGTTTTAAAAGATAAATTTTTTCTAAAATATTAGTAGGGTGTAAATATTTTTTTAAATTTAAAAATTGTTTACAAAATTTTTTTAACGCAATGGAAGAATTATACATATTTTTCAAAACTGTGCAAAATATTAAAAAAAAAGAAATTTCGCTAACAACAATTTTTCACTATTTTTTTTTAAAGAAGTTAAATTTGTAATTTTGGATAATTAATTTTAACAAATCTAAATAATAAGTTCACAGTAAAAAAATTGAAATAACAAATATTTTTAATACAATTTTTTAACTCAGAATAAAATTAAGATTATTTATATTATTTTAAAAATTCAGTTTTAAATCTAATGTAGATTGGGAAATTTTTTTCACAAAAGATTTAATATGAAAAATTAAAAATAAAATACAAAAGCGATGTTAGTGCTTGAAAACTTAATGACGAAGATTTTTCATTTTTTATTTTATTTTAGTTTAAACTGACGTTTTAAATTTTAAAAATATACATACATATATGCGACTTTAAATACTTTTTTGGCAATTTTGACTTTACAATTTTTTTAAAATTAAAAAATCAAATTTTATATAAAATAATATTAATACAGCAATCAATAAAAACAGAAACACTAAAATAGGTTTGCTTAATCTAAAAGTGTAGAAAGGAACAAATTTTATAAAGAAGTGCATTCGAGAAAAAAATATAAAAGAGCATTCAGGGAAAAAGAGAAAATATATCTATACATAAATGTGGAAAATATTAAAACTTTGTATTTTAAGTGTTAAGATTTTATTTATTGTATATTCGGAAATATTGCAAAAACAATCGGTATTTAAAAAATTAAAAAAAATAAACAAAAAGGGTGATTAGTAATAACTGTGAATTACACCGTGAATCGACCCAAAAAATTGAAAAAGTGTGGTTTTTAAATATATTTTAACTTTGAGTTAGATTCAAACTTTATTTATTTATTTCTTAAATTTTTTTTTGTAATTTATTTATTAAATTGTGTTTTTTTTTTAAAGGCTGTAAACTTTTTCAATATTATTTTACTTTTATCAAAAAATATTTTTATAATTTTATTGAGCTCAAGGCCAGTTTGGCTTTGAGCTCAATAAAATTATTAAAATATTAACATTTACTAGGCCAACAGAAAAATCAACAAACAATTTATTAAAAAATGTTATTAATTTTTAATTTTTTTAATTCTCGGTTTTGCTTTGAGTAGCATTTGTTCGTAAATATACATACTTTTTTTTGGTAATATTCAAAAACAAAATCTTTAATTTGTTTAAGTTTTAATTGTATATTTATTATTATTTGATTATTGAAAATTCCAGAAAAAATATTTTATTCATTATATTTTAATTTTAAAAATTTTATTTATGTACATACGAGTATAAACATACATACATACATATATAATTAAATTAAATTAAATTTTTTTAAACATAAAATTACATTTTTAAATTTTATTTTATTAGTTATAATTTTTGTCGTAGTTCTGGTTTTATTCTAAGAATTGCATTTAAATTTTTTTATTGAATATGCTTTTGATGATGTGGAAAACAATTTTTGTAATCTCGCAAAAAATATGTCGTTAATTTGTTTTCAAAATTTTTTTTTCTTTTCAATCTTGTATTTTTATAACTTTCATTATAACATATCATATTTTTGAAAAATCCTTGATTTTATTTATTTTAACAATTTTTTTGTTTTTATTTTAGCAGTTTCGTTTATTGCTAAAGAAATTGTTTTTTTATTGAGAATTGCGAAATGTTTATACTCTTTTAACTTTTCGGCTTAGATTTTAAAAGTTGTATTTTTTGGAAAATATTTCTTTGAGATCTAATATTTACTATTTGAATTGTTTGATTGTGAAACTATGAATTCAATTTCACCTTTTTTTTATTAAAATCTTGAAAAAAATTTCTGCAATTTGTTTTTATTTAAAAATTTAAAATTTTTACATATTTTCTTTTTTATAGATATACTCGTAAATATAAACTAATTTTAACATTATAAAATTCGAAACGTTTTTTTTTAATTTCTTTTCGGCTTAGATTTTATTTATTTTTATGCTATAAACTAAGTTCAAGCTTTGTTTATAGATTCAGCTGTCAAAAATTTTGTTGATTTCGTTTTTATGAGACCTATTCTTACTATATTTTTTTTATTTGGAACATTTTACCCATTTTCATTTCCTTGAAAACATTTTTTCGATATTTTTACCTTCCTTGTTTCATTTTTATTTTTGAAGTAAATTTTGTTATTTCGGAGATGAAAATATGTTGATTAAATTTATATCTCTTTTTATTAATATCATCTTATCTTTTTAATGCACATACACGATTTTTCTTTGAAAATTTTTTTTATATTTTTTTGATTGCATTTTTTTTTAGTTCTTTAAGTTTTTCTTTTTTTTGGGACCTTCAAAACAATTTTTAAATTTTTTTACTTGTTTCATTTTTATCTTTGGAGTAAATTTTGTTATTTCGGAGATGAAAATATGTTGATTGAATTTATATCTCTTTTTATTAATATCATCTTATCTTTTTTCGATTAAAATTTTTTCTCATTCTTTAAGTTTTCTTTTTTTTTTGGATCTTCGAAACAATTTTTAATTTTTTTTTTATAAAAGATAAGACTTTTCGTTATCTTGAAATTTTTACCATTTTTCAACATTTTAGTTTTTTATTTATGAGTTGATTTTTTTTTGGTAATCAATACCATGAATTTTTTTTTTGAAAATTAAAATTTTTTTTGTACTCTGCGGACAATTTTATAATTTTTCATACCATAAAGGTTTACATATGTACGTACATATGTATATGTATGTATATCGAAGTACATAGTATGTACATATGTATGTATGTAAATCACAAATGCTTCGATCCGCTCATAATAACTATCAATTTTCAAAAAAGGCAGACATGCCGTAACGTTTAAAAGAAAAAGTGGGCAGCTATTTGGTATTTCCCCTGGGAATTTGTGCACGTACGATATTCTAAAATTCAATAAGCGTTAGTGGTGCTGCGACTACCAATGCACACATACGTACGTACATACATACATACATACAAACAATGTACATTTATATGTTTGCATTTTATTTAAAATTCAGGTATGAATGGTTTGGCAATGACAACCTCGCACCTCTCCTTCACAAAAGCCAATAACGAGTATTGGAAATGTCACAAAGCCAAGATGCTCATCATACAATTCTACTTGTGTTTGTATGTATGTACATATGTATGTATGTATGTGTGCAGAAAAGTACATTGTACAATATAAAAATATATAAATTTGTCATATACGCACGCTTGCTTGCTTGTCCATCCGTTATGGGAATATCAAATAAAAGTAGAATTTTAAAAATTCTTCACATCTCATCCATTCTCAAATATATTCAGTTGGTTGCATGAGTACTTCCCCACCTGCTCGCCTGTATTCTCTGTTCATAAATTATAACACAACGACATATTGACACATTTGGACGATTTATTTTTTTTCAAATTATTATACCCGAGCGTACTTGTGCACCAGAGGATTATTAACTTTGTTTGCATATCGGTTGTTTGTAGATATAGAAATATATAAACCAAAATGATCAGAATTAAAAAAAGAGGAATCGACTTAGCCCTGTTTGTCTGTCCGTTCGTCTGTCCGCGGTAACGATCACTTGAGGGTAGTTTGGTATTGAAAATTGTCAAGATCGGTTAATAACCACGCCCATTTCCCATATAACGGAAGTTTTGGAAAATGCAAAAACTCCGTTTTTTCGGTATCTATTAGAACAAATTGAGTGAAATTTGGTATTTAGAGCGATTTTGAACTAAGAAATTCAACATAAGTTTAAGTTTTAGTGATAATTACTTTTAAAATTATACCTGCTTCATTTCATTTAATTTTCATTTGATTTCATGTGTATTTATAATTAATTTTAATGTTATGCTAATTTTGTTGTGCTAAAAAAGAAGAAGATTCTTGTTGTACTAATGGTTCTGTTTAATAAATAATAATAATAATAATAACACGGCTCTACAAAAAAATTTCGTTCTTCGTCCTAAAGATTATTTTACGATTTTCTGGTTAATTACATATGAACAAAAATGAAAAGAAATACCTTTTTTCCGTATAAAGTTTACCATCTAGAAGGCAAGGAGAACGTTTTCATCAGGACATTTTGAGCTTCGAACAACGTTATCAAGGCCAATACAATGAAATAAATACAAAAGCGAACTTTTTCATGCTAAATATTTTTTTTTCGTCTAATTACGAACTAAAGAATCAAAATTTAATACTTTTTAGTCTAGGTAAAATTTCGTGTTGATCCGTGTAATAATTTGGTATTTATGAAATTTTGAAAATAGTCGTTTGCCGCGCCCAATTATGATAAAATTTTCAAATCACAATAACAGAGTTTTAGGTATCGTCGCAAACTTTAGTGAACATATCGATTTGACGATGATAAATATTTTTTAAATCTTCACCATAACTCACACCTCCCATATAACGGAAGTTTTGAAAAATAAAATTTTAATACGATTCGTATGTTAAGAGCGATTATAAATAAAGAAATTTTAATTATAATAACTACTCCCACCTTCCACGTAACGGAAGTTTTTAGAAAAATGCAAAAAACTTTGTTTTTCGTTATCTATTGGAACAAATTTGAGTAAAATTTAATATTTCCTGCGGTTTGAAACAAAGAAACTGGGTTTTTATGATATTTTGAAAATTGACCATGGCATCGCCCATACATATAAAAAGACATCACGAGGCTATATAAAATTCGGTTTCGGTCGAATTTTGCTTTCCTTAATTGTTTTTCATAATTTTTCAATTAAAATACCTTTCATTCGCTAACAAAAACCATACAAATTCACATACATTTCGAAATTTGAAACAATTTAAAACTTTTTTGGGTATGCAGTTTTGTAGTTTAGTGAATTTAGCGATTTTTTCTGAAATTTTTTTTTTAATTTTTTTATTTTTTTTTGGCGATTTTCGATGCAATTAAAAAATTTTTTTTTATAAAAGAAAATAATTAACAATAAAAGTAAGTTGCAAGTAAATTACCGCAAGTTACCGCTAATTGTTGACAATTATTTTTCTAACAACTTCTTCCATATAACGCAAGCCCGTATTTGTTTTTTATGCATACATACATACATACATACATATGTATGTACACACATTGAAGAAGAAAGAGCGTTGGCAGAAAATAGTCAAAAGTTAACCGTTAAATGTATCCACTTGAAACTTGAACTTTATTATTACCTTTGAAATGAGCTACAAAACTGTATACTCAAAAATTCTTTTAAAAAGTTCAAAATTTTTATGATGACATTTTGTTTAATCATTGTACATTTTCGTTAGAGAATCAACGATATTTTAATTTAAAAATAATATTACATAAATAATCCGTAAAAAATTGTGTCAATACATATCGGGCTGTGCTATAATTTGTGAGCAGAGTGTACAGAGTTCGCTCGTACCACTTCAGTTTGCTACTCATCTCCTTCTACTACTACTTATGTATGTAGTTCCTTGTTTGCTGCCATTTAAAAAATATGTAACGTTACAAGTCCCTCCCACCTATGTACATATCTACACACACATATATGTATGTACATATGTACATATGTATGTATGTATCCATCTCAATTGGCGCATTCATCGAATTCGACATTTTTAATGACATTTTAAGTTGTTCATCCTCACGTTTGCCACTTGCTGAATGCCTCTTTGCTTTACTTTCCTTAACTTCCCACACGCCACCCTAGTACGACAAATGGCATGCTAATTTCGATGCTGAACACGTAGCAGGTATTTGTTACGTTCCAGTCAACAACGTTCCTTTCGTTTCCGTTTTTTTTTTGCGTTGTTAAATTCAATATTGCAAAGTAATACTAATATAATTTTATTATAATACATAGATTGTTGAATCTTACGGAGAGTACACACACAAACTGCTGCATAAACGATGTGAGTGTGTGATTAAAAATATATACATATTTTTTTTTTTTAATTTTTGTTAAACGTTTTGCAATGTGGATATACAGCTGTGTTCATGAAAATAGTAGTGCACCAGCCTTTAAAACGCTTTTCTGACATGTGCAGACTTGCAAGTTGAACGAGCGAGCGATGTTTTCGTAGAATAGAATATTACGAAAGGAAAAACTAAAAAATCCCGTTAACTTTGTTTTGCTTGTCTTTTTTGTGACAGTTTTAAATTTGTATACAAAAAATCGTTTGTTTATTGAAATAGTAGTGCTTGCCGCGAGTGGCTGACAAGTTACAAAAAATATTAAAACTGCAAATAGTGAGTGTATTTAAGTAATGTTATCATTTTCCAATGAATTTCACTGTTTTCGCGGTTTTTTTCTTTTTTTAGTGGGTAGTGGGAAACATTGTTCATTAGAAAAACGGCAATTGATAGTTAGGCTAAGAAATCAGGGGAAGACGTAGAAGGAAATTAAAGACATAGCTGGATGTTCTTCTACAATGATATACAACGCCATAAATTTTAAAGTTAAACCTGAAAATCGGGGTGGAAAACGAAAAACAACAGCCACAGAAGATAAAAGGATTTTACGATGCGTCAAAGCAAAGCCCACAGCGTCCTCCAAAATGATAAAGGATGAATTAAATTTGTCGGTCAGTGCTCTGACAGTACACAGACGCCTTGTTGAAAACAACTTAAGGGCAAGGAGCCCCAGGAGTGTACCGCTCTTGACGAAGAAACATGTCGCTGCTAGATTAGAATTTGCCAAAGGACATTTAAATTGGCCGGCTGCAAAATGGCGCAACGTGTTATGGACAGATGAATCTAAAATAGTTTTATTTGGTGGAACAGGATCCAGAAAATATGTCCGTCGCCCACCAAACACAGAATACCACCCCAGGTACACTACTAAAACTGTTAAACATGGTGGCCTCAGCAAAATGGTGCGGGCTTGCTTCTCGTACAGCGGTGTTGGTCCTATACATTTGATAGATGGTATCATGGACCGAGTAGTGTACGTAAACATACTAAACGATATTGTGTTACCATTTGCCAGCTGGGAAATGCCTTTAAAATGGACGTTCCAACAAGACAACGATCCAAAACACACCAGCAAATTAGCTAAGGAGTGGTTTCAATCTCAACATATCGACGCGATGCGCTGGCCAGCTCAGTCCCCAGATCTTAATCCGATCGAAAATGTATGGGGAGATGTTAAGCAAGTTGTAGCAATAGCAAATCCATCAAGTAGAACACAGCTTTGGAATGTTGTTAAAGAGACATGGGCTCAAATTCCCGAAACGCGTTGTAAGGACCTTATCGACAATAATTTTTGTCTTTTTTTTTAAAGTAGGCTAGAAGGGGGAAAAGGAAATAATTTGAACAAATGAAACTGTAAATATTTTGAACAATAATAAAACATATTTTCCATACAATTTTTAAAATTGAATTCATCTTTTTCGCTTAAGTTGATGCTTTCGAAGAAAAGATACACCGGCACTACGATTTTCATAAACACAGCTGTATGTACATATTTACTTACTTAGCCATACAGAAATTTTCATAAAATAAAATTTCATAGCCAACAAAAACAAAAAATATAAACTTTGCAGTCATTGTGTGGTAAATTTAAACCACTTTGAAGTCAACACACACTACATATGTATGTACATACATATCAAATATTCCGTAGAGCTTCATACATACCTGAAAAAATCTTGTGTTATAATAGAGTGAAGATTTTGGCTATAGATGGTCCTGGAAATAAACAAAAATATACGTAAATATAGACATGCAGATATGTACATTAGACCGCCATTAGTGCACATAGTCTTTTTTGTTGTTGTGATTTTGGATGATGGCACCCCCCACATCGGTTCCTTTTCCCAAAAAAATGATTGTGGCAAAATTTTATCCAGCTCGGTTCGGGGGAAGTGGTGCCTCAAAGCCTGATAATTCCAGCTACGCCAGTTTCATCAAGTATCGATAATATCACCAAGTATCGTTAGTATCGACAAATATTGACAAGCTCTTCCGAAGTATCGATATTTGTCGACAAGCAAAATTGACGATATTTCCCATCACTAGCGCATATAAAATAATTTTTGTAATAATATTCATCTTTAGATACAACCAGAAACATATAAGTATAGGCCTACTAATAAATTGCTAGGCGCAAATGTTGTTCCTAGAGGTATAAAGAGAAAACGGTTGAAGATAATCAAAAACTATGGCAAAATTACTTGGCGTAAAATTTTCTTCATTTCTCTCAAATGTAATTTTTATGAGTAGGGTAAAACCGGGATAGATGCCCCACTTTTTGGAAAACCCGCATAACTTTTAAAATATTAGTGTTTTATGAATAATTTTTTTTGATATAGCTAGTTCAATATTTAAACTTGAATAACTGAAAGTTTGGTTTACCTATCATACACAGAAATTAGGTTTTCCTGAAACCTTCTTTTTGAGGGATAGATGCCTACCCTACGGATAGTTGCCCCACCCTGAAAATATTGCGAAGGATATATGCCCACAGTGGAGGATAGATGCCCTCTGTAATATGTATGTATGCGCAAAACCTACACAAAATGTAAGGTAGTTCGACTCCTACTCCAGAACCATAATAAAGAAAATATGGTGTGTTTTTTAAATATTTTATTTGTTATCATTAGAACATGTTTATGGCCAATAATGGGCGTTTACTTAACTAAACAATAAATCATTGAGTTTTAAAATTCATAGTTATATTTTTTTATAAAATTAAATTTTAAACGCTTTTAAAAAACAAAAATATAAACTTGTAATAAAAATTCATTTTAAGTGTCACATTGCACGTACATTTTTATAAAAAAAATAAAATAAAATAAATAAAAGTAATTCAAATTTCGTGGTTAAAATTGTGTTTTATCCCTAGTTTTTTAGCAAATTGATAAGCTTACATTCGAATACCTTGTCTATTTGGGGGAAATCCTGCATCACCAAGCTTCAAAATGTGCTTTACTAGCCTTTTCTCGTTGTCAAAAACCAAAGTAGGATGTTTTCTTAAAAAAGAAAAAAAAAACTTAATAAATCTAGGTATTGGAAACTAGAGACTACACGATCTTCAATACATACCTAGAGTCAGTTTTTTAGTATTTTTAGCAGCATACCGTCTTCGCAATGTCCTCGATGGAATTCCAAATTTTCGGGATATTTGGTTTATCCCCAGGTTTTTTTTGTCCATTTCAATGAACGCTTCCTCCAGGCTCTCCGTGCTCCATGCACATACTCGAGCCCGCACTCCCTCCTTTCGTTTATATACTCTCGGCATAGCTACCTACTTAGTTTGAAATCTGTAAAAACGCAAATGTAAATACTATATAAAATATATGTATCGGACTCTAGGAATATTTCAAAATTATATACTTACCTACTAACATCACACAAGGAGCCCCAAACCAGAATACAGTGAGTTAGCCTACACTTATTGCGCTTTAGTTTGGAACTCCTCATGTGTGATGTTGGGAGGGATACATGCCCTTAGGGGCATCTATACCTCGAAAAATCAGGGCAACTATCTTTTTTGACAGGGATAGATGCCCTCGTATTTTTTAAATAAATTATTAACAAAAATACATTTATTAATACGTAGATGCAGTCTCAATGAATCAATATATTGAGGGAAACAAAAATTTAATCGAAATAATTTCTCACTATAAAGTTATGTCACTTTAAAAATTTACCTTTAAAACTTTTACGCGTTTTTTAACTTCGCCGCGGATATAATTGTACGTATCACCGAAACCGTCCACACTACATGAATGACCTTTGGTAAATAAATTATGGTATGACTAAGCCTATTAATAATTAAAAAAAAATTTTGTCACGAGTTCGGGAAGTTAGGTTTTTTGAATATGGGGCATCTATCTCGGCTTTACCCTAATTGATATTAGCTGAGTTATTCAAGGCCAAAGTCAACAAAATGTTGATTTTTCGAAACTTTGGGGGCTTTGAGGCACCACTTCCCCCGAACCGAGTTGGATAAAATTTTGCCACAATAATTTTTTTGGGGAAAGGAACCAGTCTGGGGGGTGCCGCAAGCGTATTTCTGCTAAGTGGCAGTCTAAATGTACATATACTAAGGAGCGTGCACGAAAAAATTTACCCTCAATGAAGTTGCATTTTTTACGAAAAAAATTACACACAATATTTTTATAAATTTTTTTTGTTATTCAAAAACGTTATATTATCCATTGCAAAAAAGAAACATTCAAGAATCGGGGTTTTCAAAAAAATGTTCGCACTTTTCCTTTGACGCCTTCCATCATCCTTTGCACAGTTGCTGTAGTCACCTTGTCGGCTGTTTGTTTCCTTTTTTTACGGAACTGATTTTCATTTTTGGCAATATGGGACATAGCTCTGGGCAGTTTGGTGGATTGCTCTCTTTGGGAACAATATGCACCCCGTTGTCCTTCTACCAAGTCATTGCTTTCTTAGAGTAGTGTCAAGTAGCAAGATCAGGCCAAAATAATGCAGAAACACTATGCTGCTTTAAAAATGGCAAAACACCTTTTTTTTAAGCATTCGTTTATATACACTTCCTGATTTACCAATCTAGTTGTAACAAAAGTTTCACTTCTTTTCTCACATGAGCAAATCGCTTGCCAAATCAAAAACTTTTTCGGAAAATTTGATTGCTTTTGTGTTCTAAAGTTTATAATGACCCTACCTTCCGCTACATACATATGTAGAACTGCTGCCCGAATAATTGCTTAAAGTCGCCCTTCACGGATGTTTCGTCGTCCATTACGCAACAGTAAAATTTTGTAAGAAACTCGCACGTGTTTTTGCTTGTCTTTCCTTCTCTTCATTTCTGTCTGGA